>CM022300.1:262170195-262820922 GCA_011799875.1 Thinopyrum elongatum | reverse complement strand
GCGGCGGAGGCGGGAGGAGCGGAGGCGGAGCGTGCGTAGAGTGAGTCGCAGCTGAGCGACGCGATCAGGCGCTGTCTGGATGGCGTGCTTCGGGCTTGGCTGCGGCGTCTGCTTCTTCGTCGGGGCCTTTCCTCGTCCGTCTCGCGCTCCCTTCTGTGGTTCTCCTCTTATTCTACTTTTTCTTCTTTCTTCTTTTTATCATAAATGTACTAAAATATGACTAACCGAAAATACTAACCTAAAAATATGAGTAAATAAAAAAAGCAACTAAATCAACTAACATAAAATCTACTAAAAGTACAACCTAAATAAAAAAAGCAAGAAAAAAATACCTCACCGAGGGGGGCGGCTGGGTGGAGGGGCGCTGGGGCAGCGGGCGGCCTGGGCGGAGGGGCGGCGGGTGGAGGGGCGCCGGGGCGGCGGGCGGCCTAGGCGGGCAAGAGGTGCCGTGTAGAGGAGAAGAAGAAGAGGAGAAAAGAAGAAGAAGAAGAATAAGATGAAGAAGAAGAAGAAGAAGAAGAAGAAGAAGAAGAAGAAGAGGAGGAGGAGAATAAGATGGAATAGAGGAGAAGAAGAAAATAAATAGAATAGTACTTATTTGTGCAGTTATATTTTATCGGGATTGAATATTTGTGTTGATCGGGTGGATTTAAATGTGCAGTTGTTTCGTCGCTGCGAAGGTCTGGTGTTCGACGACCTCCCCGTGCGTTCAACGAGCTCCACCCCTGATAGAGGCGAGGGTGTCCCGATCTTTCGATGAGATGATAGCTATCGATTTGATGGAGTCGACTTTGACGATCCGACTACAAACGTGCACGACGTTGCGCCTTAGCAATCGCTAAACCAATCTCCTGAGGTTACTGACGATGCTAAAAGCATGATCAGCCTGACCACGAAGGTCCATTCCTGCACGCAATCGAAGAACAAGCAAGAATATGATAATGCAATCTGAATATTGCGAATATAGATGAAGTATTGATAAAGGTGGGGATCCGAAAGCGGTCTTGGTCTGGTCGTTGGACACAAACGAAGTACACGAAGTTGCAATGGCTAACTTTTAACTAAACAAATCCCAAAGTCTAAACGACGCCCTAAGGGCTGTATATATGGAGGAGTAGGGGTGAATTTCGTGGCCCCTTGTAGGAGGGGTCCGAAACCAACCCTAACTTTGTTTCCCCACACGTACGGACTCTAAAAACAGCCTATACTTAAGTATTTCGAAATTACATGGGCCTGGCCCAAAAATAAGGTGGCGCAGCACCTAAAATAAGCTATGGACGAAATTTATGAAGGGGCATCTTGTATATTTCGCCCATGTCCTTGTGGGTCATCACGGAGGCTTCAAAGTGCTTAAATATGCACTAGAAACGCCATTCTGGATCCCTTCACGCACGCCTTCATCTCCATGCTTGATCCTGCTCCAGTGTTCATCCCTCTTGTCCATGCTAGGCCCTTCATTAGTAATCAATACAAATGTATCCAATTTAGGCAGCATCATATTCTCATGAACATTAGAATCATTACCAAGAAACGAAAGTACCTGATAATTTAATTGGCGTGCGCGAGCTCTAGTAATTGGTCCAGTATATGTAGCAGTAGGGGCTGTGGGTGTAACAATGGTATTGATGTCCTCATCAGCCCCTGCGTTCGTGGGTGAGCACAAATGACATCTCCTCCTACCCCCTTCATATGCTCTGTTCCGGTCTTCGTGCCGATGAAACTTGCTAGCTATAGGTGTCTTCAATCATTAGTATGCTTGACCAATATGCGTCTCCCGTTCGAAAGGGTTACAATTATAAATATGCATGCATTTGCATATTTATAACCGTGATTCTTTTGAATTGTCCAACGTTATCCATGGACAGCCCGAGTATGTGTAGATTGGATTCGTTTTCCCATATGCTCTGCTCCGGATCCGACGCATAATTTTGTCAGTGCCTCCCTGTTGTTCTTCGAGTACACATCCTCTCTGTTTATTGCCGAGACGTGTATCAGGAGAACAGTGGGGAGGTGCTGCCAAAATTTTGCGTCGGATCTGGAGCAGAGCATGGGAAAACGAACCCAATCTACACATACTCGGGTGGGATTAGGACCTATCTTTACCTATTAGCGTGTAGGTTGCATGGACGTAATAAAATTGACAAACTAGATTAACTGATGAATATACATGTTGAATTATATATATATTTCTTGTGTGTCCAGTAGCTAGGCAAGATGAGTGATCGTGCGTGGATGTACATCGGTCACACTAGTCAGAAAGACATGACCAATGAATGGTTAACAAAACCCAAGGGGTTTGTGAGAGCCGCATTTGCAAATGGCCAGAGAAAAACCTGGTGCCCCTGTGCTAGGTGCGACAACTTTCAGAAGAGGACAGAGGATGAAATGGGTAAACACCTGCAGAAGAGGGGTTTTACGCCCGGTTATACGATGTGGACATTTCATGGTGAGTCTGCCCAACATGCCAGGGCTGAGGTGGTTCGTCATTGCACCGACGAGCATGGTACCGGGATGGAAGACATGGTGCAAGAATTTGATGATGCTCGGGATTCGGATGATGAGATGGAGGAATCTGCAAAGGCCTTCAATGAAATGTTGGAGTCTTCAAAACGTCCTCTCCATGAGCACACTGAGCTTTGTCAGTTGGATGCCATCTCACAAGTAATGGCTCTAAAGGCCCAATTCAACTTGGGCAGAGAATGCTACGACGCGATGATGACAATATTTGGACGCTTTCTACCCAAAGGCCATCTAATGCTTGCAAACCTGTACCAGTCAGACAAAATCATGCGTGCACTTAAGATGCCCTATGAGAAGATAGATTCATGTGAGAAAGGATGTGCCTTATTTAGGCTTGAGTATGCGGACTTGAACTATTGTTCCATATGCAAGTCTTCCAGGTATGTTGTGGTAGACAACGGTATGTGTGAGAAGAGGCAGACCAAAATCCCCGTTAATGTTCTTCGGTATATGCCAATCGTACCAAGACTTCAATGTCTTTTCATGGTCGAAGAGACGGCCAGACAGATGACATGGCACAAAATGGGCAAAAGAACCAAATTAAATGCGGATGGGAATCAGATGATGGTACACACATCGGATGGTTTTGCGTGGAAGCGCTTCGATGCATTACAAGAGCAAAAAGCGGCAGATCCAAGGCATCCTCAAGTCACCATCAGCACAGATGGGTTCAATGTTTTTGGTCATAAATTGCATAATAACCTTGGTTAGCTCATAAATGTCATATACTTAGCTTATTTTCCTCCAAAATGACATAATAAGCTTATTTTACCTAAGTTAGCTCTAAAATGACCTATACTTAGCTTTGTTTCCTCCAAAATGACCTAAGTTAGCTCTAATATGCTAAGTTAGCTCTAATATGCTTAGTTACCTAGGTTAGCTCAATAATGACATATACTTGGCTTACTTATGTCAAAAATGGCATAATTAGCTTACTTAGGTCAAAAATGGCATAATAACCTTGGTAACCTCATAAATGTCATATACTTAGCTTATTTTCCTCCAAAATGACATAATAAGCTTACTTAGCTCCAAAATGATCCATTTTACCTAAGTTAGCTCTAAAATGACCTATACTTGGCTTTGTTTCCTCCAAAATGACCTAAGTTAGCTCTAATATGCTTAGTTACCTAGGTTAGCTCAATAATGACATATACTTAGCTTACTTATGCCAAAAATGGCATAATTAGCTTACTTAGGTTAAAAATGGCATAAAAACCTTAGTAACCTCATAATGTCATATACTTAGTTTAGTTTCCTCCAAAATGACATAATAAGCTTACTTAGCTCCAAAATGATCCATTTTACCTAAGTTAGCTCTAAAATGATCTATACTAAGCTTTGTTTCCTCCAAAATGACCTAAGTTAGCTCAAATATGCTTAGTTACCTAGGTTAGCTCAATAGTGACATATACTTAGCTTACTTATGTAAAAAATGGCATAATTAGCTTACTTAGGTCAAAAATGGCATCATAACCTTGGTAACCTCATAAATGTCATATACTTAGCTTATTTTTCCTCCAAAATGACATAATAAGCTTACTTAGCTCCAAAATGATCCATTTTACCTAAGTTAGCTCTAAAATGACCTATACTTAGCTTTGTTTCCTCCAAAATGACCTAAGTTAGCTCTAATGTGCTAAGTTAGCTCTAATATGCTTAGTTACCTAGGTTAGCTCAATAATGACCTATACTTAGCTTACTTATGTCAAAAGTGGCATAATTAACTTACTTAGGTCAAAAATGGCATCATAACCTCATAAATGTCATATACTTCTTCTTCTTCTTCTTCTTCTTCTTCTTCTTCTTCTAGTCTTCTTCTTCTAACTTTCTTATTTCCCATTTTGCAGATTTGATTCACTTCACGGAAGCTTGCATTGATGGAGTGCTTGTGTTTACTTTCTGTTTTTTATTTTTATCGATGAACAATGTGGAACTTGCTACCTATGGATGAAACTATTGTAATATGGATGAAACTATGTATGTATGGATGAAACTTATGTGTTGGATATCATATATTTGCTGTGAGACTTGCTCATATTGTTTGCCCTGTGAAAATGCTTGGATATAACAAAAACACAGAATAAAAAGGGGCAATATAGGCACTTTACCGTCTACCACCGACGGCAAAGGGCTCTTTGTCGTCTGCCACTGACGGCAAATGTGACACGTGGCAGCAACCTGTGCAACCTGGGAGTACTGGGTCTGACCCATTTGGTCACTTTGTCGTCAGTGGCAGACGACAAATGCTGGTGTGACTTTGCCGTCGGTGGCAGACGGCAAAGTCAGCCAGCCCCCACCTAAGGTCAGCCGATGTCACCTGGCAGACGGCAAAGGAGCGGGTCTCTTTGCCGCCAGGAGGCAGACGGCAAACCCTGTCGTTAGCTACCTAACGGGGCTAACCCCAAATCTATGTCGTCCACTCACTTGGCCATCTGCTTAGCCTGAAAGGCAGACGGCAAAAGTATTTGCCGTCCGCTTGATTTATGCAGACGACAAAGTAGCCCTTTACCGTGGTTTTCTGTGCTGGAAGTGGGGCTGTCTGCCAGCAGATGGCAAAGGACTTTGCCGTCAATGAACTTGCCTTTGCCGTCTGCCATGGCAGACGGCAAAATATCTGATTCTTGTAGTGATAATATCATGGCAAATTATTCATAATGGCATACCGAAAGAGCACTTGCTAGTAAAAAAGTTAATTCGGTTGAAGAAATTAGTACTTTGAGTGAAAAAGTTGATGCTCTTATGAAATTGGCTGCTAGTAAAAGTGCTCCTATTGATCCTAATGATGTGCCTTTGTCTACTTTGATTGAGCAAAATAGTGATCCCGTAGATGTGAATTTTGTCTCATGAAACAATTTTAATAACAATGCTTATAGAGTAATTTTAATTCTAGGCCTTTTCCTGGAAATTCCTCTAATAATTATGGTAATTCCTATGGTAATTCTTCTTACAATAATAATAGGAACCCCTCTGATCTTGAGAGTAATATTAAAGAATTTATCCATGCTCAAAAAGGTTTCAATAGTACGATAGAAGAAAAATTGAATAAGATTGATGATATGTCTAGAAGCATTGATAGAATATCTCATGATGTTGAAAATCTCAAGATTAAAAAATTTCCACCCAAGGTTGATATTAATGAATCAATTAAAGCTTTATATGTTTCTATGGATGAAAGTAAGAAAAGAACCGCTATGCTTAGAGCTAGAAGAGAGTTTTTAGAAAGAGTGTTTTCTAGTGATTGCTTTCATGAAAATGTTGAAGATCTTAAAGTTATTGGTGTTTCTTCTATTGATTCCTTGTTTAGTAAAATTAAAATTGATGATAAAGGGACTAAAGAAGAGTCAACTTTAGCTAGAGGGCATCCTAATAATTTGGAGGGTGAAAATTTTGATGAAAATTTTGATAAAAGTGGGTTTGGAGATGTCAAAACTTTAACTAGTGATGTGCCCACTCTTTTGGATTACAAAGACTTTAATTATGCTATTTGTTCTTTGATTGAATGTATTTATTTGTTACAATCCATGATAAATTCACCCCATGCTTATGAACAAAATAAAGCTTTTACTAAACATATTGTAGATGCCATGATGAAAGCTTTAGAAGAAAAGTTGGAGTTAGAGATTTCAATTCCTAGAAAATTACATGATGAATGGGAACCTACCATTAAATTCAAGATTAAAAATTATGAGTGCCTTGCTTTATGTGATTTGGGTGCTAGTGTTTCCACAATTCCAAAATCTTTATGTGATGTGCTTGGTCTTACTGATATTGAAGAATGTTCTCTTAATTTGCACTTGGCGGATTCTACTATTAAAAAGCCTTTGGGAAGAATTAATGATGTTCTTATTATTGCAAATAGGAACTATGTGCCCATAGATTTTATTGTTCATGATATTGATTGCAATCCGTCTTGTCCAATTATACTTGGTAGACCATTTTTACGTACTATTATTGTCGTGATAGATATGAAAGAAGGCAATATTAAATTTCAATTTCGACTAAGAAAGGATATGGAACACTTCCATAGAACAAGAATTAATCCACCATATGAATCAATCATGAGGGCATCCTATGGATCAAAAACCAAAGATGACTATACTTGAATCTATGCACTATGCCTAGCTAGGGGCATAAAACGATAGCGCTTGTTGGGAGGCAACCCAATGAATAAAATTTATATTTGCCTTTTTTCTTATGTTCTTGAGTATTTAAAAAATTATGCCTCTGTTATGACTGTGTTTTTTATGTTTTAATTATTATTTGTGCCAAGTAAAGCCTTTGGGATAGCTTTTGGTGATAGTTGATTTGATCCTATTGAAAAGCAGAAACTTTTGCGTCCAGTAAAATAATTGTTTAAATTCACAGAAGCAACGAAAAATTCTGAATTTTTTACACAAGATTGATATAAAAATTTCCTCTGTTTTCCTGATGTTTAGGAATTTTTGGAGTTATATAAGTACGAGAACAATTCACATCTTTACAGACTGTTCTGTTTTTGACAGATTCTATTTTCTTTGCATTGTGTGCTTATTTTGATTAATCTATGGATTGTATCAGGGGGTATAAGCCATGGTAAAGTTAGAATATAGTAGATATAATGTGATAACAAAATTTGAACGGGTTTTCAATAGTACTTAAAGTAAAGATTGTTTTTCTTATACTAACGGATCTCACGAAGGTTTTGTTAAGTTTTGTGTGATTGAAGTTTTCAAGTTTTGGGTAGATCACGATGGATGAAGGAATAAGGAGTGCCAAGAGCCTAAGCTTGGGGATGCCCCATGGCACCCCAAGTTAATATTCAAGGAGAACCAAGCAACTAAGCTTGGGGATGCCCCGGAAGGCATCCCCTCTTTCTTCTAACGACCATCGGTATTTTACTTGGAGCTATATTTTAATTCGTCACATATCATGAGTTTTGCTTGGAGCGTCTTCTATTATATGAGTCTTTGCTTGTTAGTTTGTCACAAGTATCCTTGCTAGACACACCTATTTGAGAGAGCCAAAATTATGCTATGATTTGTTAGAATTGCTCTATATGCTTCACTTAATTTTTTTGAGCTATGGAATTGCTCTAGTGCTTCACTTATATCTTTTTGAGCACGGTGTGCTTTGAATTTTTTAAAGAAATACTCTCATGCTGCACTTAGATTTATTTGAGAGTTAGTAAAATCTTCAGAAGAAATCCTCTCATGCTTCACTTAGATTATTTTGAGAGATGAAAATTTTATGCCCATGTTCTTCACTTAAATTTGTTTGAGCTTGTCAAAAGCAATTGCAATATATGAAATTAGTCCCAAAGTGATAGATATTCAAGAGTGATATAATAAAAACTTTCATGAAGATCATTGGACAAAATAAACTTGATTCTTTGTAATAATTTTGAGACATGATGATAGTAATATATGAGTCATGTTGGTGAGTAATTATGCTTTAGTAAGAATATTGGTTTTAAGGTTTGTGATTCCCTATGCAAGCACGAAAGTCAATAGTTATGCAATGAAATTACATCCTACTTGTGGTGAATTATTCGGTGTTAGTTATGCTCAATGCTCGCTTATGTGAATTTTCGTTTCTTGGTTGGTTGCTTCTCAATCTTTTTGCTAGCCTCCACTTGTACTAAGTAGAAATACTACTTGTGCATCCAAAATCCTTAAACGCAGTTTTGCCATATGAGTCCACCATACCTACCTATATGCGGTATTTTCGTGCCGTTCTAAGTAAATTTGCATGTGCCAACTCTATATTTTCAAAATGAATTTCCTTTTTGTGTGCCCGTACCGCTCATGAAGCGGCAGGGGGTGGCCAATATTTTCCATGCTAGATGTGTTATTCTCAAGATGAGTGTTTATTCACTTGTCATTGCATGAGAGTATGGCGGTAATAGGGATGCCCAGTCCCCAAATGAAAAAGAAATTTACTTTATGTTGTCAAATAATAAATTCCTTGGACAGTGTTGATATGGACGGTACCCATGGATACGGCTAGCCGTGGAGTGTGAAAGTATGGTGGAAAAAGGAATAAACCTTATTTTATGTTTGGGAACTGCCTATGATATATCTATCATGGAAAGTGTTGGGAATTACTCGGTCGTTCTCGTTGATGGGAAAAGCATGCCTCTCAAAATATTTTATCTCTCAATTTAAGCTTTGAGATTTGGCACCTCTACAAATCCCTACTTCCCTCTGCGAAGGGCCTATCTATTTACTTTATGCAATTTTTATTTTTTATTTGAGTCTCCATCTTCTCTTATAAAGCACCAACTAGGGAGTAATATGATCATACTTGTGCATTGGATGTAGCTAATATTCGAGTGTGTTTCATGAATGGATCAATGATTGAGCATGATGGGCTAGGGATAACTTTCTTTAGTGTTGATATTTTGAAAGACATGGTTGCTTACTGATATGCTTGAGTATTGAAGTTATCCTGTCAAATATAGACTATTGCTTTGAACCATCTAAAAGTCCAAATGTCCATGCTACAAAAGAAAAGAATATGTGATGAACATGTTAGGCAGCATTCCACATAACAAATTCTGTTTTTATCATTTACCTACTCGAGGACGAGCAGGAATTAAGCTTGGGGATGCTGATATGTCTCCAACGTATCTATAATTTTTTATTGTTCCATGCTGTTATATTATCATTCTTGGATGTTTTACAATCATTTTGTAGCAACTTTATATCATTTTTTGGGACTAACCTATTGACATGGTGCCTAGTGCCAGTTGTTGTTTTTTGCTTGTTTTTTACTTCACAGAATATCAATACCAAACGGAGTCCAAACGCAGCAAAACTTTTTGGAGATTTTTTTTGGACTAGAAGACAACTTGGGAGCCAAGGAAGCACCTGGGGGGAGGCCCATGGGGCCCACGATACACCAGAGCGCGCCAGAGGCCCCTGGCATGCCCTGATGTATCATGGGACCCATGAAGGTCTCCTGCACTGCCTCTTTGCCCTATAAATTTCCAAATATTCCAGAAACCCTAAGGGAGCAGACGAAACACAATTCCAGCCGTCGCAAATTCCAGAACCACGAGATCCAATCTAACACCATCACGAAGGGGTTCATCATCCTCATTGGTGCCTCTTCGATGATGTGTGAGTAGTCCACCATAGACCTAAGGGTCCCTAGGCAGTAGCTAGATGGCTTCTTCTCTCTTTTTGATTCTCAATACAATGGTCTCTTGGAGACCTATTTGATGTAAACCTTTTTGCGGTGTGATTGTTGATATCTGATGAACTTTGAGTTTATGAACAGATCTATATCCATGAATATTTTTTGAGTTTCATTCATCCCTTATATGCATGATTATGTATAGCCTCGTATTTCTTCTTCGAATCTTTGGTTTAGTTAGGCCAACTAGATCGATTTTTCTTGCCATGGGAAGAGGTGCTTTGTGATGGGTTCAATCTTACGGTGTCCTCACCCAGTGACAGAAGGGGTAGCGAGGCACATATGTATCATTGCTATTAAGGATAACAAGATGGGGTCCATTCCTACATGAATAGATCTTGTCTGCATCATGTCATCTTTTATTTCGCGTTTTATTCAGATCTATTTATCCAAACACATACAAACCAATCTATCTTTTTACCGAGGAGGGATTGACAACCCCTTTTATGCGTTGGGTTGCGAGGATTTGTTCTTTGTGTATAGGTACTATTTAGATAGTGTCACTTGGTTCTCATACTGGATTGATACCTTGGTTTCATAACTGAGGGAAATACCTACCGTAGTTGTACTGCATCATCCCTTCCTCTTTGGGAAAATACCGACGCAGTTTCAAGCCACATCACCATACCCCTCTTGATCAACAGGACCCCGTTTCGACCATATGTGCTTGGAGAGAAGTCTGTTTCCATCGTGTTGCGGTACGCCACACCCCTCCTGATAAATAGGATCCCATTTCGACCGTAGGCAATCGAATAGAAGGCCATTTCCTCCGTTTTGCGGTACGCACGACCCCATTTCGGCGGTTCCGTCCAAGCCGGTTGGCTCCCAATGAACAGGACGCATTCCGGCCCAGTCGGTTGGCTCCCGATGAACACGATGCTATTTCACCATTCTGACCCAGCTGGTTGGCTGCCAATGAACAGGACGCCGTTGCTGCCATCCATTGCCTCTTCATGTACACGAGCCCTGGCCGTCCGTATGCGTGATTACATGTTCGATACCCCGCCCGTATGTACGTATGTGGCCATATTTTTTGCCCTATGGTTGTACGTACGTGTACATGATTTAGACGGGACTGCCTGAACTACTACGTCCGGGGCTCTACTACGACACGTGCTGCTACATACTCAACCATGGTTCGATTGACCAGTACGTACGTACGTACACGTTCGCGACTAGACAGACAACACTACATATGCTTCGATTGAGTGGGTCCCAGCTGTCAGGGAGGATAGGGACGCACTTCCTTGCGTGTGAAGATGTAGCTGGTGGTCTTAGCTGTCAGGTGGAGGAATCTTTTTTCCCATGTAATAAGGAGTCACTTCCTTGCGTGCGAAGATGTAGCTGGTGGGTCCAGCTGTCATCCAAACCACGTACAGTCCTCTTCCAATGGCTGTCGTTCGTTAACCATGCCACGCGGAGAGCACCAAGGCGGTGGACGATGGCGAGGCCTCGGAAGGGATTGACCCGGAGTTGGGGAAGACTCTGCAGTGTTGCCCACGCGTAGGGGAGTATGAGGATTGACTAGTTCGGCTGCGGTGTGAGGCCGCCATCGCCGGAAAATAACAGGGGGTGTGGGTGAGTAATGGGAAGGCCTGGCCAGCGGTGGGAGTAGGGTGGGCGGTGAGGCCTGCGCGATAGCACAACCACCCACGGGAGGTAGGAGCAGGCGGTACGGTCGGCACTGGTTTGGGTAGCTGGAGCAACAAGATCAGAGGTTGAAGAAGCAGTACCTCCGTTGAATTAACATCCAACGGTCACTGCTGCTAGAATCGTTTGTTGACTAAGTTGACAAAGCCCTGCATATGCGTCAACTTAGTAGGCCGACAAGTCAGCCACCAAATCTGGTGGGTCCCAACTAGCAGTAGGAGGAATCATTTTTCTTGCGCGTAATAAGGAGGCACTTCCTTGCGTGCGATGATGTAGCTGGTGGGTCTTAGCTGTCAGGTGGAGGAAACCTTTTTCCGTGTAATAAGGAGGCACTTCCTTACATGCGAAGATGTAGCTGGTGGTTCCAGCTGTCATCCTAACCACGTATAGTCCTCTTCCAATGACTGTCGTTCATTAACCACACCGCGGCGAGAGCACCAAAGCGGTGGACGATGGCGAGGCCTCGGAAGGGAATGACCCAGAGCTGAGAAAGACTCTGCAGTGTTGCCCATGCGTAGGGGAGTATGAGGATTGACTGGTTCGGCTGCGGTGTGAGGCTGCTGCCGCCGGAAAATAATAGGGAGTGTGGGTGAGTAAAGGGAAGGCCTGGCCAGTGGGGGGAGTAGGGTGGGGCAGTGAGGCCCGCGCGGCAGCACAACTGTCCATGGTAGGCAGGAAAAAGTGGTACGGTCGGCACTGGTTTAGGCAGCTGGAGCAAGAAGATCAGAGGTTGAAGAAGCAGCACCTCCGTTGGATTAACATCCAACGGTCACTTCTGCTAGAATCATTTGTTGACTAAGTTGACAAAGCCCTGCATATGCGTCAACTTAGTAGGCCAACAAGTCAGCCACCAAATCTGGTGGGTCCCAACTAGCAGCGGAAGGAATCATTTTTCTTGCGCGTACTAAGGAGGAACTTCCTTACGTGCGAAGATGTAGCTGGTGGGTCTTAGCTATCAGGTGGAGGAAAAAAAATTCCCGCGTAATAAGGAGGCACTTCCTTGCGTAGGAAGATGTAGTTGGTGGGTCCCAGCTGTCAGGAGGAGCAATCATTTTTGTTCGCATAATAAGGAGGCACTTACATCCCTGTTCCCATGGTTGTCGTTTGGTAACCATGTAGACCATGCCGTGCTGACAACATCAACTGTAGGATTGAAAGTAGGTCTAGAGGGGGGGTGATTAGACTACTTGACCAAATAAAAATCTAGCCTTTTCCCAATTTTATGTCTTGGCAGATTTTAGCAACTTAGCACAAGTCAAGCAATCAACCTACGCATGTAATTCTAAGAGTGTAGCAGCAGAAAGTAAAACATTGCATATGAAGGTAAAGGGAAGGGTTTGGAGAAGGCAAACGCAATGTAGACACGGAGATTTTTGGCATGGTTCCGATAGGTGGTGCTATCGTACATCCACGTTGACGGAGACTTCAACCCACGAAGGGTAACGACTGCGCGAGTCCACGGAGGGCTCCACCCACGAAGGGTCCATGAAGAAGCAACCTTGTCTATCCCACCATGGCCATCGCCCATGAAGGACTTGCCTCACTCGGGTAGATCTTCATGAAGTAGGCGATCTCCTTGCCCTTACAAACTCCTTGGTTCAACTCCACAATCTTGTCAGAGGCTCCCAAGTGACACCTAACCAATCTAGGAGACACCACTCTCCAAAAGGTAATAAATGGTGTGTTGATGATGAACTCCTTGCTCTTGTGCTTCAAATGATAGTCTCCCCAGCACTCAACTCTCTCACACAGATTTGGCTATGGTGGAAAGAAGGTTTGAGTGGAAAGCAACTTGGGGAAGGCTAGAGATCAAGATTCTTGTGGTTGGATTGGAATGTCTTGATCTCAACACATGAGTAGGTGATTCTCTCTCAAAAAATGAGTAGTGGAAGCGTAGGCGCGTTCTGATGGCTTTTTTTTAATAGAGAAGGGGGTGAAGGGGTATATATAGCCTCCACACAAAATCCAACCGTTACACACATTTGACCCAACTCGGTCAGACCGAATAGAAGAACTCGGTGAGACCGATTTAGTTCGAAATGTGAACATTAGGAATCTCGGTGGGACCGACATAATCAACTCGGTGGGACCGATGTGCTAGGGTTAGGGCAAGACCTCATCTCGGTGTGACCGATTGCATGAACTCGGTGGGACCGATTTCAGCAATGAGTTAAACAGAGAGTTGGTCAGGCAAACTCGGTGGGACCGATCGCTCATTTCGGTAAGACCGAAACGTTACAAAGGGAAACAGAGAGTTTGCATTGCGAACTCGGTGGGACCGATCGCTCATTTCGGTAAGACCAAAATGTTACGAAGGGAAACAGAGAGTTTGCATTGCCATCTCGGTGAGACCGAGATCCCGATCGGTGTGACCGAATTGATTAGGGTTTCTGGCCGTGGCTATGTCAAAGAAACTCGGTGGCGCCAGATAGATCAAATCGGTGGGGCTAAGTTTGACTTTAGGTTTTGGACATATTTGGAAATGAGAAAGTGGTTTAGGGCTTTGGAGCATATCCCTAAGCATTTTGAGCAAGTAGACCATTATGCAACACCTCATCCCCTTTTAATAGTATTGGCTTTTCCTATGGACTCAACGTGATCTTGGATCACTAAAATAGAAATGAAGAGTCTTGAGCTTTTGCCAATCTTTGTCCTTAGCAGTTTGAGGGTCCACATCTCTAGTCCATGCCATGCCAATCATTGAACTTTCTGAAATATTTAACTTGAATGGATATTAGTTCAATGAGCTATATGTTGTTATGAATTACCAAAACCACCCGGGGATTAGTTGCACTTTCATCAACGCGGTGGACGACATCAAGGCCCGGGAAGAGAATGGCCCGGAGCAGGCGAAGCCACAGCAGTGGATTCCCAAGCTGAGGGGAGTACGAGGGCTGAATGGTTCGGATGCGTTGTGAGGCTGCCATCGCCGAAAAATAACAGGAGGTGCGGGTGGGTAGAGGGATGGCCTGGCCAGTGGTGGGAGTAGGGTGGGCCGGTGAGGCCTTAGCGGTAGCACAACCGACCATGGGAGCAGGGAGCAGGCAGTCCCACCAGCGCTGGTTTGGGCGGCTCAAGCAGGAAGATCAGAGATTGAAGAAGCACGACGACCGTTGGATGGACATCCAACACTCACTGCTCTCGTGTGTTTACTAAGTTGACACAACCTTGCGTACACATCAACCTATTTTTTTGGAAAGCGTACGCATTAACCTAGTAGGCCCACAAGTCATCCTCAAGTCTGTGGAAAACAGCATACAACTCATTTGCCGTTATTTCTAATACTTTACAACCCATTTGCTAGTTCCTAAGTATTTTACTGGAGCCCGTATTCTTTTTGTAGCATTACATCCCATACTCTGGCCACAGTTAAAAAATACAATGAAATTTTGCTTATTTTTGTGCGGTCAGAACTGTTTTTAATCCCAAAATTTCAAGCCACATTCAAACTAATTTGAAAAATGAATTTATATCAATTTAAAATCCAACATAATTTTCCCCGTAAAAAAATCAATAAAATTTAAAATCTCGAAATCCTAAAAATAAATTTGAAACTAATTGTTGGTTTGTTGTGTTTCTAAAATTTACATCCCATTTCTTACTACTTATATCCCATTTTTTGGGCAAGCGAATACATCGCTCATCGTCTTGAAAGATTTGCAGCCCAGCAGGGCTGAGAAAAGCAAGTAGGCCTCGGTTGGGTATCGGGCTAGCCATTTTCAGAAAAAAAAAACTAGGCTCGTCATGTGGTAAACATAAAATAAAAGCCTGTGCTAGACGGGCCACAACCCCCTCACAGCCCTGTTGATACCCTGCTCCATCTCTAAAACTAAAAAATAACTGCACGAGCTGCTGGGTCCCTGGTGTCAGCCGCTCATTGTATAATTCTCTCGTTTATTGACTATACATTGACAATGGCGTGGGACCCAGATGTCAAACCATTAGGAGGAAGCATTTTTTGCTTGTAATAACAAGGCACTTGCTTGCATACTGCCATGACTCTGGTGGCTCCCCACTATCATCCTCTCCATGTACAATAATCTACTGATTCCTCTCGGTTATTGACCATGTTGACAATGCCAGACGACTGTGCACCGCGCACGGCGAGCGAACCAAGGCGGAGGACGATGGCGAGGCCTCGGACGGGAACAAATAGGAGCCGTGGAAGATGGGGCAATCTAGTCACAGGCGGAGGGGAGTATGAGGGTTGACTGGTTCGGTTGCGGGTGCGGGTTGGGGCTGACGTCACCGGAGAATAATAGGACGTGTGGGGGAATAAAGGGATGGACTGCCTAACATTTGAGGGTACGATAGGGCGGCGGAGGCAGAGCCAGCCGTGTGAGGCGGGAGCAGGTGGGACCAACGACATGGTTTGGTTTGGGCGATTGGCGGAAGAAGACAAGAGATAGAAGAAACACGAGAGATGTTGGATGTCAATCCAACGGCTGGTAGGAAGAGTCGCTTCTTGACTAAGTCGACACCACCTTGGATAGGCTTTTTCCTAGTGGGTCCCAAATGTCAGAATCCAAATCTGTCATGGGCATGCAGCCTTTCTTACGATGAATTACAGCCTATTTGGTGTGCTAGCTCAAAATAAGTTTGTGGGTATTAACGGGCGCTAAGCACTTGGGTTTTGTAATGCACAATGAGCTCAAGAAGCCGGCGAGAGTGATGTTATTTCCCTTGGTTGGGATTTGTTACAATATTTCTCTCTTAATTAGGACCCCGATATCTCCCAACCGTTCGGTCTGGGAAAGCCCTAGACCGAAAGAGTTGTTCGTTACGGGGGAGTAGATCGATCGAATATATCTGTTTGGGACGAGAACCGCCTAGCCCAAACACCATCGCTCTAGGATTTTTTCTTGTGTTGAATAAAAAGGAAAATAAAGCCCAGTTTACCCAAAAACTATTTTGACTAAGAAAGCCCACTTTTGGCTATGAATAATAGAGGTCAGATTTGCCATACTCTAAAAAAATTGAAACGGTCCAAAAATAACTTTGTCGTGGTGGATAGAAAATAAAGAAAAAGATACTACTAAAAAATCACTATGGGTTGAAGCCAAAAAAATTGCCATAATCTTTATAAGCAAAATTTGCCATGGTCAAAAAAAGATATTTTTGTGCAATGGCAAAAAAGAATACAGTTCATGGCAATGTTGCATCTCTACCATGATGGCAAGAAATGTGGATAAAAAAATTCTATGCTATTTTTACTATATAATTGAAGAGAGAGAAATGTGGATGAAAAATTGCCATCATGTGGAGCAGAAATAAAAATGCACAATCTTTTGTTTAGTACTAATTGCCATGTTTTGTAAAGTAAATGTACCACAGTCAATAGAAGCAAAAAATTACCATGAACGGTGGAAAAGGCAAAATTTGCCGTGGATGTAAAGTATTTTTGCATGGCAAAAGTAGAAGTCAAACTTGCCATGCTCCATAGAAGTGAATGTGTCCGTGAGTGAAAAGAAGTAAATTTGTCATGTATGTCACATAAAAATTGTCGTGGCAATAAAAAGCTAATTTTGCCATGTTAATAAAGGTAAATTAGCAATGAAAAAATAGAAAGTAAAACTTGCCATGGCAATAAAAGTTAGATATTTCCATGGGGATTAGGTAAAATTGTCATGTTAACAAGGGTCAATTTACCATCGACAAATAAAAAAGAAAAATCTGCCATGGTAATAAAAGTTAAATATTGCCATGGGGATTTAGGTAAAAGGTTAATTTGCAATCGGCAAATAAAAAACTAAAACTTGCCACGGCAATAAAAGTTAAATATTTCCATGGGATTTAGGTAAATTTTCCAAGTTAATGAAGGTATATTAGCCATGGCAAATAAATAGTAAAACTTGCTATGGCAATAAAAGTTCAATATTGCCATGACAATTTAGGTAAATTTGCCATGTTAATAAAAAGTCAAATAAATAGTAAAACTTGCCATGGCAATAAAAATTAAATATTGCCATGGGGACTTAGGTAAATTTGCCATGTTTATAAAAGGTAAATTTCCCATGGCAAATAAATAGTAAAACTTGCCATGGCAATAAAATGTTAAAAATTGGCATGGGGGATTTAGGTAAATTCGCCATGCTAATGAAGGTGGAATAATTAGTAAAACTTGCCATGGCAATATTTTCATTTTTGTGTTGTTTTGAACAATTTAAAGAATTACCGCGATAATTAAAAAAAATCAGAAGTTGCCACGGCAAGAAAGCAATGAATTTACCATGATCCGAGAACTAAAATTGCCATGATTCGATAACTATATTTGCCATCTTCCAGGAAGCAAATTTGCTGATGCGTAAACTAAATTTGCCATCATCAATTTAACTAATTTTTTTAATGTTTACATGGAAAGAAGTATAAGATTAGTTGCCATGGTAGAAAACAGTAAAATAGCACCATGATCCAATATCGAAAGTTGCCATGGCAACAAAGCAATGAATTTTCCATGATTCGAGAACTAAATTTGCCATGATTCAATAACTATATTTGCCATCTTCCAGGAAAATTTAAGAAAAACTGTACAGTGAGACAACAAATTTAAGAAAAAAATGTATAGTACAATACATGTTTAGTCCTGAAACGTTCTGTCTAAACGAAAAGCAAGATTTGATTAATCCATATCCCTTTTCAGTTTAATTATCTCTGATGTTGTTCAACGAAGATGACCACAAACTCTAAAAATCCCTTTCCCCACTAAAGAAATTCAGCGCCACATAGCCGATCAAATCTAGCTGCAAATCATTAATTTTATTCTCAAAACTCATAGCCTATCACCACTACAACAAAATCTATGGACACAAAAAAAATCCATTCCATCCTGGAAGACTAGTATGCATCCCTGTTTTGTTCAGATCACAAAAAGCAAATGATTTTCAGTAGTAGATTGGTAACAAAATTCACAGAAAAGTTGTTCTACAGAATCAATAACTCCTAGAATCACTTGTTTTATTGGTTCAGTTGACACATTCAAAACAAAATGGTCTAGTTCACCTCTGCCCAGCCGATTCACTTGTGATGTATGCATGGCTAGAACAGAAAAAATTGTAGAAATGGAACAATTCTGGGGCTAGGCATTATCGACCAAAGCTCTAACTAGGACACTGGCGCTGATCTCCAAGCACCCCGGCGGGAGTGGGGCAGCTCGCATTCGTGACCACGTCGGGGAGTGCAAATGCTTGGGGTAGTCGTCGTCCCCATGGCCGTCGTGGAGGTGCATCCCAACGCCAGGGAGCGGCACATGCATGGTCATGGTTGTCGCCGTCGCGGGTGTTGTCGACGCAGCCCCGTGTCGGATGGAGCGGCAGAAGCCTGGAGGTGCCTGTCGTAGTGTAAATTTGCCATGGCCCATAGTGTAAATTTGGCATTAGTAATAAAAGTAAATTTGGCATTGTTGTAAATGTATATTGCCATGTATTTAACAATAAATTTTCCATGAACTATACATTTTGGGGCTGCCCATGAACTATAGATTACTAGAATTGCCATGGAAGTCTGGTCAATTAGCATCTCATCAACTACAAAGTCTCTGCACACTAACTACACAACACTAAACTTCTGATATCTCACAAAAAATTGCAAGAAAGAGTGGGAGCTGGTCAAAGAAAACAACTAGTGGCACTCACTGGCTTGCTGCCGCAGTCAGCGCAAGGACCCGCTGCACCACGCTGATAACCCACAAGTATAGGGGATCAATTGTAGCCTTTCTCGATAAGTAAGAGTGTCGAACCCAACGAGGAGCTAAAGGAAGAACAAATATTCCCTCAAGTTCTATCGACCACCAATACAAATCTACGCATGCTTGATGTTCGCTTTACCTAGAATAAGTATGAAACTAGAAGTACTTTGTAGGTGTGATAGGATAGGTGTAACACCCCATGTCATTAGCCACAGTAATCACTTTTGATAATGACATGTCAGCATGTTTAACAGTGCATAATCATCATTAGCATCATATTGCATTTCAACTCCTAACTCAAATTCAAATTTAAATGAAAGTGGAAAATAAAAGTTGTGCAACATAAAAACTAAAATGTTCAATAAATGACAAATAATACAGAGACCATTCTAAAATTGTAACCAACATTTAATAAATTAATTAGGTGACCCATACCTCTTTTAACAGTGGCTGGAAATAATATTTAATAGCCTTTTAATTAATCTAGATCAAATATGAAATGATGTTTTGCCCAAACTAGTTTTTGGTGTTAGGGTATAATGCACTGGTAATTATGGACTAGGTCACACTTTTTACAAAAACCATTTGGGGCCCAAATAATTAACAAATCAGAAGAGAAAGAAACAGAAAAAGAGAAAAAGGAAAAAGGCCTAAAGGAGCTACTGTGCACTTGGCCTGCTCGCTACAGCCGCGGCCCAGCCCATCTAGCGTCGTCCCCTACCTCCCCTGTTCACCTCGCCGCGTTGTCGCCCGCGCTCGCCGCCCTGGCCCCCCTCGCTCCCTGGTCGACAACGTGCGTCGCCGCGCCCGCGTAGAGGATAAGGGCAACCCCCGCGAACCCCTAGCGTCTCCCTCGCCATTTTCCCCCGCTCTCCCTCTCTGCTTCCCCCCTCCCGAGTGCAACCATGGCTCCGCCGTCGTGACGCGCGCGGCCACTGCCACCGTTTCGCCTCGCCTCCGCGCCAGGAAGGATCGCCGCGACCTCCTCTTCCTCCCCGACGAGTCACCCGAGCAGGAACACCCCTACATCGACCCCGCGCCATCGTCTTCCTCCTCGGATCCCCGCCACTGTTTGCCATCGAATCCGGCCACCCCACGCCTTCCCCGAGCCTGCTTTGATCGGCTACGCCCCACTGTGAGCTCCTCCTCCCTCCCCTGCCTCTCTGCGCGCTAGCTTGATCGCCGTAGGGTAGCTCGCCGCATTACCGTGCTCCGACCACCGCCATTGCCGCTGCCCGCGCGCCGTACGTGCTCCCGAGCCCCCACGCGAGCCACTGGTGTGCTCCAGAGCGTGAGTTGCGTCGATCTTGGCCCCCAACTAGCCACCTAGCCCGCTCCCGCCTCGTTTCCAAATGGGGCCGAACGCCGGCGCCCGCCGCAGTCGATGCCGCCGCTGTTCCGGCCACCCCCGGGACCAACCACCACCACCACGTGATGCGGCTCGCTGCGCCCGTTCGATAGAGCCCAATCCCGCCCCCGAAGATGCCCTATGGGCGAATCCCGAGCTCGCCGGAGCTCGGCGCCGCGCTCAGGCTCATCGGAGCGCTCTCCGGCGGCCGGTCCGACGTGGCACCGGTGGGTCCCACCCCCGTGCCACTGACTGTGGGGCCCCGCGGGCACCTTTGACCCCGTTAACCGGGGTCAACGCTGACGTGGCCGCCCTGTCTCACAGACATGTGGGGGCCGGTCGTTTAAACGAATTTAAAATAAATAGAAAATCTGTTAATTAGTTAGTTAATTAGTTTAAACACTAATCAGTCACTGACTGCTGGGGCCCACCCTCTAATTAATCCAATCAGTTAATTTAACCCCTCTGTTAATATCTCAGTGTATGACATGTGGGCCCCACTTGTCAGGTTTGAGTCTGGTCAGCCAGAGTTGACCTGCAGACATCACCCTGACCTCATGCTGATGTCATCATTCACTATTCTGGATAATTCGAATTTAAATTAATAATTAAAATCAGAAAATGTTTAAAACTTTAGAAAATCATATTAAATAAACCGTAACTCCGATGAAAATAATTTATATATGAAACTTGCTCAGAATTCTGATACAAACCCGAATACGCCCTCTGTATTCCTGTCAGATGCCTCTAGCTATAAGAACATTGAACTTTTAGACCGATTTCGATAAATGAATAGTGCCCAATTTTAATTAAATAAATCCGAATAAATTCCTAAATTAACTAAATCATTTAGTTAGGCAATAGAACACCCCGGCATATCATTTAGGCATGTCATACATATTGTTTGCATTATTGCCATGAATTTATTGTTTCTCTCCCCCTCCTTCTCTCTCGATAGACGCCGAGACCGACGACGCTGCACCTGGGTACGACTACACTACCGACGAGCAGCCCGTTGACGACCCCTCTCTCTTGCCAGAGCAACCAGGCAAGCCCCCCCCCCCCCCCTTGAGCATCCAGATATCGCCCATTCCATTTCTCCTGCTTGCATTAGATTTTGCTACTGTTAATGTATGCTCCTATTCTGATGCATAGCCTGCTGTTGTAACCTGTTCATTGTTACCTTACCTGCCTATGATAAACGGTTTAGTATAGGTTGGTAGTGAACCATCAGTGACCCCACCACCTTATCCTTGTTGCCCCTGCTTGATCATCGATGACTCGATCAATGTGATCGTCGACCAGAGACCGACACCTCACTTCACACCCCCTTAGTTGTACGACTCTGCGTAGTAACTATCGAGTGCCGAGGGTGATACCTCGTAACGCACTCCTGATGAATACTCTGCAGTGTAGCTATTCGGTCGTGGTCATCGAGGGTGATTCCTCCTTCTCCACTTTCGATACGAATCTGTCGTGCAACCCTCAGTGTGAACCTCGAGGGTGATGCCTCATACGTTCACCCTGATGATTTCGTCGAGTGGAATCCGCGGAGGGTGATTCCTCGGGTTTCCCCCTTGATGTTATGACCACACGGTTACTTTGACCCTTGTTACAGGCGGGTCCACCCTGGTGGGTACCCGCTGGGGATCTATGATGTCGAGTGCGCTGGAAGGGCACTCGAGTGTGATATTGTGGCGGAGCATCAGAGACTCTGATTGTCTCCGCGTGATACTAATTGAGCCTATTGGATTTGGGTGTGTGATCTGAGTGGGTCGACGTGCCCTATACGCACCACCACCACGTGGGATAATGGTTATGGGACCCTCTGCGATGTACGTTTCTCCCGAAAGCTCGTCTGACGTCACGATTCACCGTGCGGGCTGATTGTCGGGATTGGGCTGGATACTTCACTGACGAGTTCAGTGTCGCGCCTGCACCCCGGCCAGTCTCGCAACGCGCAGGGTGCCCAGGGCGATGGCCCAAGACCTCTGGGTGCATAGGTTAGTCCGGCGTGCTGACCTCTCTGCCGAGCCTAGGTAGAGCGCTGCTTCGTGTTGATCTTCCGAGGACGGGCATTACCCAGCAAGTGTGTCCGGCCAGAGTTGATCGAGCGTGTTGGGTAACAGTAGTGCACCCCTGCAGGGATGAATCATCTATCGATAGCCGGTCCTACGGTAATGGACGCTCAGTTTGTGTATTCCGATCTACTACTTGAACTGGATACTAGATACTTGTTACTTAATTGAAGCTTCGAGATCGCTTTCTCGCTTGGGAGTCGAGGAAGGATCTTTAAGCTGTACTTCAACATGTTTGCTAAATAAAATGCTATTCTACTCTCTTCTGCTGCTGCAAGATGATGGCCTCGAGAAGAAGTTTGAAGATGCTAGTCTTCGATAGGACTAGGCCTTCTCTCTATTCTGGCATTTCTGCAGCCCAGTCCACATATACAACCTTTCTCCATTGATAATGTTGCATATGTAGTATAGATCCTTGCTTGCTGAGTACTTCGGATGAGTACTCATGGTTGCTTTACTTTCTCTTTTCCCCATACCCCACCTTGATGATACATCAGACGATGGAGTCCAGGAGCCAGATGCCACCACTGGAGCTTACTACCAGGAGGGTCCAGAGGGCACTTACTACTGGATCGAGCCAGCCGACCAGGAGTAGGATCGGAGGCTCCCAGGCAGGAGGCCAACGCCTTTCGATCTAGTATCGCTGTTTGTGCTAGCCTTCTTAAGGCAAACTTGTCTAACTATGTCTGTACTCAGATAATATTTGTATGACTGACTTATGTATTCGGATCTTCGGATCCCTGGTCTGTAATATTGTGGATCTCCGTTTAATTTGTGTTAGAGTTGTGTTGTGATATCTTCCCGTGAGTCCATGTATGATTAGTGTACGATTGAGTCGGGGGCGCCACAAGTTGGTATCAGAGCCGACTGCCTGTAGGAAGCCCCCTTCCAATTCCTTGGCCGAAGTTGAGTCTAGAAACCGAAAAACTAATTTACTAACTTGGCTGTGTGGCTTACGGACCCACGTCGCCAACTGGTTGGTATTAGGATCTTTTCTTCCTCGTCTATACTCTGGGACTCTGATCTCTTTTCTACTCGGGTTAAATAAATTTTACTAACGCCGACACTTAGGATCTCATAAATCCCATCTACCCGGAGAGCTGGATATCTGTGCGATTTCCCTGTCATTGATCTGATTAGTCTGATAATCATTTTCCTTTCCATTGTTTTGTTTAACCTTTCTCTCCGAGTTGTGTTAAACTTCTCATTGTCATTTGACAAATCTGAATTTCCTCTGTTTTAGATGGATCGTTTGTTTCCACCACGTCCTATGACACAGCTTGTGCGTCGCACTTGGGCTCGTGATGCCCCTGGGTTTCCAGCTGTCCTGATCGCTCTCATGAACAGACTTGGCTACCGTTGGTACCCTGAGTACTTGGTTTACGAGGATTACCGTGAGTTCAATCAGGAGCAGTACCATGCTGATGTTCGTATCTATTATCAGCAAAATGACTCAGACACCGAGCTACACCTTTTCCACGGTATCGGCATGACGATTGAGATGGCAGTCCATGATGCCGCCTACTCTGCTGTCGCACGTCTCCGAGGACAGTTCAGCGATATCTTGGATGACTCTGAGTTCCGATACATTTCGTATGCCCCTGCTGGAGATGCTACTGGATACTACACAGCTATCTGTGCCCCGTACGAGCCTCGTCGCTATGACCCGCGCGTTCTGATTCAGTGCACTCAGGCTCTGGATCACACTGTTTGGGCTCTTGCCGTCGAGTTGGTTGCCACTCGAGCACGTCTCTACGATGCTATGACGCAGTTGCTACCCGCTGTTCGCGCAGGGATACACCCGGAGCACATCCTTTATCCGCGCAGGACTCAGATGTATGCTGGTATTGATTGGCCTGCTGTTGGAGGTCATACACCCGCACGTGGACCTCTTCTTACAGCTCGAAACCGGATTCTGCATTAGAGTGGACATGGAGCGCAGGATCCTTCCGCGACGAACATTCGTCGTCCGCACTTGTAGTTACCCTGTTTCGGTGGTTTTCTCTGACGTTGATGTAGCCATTGCTATGTCTCGTTGTGTACTTCCTTACCGCGTGCCTGCGCGCCGCCTAGAATGTCTAGCTTTTGAATTTGCGCCGTTATGTTGTCCGCATGTACCCGACTCTGTGTATGTATCTGTATGTCTTAATCGACTACTGTAATGTATCTGTTACACTACTTAAATTGTTGTCGAGTTACATCATGCTTGTCGCAAAACACTTGCAATTGCTTTTACTAAACTACCCCCTGTTGATACTTAGCAGGATGGTTAGACCAGGTGGTCGTGGTCATGGTACCCCTGAACACCCACCACCGCCAGACTATATGGCTGCTATGATGCAACAGTTTGAGCTTAACCGCCAGTTCATGACTGGAATCATGGCTCAGTTTCCGCATCAGAACAACCAGAGCCAGAACCCAGCTTCAATAACTTTGACAGAGTTTATGCGACTCAACCCAACTCAGTTCCGCAACTCTGACAAGCCACTGGATGCTGATGACTGGCTCCGCGACATCACTCACGAGATGGAGTTTGCTAATGTCGCCCCTGCCAACTTTGTCAACTTCGCGGCCTTTTTCTTAAAGGGACCCGCAGCTCAATGGTGGGACAGACACAAGCGTACTCTGCCTGTTGGAACAGTCATCACCTGGTATGAGTTCCAGGCTGCTTTCCGTACACGTTACATCCCTCAGGCAATTATGGAACGCATGAAGACCCAGTTCCGTAACCTCACTCAGGGCAACAAGACTGTCGAAGCTTATCAGCGGGAATTTCTAGACCTCTCCCGCTATGCTGAAGAAGACATCGCCACAGATGCACGCAGACAAGAGAAGTTCCGTAATGGACTACACCCCGACCTCAAGCTTGCACTTGCTGCTCAAGACTTCAACGACTTTTCAACTCTAATGAACAAGGCTATTCTTGTTGAGACCGCTCAGATAGAATACAAAGACTCGCAGAAGCGTTATCGTGATGCTGGCTCATCTTCGGGCTCAGCATCGAAGCGTCGAGTTTGGATTCCCAACAATGCGATCCGTCCCAATACCTCTGCGCCAAAGAACAACTATGCTTCATCACGTCTGCCTCCTCCACCACCGAGGCAGCCAAAAGCTCAAGCTATTCAAAACAATGCTCCTCTTCGTCCTGAAGATGGTCTGTGCTTCAAGTGTCGCAAACCAGGTCACCAGGCTAAAGACTACCGCCAGAATCAGAATCAGTTAGCTTTTCCTCATGCTGGCCGTGGCAATGGTCGTGGCAACAATCAAACCCGCAACTATAATACTGGGTCTGCTGCACATGGTCGTGGACACGCTTACAACATTGACATTGAAGAAGTCCAGGATCAACCTGCTACTGTGATGGGTACCCTTCTTGTTAACTCAGTACCTGCTTCTGTTTTATTTGATTCAGGAGCATCACATTCATTCATCTCTGGAAAATTTGCATTCATGAATGGCATTCGATATGAGAAGATGCATACTCCGTTAGTCATTAAAACTCCCAGAGGTCACTGTCATGCTGACGTGATAGCACCTGACGTTACCGTCGAAATTAAAGGGTTGGAATTCCTTGCCTCACCCATCGTCTTGAAGTCTTCCACCATACACCTCATTCTTGGAATGGATTGGTTGAAAGCTCACATTGCTTCGATCAATTGTGCCACTAAAGTCGTCCAACTTTTTCACCCCTCCGACGAGATAGTGAACTATACCGCCCGCATTACACGGGACGCTGAAGCTCAGATATATGTTCTGAATGCTTTGAACGCCTCACCTCTGGAAGGGATCAAGAACGTTCCTGTCGTTCGAGATTTTCTAGACGTCTTTCCAGAAGAACTTCCAGGAATACCCCCGACTAGAGCTGTCGAGTTTGTCATTGACTTGAAGCCTGGCACCGTCCCTATTGCCAAGCGACCTTATAAGATGCCTCCCCATCACATACTCGAGCTTAAGGAAGAAATCGACAAGTCACTTAAGAGTGGTTTCATCCGCCCCAGTTCCTCTGCTTGGGGAGCACCTTCACTCTTCGTTAAGAAGAAGGATGGAACTAACCGTTTGGTTCAGGATTATCGGCCCATTAACCAAGCCACAATCCAGAATAAATACCCACTGCCCCGGATCAATGATCTTTATGATCAACTCGCTGGATCATCGGTGTTCTCTAAACTCGACTTGAGGTTGGGTTATCACCAGATCCGTGTCCGTGAAGAGGATATTCCCAAGACTGCATTCGTCACTCGTTATGGCTCCTATGAATACACCGTCATGTCATTTGGCCTAACGAATGCTCCAGCAACTTTCTCCCGTCTGATGAATTATATATTCATGGATTACCTAGACAAATTTGTCGTGGTTTATTTGGATGATATCCTTATATTACCTTCTCGGTAACCGTTGCGAGATATATATGGATCATCAAAGTTTGAAGTATTTATATACTCAACCAGATCTGAACCTTCATCAACAAAGATGGCTCGAAACAATAGCCGATTATGATATGAATATCTCATATACCCCTGGCAAGGCTAATGTAATGGCCGACGCTTTGAGCCGTAAGGCTTATTGCAACAATCTTACGGTTCAGGAAACACAACCTCTACTCCATGAAGAGCTTCGCAAATTGAACCTCCATATTGTTCCATAGGGTTATCTTAATACCCTGGTTGTCGAACCAGATTTAGAACACAGCATCAAGACTATGCAACGGTATGACTCTGAAGTTGAAAGGATCAAGCGAAACCTCGAAAAAGGAAAGCCGTCGGAATTCCATCTTGATGATGATGGGATCCTATTCTTCCAACACCGTCTCTTCGTACCCTAGTTCAAGGATGAGAGAGAACATGTTATGAAGGAAGCTCATGACACTCCTCTGTCAATTCATCCTGGTAGCACAAAGATGTACCATGACATTTGTCAGAGATACTGGTGGCCTAATATGAAACGAGATATTGCTCGTTATGTTTCTGAGTGTGATGTTTGCCGCCGCATTAAAGCAGAACATCAAAGGCCCGCTGGAACTCTGCAACCCCTTGCAATTCCTGAATGGAAATGGGACAAGGTCCAAATGGACTTCATCACTGGTTTTCCCAGATCTCAGAAGGGTCATGATGCTATTTTTGTCGTCATTGACCGATTCTCCAAGGTTGCTCACTTTCTGCCAGTTAAGGAGACAATCACTGCTAGCCAGTTAGCAGACTTGTATGTTTCCCAAATTGTGTCACTCCACGGAGTTCCGTTGGAGATCAGTTCTGATCGTGGTAGCCTCTTCACCTCCAGATTCTGGAATAGTTTCCAAGAAGCTATGGGAACTCATCTGTCTTTCAGCACCGCTTTTCACCCTCAGTCACAGGGTCAAGTTGAACGAGTTAATCAAGTGCTCGAAGATATGCTTTGAGCTTGCGTCATCTCCTTCGGTAAGAAATGGGAGGAATCTCTCCTGTATGCCGAATTCTCTTACAACAATAGCTATCAAGCTAGTTTGAAGATGGCACCGTTTGAAGTTCTATACGGTCGTAAGTGTCGAACCCCTCTGAATTGGTCAGAAACTGGGGAACGCTCACTCGTCGGACCGGACATTGTTCAGCAAGCAGAAGAACAAGTTCGCATTGTCCGTGAACATTTGAAAACTGCTCAGTCTTGTCAGAAAAGCAACTATGACCGAAAGCACCAGGAAATGGTCTATCAACCTGGCAAGCAAGCTTACCTCCGCGTCACTCCGTTGAAAGGCACTCATCGATTCAGAATCAAAGGCAAGTTAGCTCCTCGTTACATTGGCTCGTTCCGTATTCTTGCCCATCGAGGAGAGGTGGCATATCAATTGCAACTGCCGCTAAATCTTTCACAAGTACATGATGTTTTTCATGTATCCCAACTCCGTCGCTGCTTCAAGGATCCTATTCGAGCTGTGGATTATGAAGTGCTTGAATTACGGGAAGATTTGTCTTATCCAGAATATCCCATCCGTGTTCTTGATGAAGCTGAACGTCGGACTCGTCAAAAGTCAATCAAGTTCCTCAAGGTTCAGTGGTCAAATCATTCTGAAGATGAGGCCACTTGGGAACGCGAGGATCGTCTTCGTGAAGAATACCCCACTTTCTTTCAGTCTTCCTCTTAATTCTCGAGACGAGAATTCTTGATAGATGAGGAGAATTGTAACACCCCATGTCATTAGCCACAGTAATCACTTTTGATAATGACATGTCAGCATGTTTAACATTTTAGTTTCTAAGTTAAGCAACTTTTATCTTCCACTTTAATTTAATGTGAAGTTTGAATTAGGAGTTTAAATGCAATATGATGCAAATGATGATTTGGCACTGTTAATCATGCTGACTTGCCATTAGCAAAAGTGATTACTGTAGTTAACCACTGGGGGTGTTACAAGCAGTGGCCGGGACACCACCGCGTCCTCCCCGGCCCAGAGCGCCTCGCCGGCCACGACCAGGTCCTGCGGATTCGCCTTATGCACTGGATCCTGCCCCTGCATCCCCAGCAGAGGCAGGGATACCGTGCCGAGAGGAAGCCCTTGTGGTCGCCGCCGTAGCTCGACCGTGCCCTCTTCCCCTCACCATGGTGGAAGAGAGATACAGGAAGGAGGAGAGGATGCGTGGGTGAGCCCCTCCCGTCACCTCCGCGCCTCCTTTTATAGCGGAGCATGGCCGAGGGCTGGCTCCTCACCACCCAGGGGGCAACCGCCCCACTTCGCCTATCTGGTTCGTCTACGTCACTGACAGCGTCTAGATTCACCGACCGCCCTCCTGCGCCAATACATGGCACCTTGCTTTCTGCCATGGCACTCATTCCTGCGCCCTACATGTCTGCTACCTACCCTGCACAATGCATGCAGCATACATGGCAGAAACGGCAGGCGTGATGGGGAGAGTAAAATGGCAGTTACCTCCTCCACCGGGGTCGTGCGCGGGCACTTCAATTAACTTCCCATGAACGTGGGCATCCCCTCGCCCTTTACGTGGGAAGACCCACGACGTTTGACGTCGCACGACTCACCGGGAAACCGGGAATTGATTCAATTCAGGTTATTGAAGAAGGAAAGAAGATATCAGGGAAGACATGGATCCCGTTGTGGCATGGTCGAGGTGCCCGTCTGTGTATTTGTTAGGGCCTACCCCAACAATGCCCGGCAGCACATATGGGCCAGGCCCGGGGGCTCCTGTCGGTACAAAAAACATCCGCATTTAATGACCAGACTCATACACAGGCGTGCTGGCGATCATACATCCAGCACCAACGCGTAACGCAAGGCCGAGCCAAAGAAGCCGCTCTTCGTGAGATCAAGGAGCGTATCAAGAAGACAAAGACTCCAAGGGAAGTGTCCTTTGCTGGTCAGACAAAGCCGGCAAGGTCGATGCGGCAGATAAGAGCAGGACCAAGCCGCGCCAGCTGCGTCTCCGAGACGGCCGGAGACCGAAGCGCGCACCTCTCCAAGAATGCCCGGCAATCCCTGCCCTCGACAGGCACAGGCCAGTTACCACTGCTCCACCGCACCACGATGCCAGTCACTTATCAATGCGGTATCGAGCCCCCCCAGGCGACTAAGTGGCTCTCACTAAGCACGTGGCGGTTTGCTGGAAGACAGATCACACCCGTTTGACACCCGTCCAGAGGCGTGTCAGGATAATAAGCAAAAGTTGGCTAAGCGGTGATATAAGCTTGCCGGGGATGCATCCCCGCATGCCACCTAAGGTAGCATTTATGGCATTTTGTCCTAAGTGCCAGAGATAGGTATGATAGCACTGTTGGCTAATTAATCACAACATAATGTTTGTTTTGCCACTGTGGCTACCAATTGAGCTATAAAAGGAGGTTCGAGGCAACCTAGACGTGGATTCGGATTCTCTCACACTTGTACTCACGTAGCAGCTCCCCCCGAGGCCACCTTGCTGGGTTTGGGCGTTGCGTGTCATCGTGTTCCTCTATCCAATCCACCAAAGTAGGAGTAGGGTTTTACGCTTCTCAGCGGCCCGAACCTGGGTAAAAACCACTAGAGTCTCGTCGTCATGCTGCCTCATGGCCTCCGCTCTTTGTGCAACATGATCTCCCCCTGCCGAACCACAAGGGGCCCGTGGCCCCATAGGTGATCGTGTCCACCCACGACAAAAGGGGTGATGCACAGTCTGTTGCAACAAACAACTAAGGAGCATATTTGTGTTGGTCCCATTTTTTTTTCTATTTAGACACCTTTCCCTATGTGAGGGCAGCAAATCTAGTCCTGCTCAAACTCTACGGCCTTGTCCTCCCCCACAGAAAGATCAGTTCCTTACAGATGTGTGTACTGCGTTTGTCATTGTTTTCCCTTTTCGACCAAAATATGTGTTGGATAGCCAGTCTATACTACTTTCCCCACTTCCTTTCCTCTTTGAACCACATCCTAGGTTCATGCTATAGAACTTTCCCCACTACTTTCCTGTTTGATCCAACACCTAGATTCAAGTGCAGAAGCAAAAAACAACAACATGCAGCTAGAGCAATGCCTTTGGATTATGTAAATTTTACCTTAAGGTTCTCGGGGTGTGGCTCGATGGGCGGCCGGAGGCCGATCTGCCCACACTATGGTAGGCAGCAAGGAAGAAGGGGTCGTAGGCCCTCCCGCGCCGCCGCTGGGTGAAATAGAATGGCGGCGCCGGTAGTGGATTCCCTCGCTCACTGACGGCGACAGCGTTAAGCCTCCTTCCCTTCCCCGGCGGATGGGATGCTGCCGGCTCTTTGACCAGCAGTGAGGGAAGAGTGAGAGAGCGAGGGGCCAACGCGGTCTTGTTTAGATCTGGAGAGGGTGAGAGAGTGAAGAGAGCAACCACAAGCGCTGAGGCTCCAACATGTATATATATAGTGGAGAGAGAGTGTGAAGAGAGCAAACCCTAGAAAACAAGCGCTGAGGCTGCAGGGTATATAGTTGGAGTGGTTTTCTTTTTCTCTCCATAAAAATCGTTTTAAATTGTGCATGAAACGGAACTCTTTATTTAACGTACTAGTGAAAAAATACTAGGGCAATGCTAATACATGAAGAAAATTTAACGCTTGAAGGAGTCAACTCGCAATTAACGCTCCACGCCTCCCGGTCGCACTTACTATCATTCATGTGTGGTACACAACCCTTCGAAGTGAACAACAACTGAACCACACACGTTCAAAATATTGAAAAGGTGGGTTGCACCATCCTCCAATTTTAAATATTTTGGGCACTTGTATTCGGCCTAAGGCAGTGTGGCACTGTATGTACTAAGGGTTACAGTGGGTGCTAAGAAACTAGGGCGTATTATTGTACGAGAGTAATTGCCATGCCGTTTACTTGTAGGGTCACTTGCAAACTGTCAAACTCTATTCTCCTCTTATTTAATGGATGAGGCAAATCTTTTGCCTCCATTTCTGGAAAAAAAATCGAGAAATTCAATTTTAATTATTTTGTATGTACACTTTGCTATCTTCCATAATTTTGGGCACTTGTATTCGGCCTAAGTCAGTGTGCCACCGTATCTCGTACTACTACCTCCGTCCAGGTTTTTACGCCATGTCATATATTTTTTGTCAAAGTTTGACAAAAAAATTTAAGTACTCCCTCCTTTCCGGTTTATATGGTTTAAATTTGAAATCTCATCAACCAAGGCAGATGATGGGTGGAGAAATGTACTCCATCTCGTAGTTTACAAAATTACTCAAACTTTAATCTGCATTAATTACAATATGTTCATGGACGACCACTAAATGAGTAGGAATGGTTACATGCACTGGTTTGTTTCTTTTAATCCTTGCATGCATCAATTTAATGCACCTGGGAACATGAACATGTGGTGGAAAGAAGTGAAAATAAGACTGTATAATATGGTAAAACGAAGAAAATGAGATGAGCCCAATAAACGAAGAAAAATTCAGAACCAACGTATAATATGGCCACCGGCCGTATGCACACATTTATTTTCTAGCACATTTCTTTATTTCATCAACGACATTTTGATACAGGGAAGTACATTCACCAATTCTTTGCTAGGAGAGCAAGACCAAAGAAAACAAGAACCACAATTAGACATTTTAAAAGATATCCAATTTCCATAACTGCTCCCACTAATTGTATTAATATCTTTTCTATGTCTTCATTGTTGATCTGTGGCTTCTCGAGCTTGCACACTTCTTTCTTCTTCGATTCAAAAGAACTAGACGTTGCTTCACATCTAATATCATCTCTAGTCTCATCTCTAGCCTCTATTCTAGCAAGGAGTGCACGGGCATCTACCAAATTTCAAGCTATCAATAGATCGATGTATTCTTCTTCCCAAAACCAAAACTTGCATCCATCCTACACACAAGTTTGAGTATAATATGTCGAACATGCGCCAAATAAGGGAGCACAGCCGAATCAAAAGAGTACTACACACCTTATATTTTTCGCACTTGATGAACACCCATCCGGGATGTTCTGGCGTGGTCGAAACATGGCGCAGGACCTGCCGTGGGCAGCCATCGCACTTTATGAGCACCAACGGTGAACCGACTAGCCGCTGGGCCAGGGCCGAGCCCGGACGATGGCCGGCTGTGTCTTTGCCGGTGATCCACCGACGGGATAGATCCGAGCGGCTAGAGGTGGATTCACTACCTACACGCGACATGGAGGCATTGCCATTGTTGTGCGACCCGGTACCCGGACAATCCATGGCAAGGCGCATTCACAGGCGGCCGGAATGCTCCAAATCCGGCAGCCGCGTGCGTCAAATCCTGAGGACACAGATATAGCGGTTGCCCGCCGGCGCAGGGACGAGAGAGGCACAGATCCGGCCGTCGTGTTGTGGTCGGCTGGGCTATAGAGCGAGGCAGCGACTGTCTCCGACGAACATGCGTGTACGTCTTCTCTTCTTGTACATACTCCATTTATCTCACTTCCTATGGCTTCCCACTCCCATGATATTCCTATTCTATGAACCTGTGTGTACGTGTGTGTGCGCGCACGCGCGTGTGCTTGTGTGTGTGTATTTTAACAGCGTGTGTGTGTTATAGAGAGCGACAGATTAACCTACAGAGAGATGGTGTGTAGTACTACGATTTAGCCGCGAGAGTCGGTGCATCCTCTCGTTTCCGATGTCCGGTCGGGACAGCTGTCGCGCCCGCTCCTGACTAGCCTGGCCCATCCAAAGCCCCTCCATCGCCCGTGCGTGCTTCCCGCCCGAAACGGTCAGCACCGCTCCAGAGAATCGGTGCCGCATTCATGCCCGAGCAGAGCGGATGCGATCTCTCACTAGCGCATGCGTTGAAGGGAGAAGCGGATTCAACGAAAGAGTGATGGTTGCTTCATCCGTCCAACTTGCTGCCGGGTCTATGTGATTTGATGACTCATTGGTCATTAATACTGAGGTGGTACGATCGTGCTGAGTCTCACTTGTACTGTACACTTTACTTTGGTGCATGACACGTGCACCGGATGATGGATGTCCCACGTTTCGGCGAAAGGAGGTACAACATCTCCACTCTCTACAATTTTCTCAACTCTTACAGCGGAGCAGTGCGAAATCAGCGAAAACACGGCAGCTCAATGATTACATGGCCCACCTCACACTATCACCATATTTTTTGGTCACCGTGCGACACCTAACTCTTTAGTACACAGTACTGTAATTTCTCAGCGAGTTAAAATTGTACAATGCTATGAAGCTTTCAGCTTCTGTTTCATGTATCTTGCGTCCAAGGTTGCCCCGTTGCAACATTCCATCAAATACAAAGGAGACTAACATGCATGCTATTGCATCTCAATGATTCACAGATCATAGCCAATATGTACTCCCTCCGTTCCAAAATAAGTGTCTCAACTTTATGCCAACTTTAGTACAAAGTTGTACTAAAGTTGACACTTATTTTGGAACAGAGACAACTAAAGAAAAAATGATCCATGCAGTCCCTAGGCCTTGAACCCTAAACCCTAACCAGGCTTTAATTTGCGGGCGACGTCGAACCTTCCGAAGAAATGAAGTTTGCAACCTTTTGACCATCGGATCATTTTGTGCAGTTTCACTAAAATCGAGTTGAGCATCCCTGTGGCAAAGAAATTGAAGAAGTGTGATTAGAATAAGACTAGTGGGACTAGTTGATGAGACATAAACTCATCACAAATACAGTAGAAGCTAGTAGAGGTACGTGCGGGGCAAAGAAGTAGAGAAATATCCACATGGAGCGATGTGGGCAGCTGGGGCAGTGGTGCAAGCCGGCTGTAAATGAAGTTATACCTGAGGGATGTCGGGATGTAGCTAGAGGAGGGCGGCTAGAGGCAGCAACTGTCCACGTCGTGGCAGTGAGCAAGGGACGAAGGCAACCGCGCCGGCTTTGTGAGAGAGAACGGCGGGGACCATTGATCGGGACGCGCCGACAGTGGGTTTTCGCTGTCGGCGACGACGACCGCATCTACACAAAACTTCCACCCCTTCCCGGCGGACGTGATCCGCCCGGATGTGTGACTAGAGATGTGGCCACAGTCATTTTGTGTGAGAGAGTGTGAAGAGAGCAACCCCATCAAGCAACTGTGTAGGCTCCTGGCTATGTATATAGTGGAGAGGTTTCTTTTTCTCTCCATATGAACCTATTTATATTGCGTACGTGCCACTAAAGAAAAAAACTTTATTTATAAATAGCGCGGCACCATTCATGCGTGGTTACCGACCCTCCATTAAGTGAGTAACTACTACTAGACGCATCAAATTATCACGTGGGCTGCATCATCGTACAGAAATGATCTCCACCGTGTCACGTGTGTGGTTGGGGAAGACGCCAAGAGTGCTACGTGTGTGGGTGCGTGCAACTCTTCTCTTCGAGCATGGTTATTAAAAGTATAGCCAACTACTCTACCACGCGGTTATTATATGGGCAAAGAGTATATGCAGTAATAATGACTAATGAGCCATCAAATCACGAGGCCTGCCTTTCTCTATGTTTGACCGAGAAAGCAGCCATCATTTCACGCCTCGTTGAATATCCATCAGCTGCTACCTCTGCAAATAAATAAAAGTCTATTGCTACCTCTGCAGCATGGTTAATAATATAGCCATGTCAATCACGACGTAGAAATATCATTCACTGATACAATAGGGTTGGCTGTAAGGCTGGTGATTTTTTTACTTTGTCTCTTTCTCTTTTTCTCTCATTTACTCATTTTACATAGGAGCACGTGTAGAGGATGGCTATTCCTTTCGATGGGACTTCTTCATGGGGTTTAAGACTAAGCAGCTCCGAATATTATTCCCGCTGCCCACCACTCTGAATCGTGCCATCTATGATACTCCCATTGCAACAATGAGGTCCACTAGGTCTAGCACGTCCTGTAAGAAGAGACAGTCGTGCAAAACATACATTCTTGTTGCCTTCTTCCTCATACAGTACGTACTACTAGTAGTACTACTACTCGTTCTCCTATAAACCTTGCGATTGGCATCTCAAAAGTATTAACCTTGCACTTGGCTCTTCGCCTCTTCGGGAAGTCGAGCAATGATGGTACTACATAATATGGTTCTGGCTATCTGACACCGAATCAATTGCTGCACGTCCACCACATGGGCGAGGGGTGAGGGGCAAGGGAGAGTGCATACTACTACATCTATTTCAATAGGGACTACATACGGAGCAAAATAAGTGAATCTACACTCTAAAATATGTCTATATACATCAGTATTTGAAGTATGTACTAGTAGTTCATATTGAAATCTGGTAAAAGATATATATTTCAAACAATATGATAATCTCTCTAACCAAGGTAGGGACGAGCAGTATACGTCTAACGGAGGGAGTAGTTAAATTTTCTCCTCGTCCTACGATCCACCGCGCGCGTGGGCGAGGGAGCGGGCATAGGCGTAGTAAGAAAGCTTCTCCTCGTCATGCGACTTTGCGAGCCACCGCGCCCATGGGCGGGGGAGAGGGCGTACTAAGCAAACTTCTCCTCGTTTTGCGAGTTGACGGGACACATCAAAAGTAGTACAGAGCATCTCCACTGTATAGAGCCTTGCCTCTAAGGTAGGCCCGACATGGTTTGCCTCTTATCAAATGAAAAAACCACAATGTATAGAGACTCTAACTAGCCTCTAAGGTGGGCCCTAGTAGAAATTTAAAAAGTATTGATTAGCACCACATTTGTCCAATCAGTAATATTTCTCTTGTACTTTCTTATGCTTCCTAACGCTGACAAGTGAGACCAGATGGATTGTTAAATTGTTAGAGGCAGCCTCTAAGGTTAGACGCGATGCTAGCCAATTTTTTTGTTAGAGGCAGTTCATGCAATGTATAGAGGCTGCCTCTAAGAGGAGAGAGAGGGCTTAGAGGCAACAAAAAGCATACATTGTGGATGCCCTAAGTGCCTACTTTCCAACCTATATGACTCAATTTGAAATCTCCCTAACCATAATAGATGCTGAGTGGTGGAATAAATTTAATGCTTCCATAGTTCACAAAAGTACTGAGCATGTGAGATGGTGAACGGAGGGAGTACGATACCATTAGTACTACAGTTCTTTTGGAAGGGTTGTAGTAGTCCCTCCCATTCACATGTTCACATTTCAAGCTTTAATAAAAACGTTGCATGCAAGGATTAAGAGAAAACTGAGCAATGCATGTACTCCCTCAATCCATATAGGGTCTAAAATGTGTTTTTGAGGCTAACTTTGACCACATTTTAGAGTAATAATATGACATGCAACTTACACAAATCATACCATCAAATTCGTACGTGGTCATTGTACTGCTAACACATGCATGCGTTGCAATTAGTACATACATGATACAGTAGTAAACACTCATTATCTAGTAGTACTAGTTCATTCATTGGTTTAGATTTGGAATTGAGGCCCATAAACCGAAAGGGGGAATATTATTTTCTGGAACCATCCCCATACGGCCATACTTGATGTTTCAGAGAAGGGTTATATGCTTTGCTGCAACAGTACCATCCAATCTTCATGTATGGTGTTTTCCTTGGAAAATTATTGCGAGAGGATTCTACGATGTGTGAAATGATGTGTTGTTCGTGCGTACAGCTTACTATTGGAAATGTGTGGCTTTGAGATGTGACTGCTCATTAGTAGTATTCCTTGCGGTTGTGCACTCATAATTTGGTGCATGGCACGTGGAACCGGATGCTGGATGTCCCACATGTCGAGGAAAGGAAGTTCTGTGCTCCTAGAATGGTTTCTCGCGATGCTATCGACCTTTCAGCATTTGTTTATATATACTATGCTAGTAAATGTAATTTCTCAGCGAGATAAAATTATACTACTACAATGCTATGAAGCTTTCAGCTTTTCTTTCATGTCTCTTGCCTTGAAGGTTTTCTTGTTACAACATTCCAACAAATACAAAGGAAACTAACATGCATGCTAATGTATATCAATGATTCACATATCAGACCCAACATTTACTTCACAACTTAGGACAAAGTTGTGAGAAGGTGTACAAATAAAGAAAAAAAATGATCGATTAGGTCCCTAAGCATGCTTTCATTTCCTGGCCACGGTGGGCATGTTGGTAGCCATTTTCACGCGGCTCGTTGATGCCCGCCAAGACATGTAGCACTTGGATGCATGCACCATCCCATCATTTTTGCAGTTGCACTAAAATGGAGCTGAGCATCCCTATTAACAAGGATATTGAATAAGTGTGATTACAATAATAGTGGCACTGTTGATGAAACATGGAAAGTACGTCGGCCGAGCTACAGTACGTTTTAGGCAAATAACTAGAGAAGATCCAGATGCAACGACGTGGGAAGATGGGCGGTGGAGTAAGGCCGGTTCCAGAGGAAGCTGTACCTGAGGGTCGTTGGGATGTAACAAGGAGGGCGGCGGTGGGCAGGATCTACCCATACTGCGGTAGCGAGCAAGGGGCAAAGGCACTACTGCGCCGGAGCTTGCTTAGAGAGAACAGCGGGTACCGCAGTTCGGGACGCACCGGCAGTGGGTTTCCTGCGTCGACGCCGGCGACCGGAGCAACGTTGCACATCGTCCCTTTCCACTGGCAGACTGGATCCGGCCAGATCAGGGACCAGCGCTGAGAGAGAGAGAGAGAGTGGCCACCGCCATCTTGTGTGAGAGAGTAGAAGAGACCGACCCCAGAAAGCAAGCACTGAGGATCCTGCCTATATTATATAGTATAGTATAGTGGAGCAATTTTCTTTTTTCTCTCCATAACAATTGGTTTATGTTCTGTACGTGCGCCATCGAGGAATAAAATCTTTTTTTAAATAACGCGTCAAGTCGCTATTTGTTTGTTCACCCGTGGTACACGATCCTCCATCAAGTGGACAACCAGTACACATGTCAAATTACCACGTGGGTTGCCTTTTCGTACAGAAATGAGCTCCACCGTGTACCCGCACGGGTGTGGTTGGGAATGAGATGGGAGTACGTGCACCGTGCGTGCACCTCTTCTCTTCATGAATGTCCCCCACCTACGTGGGTGTGTGTGAGAGAGATAAAACCTAGAGAGATGGCGTGTGCATTCGTGAGTGTTTTTTATGGGGGGTGATTTCGTGAGTGTATTTGTGGGAATATGTGTCGATGATATCTCAAACAAAAATGTGACGCATGCAATGTGTGTGAAATAGAGGCCTAGCTATATCATATATAGAGTGGGTGATCCACGAGAAGAGAGGGAGGGGTCATAGATATCGATAGAGTTGAAGAGAGGATCAAGTGTGTGGGTGCGAGATCAATGAAGAGTGCCATCGAAAATGTGTGTGTGCACATCAAAGATATAGGGTGACAGACCTACCGGAGCGTCAGAGGGGAGAGGCAAAATTTGTGTGTGGCAGGGAGACATGACTAGAGTGCTCGATGTATCGGTGTGTGGGGGGGGGGTGGAGGGGGCGGCGGGAGGCAGAGACCTAACTAGAGAGGTAGATCGACTTGTATATGTGTTGAGAAGGAGAGATCTGGCTATGTCTTGAGGGAGATCGGTCGACATCCATACATAAGAGAAGGACGGGAAATAGGTTGAGAGAGAGAGAGAGAGAGAGTGCCGGAGGGGTGGTAGAGTTGCTTCTCGGAGATGGTGGGAGAGGCCTACTAGACAAACTAAGGGTACAACTGCAATATCAAGAAGAGAGGGGATGTGTTTCTGTGTGTGCGTGTGCGTGTGCGTGTGCATGATAGATGTGTCGGGAGGCGTGCATGGATGATGAAGGGGGACCATATGTGTTTGGTAAGCAGACCTAACTAGATCAGTAGATCAATTGTTGTGTGTCGGAGGAAGGGAGAGACATAACTAATGAGGTAGATCGATCGGCGCGTCGGGAAAACGAGTTATAAACGACCTAGCTAGCTATATGTATAGTTGGAGATCGGTCGGTGTACATCCATTTGTTAGAGGCAAATAAGGCACAGAGATACAGATAGAGAGAGAGAGAGGGATGGAGCTAGGAGGTTGTGTGAGAGGCCTACTAGATAGGGGGGAGGAGTGTGCGATTGTGAGATCAATGAAAAGAGAGGCGAGAGTTTACACGTGTGTGGGACCGTATGAGAGACATGAGGCATGGACAGAGAAAAGAGGAGATGAAAAGTGTGTGTTTGTGTGTGTGGTAGGCAGACATAGCTAGAGAGGTTTATCGATCGGTGTGTGTCGGAAAGAAGGAGTTGTGGAGACCATGGGAGAAGGACCTAAAGAAAATAAATGAATGTGTGTGATGGAAAGAGTGCTGAGGGAGGGGGAGGGCGAGGAGGGCATGTGCATGCACGAGTGAAAGTTAGTGCTAGCTACAAAGGTTAGAGGATTGTGTGGGTGTAAGAGACTAACAAAGATCATAATTCGTTTTGAAAGTGGATTCATATATTTGAATAAGAGATCATAGTGTTATAAACCTATGCATGCATGAATATAGCGGTGATACACGTGGTCTGGTTTTGGACATGTTATACTATAATGTGATAATGCGTGGCGTTTGCAACTCACAACTAAATATCGAACAATCTAAACCATAATATATCGAACAATCTCACATTTTTATTTGAATTTGTGATAATGTGTGGCGTTTGCAGCTCACAACTAAATATCGAACAATCTAAACCATACTATATATCAAACAATCTCACATTTTATTTGAATTCATGATAATGTGTGGCATTTGCAGCTCATAGCTAAATACTTGTAGGCGTAGGGGGTGGGGCACCATACATTATGTGATAAACACATTATACATATGAGCCATGGTTTAGATTATGAAGATCTAGCTAGAGCTTGAAATGTACTGTGATTTGAAATCAACATAAAGTGGATTAAAAAATTCGAGTTCGACTTCATATAGTACACATAGTTCATACCTAACTCGACAGTAATCATGTGGTGTGTTGTGAACATAATATACAAATGATGGTTTAACTTGACAACAATGATGATTGTAGATCTTATTAAAATGGAGAAACGAATTCAAATGGTTTAACTTGACAACAATCATGATTGTAGATCTTATTCAAATAGAGAAACGAATTCAAATTTTGTTCATATTGAAGTGGTAGTATATACGTTTGGAATGCACTAAAATGTTCATTTGAGTAGCAGGTTACATGCATTATACACGTAGCAAAATATTTTAATTGAACATAACATGGATTAAAAGTTTTGAATGGCATTTGTAGTAACTCATACAGTAAAACGGGACTAGACTCCCTTGTGTGGTGCGAATTGATTTCTTTTTGGTTTTTTCATCGAGGGAAGTGCGAATTGATTTGGAACAGTACATGTTAGGCTTGTCCGGAAATTTCAACCCGCACCTTGTTATCCCAAAAATTTAAGATATCTCTTTGTCTCGTTGTGCTCCGAAAACTCCCTCCATCCCAACCCGCGCCTTGTTATCCCAAAATTACAACGCGCGCGAAAAATCTCACCTCCTGCGAAATCTAGACACGTGAAATTCCCGTGATACCCCTGAACCGAAAGAACCGCCTAGTTCAAATCGATGGGGGTACTTTCGTAACTTACCCCACATTTCGGACAAGCGCGTCCCTAAGCCATGGTTCCCCCTCCCATCCCCTCAGCCCCCCATTCGTACACCGAGGCCGCGAAAACCCGCAAAGCCCCACACCCTCCTCCGTTCGCCACCCAGCCGAAGCCTCTTCCCCGACGACATCGTCCACCGCAACAGCTCGACGTCCCTCATCCACCGCATAGGATGAGGATCCGCCGTCGATCTCATCGTCCTGCCAGTTCAGCCACCCTGTCCTCCACCTCCGAGGAGCTGCCCCAATGTTCGCCTCGTCTATCGTGCCACCTCTATTCCCACAGCGCCGTCTTCACCTGCACCACCAGAAGAGCAGCACCATCACCGATTCCTCGGATAAATCTCAGGCCTAATCGGCGCCACCAAAGAGGTTCTACACTAATCGCTGCATTTTCTTCTTGGTTCGATCTCACGGTGCTGTCGGCCCTTGGTCCTGAGCCGCCATGGCGCGGCTCCATCTACGGCGGCGTCGCCGGCCACTTCCTCCATGGCGTCGCCCCCTCGGCGGCGACGTCCACATCAGTAGGAGCTGCTGCTGCTACTCTGGCTCTCGCTGGCCCTGCTGCTACTACTTCGGCTCTCGCTCGCGTTGCTGCTCTGCTCTTGCTCTCGATCTCTTGCCTGGTCTGCTGTGGCTCTTGCTCACGCTGCTGCTCTTGCTTGCGCTGCTGATCTACTCTTGCTCGCTCTACTGCTGCACGAGCAGCAGGCTGCCCTGGCTCTCGCACGCACTGCTGCTCTAGGTGCTGCTGCTGCTCTACCCCGGCTGCTCTCTGGTAGTACGTTCCCTGCTGGAGCGGCTACCGATTTAGATCATTGCTACTCTGCCACTAGTGCTCGAGCGGCCAAAACTATTAGTGCACTCCTTTTCTGCTACTAGTGCGTTCAGTTTCGACAGTAAAATTCAGTTTCGACAGCAAAATTCAATTTCGACAGTAAAATTCAGTTTTGACAGTTAAATTCAGTTTCGACAGTTAAGTTCAGAGATGAGCGGCTGATGTATTTTACATCTAGCACTTTTAGGTTATGTATTTTACATCATCTACTGGAGATGCTATTAGAATACCACTTTAGGTTAACATTGTCTCTCTTGTCCTGCTTCAGCCTCGCCGTCGTACACCTCAGCGGAGCTGCTCCAATGATGAAACCCTCCATCACAGCGGAGCAGTACCCTTGGCTCCATCTCGAGATGCCTAAGATCTTCTTCCCCTCCTACGACTGCCACATCAGCCGCAGCATCCTCAGCGTCCAAACCAATGGTGCGGAGATCGACATTGCTCCGCCAAAGAGGTTGTACACTTGCTGCATCACTTTTTTACTCTACATGTTATATATATTGTCCACTGAGCACACGTAGTAACGTGAAATACGATTAGTTTCTCCTATATAACAAGAAGTGAGGTACCAAGAAACTTAGCTATCTGTGATGGACTCTCTCAAAAGCCATCATTATTTATTTCTGCGCGTCTGAGCTGTGCATGTGTAGATGGTCCTAGGAGTTGAGCTAGTAGGGTAGTGGCCTGGGTCCAAAGTAGTAGAAGTAGCACAAAATTTTTTTTGGAGTGTAGGCTTTTGCCTGTTCAAGCCTGCCTACTAGAATTGCCAGTGGTTGAAAGGAAAAGTGAAGGAAAAACATAGGAATTGGAAAGTTTCCTATGGTGCTACTATTCATGCATTTGGTTCAAAGGAATGGAGCAAAGGAAAACTGTAGGATTTGTTCCTTTAGTGTCTCTTTCAAAGAAAAACAGTAGGAATTTTAATATCCACTTGGCCCTCCTTTTCAAATTCCTATTCATGAAGAAGAAGACTAAGTGATAGTAGCATAATAGCATTATATCTGTACATTTTCTTGTGGTTTGACTTAATTTGACCATGCTTCTTTGCATTCCTGTGACCTTCCAATTCCTGTGAACCAAACACCCAGATTGACAGAAATCCTGTGATTTTAAATTCTCTGTTTTGCACATGCACTCCTATCCTCTTACTGTGTATTTCCTATCCCTGGGTTGTTAGAATCCTCCAATTCAAACGATCCCTTACAGAATTACTTCTCTTACAGATAGTTGTCAAAGAAAACCTTGTGTGGTTTGTCCCGCTCCTGCCGCGCCGTCGTCCACCCCAGCTCAGCTGCTCCAACGACGGAAGGGTCCACCACAATAGGGATCCGCTCTCCAGACTGTGTTTCGCCGCCTCAGATCTTCTTCCCCGCCGCCGGTAGCCACGACAACTGCATTACCATCATCAACTAAGCAGATGACCTTGAGGACTAAACGGGTCCACAAGAGAGGTCGCACTCTTTCGTGTCTGCTTACGTTATGCATCGCTTAATATTACATGCTACTTTATCATCCTGTTCACCGATTAGACTCTGAGTCAGCTCCAAACTAATGCTCAAACTTGAGTTTCTAAATGGTTGTGGGGTACATATCGGGGCCTCAATCAATAGTATCTGTCTACTATCTAGTTAATCTCTGGTGTCTACTATGAGTTTCATGTTGGGTGGAAACAAACATTAAAGGCGCCATTATATGAATTTTTTAACTGAAGCTATTATCTGCCTGCTATCATTGGTTTTGGGTCTATCGACAGTTTGCTACCATCACTCTGGATTTGTGCATGCACTCCTTACATAATCTCACTATGTTTTATTCCTATGCATGTCAGTTATTATACACAATGGAACTGAGTATGTAGAGCAAAAGAGGCAAGCCTTGCGTGGAAAGAAAATTTCATGCAGACATCGCTCCATGGTGGGCGCAAAGGCAGCCCCCTTCCCCCCATTTCAGTTTGTAATCAAGAGGAAGATAACTGTTCTGAGGGGGATTCAGAAGGAGCAGACCACTCCTATTTACCCCCTGAGGTCTTTGCTATAACTTGGCATGCTGATGTTTGTCATATCATGCATATGGTGCCTTGCATTGCTTACTTTATACATCAAATATGTCATCTGCTTAGTTTAGACATGCTTTGTGTGAATGCAATCTGCTTAGTTTCTATATCATATATGTGAATTATGCAACGCCATCTTGTTTAGCCAGGCATCATATATGTGAATTTTGCAATGGCATCCTACTTAGCCAGTCATCTTATATGTGAATTATATCACGCCATCCTTTTTTTCATTATGTATTACATTTGTCAGCAATGTTAGTACATTCAACTACTCTTCGTGTGCATCAGCCATTTGACACGGTGATGGAAAAATCTAGAAAGAAAACAAGGTCTTCAGAGCAGACAATGTTATCTGACAAAGCGCATATCTCGCTGGTTACGGATAGCTCCTCAGAGGAGGATTCAGAGATAGATGACCAGTCCTATCCCCCCCAAGGTGTATGCTCTAACTTGGTAGGGTTATGTTGCTCATATCGTGCGTATGGTGTCTTGCATTGCTATGTCATTTACTTAGTTTAGACATGCTTCATGTGAATGCCACCAGTTTAACGTCTAATTACCATATATGTGAATTATGCAATGCCATCTTGTTGCAAGACATTATATATGTGAATTATGCAATGCTATCTTGTTGCAAGGAATTAGATATGTGAATTATGCAATGCCATGTTGTTTAGCCAATCATCATATATGTGAATTATATTATGCTATCCTTTTTTGTATTATGTATTCCATTTGTCGACAACATTTGTATATTCAACTACTCTTCCTATGCATCAGCCATTTGAATCGGTGATGGAAGTATCTGGAGTGAAAACAAGGTCTTCAGAGCAGACAATGCTACCTGCTAAAGCAGACATCTTGCTGGTTACAGATAGCTCCTCATAGGAGGATTCAGAGATAGATGACCAGTCCTATTTCCCCCGTGAGGTGTATGCTCAAACTTGGCAGGGTTATATTACTCATATCATGCATATATTGTCTTGCATTGCTTAGTTTTTACATCATAGACAAAATATTGAATGCCATCTGCTTAGTTTAGACATCATATATGCGATTGCCATCTGCTTACTTGTTTAGTATATAAATCATATATTTGAATTATATCATGCCATCATGTTTACATAGACAGCATCTATCTGAATTATGGCATGCCAACCCATTTAATAAAGGCATCATATAGTTATATCATATCATCCTGTTTAGTGTTTACATAGTCATCATATTTTGAATTATGTCATTCTATCTGTGAATTATATCATGCCATCATGTTTCCATAGGCGGCATGTATGTGAATTATGGCATGCCAACCTATTTAATAAACACATCATATAGTTATATCATGTCATTCTATTTACGTAGTCATCATATTTTGAATTATGTCTTTCTATCCTATTTAGTTGGCCATCATATATGTGAAATTGTGTCATGCTATCCTGTTTAGTTAGCCATCATATATGTGAAATTGTGTCATGCTATCCTGTTTGGTTAAACAACATAAATGTGAATTATTTCATGTCCTCTTTTATTCCCCACTATCCATTGCACCTGTCTATCATACAATGTCTGTACATTCAATTACTTTTCTTGTTTATTAGCCATTTGAATTGGAGGGGGTGATGGCAGTATCTAAGGGAGTAACACCATGGTCTTCAGAAAAGATAGTGCTATCAGTCGATGCAGATAGAACCACGGTTGTACTTGCCCAAGAACTAGCCCCACCACACATAACCCAGACTCTCGCAGATTGTATCCCTACCCAGTTGGACAGAGAACCAGCTACACCCCTTCTAACCCCAACCCCAGCAGATAGTAACCCAGTTCCAGTTGACACAACACCGTCTCCACCACTCCGAACCCCAACTCAACGCTTAAAGCAGAAAAAGAATTGTTCTCATGTCCGGTTCCGTAGCTATGGTTCATACTCCTTTGCTCTTGCGTCACTGTATTTACTCATACAAACTAATTTCAAATTTGAAGGATGGAATTGAAACTCCAATGGCGCAACAGGTATGTTTTAAACCTGTTTGTTTAACTAGTTTGCTGTTGTAACTTGCTCTATGTTGATTTCAGTTTCAATTGAATAAACAGTTATGTTCTCATGTCATGCACATTGCAAGTGTTGTTATTGATGTGTAGTTTCCCACACTTATATTATGTCTATGCTGCTTTGTCTTAAACAGATATGATTTGAACTATGTCTCTATCTTGATTTGGCAACATAAACTAGAATGATATAGACCATACAGTGACCATGGTACATAGATATATGTTTGTTTCATGCTGTTATCCTGTCCACTTTACTACTGAACTGATTTACCAAAATGAGATTCATGTATATGCTTGTTTCTCTTTTAGAATGCGGACAAAATAGGGGAAGAGTACCTCATTATGCAATGGTAAAGGAAGTAAGGTAGATAAGGTTCAAGATAGTGAGACATCCCTGTTGGTCTCCAAGAAAGCTGATAAAAACTATCTTGAAGATAGTGAGACAACCCCAAAGTCATGTATTGATGTAGTGTTCGAGTTACTAGCACAAGCTCTTCGAACTTGCTGCCTTAATCAGTTCGTCTTCTTGAATCTCAACTTCAAGTTGAAAGACATAAATCAGATGTGCTGCGAGATGAAGCCGAAGGACTGAGGAATTCCCTGTAGAATTCAGATGCATACTTTCTGGTGCAACAGCAAGCGCTGGAGGATTTAAGCGCCAAACAAGAGAAAGTTAATAAGATTGCTAAGCATCTTGCCAGCATGGTGGGTACCCAGGATATTGTTTCTTGAGCTCTTCTGAAGTGGTTTCAGTTTTGGACTTGTTTTGCCACGGCATTTATTTGCACCGGTCACCAACTTTGACAACCAGTGTATATAATATGCTGCTTTGTTCCCTATATTTGCACTGGTGGCGAACATTGATGCCTAGTGGATGTAATTTGTGTAATCGCCGTAATATCCTAGCGTCAGTTGCTTCCTTATTTATTTGTTTGCTTCTAGTTCGGTAGTTATTTTTTCTCGGTTTCCTAGTGGCCGCAATAACCTATTTTTTTTAAACTAGGCCATAATAACCATGGGCAACATACGGACCGTTGTAACCATGGTCCTGCTATCTGCTGTAGTGACCATGGGCCTTCTACGGGTCGTATGATTGTTTGGCCAAATATGGGTCGTACTATTCGTGGACCATTAATGGACCGTAATATGGGCCGTAAATGGGCTAGAATGGGAATCGTCTTTTTATGGGCCGACCATAATGGGCAGTTAATAGGCCAATGTGTACAATGGGCTTAATTCTATCGGCAGGCATAACGGGTCGTTCATGGGCCATATTTGATGACGCTATGAAATCGGCCCAACGGATTAACGGGCCACAGACGGGCCGACTTTAACCACGGGCTGAATTTGGCCCACAAGCATAACAGGCTAGTAACGGACTGAGGGAGTCCTAGATTAAGGGGTCCTTGGGCGTCCGGACTACGTAACGTGGGCCGGACTGATGGGCCATGAAGATACAAGACAGAAGACTCTCTCCCGTGTCCGGAATGAAGACTCCTTTCTCTGTAACCGACTTTGTACAACCCTAGTCCCCTCCGGTGTCTATATAAACCGGAGGGTTTAGTCCATAGAGGCAATCATAATCAGACAGGCTAGACTTCTAGGGTTTTAGCCATTACGATCTCGTGGTAGATCAACTCTTGTAATACTCATATTCATCAAGATCAATCAAGCAGGACGTAGGGTATTACCTCCATAGAGAGGGCCCGAACCTGGGTAAACATCGTGTCCTCCGTCTCCTGTTACCATCGACCTTAGACGCATAGTTCGGGATCCCCTACCCGAGATCCGCCGGTTTTGACACCGACATTGGTGCTTTCATTGAGAGTTCCTCTGTGTCGTCGCTTAGAGGGCTTGATGGCTCCGTCAATCATCCACAACGATGCTGCCTTGAGGAAGGTCTTTCTCCCCGGCCAGATCCTCGTGTTTGGCGGCTTTGCACTGCGGGCCAACTCACTTGGCCATCTAGAGCAGATCGACAGCTACGCCCCAGGTCACCAGATTAGTTTTGGAAACCTGGATTATATCGCTAACGTCCGAGGAGACTTGATCTTCCAAGGATTCGTGACCCCAACCTCCGCTCTGGCCTTAGGTCCGGAGCGCATCGCCAGGCCCAAAGACGGGCTTCCCGAGCCTGCCGGACTATTTGCGGCCACTAACCCCAATACGGGAGAGCCGGATGAAGTAGCGTCACAGGCAACCATCACAAAGCCAGACCCTTCTCCGGGCACTGGCTCCGAACCTCCGGAGTCAGCATCGTGCCAGCTCGGCCAAGGAGTCTCCTCCCCGCCGTACTCCACGGACTCTCTTCTCCCCGGCCAAAGCCTTTAAGCGAGGCTTTGGACTTGATGCGATCCCTCGTCATTACAGAGGAGCATTGTCCGAACTACGCCCAGCCCGTACCAGGGGCTGGGAGCGGGGAATTTTACGTCCCACCCACCGCCCACTTCATTGCCACTGTCGAAGACTTAACCGACATGCTCGATTATGACTCCGAAGACATCGACGGTATGGACGACGATGCCGGAGAGGAGCAGGCCCAAAACCCGCCGTTTACTGGGCGCTGGACAGCCACCTCCTCGTATGACGTGTACATGGTGGATACTCCCAAAGAGAATAACGGCAATAACGAGAAAGATCCAGTCGAGGATAAACCTCCTGAGACATAGCCAAAACGCCGACGTCAGCGGCACCGCTCTAAATCACGCCGTGGAAAAGACAGCAATACCGGCACGAGAGTAAACAATACTCCGGACGATGCCGAAGACAAAGAAGATCCCGTCAAGCCGACTTCCGAACAGGACGATAGGGAAGATGGACAAGTCAGCCCTGACGAACATGCCATAAACGAAGACTCGGAGGACAACAACTATCTTCCACTCTCCGAAGATGAGGTGAGCCTCGGCGACGAAGACTTTATCGTGCCTGAGGAACCCGTCGTGCAGGAACACTTTAAGCGCCGGCTAATAGCCACGGCGAGGAGCCTGAAAAAGAAACAGCAGCAGCTTCAAGCTGATCAAGATCTACTCAATGACAGATGGACTGATGTCCTGGCAGCCGAGGAATACGGACTCAAGCGCCCCATTAAAAGTTACCCGAAGCGTAAACTGCTACCCCAATTCGACGACGAGGCACTTGAACCCATGCCATCAACACATAATGCGGCTGACCGACCACCATGTGGTCGGGACAAAGCGGCAACTCAAGCTGAACACCAGCCCATACTACCTCGCCGCAAAAGCAGAGACATAACAGCCCGGGGTCATACGTATGACCTGCGGCAGGACTTGGACAATAGAGCAGGTCAGACCAGATCGATCTACGGATCACGGGGGCGCGCCCTGATGCGTGACGACGACCATCTAGCCGGATGTGTCAAACATAACCACGCCCGGGCTGAAAACTGCCGACGAACCCCATCTGAGCTACGCCGCGACTTGGCCCGATATAGAGGCGCCGCACACCCCCTTTGCTTCACTGATGAAGTAATGAAACACGAATTCCCGGAAGGGTTTAAACCCATGAATATCGAATCATATGATGGAACAACAGATCCCGCAGTATGGATTGAAGATTTCCTTCTCCATATCCACATGGCCCGCGGTGATGACCTCCACGCCATCAAATACCTCCCACTAAAATTAAAGGGACCAGCGCGGCACTGGCTGAATAGCCTCCCAGAGAACTCCATTGGCAGCTGGGAAGACTTGGAAGATGCCTTCCGCGATAACTTTCAAGGTACATATGTCCGGCCTCCGGATGCTGACGACCTAAGTCACATCATCCAGCAGCCCGGGGAGTCAGCCAGGAAGCTCTGGATTAGGTTCCTAATTAAAAAGAACCAAATTGTCGATTGTCCGGACGCCAAAGCCCTTGCGGCCTTTAAACATAGCGTCCGAGATGAATGGCTTGCCCGCCACCTCGGTCAAGAAAAACCAAAATCCATGGCAGCCCTTACCGCTCTGATGGCCCGCTTTTGCGCGGGAGAAGATAGCTGGCTCGCTCATAGAAACAACAGCACCAGTGATCCGGGCACTTCCGAAGTTCGAGACGGCAACGGCAAGCCACGACGCAGTGAACACAAGCGTCGAAATAATAATGAAGGAACGCAAGACCTGGCGGTAAACGCCGGATTCAGCGGCTCCAAAACCGGTCAACGGAAAAAGCCATTCAAGGCAAACAGAGACGGACCATCCAATTTAGACAAGATACTGGATCGGCCCTGCCAGATTCATGGCACCCCCGATAAACCAGCCAATCACACCAACAGAAGCTGTTGGGTCTTCAAACAAGCCGGCAAGCTTAACGCCGAACACAGGGGGAAGGGGCCGCCCAGTGACAGTGATGATGAAGAGACTCGCCAACCGAACACCGGGGGTCAGAAGCAATTTCCCCCCGAAGTAAAAACAGTCAACATGATATACGTGACGCACATCCCTACAGAGGAGCGCAAGCGCGCACTACATGACGCCAATGCCATAGAGCCAGGCACCCCAAAATTAAGCCAATGGGCGGCCTGCCCGATCACCCTTGATCGCAAGGACCACCCAGCCAGTATCTGTCACGAAAGTTCGGCAGCTCTGATCCTCGATCCAATTATCGATGGGTTCCATCTCACGAAAGTCCTTATGGACAGCGGCAGTAGTCTTAATCTACTCTACCAAGACATTGTCCGCAGAATGGGCATTGATCCTTCACGAATCAAGCCCACCACAGCTACCTTCAAGGGAGCAGTGTCCAGCGTAGAAGCTTGCTGCACGGGCTCAATTACATTGGAAGTCGTTTTCGGCTCTCCGAACAACTTTAGAAGCGAAGGCTTGACCTTCGATATTGTCCCGTTCCGCAGCAGCTACCACGCACTACTCGGGCGTACCGCTTTTACTCGTTTTAATGCGGTCCCACATTATGCCTATTTCAATCTTAAGATGCCCGGTCCACGCGGCGTCATCACGATAAACGGAAATACGGAATGCTCCCTCCGTACAGAGGAGCGTACTATGGCTACTGCAGCCGAAGTACAAAGCGGCCTTATCAAGCCGCGTATCTCATCGGCCGTCAAGCCGCGGTCTCTACTAAACAGGACCAATCAATCTCAGAGCTGGATTAGCAGTTCGGCCTCCGTCGTCCGCCCCATATAGCCGCGCATACATAATTATGCACTTAAAATACCATGGTCATCGGCAGAGGCACAGTACGGACAGGCCTACAATGCGGTCTGCACCATCATAGTCTTTTTACTTTTTCTAACTATTTTTTATCTTTTACAACAGGTGATTCAAAGCCTGGTCATCTTACGGACTCTTTCTAAAGTTTGGCTTCGTATAAATAACCAAAGGCTATTCCTACTAAGGAGTCCTTTAACCGAGGCAAGGCAGCGCAGACGTGCGACAGGAGGTCCTAATGATTCATGTAAGACCACACTTTATTTTAAACCTGTAAAGTGCCTTTTTCCTCAGCCCTCGGCCTCTGGCATATCAAATAGCCCAGGTAGGGGCGTTATAATCTGTAAAATTGCGTTTGACGTGTCAATCAGATTCCAGTGAACATAACCCATATTCAGTATTCGCTTTTTCTACGTACTGAATTTTGCTTCTTCGGTTGTTTCACGAACGCACCTTGGCACAAATTGCCAGGGGCTCGATACGGCAACACATGAGTTGCCGACAAGTCCGAACAGCTTTTTAGCACACTTCGGCGTCACGAGTTTGGCCTTATATGCATCAGCTCCGAATCATGTCTTTGGTCAATAGTTGGGTTGCCCGGCTCCTGTGCTTACTACCTTATGTTCCGCTATATCGGCTAGGGTAGTAAAGGGAGAACTACTGTGATTGTGTCCTGGTTCATCCGGATGAGCACCTCAGTAGAGAAAGCCAAAAACTGATTGTCATGATACGGCGGGAGCTGGTTAACCACTCGATGACTCATCAGAATCTTTCATGATTCTTTCCGTATTACACGAAGGACCGTTCTTCTGGTCACCTATGTAACGCACTGTATTCGGGTAAACGCGTACATACCAGGGGCTATATCGTAGACCCGCCGTCAAACTCCTATGGCTAAGTGAAAGTGTTAAAGCCCTATAGTCCGATTGCCTAGTTCGCCGCATTGACACCTCCTTCATGGACCAAGACGTTGGGTCAAGAGTGATCAAGTGCTTTTCCGAACACCCCCGTATTATATGCGAGGGGGCTGAAGCCGACGACTGGCAAACTTTCAGATTATACGAAGAACGGCCGCACAGGAGGAACCAAAACTTTCAGGCAAAAGTATAAAAAATATGGCCTTAATATATCATAATATTATTTTTACAAATTTGGTATATTCACTCGAACATCATATCTTTCGAGCACTGACCCTTTATCAAGCGGGCACCCTCTAGGACATCCTCAAAATAATGCTCTGGAGTGTGATGGTCCATGCCCTCGGGTGGACTCTTCGCTGCAATATCGGTGGCCTTCATCTTCGCCCAGTACGTCTTGACGCGGGCAAAGGCCATCCGTGCACCCTCAATGCATGTTGACCGCTTAACAGCGTCGATACGCGGCACCGCATCAACAAGTCGCTGCACCAAACTGAAATAACTATTTGGAATTGGCTCAGTCGGCCACAGCCGGACCACGACGTCCTTCATGGCAGATCCAGATATCTTGTGGAGCTTGGCCCACTGGGCCATCTGTTCGTTCAGCAACAGCGGACGCTTCGGCATGCTGAATTGCGACCAGAAAAGCTTCTCCGTTGCACGTCCTTCTTGCGCTTGGAAAAATTGCGCCGCATCGGTGACACTCTTCGGCAAGTCCAAGAATGCATCTGGAGAACTCCACATTTGATTAAGGGGGGCATACTTCGGATCGCTGAATTTAGTCTGTAATAAGAAAGGCTTACCGGCCGCTATCTCCCCAGCTTGCCGGATCTCTTCCCGAGCCGCTCTAGACTCGGACCGTGCTTCTCTCGCCTCTTGTAAGGCCTTGCCGAGATTGACCGTTCTGGCTTTGTTATCCTTCTCGAGGAATTCGCATTGAACATTGGCATCCTTTAGCTCACGCGTCATGGTAGATATTCTCTCCTCGCACTGGCGCCGAGCAGCCTGTTCGGCCTTTAACTCAGTACCTGCCTTCTTGGCAGCCGCCTCACTCATCCTGGCTTGCTCCTTGGCCCGGGCAAGCTCAGCCCGTAGGGCCTCAACTGTGGTAGCATTATCTGCAGTTATGCACATCTCAGTATACAATTTTCAGCGTCATGCTCATATTATCATACTTACATATACTGACTGCCCCAAAAACATACCTTGCGCCTCGTCGAGCCGCCTGTTAATAAGTGTGAGGTCGTCATCCGCCACATCAAGTTTCTGCTTCAGCCTTGCAACCTCTGTAGCTTGGGTAGTCGTCATGGATGAAACAGCCTGTGTTCCAATCCATCAGATTATTTCCTGGGGATATCTTTTTTGATCCTCGGATCGCCTCCCTTCGGACGCCAACCAGAGTCTCAGGGGCTACTATCTATACACAGGTGCATTTTGCACGTAGAAGTGCAATTAAAGATTTTACATTGCATACCTCGAAGCCTCTTAGCAGGCTCATGAAGGATTAATTCAATCCGCTTGTCGCGGACAGAATCCTTTCAACTACCATACCCATTAAGGTATGATGTTCCTCTGAAACGGACGCATGTTGCAGCATGCCCGTCATTGTATCCGGCGCCCCCGGATCCCTGGGAGCGGCCGCGGGAGTACGGGCTCCCTTCGAAAGAATATGTTTACCCAACTCTAGAGTCGTCCCCGGCTGTAAACCGGATAGTCCAGGCCCTTTATTGTTGGTCCCCATAGGGTCCGCATGCCCTGGACTCTGGACGGCAGAAGTATCACCTTCGGGCATAGTTTTCATTATCCCTCGCACCGCTTGTTGATCGGGAGAGATCCTCCGGGATGACACCTCGGAGTCATCTGCCCTATCGGGCGAGAAGGTCTGTGGAGGCGTCTCGCTTTCCATCATCTCCGAAAGAAGATCCCCCGAGGAGGAGGACTGTTGAGGAAGACTGCGTGCCGGACTGCAAACATATATTTTAAATGTCACCCTGGTAACCGGAAAGCAATGGGATATGTTTCGGATGCCCCTGTTCACTTACGATTCGGCTAAGGGCTTGTCCTTACGGAGGAACTGCGCAACAACGTCGTCTTCTGAACCCGAGCCACCTGATAGGGACATCTTCCCTCGCTTAGGAGCCTTTGCTTCCAAATCTTCGGAGGCGGCCCTCTTCTTCCCATCGGGAGAGGGGATGTCAGCTTCTCCTTCTCTTTTGTCTTCGGAAGAGGGAGTTCCAATCTCCCCGGACATAGTGTCTGGTGTACCTTTAGAATAGAGGCCACCTTTGGCCTTCTTGCTCTCCTCTTTGTCCCCCTTCGCCGACGCTTGGTATGGCGCCGGAGCCAGCATCCTTGTTAACACAGGATGTGCTGAGTCTTCGGGAAGAGGGGCCGAACACCTAATTCTTTCTGCCTTCTTGATCCAGCCCTGGTCGAAGATGGTTTTCTCAGTATATTGTTACGAGATATTTAACTAAGCTGTGTTCAGGAGTCGAGGGCCTACCAAGGTATCCGGATGGTTGCAGTCGAGGCCGATTTCCTCGGTAGTATCCGGCCACTGTTTTTGTGTCCCGAAGATAACTTCCACATTCCTTTGTGCGTCGTGCCAAAGAAGTGCTGAAGAGTCCGTGGTCCTTCCGGATTGAACTCCCACATGCGGAGGGGCCGTCGCTGGCACGGCAGGACCCGGCGGACTAGCATTACCTGGATTACGTTGATGAGGCCGGTGTCCTTCTCGAGAAGGCTCCGGATGCGGCTTTGTAGCGTCTGCACTTCGTCCATTGATCCCCAGTCCAGCACCTTATTAATCCATGATGCGAGCCGTAATGGAGGGCCAGACCGGAACGCAGGTGTAGCTGCCCACTTGGTACCATGGGTTCAGTGATGTAAAACCACTCTCGTTACCATAGGTTGGAGGTTTCCGTGAAAGAGCCTTTTGGCCAAGGTGTATGGGTGAGTTTGCTCACCGTAGCACCACCGCACTCTGCTTTCTTCCCATCGACTACCTTCGGCTTCATATTAAAGGTCTTGAGCCATAAGCCGAAGTGTGGGGGAATTTGGAGAAAAGCCTCGCACATGACGATGAACGCCGAGATGTGAAGAAAGGATTCCGGAGCTAGATCATGAAAATCTAGCCCGTAATAGAACATGAGTCCGCGAACGAAGGGATGGAGAGCGAACCCTAGCCCTCGGAGGAAGTGAGAGATGAATACGACCCTCTCGCCGGATCTGGGAGTAGGAATGACCTGCCCTTGAGCAGGGAGCCTGTGGGGGATTTCCGCGGTCAGGTATTTTGCCGCCCGGAGCTTCGCGATATCCTCCTCTGTGACGGAGGAGGCCACCCACTGGCCTTGAGGGTTGGGTCCGGACATGACTAGGAGGCTCGGAACAAATAAATTGAACCTTGGGTGCTAGAACTCGAGGTTGGAAAAGATGAGGAAAGGGAAAGCGTAGAGGAGAAAGACGGGTCTGTGCCCCTTTATAAAGGCGATGAATATCAAAATGCCTCCTCCTAGGCCTCAAAACCTGCCTATTCCCAAGGAATCATACCTACGGGATGGTTGGGTTACCCATGCCCGTATTGATGAGAATCCCGTAATAAGGGGACATGATCTCTGCTTCGACAAGACGTGCCAATAAAACCGCTTCTCGAAACGTGGAGCGGGGAGCTAAAAAATGGTTCGAGATAATGACCGTGCAGGAACGTGGTGTCGCGTTACAAAAAGTTGTCAGCAGATTGGACTCGTGAAATATTATACTCTCTGCGGTTGTGTGTGGTACTTGTTTTGCAGAGCCGGACATGTTTCTGTGCTCGAAGTCTGTTTTGGAGTATTCGGAGGAGGAACCCGCCTTGCAATGCCGAAGACAATCTGCGCGCCGGACACATCGTCATTGAAGCCTGGTTCAGGGGCTACTGAGGGAGTCCTGGATTAAGGGGTCCTCGGGCGTCCGGACTCCGTAATGTGGGCCGGACTGATGGGCCATGAAGATACAAGACAGAAGACTCCCTCCCGTGTCCGCATGGGACTCTCCTTGGCGTGGATGGCAAGCTTGGCGTTGGGATATGAAGATTCCTTTCTCTGTAACTGACTTTGTACAACCCTAGTCCCCTCCGGTGTCTATATAAACCGGAGGGTTTAGTCCATAGAGGCAATCATAATTAGACAGGCTAGACTTCTAGGGTTTTAGCCATTACGATCTCGTGGTAGATCAACTCTTGTAATACTCATATTCATCAAGATCAATCAAGCAGGACGTAGGGTATTACCTCCATAGAGAGGGCCCGAACCTGGGTAAACATCGTGTCCCCCGTCTCCTGTTACCATCGACCTTAGACGCACAGTTCAGGACCCCCTACCCGAGATCCGCCGGTTTTGACACCGACACGGACCGTAAGTAATCGAATGCTGGATATGAGCCCAATAATAAATGGGCCCTTAGAAGGCCGAAAGATAACACAGGCTGGAAATGGCCCAATGGAATAATGGGCCATTAATGGGTATAAAGTGATATGCTATTCATTATGGGCCAGCTTCACAACATGTCATTTATGGGCCAAGAGTTACAAAGGGCCTCATGCGCCGAAAGACGTCATGGGCCATACATGGGCCAGAAGTTAAAATGGGCTAGAATTATATTGAACGGCCCAGATGACGCTACTGGGCCTAATTCATATAGGCTATAATAGGCCGTGAGTTAGCGGGTTGTAAATGGGCTATATGCGAATAGGCCGTTAACAGGCTTTCTGTGGGTCGGGCCACTACCTTTTGACCAAGTCAAGCGGGCCGGCCTTTTGACCTGAATGGGCCACTGTTCGGCCGAGCCACGTGTCGACGTATCATAGGCGCATCCCGTCCATTCGCTAGATGACATCTATCCCAACACTGAGCTGACACGTGGATCCTCCGGCGAATGAGAATTTTACACGTGGAAAATCCCCATTGGTCAGGGCTGTTAACGGATTATCGGATCCAAACTGGAACCCGATAGCTTAACGGTGACCCGTTACGGTGGATGCCACATGTCGGTTACCCTTGACGAAAACACTTCCATGACGCACCATTTATCGTCATGGAAGTGGACACTTCCATGATGATAATTTTGGTATTGTAATGGAACACTTCTACGACAGCACAGGTATGACTATCTTGATTCTGTCATAAAATCATCATGGATGTACATGTATGACAGAAAATGTGACCTACTGTGACAAACACGTATCATCATGGAAGTGTATTTTTTTTGTAGTGATTGTAATACCTTATGTGCAGTTCTATCTCCCACATGATGCCGTCCATAAGCTTCGGAGTGATATCTTCATAGGATTTGTTCCTGTTCATGCTCAGGTATACAACGTCTAATAATACCATCTACTCCTTCTTTATAAAGATGTGGTCATCGCAAAAGTAATGTCTTAAATAATAGAAGAACTTTTTATTTTGTTGATATGTGAAACTAGGTGGTATAAATTTAGCAACAATATAATTAGCATAGTCAGCACCAAGGAATATTGTGAGAAGCATTTATGACAGCTAGTTGTTTTTCAGGGAATCTATCGTCAATAGGTAGTGGGTCATCAAGAATATTTTCTAACCTAGACAAGTTATCAGCAACGGGATTCTCAGCTCCCTTCCTATCAGTGATATGCAAGTCAAATTCTTGTAGCGAAAGAACCACCTAATGAGTCTAGGTTTAGCATCTTTCTTTTCCATAAGATATTTAATAGCAGCATGATCAGTGTGAACAATTACTTTAGAATCAACTATGTAAGATCTGAATTTATCACAAGCAAACACAACTGCTAAAAATTCTTTTTCAGTAGTAACATAATTTCTTTCGGCACTGTCTAGAGTTTTTCTAGCATAATGGATAACATTTAATTTTTTTATCAACTCTTTGTCCTAAAACAGCACCAACAGCATAATCACTAGCATCACACATAATTTCAAAAGGCAAGTTCCAATCAGGTGGTTGAACAATAGGTGCAGAAGTTAAGGCTTTCTTAAGTGTTTCAAAGGCTTCTACACAATCATCATCAAAGACAAATGGAACATCGTTTTGCAAGAGATTAGTAAGGGGCCTAGAAATTTTAGAGAAGTCTTTAATAAACCTCCTATAGAAACCAGCATGACCAAGGAAACTATGAATACCTTTAATATCTTTAGGAAATGGCATTTTCCCAATTGCATCAACTTTAGCTTTATCCACCTCAATACCTCGTTCAGAAATTTTATGCCCCAAGACAATACCTTCATTCACCATAAAGTGGCACTTCTCCCAATTCAAGATAAGATTAGTTTGTTCACATCTTTGCAAAACACGATCAAGGTTGCTTAAGCAATCATCAAAGAAGTTCCGTAAACGGAAAAATCATCCATGAAAACCTCAACAATCTTTTCACAAAAGTTAGAGAATATAGCAGTCATACATCTTTGGAAGGTAGTAGGTGCATTGCATAAACCAAACGGCATATGTCTATAAGCATAAGTTCCAAAAGGACAAGTAAAGGTGCTTTTCTCTTGATCAGGTTGTGATACAGGTATTTCAGAGAAACCTGAATATCCATCAAGAAAGCAAAAGTGTGTGTTCTTAGATAATCTTTCTAACATTTGATCAATCAAAGGCAAAGGGTAATGATCTTTTCTAGTGGCTTTATTTAATTTTCTAAAATCAATTACCATTCTATAGCCAGTCATGATTCTTTGTGGGATAAGTTCATTTTTATCATTAGGAACAACATTAATACCTCTTTTCTTAGGAACACAATGAACATGACTTACCCATCTACTATGAGCTATAGGATAAATTATACCTTCTTCCAGAGGCTTTAGTATTTCAGTTCTTACCACTTCATCTTAGGATTTAATCGTCGTTGATGATCAACAACGGGTTTAGCATCAAGCTCCATATTAATCTTGTGCTGACAGAGACTGGGGCTAATGCCCTTAAGATCATCAAGAGTATATCCAATAGCAGCACGGTGCTTCCTGAGAGTTTTTAATAATCTTTTCTCTTCATGCTCTGTGAGGTTAGCACTAATAATAACATGATATATATTTTTCTCATCAAGATAAGCATATTTCAAAGTGTCAGTCAATTTCTTTAATTCAAACACAAGATCACTTTTAGGTGGAGGAGGACCTCCTAGAGTTTCAACAGGCAAATTGTGTTTAAGGATAAGTTGTTGTTCAAATAATATTTTATTTATTTCATCTCTTTCAAGCAAGTACATATCATTTTCATGGTCTAGCAAATATTGTTCTAGTGGATCAGTAGGAGGTACGGCAATAGAAGCAAGACCAATTATTTCATCCTTACTAGGCAATTCTTTATCACAAGGTTGCCTACGAAACTTACAAAAATTAAACTCATAAGAGACATCACCAAAATTAACACTGACGGTTTGTTTCTCACAATCTATCTTAGCATTGATTGTGTTCAGGGAAGGTCTACCAAAAATAATGGGACAAAAATCATCTTGTGGGGAACCAAGAACTAGAAAATCAGTAGGGTATTTTATTTTTCCACACAAGACTTCAACATCTCTAACAATCCCAAGTGGTTCGATAGTATATCTATTAGCAAGTTTAATAGTAACACCAATATCCTCTACTTCAGCAGGTGCTATATCATTCATAATTTCTTGGTAAAGAGTAAAAGGAATAGCACTGACACTAGCACCCAAATCACATAAACCATTATAACAATGATCTCCTATTTTAACCGAGACAACAGGCATGCCAACAACAGGCTTATTCTTGTCTTTAGTGTCTGGTTTGGCAATTCTAGCAGCTTCGTCACAGAAGTAAATAACATGCCCATCAATATTATCAACCAAGAGATGTTTATCATAACAATACTAGGTTCTACTTTAATTTATTCAGAGGGTCTAGGTGCTCTAATATTACTTTTGTTGACCACGGTTGAAACTTTAGCATGTTCCTTTATCCTAACAGGGAAAGGTGGTTTTTCAATATAAGCAGTAGGCACACCTGGATCAACATTATAAATGATAGTTTCATCTTTAACTACAACTGGTTCTTCAATCTTTTCTTTAATAGGGGATGATATTTAAACCACTTCTCCTTAGGGAGATCAACATGAGTAGCAAATGATTCACAAAAGGAGGCTACTATCTCAGAGTCAAGTCCATATTTAGTGCTAAACTTGTGAAAAGCATTGGTGTTCATAAAAGATTTAACACAATCAAACTCAGGCTTTATACCTACTCTTTACCTTCATCGAGTTCCCAATCTTCGGAGTTGTGTTTTAATTCTTGCCAAAAGATCATGCCTGAATTCAATAGTCTTCTTCATAAAAGAACCAGTACAAGAAGTATCAAGCATGGATTGATCATCACGAGAAAGACGAGCATAAAAATTATGTATAATAATTTTTCTTGAGATCATGAGTGGGGCATGAATATAGCATTGACTTAATCCTCCCCCAAGCTAGAGCGATACTTTCTCCTTCACGACGCCAACAATTATATATATATAATTCCAATCACAATGAACTAGATGCATAGGATTTTTTTTGATGAAATTACAATTTCAATCGATTCCAATTCCAAGCTCCAATATCATCACATAGCCTATATCATGTCAATGCTTTCCCCCCAAAGATAAAGGGAAAACCTTCTTCTTAACTTCATCTCTGGTTAAACCTGCAAGCTTAAACAATCCACAAATTTTATCCACATGTATCAAATGCATATGAGGATGTTTCGTTCCATCTCCTGCATAAGGATTAGCTAGCAGTTGTTCTATCATACCCGAAGAAATCTCATAACTAATATTTTCAGTAGGTGCAGTAGGTTGAGGGGAAACTCTTTGTGTTTCTGGTCGAGGTGACGATACCCCGAACAAACCCCTCAAAGGATTGTTTTCCATAGTAGTAGTATAAATTTTTCCTTACCAAGAGCGCTTCACTCCCCGGCAACGGCGCCAGAAAAGAGTCTTGATGACCCACAAGTATAGGGGATCAACCGTAGTCCTTTTGATAAGTAAGAGTGTCAAAACCAATGAGGAGCAGAAGAAAATGACAAGTGGTTTTCACCAAGGTAATTTCTGCAATCACTGAAATTGTCGGTAACAGGTAGTTTGATAGCAAGATAATTTGTAACAAGTAATGAGTAACAATAGCAACAATAAGTGTAGAAAGGTAGCCCAATCCTTTTTGTAGCAAAGGACAGGCCGGAACGGTCTCAGATAATAAGTAAAACGTTCTCGAGGACACACGGGAATTTCATCTAGTCACTTTCATCATGTTGGTTTGATTCGCGTTCGCTACTTTGATAATTTGATATGTGGGTGGACCGGTGCTTGGGTGCTGTTCTTACTTGAACAAGCCTCCCACTTATGATTAACCCCCTCACAAGCATCCACAAAGACGAAAGAAGAATTAAGATAAAATCTAACCATAGCATTAAACATATGGATCCAAATCCGCCCCTTACGGAATAGCGCATAAACTAGGGTTTAAGCTTCTATCACTCTAGCAACCCATCATCTAATAACTACTCCACAATGCATTCACTTAGGTCCAAAGATGGTGAAGTGTCATGTAGTCGACGTTCACATAACACCACTAAGGGAATCACAACATACATATCATCAAAATATTGAACGGATATCAAATTCACATGATTACTTGAACCATGACTTCTCCCGTGTCCTCAAGAACAAAAGTAACTACTCACACAACATATTCATGCTCAAGATCAGAGGAGTAATAAATATTAGAATGGATCTGAACATATAATCTTCCACCAAGTAAACTGGCTAGCATCAACTACAAGATGTAATCAACACTACTAGTCACCCACAGGTACCAATCTGAGGTTTTGATACAAAGATTGAACACAAGAGATGAACTAGGGTTTGACATGAGATGGTGCTGTTGAAGATGTTGATGAAGACTGGCCTCCCAAAGATGAGAGGGTTGTTGGTGATGACGATGTCTTCGATTTCCCCCTCCCAGAGGGAAGTTCCCCCGGCGGAATCGCTCCGCCGGATGGCAAAAGTTCTCCTGCCCAAGTTTCGCCTTGAGATGGCGGCGCTCCATCCTGAAAGTCCTCTCCTTAGTTTTTCTAGGTCAAAAGACATTATATACCAGAAGATGGGCACCGGAGGTGGGCCGAGGAGCGCACTACCCACCAGGGCGTGCCTGGAGGGGGTGGCGTGCCCTGGTGCCTAGTGGGCACCTGGGTGGCCCCCTCCGGTATTTCCTTTCTCTAGTATTTTTTATATATTCCAAAATAATTCTCCGTAAAATTTCAGCTCATTTGGAGATGTGCAGAATAGGTATCTCTGACATAGTTTTTTTTATCCAGAATTCCAGCTGCCGGTATTCTCCCTCTTTGTGGAAACCTTGCATATTATGAGAGAAAATGCATTAGAATTACTCCACAAAGTATTATATTACATAAAAACACTATAAATAACAGTAGGAAAACATGATGCAAAATGGATGTATCAAATGGCAGTATCTAGCAGAGTAAAAACATGGTCTTCAAATAAAATAGTGCTACATGTTGATGGAGATAGCACCCTAGTTGTACATGCACAAGAACCAGCCCTACCACACACAACCCAGACTCTCGCAGATTGTACCCCTACTCTGATGGAGAGAGAACCAACTTGACCCAATCGAACCCCAACCCGAGCAGGTAGTAACCCAGCTCCCGTTGACACATCACCATCTCCACCACAGAGCTCCCAAATAAGAGCAGTTAGTAAGGTCGCTCCAATGCTCAAAGCGCCAGGACTACCACGGCGAACCGTAACTCCACCAGTTACTACACCTATTCCCATGGACGAAGCACAACCAGCCATTAGTAGTTTAGCGACTATCACATTTGATGTTGTTAAATCCTATGTGCGTATCTTCCAATCATGGAAATATTATACTGAAGATGAAGGAAAAAGCCAGTTGCAGGTGTTCGTCCAGGAGTTATGTGTAAGTAATATCATTCATGGCAATTACTTTGCTTTGTCCCATACTTTCTACCTCCCTGCTGGTTATAATACAGCAAATGTTCCCATTTTTCTCTATAGAGAAGAAATGATTTGGAAACTTAGGATGAGGCAACCTGTGCTAATACCTGTGCTATCTTCAAGAATGCCTTGTGGAAGTATCGGAATTACCTGAAGAAAACATACTTCATTAACAAGGAAACTCATCAAATTCCCTTACTTTCTCCTGAGACACATTTACGGGACGATGATTGGGAACGCCTTGTTCCATACTGGTCCAGAACCAAGAATCTGGTAGGGTCTATGAGATCATTTTCATTTTGAAGTACTATATGCATGTGTCTTACTGTACTATGTTCTTAAAGAACAAGTGCTTAAACCTGAAGAACAACTGTTCTCAGGTAAGATTCCATTGCTATCGTGCACACTGCTTTGCTCTTGTATCACCGTATTTACTCATAAAAACTTATTTTTAAATTGAAGGATCCAATTGAAACTCCAATGGCTCAACAGGTATGTTTAAACATGTTTCTTTAATTGGTTTGCTCCTCTAAATTGCTCTATGTTGATTTCAGTTTCAATTGTGTATACAGTTGTCTTCTTATATCATGCACATTACTAGCATAAAAAATAGAGCCAATAGCGTTGTTGTACATGTATATCTTGTTGTGCCGTGTAGTTTCCCACACTTGTATTCATTCAATGCTGCTTTGTCTTGAACTGATATGATTTGAACAGTGTCTCTATTTTAATTTGGCAAGACAATGCAGTGACCATAGCACATAGATATATGTTTGTTTGATGCTTTTATTATGTACTACTACACAATAGAAGACTTGCAGTTTAATCCTGTCCACCTTACTACTGAACTGGTTCACCAAAATGAGTTTCATATACTACATGCTAAACCTATTATGTGTCTGCTTGTTTCTTCTTTTAGAATACTGACAGAATATTGGAAAAGAGTAGCTTATTAAGCAATGGTCAATGAAGTTATGCAGATAAGGTTCAGGATAGTGAGGCAGCCTTGTTGGTCTCCAACAAAGCTGATAAAACAGATAAGGAAAACTGTCTTGAAGACAGTGAGACAACCCAAAGTCCTGTCTTGATGTAGTGTTCGAGTTACTGGCCACTACCGCTGGCACAAGCTCTTCAAACTCGTTGTCTGAATCAGTTCAGTTTCTTGAGTCTCAACTACAAGCTAAAAGACATCGATCGGCTGTGTTGTGACAAGAAGTCGAAGGACTGAGGAAGTCCCTGCAGAATTCAAATTCATACTTTTAGGTGCAACAGCAAGCATTGGGGGATTTTAGCACCAAACAAGAGAAAGCTAATAAGCTTTCTAAGATTATTGCCAGCATGGTGGATACCCAGGATAACGTTTCTTGAGCTCTTCTGAAGTTGTTTCAGTCATGGACTTGTTTTGCTGCCGCGTTTATTTGCACCGGTGGCCAATTTAAATGCCCAGTATGTAATATGCTACCTATATTTGCACTGGTGGTGAGCTATGATGCCCAGTGGATGTAATATGTGTAATAGCTGTAATAGCCTAGCGTAAGTTGCTTGCTTATTTATTTCCTTATTGTATTATTTATTTGTTTGCTTATATTCACTGCAGTTCTTTTTTCGCGGTTTGCTAGTGGCCACAATAACCTTTTTTGTTTGAGAACTAGGCCACAATAACCATGGGCCACATACGGACCGTTGTAACCATGGTCCTGCTACCTGCTGTAGTATTGGCCTCCTACAGGTCGTAGGATCTTTGGGCCTTCTACGGGCCATAGAATCCATGGGCCTTCTACGGGCCGTAGAATCATTGGACCTTCTACAGGTCGTATGATCGATTGGGTAACATGGGCCGTACTATTCATGGACCAATAATGGACTACAATATGGACCGTAAATGGGCTAAAATGGGAATTGTCTGTTTATGGACCCGACCATAATGGGCCATTAATAGGCTGTTGTGTGTAACGGGCTTAATTCTATCGACAGGCATAACGTGTCATTAATGGGCCGTATTAGATGACGCTATGAAAACGGCCCAATGGATTAACGGGCCACAAACGGGCCGACTGTAACCACAGGCTGAATTGGGCCCATCAGCGGAAGAGGCCAGTAATGGACCGTAAGTAATCGAGTGCTGGAAATGAGCCCAAGAATAAATGGGCCCTTAGAAGGCTGAAAGATAACACGGGCTGGAAATGGTCCAACTGAATAATGGGCCTTTAATGGGTATAAAGTGATATACTGTTCATTATGGGCTAGTTTCACCACGGGCCGTTAAAGGGCCCAGAGTTACAAAGGGCCTCATACGGGCCGAAATACGTCATGGGCCATACATGGGCCAGAAGTTACAACGGGCTGGAATCATATTGTACGGTCCACATGATGTTGCTGGGCCTAATTCAGATTGGCCATAACGGGCCATGAGTTAGCGGGTTGTAAATGGGCTATATGCGAATAGGCCGTTAACAGGCTTTTCGTGGGCCAACCCGCTACCTTTTGACCAAGTCAAACGGGCCAGCCTTTTAACCTATATGGGCCACTATTGGGTCGAGCCATGTGTCAACATTTCATAGGCGTGTCCCGTCCATTGGTTGGATGACATCTGTCCCAACGCGAAGCTGACACGTGGTTCCTTCGTCCAATGCAAATTTTACACGTGGAAATCGCCATTGGTCATTGCTGTTAACAAGTTATCAGATCCAAAACCGGACCTGATAGCTTAACAGCAGCCCATTACAGTTGATGCCACGTATCGGTTACCCTTGACAAAAACACTTCCACGACGAGCCATTTATCATCATAGAAGTGCAAACTTTCGTGATGATAATTTGAGTATTGTCATGGAACACTTCTACGACAGTACAGGTATGACTATCTTTATTCTGTCATAAAATCGTCATGGATGTACCTGCATGAAAGAAAATGTGACCTACTGTGATCATCATGGAAGTGTTTTTTTGCAGTGCTATGCATCTAGGCAGCTACGGCCTCATGAGTTGAACTATGCCACCCATAATTTGGAGTTAGCAGCCGTAGTGAATGCACTCAAGACCTAGAGACATTTCCTAATCAGAAACAGTTGTGATGTTTACATGGATCATAAGAGTTTGAATTATATTTTCATGCAGAAGGAGCTGAACCTCAGATAGAGTAGATGGTTAGAGTTGATAAAGGACTATGACATGAGATTGCATTATCACCCAGGGAATAAGGCTAACGTTGTAGCAGATGCCTTGATCCGTAAGAGTTTTGTGAACACCCTTATAGTAGGAGGATTACCGCAAGAGTTACGTGATGACCTCAGAGATCTCCGACTGGAGATAGTTTCGAGAGGATATGTTGCCACATTGGAAATTCAGACCACCTTGACCGAAAAAATCAGAGAAGCCCAGAAGACGGACAAGGAAACTGCTGAGATAAAGAAAAGGACGAGTAAAGGAAAAGCTAAAGGATTTCATCAGGATGAACATGAAACCGTCTGGTTTGAGGGTCGTATCTCTGTGCCCAATGATCCAAAGATTAGGAAGTTAATTCTGTAAGAGGCCCATGACTCACCATACTCTATACACCCCGATAACACCAAGATGTATATGGACTTGAAGGAAAGTTTCTGGTGGATAGGTATGAACAAGGATATTGCCGAGTATGTAGCAGTATGCAATGTTTGTCAGAGAGTAAAGGCAGAACATCAGAAACCAGCAGGGCTACTTCAACCTTTGCCAATACCCGAGTGGAAATGGGAAAAAAAATTGGGATGGATTTTATCACAGGATTACCTCGGACTGGTTATTATTGTATCTGGGTAGTGGTTGATCGGTTGAACAACTTAGCACACTTCATTCCCGTGAATACCACATATACCAGTGCAAAGTTAGCCAAGACATACATGACCAGGATCGTATGTCTGCATGGAGTTCTAAGGAGCATCGTATAAGATAGAAGAATACAATTCACCTCAAAATTTTGGAATCAGTTACACAAAAGTTTGGGAATGAGGCTTGACTTCAGTACAACTTTTCATCCGCAGACAGATGGACAGAACGAGAGAGTCAATAAGATTCTAGAGGACATGTTGAGAGCTTGTGCACTAGACTATGGAGCTAGCTGGGCTGATAATTTGCCCTACGCAGAGTTCTCGTACAACAACAGTTACCAGACCAGTTTGAAGATGGCCCCTTTCGAAGCCCTATACAGAAGGAGGTGCAAAACACCATTGATGTGGGATGGTGTTGGAGATCAAAAACTTTTTGTTCCAATCTTATCAGAGATTCCGAAGAGAAGGTCAAGTTGATTCGTGACAGACTCAAGATAGCTCAGTCGAGACAAAAGAGTTATGTTGATAGTAAACGCAAGGAGGTAACATACGAAGTGGGAGACCGAGCATATCTCTGTGTGTCTCCACTTCGAGGAATCAACAGGTTTGGAGTTAAAGGAAAGTTAGCACCCAGATTCATAGGCCCATACAAAATTCTTGAACACAGAGGAGAAGTTGCATACAAACTGGAATTGCCAGAAGGTTTGTCAGGAGCTCACGATGTCTTTCACGTTTCCCAGTTGAAGAAATGCCATGCTGAGATGGTTGATATTCCTTTGAGAGACACAGTACCTCTAAAGGCCATACAGCTTGACAGTGATCTGACTTATGAGGAGAAGCACGTCAAGATCCTCAAAACTTCAAACAGAGTAACCCGCAACAAGATCATCAAGTTTCGCAAGGTTCAGTGGAGTCACCATACCGAGGAGGAAGCCACTTGGGAACGAGAAGAGACCTTCGTCGAGACCACCGGCACCTATTTGCTAGCCAACCCGATCTCGAGGGCGAGATTCATCTTAAGGTGGGTAGGTTTGTAACATCCAAAATTTACAATTTGGAATGTTTTACAAATATAGCTAAGCATCTATGCATCTTGATTGAATTTGGGTGGGATTTGAATTTTTCATTTGAATTTGACTTCATTTCAAAATGGCATTTGAATTATATTCAAAGATCCCTACAAAATACTTTGATCAAAAAGTATGAGAGGAGGTAACATGACACCCCAAATGTCAGAAGAAAATAATGCAAAAAGAATTGCAAGTCAAATTTGGTTTTATTTGGAATTTTTAAAAAATGTTTTTTTAATTTTTTTCTCTGAAAAATAGTCCATGTTTTAGGATTTATTTTTCCGATCATTTTGGTATATAATATATTTTTGTTTCTTTTTTTATTTTCTTTCCCTGTGAAATTAAAATAGGAAAAATTATTTTAAAAGGAAATACCCCCACGCGGCCCACACCTCCCTCTCTCTCTCACTCTCTCTCTCCCCCGCCGCGGCCCACTGGCCAGTCGGCCCAGCCACGCGCGCAATCGAGCCGAATCTGCAACGGATCAGCTATTCGATCCTTCCCCGATCCCCTCTCCTTCTCTGCCCCTGGGCCACACTGCCCAATCCCGTACACCCCGCGCTCACCTTCCCTCTCGCCCCCGGTCCCTTCTTTCTCGCCGGCGATTCGCCGGATCTCACTGTATCGGCATCAAATTGGCCGCCCCTGCCCAAGCTGCCCCCACCTATAAAGCCTACCCCTCCCGCACCGGATTCCCCCTTGCTCCCCGTCTCCGAACGCTCTCGCCTCGCCGCCATTTCTTGTCGGAGCTCTACTTTGCCGCCACACTCCATCGCTCGCCCTGCCGCCTCCAGCCACCCCCGAGCTCCACCTCCACCACCACTCGATGCGCCACCCTCGACCAATCCATCTGCTGCCTTCGCCGTTGCCGGAGGAGCCCCATAGCACCGTCCCCGTCGACGCCCGCAGCATCACCCTCGTCGAAGCTCTCCACCGCTGTTGTAAGCCGCAGGGAATCTTCCCCACCGTTAGATCATAGATGGACGCCCTAGATTAGATCGCGCCTTTTTTTTGCGAATCATTTTCTTCTACAAACCGGCCGACCGCCCGAGTGGCTCCAGCGCGCACACCCTGCAGCCAATAGGGCTCTGCCACATAGCCTATCAACCGATCTATAGTTTTTTCTTTTTTGTTTTCTTTTTTAGATTTCAGAATTGTTTCTGTTTTTAGAAAATCCATATCTCCTAGTTTATTTAGTGTTTTTGATTGATTCTTTTTGCATAAGTTTCGAATTTTAAGAAGTTTATGTAGATTCATGATGACCCACAAGTAAAGGGGATCGATCATAGTCCTTTCGATAATTAAGAGTGTTGAAACCAACGAGGAGCAGAAGGAAATGACAAGCGGTTTTCGGCAAGGTATTTTCTGCAAGCACTAAAAATTGTCGGTAACAGATAGTTTGATAGCAGGGTATTTGGTAACGAGAAATAAGTAGTAACGGTAACAAAGGTGTAGCAAGGTAGCCCAATCCTTTTTGTAGCAAAGGACAAGCCGGAACGTCTCTTATAATAAGCAAAGCGTTCTTGAGGAAACACGGGAATCTCATCTAGTCACTTTCATCATGTTTGTTTGATTCACATTCACTACTTTGATAATTTGATATGTGGGTGTACCAGTGCTTGGGTGTTGTTCTTACTTGAACAAGCCTCCCACTTAAGATTACCCCCTCTCGCAAGTATCTGCAACTACGAAAGAAGAATTAAGATAAATCTAACTATAGCATGAAATATATTATCGTGCGTATGACCATCTATGGGATCATGGCGATCCCTTTGCGGTTCGACTGGAGGGATCGACGTGCACAAAGAGCAGAAACAGTAGGAAACGCATGGTATTTACCTAGGTTCAGGCCGCTGTCAAACGTAAAACCCCACTCCTGCTTTGTGTATTAATGTGTGTATGCGTCCAGCTTACATGGAGCGCATGTTCGGCAAGGTGCTCGGGGAGTGCGGCTACGCGTGCAAATGGACAGGGTTTTAACCTTTGTTAAGGTAACCATGGGCCTCCTTTTATAGACAAAGGGGTCACTACAATGGCAAAATGGTAAATCTACATTGTAAATAGTGGCTACAGTGCTATGTACCTAACTCTGATAGGTTAGGACAGATGCATTTAATGCATGTGAGGTGTCTTGTGGATGGAGCTATTCGGCAAGGCTGGTCTCTCCTTCTCTGCCGTTCGTCCATCTACATTCTATTCCTTTGACACATCATTTGGATGGGTGTCATTAAAGTTGTATCTTCAGCAGTGAGCTGCCACATGCCCAGACAAGTATCACCTAACTGTCTTCCCGCTCGACACCACATCGACAAGTGACAACCTGATCGATGAGGTGCAGAGGTGGCATTGCAGTGGGATTCTTGCAGGGCCCGGAGCTTGTCGGGCTTGAATCTTGAGATGTCCTCCCCGGCAAGGATCTTGCCGGGTCCTTGAGTTGTGTCTTCAGCATTTCTGATCTCTGTCTTCTGAGACCTTCTTTGCTTCATATAATCTGGTCTTGTGTTTGTATTTTAGTTATCCTCCAGCAAGCCCTACCGTCGGGAAGGCTTCCACTGCATGTACATAAGTCTGAGGTATTAAGGACCCCATTCTTAATACACTGACAGGAGCTCCCCGGCATGGTCCACATACGCATGCGAGGCGTCATTAGGCTAGGCCCAAACAATGCACAGGCACACGTGGCAGGAGATAACTGCCAACACTGCCATAATTTCCTCTTTTACTGCGCCCTCCACCATGCGTACTGCATGCAAGGAGTGGGATTGGTGAAACTGGGCGGTCGCTGGTGTAGTGCGCCTGACCAGGAATGGTCACTTCAAACCCACAGTAAAGAGCCAGCCCCCCACTACAAAAAAAACACGTCCGTGATGATACGTGTTTGTCACGGTAGGTCACGTTTTCTGTCATGCATGTACATCCATGATGATTTTATGACAGAATCAAGATAGTCATACCTGTGCTGTCGTAGAAGTGTTCCATGACAATACCAAAATTATCATCACGGAAGTGTCCACTTCCATGACGATAAATGGCGCGTCACGAAAGTGTTTTCGTCAAGGGTAACTGACACGTGGCATCCACCGTAACGGGTCACCGTTAAGCTATCGGGTTCCGGTTTGGATCCGATAACCCGTTAATAGCCCGGACCAATGGGGATTTTCCACATGTAAAATTCTCATTCGCCGGAGGATCCACGTGTCAGCTCATCGTTGGGAAAGATGTCATCCCTACAATGGACGGAAGACGCCTATGATATGTCGACATGTGGCACAGCCCAACAGTGGCCCATTTAAGGTAAAAAGGCCGGCCCAGCTAAAGGCCCACCATATTTTTTTTTCATACACTAGTGGGCCGGCCCGTTAATAGTCTGCCATGTTTTGGGTCAAATTAAGGCCCATATCAGATCTGGCCCGTTCATAGCCTGTCGTGTTTTGGGCTAAATTACGGACCATATCAGATCAGGCCCGTTAACAGGCCACTGTTCTTTTGGGCCCATTCTAAGCCGGGTTTGTATTTCAGCCTGTTAAATGCCCATTTACCAGTTCGGCCCGATAATTGTTTCGGCCTGTTAGCAGCCCTTGGGCATCTGGGCCGTTGTCAGCCCAGTTTCACTTTAGCCCATTTAACGGCCCATGCTGAAACTGGGTTATTTCTTGTCTGAAGTGACTTTAGGCCTCTTAACAGCCCGTAGTCTTCGTGGATAAATTTCAGCCCAGCGTGCCTATCAGCCTGTTAATGGCCCGTGTAACAGTTGGGCCTAATTACAGCCCGCGTTGAATCCGGCCTGCTTACAGCCCATCTCTTAATGGTCCGTGACACAAATGGGCCTACGGCCCGTGTTGATACCGGCCTACTTAAAGCCCATAATTTTATTGGGCCAAACAGGGCCTACGATACATTTTGGCCTGTTAACGGATCGTTTGCTATTTGGGCCAAACATGGGCCTAAGACAGTTTTGGCCTGTGTTGGCCCGTGAATTTTTCGGCTGAATGCTCGCCCATTCTAGTTTTTAGCCTGTTAAAAGCCCATGGTATTCTCTGGCCCAGCTGGCCAGAACTTTACTTGGCCTGTTAAAGGCGGAAAACTACTATACGTTTAGGCCTGCTAATGGCCCAAGATGATTATAGGCCCACGTTTCGACCGATATATAACGAGTTACGGGTTGGCCTGAAGACCGACAACATTGAGATCCGTTGAAGCTTCCGGGCTAAATTACAGCATACCGACTAAGAATAAACCTAGACTATACAATAAAGAAATTACGGCATATTACATCGACTGGGCATCAAAGTTCGCCACTGGTGATAATAAAGCGCAATGAGACCGCGGATTACATACACTGGGCATCAAAGGTCGCCACCAGTGCATATGAACGCCCCGACAAAAGAATATACAAAACTGAGAGCACTTCAGAAGGCATTAGGCCTACCCTGGAAGTGCACCACAACAGGCAGAACAAGCTGATGAGACCTCAGTTGTGTCAACAATAGATGCCGTAACCCTAGCTGTGTAGCAAGAAAGCACGCATGGCTATCCTTTGAGGTCTTCTTTACATCATTGACATCAAGTCGGAGCTGAGCTGAAGCAAGCCTTTCCGCTTTAAGTTGAGACTAAAGAAGTCGAACTGATTGAGGCTGCAACTGCACAGAGGTTGTCTCACAGCTGCTGGTGAGTAGCTTCAACTCACTGTCTTCATCAAGACATGACCTTGGGGTCATCTCGATCTCTTCAAGATGGTTTGGCTCACTATCTTCCCTAAAGTTCTGCCTGGCATAAGAGATATGACTCCGAAAGAGAAACAAGGAGACACGTAACAGGTTTCACAAATATATAAGCAACGATAGTCAGGGTGCTGACAATTCCGTCCCATTTTATATTGGCAAATAAGAAAATAAATGGATCTGTTCTGCATAAGGAACATGTTTTTACAACTACAATTTAAAACTGGCAGTTGTTGCAAACATCCAATCAGATGTAAACACCAAAGTAAATAACAGTGAAGGAAATGATGCCTATCCAAATCTATACTACAACAAAGGTTGAAGGCTTGAGAAGGATGAGCTTACATTACATGTTAACATGGGCTGGACAACGCCATTCTCCATGTTGATGGAAGGATAATTCAAGAAATTCCCCAAAGAAACTTCTTTATAAGCGTTGCCTTTATTCTACATTTTGTAAAGAGTAAATATAGACCAAATAATATTGGAAGAAATAGAGGATAATGAAGCTCAGGTGCAAAGTGATGATACATAATCAAATAGCTATTAATAAAGTACAGTGTTACAAGGCAAAAAGTATTGACAAGAGGAATGCAGACATCAACGTGTGCAGTGGCATTGGCTTTATTCAACATTTTGGTAAGACTAAATGTAGATCTGATAATTTGGAGAAAGTGGAGGGAAGGGCAAATAAGATGCAGAGTAATGCTAGACAATCAACTATTTCGCAATGCAAGTATAGTACTACCACCGTCCGTTATTACTTGTCGCTCAAATGGATGTATCTAGCACTATTAAGTTCTAAATACATCCAATTGAGCAACTATTAATTCGATACGGAGGGAGTACATGACAACAGGTACTTACATGAGCAATCCAGAACTTCATAACCTTTGTGTTAATTCTACATTTACGTAAGAATAAATATAGATCTTATGATTTTGAACAAAGGGAGGATAAGGAAGCGAACATTTACAGTGATGCTACATAATCAAACAGCAATGAGTGTAAGTATACTGACAAAGGGCAAGAGGTACTGACAAGAGCAATGCAGTGCCCAGCATTGTTGTTAGATCCTATGATCCTTTGAGAAAGGAGATTCATATGAAATTAGTTTTCATACAAGAGAGAAGGTAAGGCACATGCAGAAATGTAGGAATTCAAATTTTGAATTGATATCATAGACAGTACCTAACGCTATGCTCTCTGCAGTTCTAATAGGGCTTTAGCCAGTGGAGTAGGGGTAAAGTGTGGTACAGTTGGGCCTGTGTTTTCTGTGGCTGCTGATCTATCTGATTTAACAGGTATCACTGCCTTTTCCAAATACTTAGTTTGTACTCCTTGAGGATCTGCACTCACCCTCTTCCTTTTGGACATCTATTACGAAAGAACAACATTTGACTGGAAAACATAGTATGATGACACATGGAATAGTTATAGAAAATGGATAGGTATGGCATATACTCATGTATGATACTTAAACTAAGCAGATGGTGGTGTAACAAAGTAGAAGTAATTCAAGAGGTCATATGCAAGATATGTGCGACCAATACAACCTTGCCAAGTTAGAGCAAGCACCTTGATGGGTGAATAAGATAGGCCATCCTCCACCATGTGAAGTTTGTTAGCCAGTGGATCGTTCCACAATATTCCTCTCATGCACCCATTCTCATATTCATTTTGATCATGTTCAATACCTGACATGCATGAAAACATAAAAATAAGTGAGATTATCTTTGTAATGCAGAAGTGATTCTAATCCAATACTGCCGCCGTGTAAACCCCTATGTGCTATCTTTGCAATTCTTCTGAGAGATGCCATGCGTGCTGTAATTTGGTGTGTGCATTAATATAATGTGGCTTACTACTCAAAATATGAGAGCTCCAGAAGTAATGATACTTCGTAGATGACAGCTTCAACATATAGTAAGGAAGAACAACTCGACTCGACCTGACCTGACAGATTCAAAATATACTAAGGAAGAACAACTCGACCTGACCTGTCGACCGCAAACGTCTCTGCTACTCTTCCCAACAAGGAACATACTGTACTTATTAAAGAAGAAGAGAAGAGGATCATGTTAAACAAGAGCAGAAGAGCAAGTAGATTGAAGATATTGCAGGTCTTTCTATACAATGTCTGTTGCCCACCCATGATGAACCACAACGCACAGAGAAATACTATTCCTTCCGGTCTCTCCATATGTGGCTCACATGCATTTCGAAACTAAAGTAGGAACATTTAGCTGACCAATTAAACCTGTCTCAGTTTTACTAATATCAGCATCATATCATATTCGAATTTGTACAACTAAGCTTGTTTAGCTTGATGGGTGGAGTAGTGCTATTACGACACAAATCATGTAGGCTAATCGTGGTCATCATAAAATGGGGAAACCATAAGCATGATGAGTATAGTGTTGACCGTGGCAGCGGCATGGTAGATCTGAAGCTGCAAACCGCGCAAAGGGTACTTAGCAACCGATGTTTGCTTTGAAATAACAACTAAGATTTGGTACGGACAAGAAAGTACAGTCAACAAGTGACAAAGCAATGCAAATCCTCCTGTCTCTCTATATGTCGCAACATGCATTTGGAAACTCAAGTGGGACCTTTAGCTAACCAATTAAATGTGTCTGTTAACTAATATCAGTATCATATCACAATCATATTTGAGCAACTAAGCTTTGGAATTATGAGTGTTGTGTTGTATAGCTTGAAGGGTGGAGTACTGCTAGTACGATAGAAAGCACCTACGCAGATCATAGTAGTGTAGATAAAAGGGGAAAACCCTAAGCATCACGAGTAAAACCAGAAAAGTGGAACTAGCTGGAACATATGGGCTTGTATTGCCGGTACGGCTAGAAAGGGGGCGGAAAGGCTTCGGCCCCAAAAGGGGCAGCACTATTCAACTAAAGGCACAATACTGTTACTAACAGTCTAGACTCTCAAAGACGACATAGCTCCCAGCATTTCCTGGATATTATGGCAGACCATCTAGAATAGTTGAAAGCATCCATCTGAAGCGACCCAATAGACCTATCGACTGCAAATGTCCCTTCTCCACTTCCCGACAAGGAACATACTGTACTACTCCCTCCATTCCTAAATATAAGTCTCTTAGAGATTCAAATGCGGACTACATACGGAGCAAAATGAGTGAATGTACACTCTAAAATATGTCTATATACATCCGTATGTAGTTCTTATTGGAATATTTAAAAAGACTTATGTTTTACCGAAAAAGGCTTTCGCCCAGCTTTATAAATAAACCAACGATGAACAACACCCAGTACAAACGCACGCCACCACAACACATGCACGCATCCAAGGCAGTTTAGGAACGGAGGAAGTAATATACTTATTAAGAAGAACAGAAGAGGAACATGATAACAAAGAGCAAGAAAATTTTAGATAATACAATGTGTGTTGCCCACCCATGATGAACCAGACCGCACAGAGAAATACTATTCCTTTTGGTCTCTCCATATGTGGCTCACATGTATTTCGAAACTAAAGTAGGAACATTTAGCTGACCAATTAAACTTGTGTCAGTTTAACTAATATCAGCATCATATCAGATTCGAATTTGTACAACTAAGCTTGTTTAGCTTGATGGGTGGAGCAGTGCTATTACGACACGAATCACATAGGCTGATCGTGGTCATCATAAAATGGGGAAACCGTAAGCATGATTAGTACAGTGTTGACCGTGGCAGCGGCATGGCAGATCTGAAGCTGCAAACCGCGCAAAGGGTACTTAGCAACCGATGTTTGCTTTGAAATAACAACTAAGATTTGGTATTGTCAGATTCAGGGCTCTGCAGACCCAAGAAGGTTCGAGCTCAGGGGCGTGAACAAAGGATCTCGCTCCACAACAACGCTAGCTCGCCATGCCCATGACCTGATCTCGACGAGTACGCTCGATCGTGCGGAAGGGAACAACACAGAGATTTACCCAGGTTCGGGCCACCTTGCGGTGTAAAACCCTACTCCTGCTTTTGGTGGATTGGCCTCACGAGGAGGTAGGGGATGAACTAGTACAGTGGATGAGCAGCCTCGCGAGGGCTCGAGTGGTGAGGATGGATTGGTCATGGGTCCAATCCGGGGATCCCTTCTACGGTGATGGCTAGCCCATATTTATAGTGGCCTTGGTCCTCTTCCCTCATAGCTTAGGCGGGAAGGGATTCCACAACGGCCAAATTTGAAGGGGGACAAGGAGTACATCTTATCCTGACAAAAGGTGGTCTTCGCCTGCAAAGCTTCTGGCCATGACACAGCGGTGGGCTCGGCGATGACATCCGTCCTGCCGAGCTCGTGGTCTTAGTCTTATTGCACCAGAGAGGAAAGCTTTGGGGCCTTCCTCGGGAACATGCGCCTGCCCTTGCTCCCTTAGCACCGAAGAGGAAACTGTCCCCTGTGCGCTCGCTGGCAGTAACAAAGAAATGCAATTCTTGCTGTCTCTATATGTCGCGACATGCATTTGGAAACTCAAGTGGGACCTTTAGCTAATCAATTAAATGTGTCTGTTAACTAATATCAGTATCATATCACAATCATATTTGAACAACTAAGCTTTGGAATTATGAGTGATGTGTTGTTTAGCTTGAAGGGTGGAGTACTGCTAGTACGACAGAAAGCACCTACGCAGATCATAGTAGTGTAGATAAAAGGGGAAAACCCTAAGCATCACGAGTAAAATCAGGAAAGTGGAACTAGCTGGACCATATGGGCTTGTATTCCCGATACGGCTAGAAAGGGTTCGGAAAGGCTTCGGCCCCAAAAGGGGCAACTCTATTCAACTGAAGGCACAATACTGTTACTATCAGTCTAGACTCTCAAAGACAACATAGCTCCCAACATTTCCTGGGTATTATGGCAGACCATCTAGAATAGTTGCATCCATCTGAAGCGACCCAATAGACCTGTCGACTGCAAATGTCCCTGCTCCACTTCCCGACAAGGAACATATTGTACTTCTCCCTCCGTTCCTAAATATAAGTCTCTTAGAGATTCAAATGCGGACTACATACAGAGCAAAATGAGTGAATGTACACTCTAAAACATGTCTATATACATCCGTATGTAGTTCTTATTGGAATATCTAAAAAGACTATGTTTTACCAAAAAAGGCTTTCGCCCCGCTTTATAAATAAACCAACGATGAACAACACCCGGTACAAATGCACGCCACCACAACACACGAACGCACCCAAGGCAGTTTAGGAATGGAGGAAGTAATATACTTATTAAGAAGAACAGAAGAGGAACATGATAACAAAGAGCAAGCAGATTTCAGATAATACAATGTGTGTTGCCCACCCATGATGAACCAGAGCACACGGAGAAATGCAAATCCCTGTTGTCTCTCTATATGTGGCGCACATGCTTTTCGAAACGAATATAGGAACATTAGCTGACCAATTAAACATTCTCTGTTTTAGTAATATGAGCATCAAATCAGATTCGTATTTCAACAACTAAGCTTTGGAATTATGAGTGGCATGTTGTTTCGCTTGATGGATTGAGGTCTTGAGGAGCAGTGCTAGCACGACACGAAGCACCTACGATGATGGTAGTGAAAATAAAGGGGGAAAACCATAAGCTTTACGAGTATAGTGACTGTGTCAGGATTAGAGATTAATCAGAAATCGGCCGTTTAATCGATTTTATCGGTCGACTATTAATCGGTCATTTTTTGCAAATCTCAGGTTCCCAACACTAAAATATTCTATATTCAACACCAAAAAATATGGGATAATTGATTTTATGCCCCTAGTTGGGTCACACTCGGCAGGTTTACCCTTAGTTTTCGAAAACACTCGTTCACGCCCAAATCACTTTGTTCGTCTTATGCTTTTGCCCTTTGACCGTTTGACCATGAATTCAAAAAATTCATAACAAATTCATACTAATTCAGAAAAATGTGAATAAGATATCAAAATGTTAATAAAAATATCACCTATATGTGCATGTGATTTGCACTCATGAAAAAAGTGCTGGGAAGTCCCCATCTCAGTTTGAGCTCATATGATCTCAACACGAACAGTAAAATCTGAAAAAATTGAAAAACTGTTCAAAATATTCTTAAAAAAAATTGTGGCAAACATTGGCCAATATTTTGAGTGCTTGCCAAGTTTCATCAGGGAATGACATTCATGGAAGTCGTGGCCAAAAAACAAAATTAGCACTCCAAAATGCTTTTGTTTTCGAGCATCCGTCTTGTTTATTTTTCACCACGACTTCCACGAATGTCATTCCCTTATGAAACTTGGCAAGAACTCAAAACATTGGTCAATGTTTGCCACCTAAAATTTTTAGAATTTTTAGAATTTGTTTTCAAATTTTTCGGGTTTTACTGTTCAAACTGAGATCATAGGAGCTCAATCTGAGATGGGGACCTCCTAACAAATTTGTCATGAATGCAAATGACATGCACATATAGGTGATGTTTTTATGAACATTTTGATATCTTATTCATATTTTTCTTAGTAAGTATGAATTAGTTATGATTTTTTTAAAGTGACGGTCAAACGGTCAAAGGGCAAAAGCATAAGACGAGCAAAGTGGTTTGGGCAGGAACGAGTGTTTTCGAAAACTAGGGGTAAACCTACCGAGGGGGACACAACTAAGGGCACATAATTAATTATCCCAAAAAATATTGGACAGAAGTGTTACCTTGATTCCTAGCCTCTGAATCCTCATATAATGACAAACAAAATAGGACAATAGTACATATTGCTTGACAAGGTCTAGAAAAAACAAATAAACATAATTTTTTGCAAAAAATAGTGCTAGGTATAGGCTCGATTTATCAGTAGATTCTCGATAAATTGCTTGTCAGAGCGATAAATCAGCCCAAACGATAAACAGTGAAGATAAAGCATAATCTTATCGGTCACACCAGGAGTAGCGATAAATCGAACGATAAATCGCTGAATCAGAAGATTTTTTGAATAGTGACTGATAGTATGCCAACTCTCAGTTAACCTGATCAAGATCTGCCTTATATGTGTTGCAGGGAAACAATGGGAAGCACTAGAGTTTACCATCGAGGTTTGCACATGCATGGTCCTTTGGCTAGTAGCACATTATTATGCAATTGCAGTAATCATTCTAATATTTAAGTTTTTAATAATTTGGCCTTGCGCATGTAGGTCCTACTGTCAGAGGTTTAGACCCACTGTTTGACCCATTTTATATTTGGGGAAATGAGATGTCCATGAATATCAGCCAAGTCAAGAAACTCAGAAAGATTGTTATGATAAAGAAACTTGCGACGAATAACAGCAAGATCTTTGTTTGCACAATGAAGAAGACATCAGTCAACTATAGGATGGTACTAACTCTTTTACCTTGTTTTTCCCCCTTGTGCCATTTCAAAATTTAGAACAGCTATTTATGCATATCTTTGTTTGCAGTCCTTTCCAAAGCAGTTCACCGATGATTACCTCTCAAACCACCTGCATGGTCAAGAGGCGAGGAAGGTATTCATTCAACATCCATGGTACAATATTAAAGTATTCCTGAAGAGGACGAATGTTGGGCAGGCAATTATCCATAGCAACTGGCCTAAAGTTCCAAGGACATTTAGCATCACTGAAGGCTCAATATTTGCCTTCCGCTTCTGCAGTTTCCTGAGATTCATCTGTTTATTTACCGTGTATGATGCTACTTTTCAAAGGTTTTTGATGTTGCATGTGAAACTTGGTGCTGTTGTGTAATGGCATTAGCTATATGCCTATATGGTGTAACTGACTGCTGAAGCTATCTGATGTAATTCAATTATGAAATCCTGGTTGCCGTAATACGGATATGAAATATATGATGTGTTTTATAAGAAATGTCAATTTGATTATTAAATGGATTATCAATAATAAGACAATTAGCCTGCTTATTGAGGTTTTCTATTACAGACGGTTTCTCGGACAACACCGTGGGCGATGAACTCAAACAACCTATACGGTTTCTAAAAAGTAGGCGTGTTGGACCAATGAACAATCACACACGACTTCCGTCAGAGAACTGTTTGCGTTAGGCCACCTTGCACAGACATTTCTACATAAAAAAAATTATGTGATATACATACGAACGGAAATGTTTTTCTGAGATTCACTGTATACGAAAACAATGTGTACGAAAACGATTAGGCATGTATAATTGTCTCTGATGTCTCGCCCCGTCGCACACGAGCTCATTTTGCCCTGCGTGTGTGACCGAGGGACCTATCGACGATTTCTGGATCATGTGAGAAGAAACCCCCTATCGCACACAGGCGAGGCAGCGGTTTAAAATTTTGTCGCGAAAAGAGAATAACAATTGTTTATATAGCACGTCTCTGTAACAGCGATGGAAAAAATTTATGAATTTTAGAAAAACCATGAATTGAAAAAGTTTACGAATTTGAAACACACAAATGAAAAAAGAAGAAAAGGGGAAAAAAGAAAGAGAAACAAAAAGAGAACACAGTCGTGAGGCAGCTCCACGACCTGCGCATGCACCTACAAACCCACAGGAGCACAACAAAAGCAACACGGCGTCGATCGGTGCTTAAATGGGTCAACGCTGAAGCGAACAAAATACATGCTCGTGTCGTCGAGTCGATCGTTGAGTCTGATCAACTCGGTTCCTGACCTGTCCCGACTCATCAATCAAGACTTGAACAAACGATAGAGTAGGTGCATGACGTCCTCAAGCACTTTGAACAAACGGAGAAGGACCAAAAGGCACGAATCTTGGTGAGAAAGTTAGATGTGAGATAACTACTCCATCTGTAAACTAATATAAGAGCGTTTAGATCACTAAAGAGTGATCTAAACGCTCTTATATTAGTTTACGGGGAGTACTTCACATCTATATGTGAAATAGCAAATCCGAATTATTAAAGCTAGAACCAATTTCCTATAAACAGAAGAAAAAAAACGAAGCAAATAGCAGGAGAACCTAGCAAACTGACTGGAACAGGAGGGAGCGATCAATATTGACTAGGACGCTATATTTATTTTGCGAATAAATTGTCCACAGGCAGAGGCAGACAAAATTAAAATAACAAGATTGACATGTGCAAAACGCAACGTGTCATCACCAGCGTACAATCCAACAGACTTACTTGATGATATTTGAATTCTTGTCTTGTTCTAGTACAAAATTAGTACTACTACGATAGTACAGCAAGGAAGAAGAAACCATTCTCAACCAAGCTGCAATATGATGGCATCGCTCGTACAGACTATGTTGCCTACTCCGTATTATACACACCGTCCATCTTGCATCAGGAACATTCGCCAACCATTCATTGGCCTGTGGAAACACAAGACAATGTTCGTGTGAGGATTGACCTCCTGCAAGAAACTACTACTCCGTAGCAGGCAGGGAACACAACAGGTTATGACAACAATACCTCGCTGCACTACCCCTCTGCCTTCGCCTTCTTATGGACATTGCTGTGCGCCATAGAGCATTGTGCCCAGACTGCACCTCAAATATCAGCGACTGGCATCTTCCAGTAATTCCAGGTGTTGTAGTCCTCCTGGACTCACCACCATCAGGTCAAGGTACAAAACACACTGATGAAATTCAAGTCAAGAATCAGAAAACACGACAGACAGACCTGCTCCGGTGGCGACGATAGAGGAGGGAACACCCGATTCACAAGAGCATGCAGGGACATGTATGATTTGGTATTCACCCGGCGATTCACAGCAACTTCACCCTGCACCAAACCATAAATATAAACAAACAAATGCCTTCACTTACTGGACTTTATTCACACTATGCAAATGCACATGCTTTTCATTTCTTACCTTGGGATTTATTATGAAGATCTTGCCCATGGGAATCCCAACCTTGAGGTAACTAAGCTCATCAGTATCTCTATTCCCAAATCCCGCATAGAAAGGATGCGAATCAGGAGGAAATAATGCTTTGATATCCTGAATGTATGCAACACTTTATTACTACATACTTGTCTTTTCTTCTCGATTTTTATGTGTGTCTTAGGGACTAGTCAGTTACTCACCGCTAGGCATGAGATCTTGAATTCATGAGGAGCTCTTCTGATAACTGCAAAACAAGTCAAACAACGGTGGTTTCAATACTCATTCACTTGGCACAGATCAAACTAAATTCAGCAGCCTCCAGATTCTTCAGCACTGTCCTCGTCACTTCAGAAACTCAAACTTGGCACTAAAGAAAAAACTGTGCTATACTAGCTTTTTAAAGTCTGTCCCTGATATAAAAGGCCAGTGCTCACCTTCTCTGTACAAAGATGGAAAGAGGCCATCAGGAGATATCACGACAGGGCCATCAGGAAGTGCTTTTCCGTCCTGAAATCCATATTGACATGTGGGTAGAATGAGATAGATCAACACTTGGCACTCTTTATTAGATAATTGGGTATTCAACATGTAAAGTATTATCACCACTTGTGACTTTAGGGCACAAACAGATGAACAAAGGGTGGGAGAAATTTTTAATACCTGCTTTAGGTTGAAAAGAAACTGCCTTGTTAGGTGGGCCTGTGAAATAGAGCGTGCACTTAGAAAAAGCAGGTGATATCCATTTTCCTGTGGAAGGCCATAAGAACAAAGACAATTAAAAACATTTTAGGGGCAGCTTGCTGCAAAAATTCACACAGAAAAACCAACATATGCAATTCTTCAGGCATTTGGACAATCTTCTGTAGTTGGAGAAAAGATGATATATAATGGATCAATTGCGACTGTCTTGAGCTATATCTGGGAATGAAATTTAATACTTCTGTCTTGCTACATACCTTTATTGCAGAAAATAAATGAGCAACTCCATTTTGAGACCAATCAACACCAACCATTGGCATGAACTGACCTAGAACATCAGACCTGCATTTATAGTTACAGTTATAAATATTTGAATGTATGGAATAAGAACAAAATGCCCCTATTTTGTAGTGAACAAAATACATATTTGAATGTTTGGAATAAGAAAAAAACGTTCATGTTCTTCCCTCCCTCTTGTAAGCAGATAGGATAAGTTCCATCAACCAAAAAACAGGACGTTATTTTTCCAAACTCTTTTACTTATATAGTACCACTTTTCATTTAAGACAAAATGTCGTTTTAAAACTGAAAAGGTAATAAGAAGCTAATCAAATCAAATGGAGTATTTATAAATCATTATGTTCCTGGCATTCAGGAGACGGATTCAAAAAAAATGCCAACTGGATTTGCCCAACTCACTTGGTGATAGTTCCATCAACATCTGATATGACAATGTGTGCATTCCATTCCCATAAATATATGTGAGCATCTACCTGTCGAAAAGGCGGGGAGGATGAGAAACTGCATGGGCAAATCAAGTGTGATGATGAAAGAATGGCAACTAACCTGCTGTGTCCCGAGCATAGCAGTGGAGAAGGTAAATGTCACAATGTTCCTGCCCTCTCTGAGATGAAGAGACGCAAGCTCCTCAGATGTTGGAGTGAGCGATCGCACCTTCCTCTCCATCATCTTTGCACTGGGTTTATTTCTTTCTCCATCCGACTCTCTAACAGGAATGGACAAAGTACTCGCGACTGTGCTGTCACAAACTGGCTGGATGCTGTTAATAGTCCTCGTTCTTTTGAAACTAAATGGCCAAATTCTCCAGCTGCCACCTTGTGTTGTGCTTGGCTCAACTCGCTCCACCTTTATCATACCTTGGTGTTCAAAGAGCTGTTCCTCTCTAAAAGAAACCATCCCCCGTACGACAGGTGCAGCTACATCCCAGGGAAAGTAACGGCCAGAAATCCTAACAACTAGCTTGTCATTTCTTATCAATGACTGCTCCATGGCACGGAACTTCTCTAAGGTTATCTTCTCAGCATCAAAGGTTTTGCACGCAGCATCTGCTCCCATGCCTTCAGATAACAAGTGCCTGCATAGGGATAATTCTACAAAAATGACACAGCTAGCGATTATTACACTGACACATACAATATTGCAGGCAACTAACAAAAGTAAAAAATGAAACTGGATCCAGTCCCCTGAAATTGATGAATATGAGTATATCTACAAAATTCACTGCACATGCCGCAGAACAGAATTATTACTAAGATTTAAGAGATAAGCATCACATTTAATCTGCAGAACAAAATAAATATCATTAAAGCCTAGTATAGCGCACAGACGTATTAACTCATATAGTAAAACAAACTCACCCACAAAAGGGTTGAACGAATCGTCTTTCAGGTCATCAGAGTGCTTGTTATCAGGCACTGGACTGTTGATGAGCTCACAGAGACCACTATTTTCTTTTGACTCACTAGTGCCTTCTAGTTCCTGCTCTGAAAAGCCAGAGTTCTTACTCTCGACTTGATCAACCCCACTATTCTCACCATTGTACAGTGAGTGACTTACTTGAAAACCATCAGATCTTTCAAGATCGTTTATGTGAAAACAGAGATTTGGTGCAGATTTTGCCTCCAGATTACTATCACATAGATGCAACTCACTTCCAGGAATAGGAATAAGGATAATCTCAGGCCTTGACAAATCAGAATGTTTTTTTGATTCATTTTCGAGATCAGTGTCATTCCCTCCCTCTTCATCTGCATCACCATCAGCTTCAGCATGCACTGCTTCACATGCTGTTTTATTAGCTATTATATCATCCAGGGTCTTTCTATCAGCAAAACTTGTAGTGTCACTAAATTGAAACTGAATTTCATCTACAAACTCACAGGACGGCACGATTGTTTCTGCTTTATCCCTTGGGGCACTATTTTCTTTTGACTGACTAGTGCCTTCTAGTTCCTGCTCTGGAAAGCCAGAGTTTTTAATTTTGACTGGATCAACCTCACTATTCTTACCATTGTACAGTGAGCGACTTACTCGAAAATTATCAGATCTTTCAAGATCGTGTATGTGAGAACGGATATTTGGTGCAGATTTGGCCTCCAGATTATTATCACATAGATGCAACCCACTTCCAGGAATAGGAACAAGGATAATCTCGGGCATTGAAAAATCAGGATTGTTTTCTGATTTATTTTCGAGATCAATGTCGTTTACTCCTTCTGCATCACCATCAGCTGCATTATGCACTCGTTCAATTGCTGCTTTATTAGCTACTATACCATCCATAGTCTTTCTGTCAGAAAAACTTGTAGTGGCACTAAATTGAAACTGAATTTCATCTACAGACTTACAGGGCGGCACAATTGTTTCTGCTTTATCCCTTGGGTCCTCAGGCACAGGCACTAATTCAACTCCACTTGCGGAACTAGGTCTGTTTTCATTATCTTCCAAGTTGGCATTTTTTGCTTCGACTGTGCTCAAATTGGAAAAATCAGAAATAATTGGTGAAAATTCATCTTCTAATTTATTACGGCAAGCAGATAAAGACATAAGTGCTTCTGCTTCGTCCCTTGGCTCGTCAGGCACGAGCTCAATGTCAACTCCACTTGCAGAACCAGATCGGTTCTCATCATATTCTAGCTTAATATTTTCTGTGTCGACTTTGCTCAAACTGGAAAAATCAAAAACAATTGATGAAACTTCACCGTCCACTTTATTAGGGAAATCAGGTGTTTGGACAATGCACTCTCCGGGCTCGTCAGGCACAAGCTCAATGTCAACTCCACTTGCAGAACCAGATCGGTTCTCAACATATTCTAGCTTGATATTTTCTGTGTCGATTTTGCTCAAACTGGAAAAATCAAAAACAATTGATGAAACTTCACCTTCCACTTTATTAGGGAAATAAGGTGTTTGGGCAATGCACTCTCCGGGCCCGTCAGGCACAAGCTCAATGTCAACTCCACTTGCAGAACCAGATCGGTTCTCATCATATTCTAGCTTGATATTTTCTGTGTCGACTTTGCTCAAACTGGAAAAATCAAAAATAATTGATGAAACTTCACCTTCCACTTTATTAGGGAAATCAGGTGTTTGGGCAATGCACTCTCCGGTCACACTTTGAATTTTTGGTGTCTGATTGAAAGAAACATCATGTTCCCCATGGCATGTTTTAGTATTCACCGTGGAATCCTTTGCTACATCGTCAGAATCATTTTCATGCACATAACTCAATATATCTATACCACCAGGAGAAGCATCAGGAAATATTAGACCATGCTGACAAGCTAAATCATGAGATGAGCTGGTATTATGATCATTTGCAACAGTGTCCACAGAAATATCCATGTGATCATTGACAAGAGTACTGACAGAAATATCCTTATCAGGAAGATTAGCTTGGAAGGTTTGAGAACTAGAGTCATCAAAAACAGAAACTTCTGGAACACCCAAGTTATACAAGTCTTCTTTATTGCTAGAACTATGATTTGACAGTGGCCTTTCCTTGACATCTTCCTGTTCCAATTTTCCACTGGAGACTCTGGAACACTCTTCAAACTGTAGATCATCGGCCAATGAGATACCTTCAGCATAATGAACTTCATCAGCCAAAATATTGGACACATCATATGAGCTCTCCAGAGTCTCGGAGGTACTTATAATGACCACTTTCTCTTGGCATGCCTCATGACCACAAGCAATTGATGAACCATCATGCGTTTCACTTGATAAATATGTGGTTGTGCTAAAAGTTGGTGAATTCGCTTCAGTAAAATTTTGGTTGAACTTGTTGGAATCATCAGCGACAAACTGTGAAACCACTTCACTTTTACAATCAGTAATGCCTGTTTCAATTGCATGAATTTCAAAAATGCCATTGGAAAAAACCTCCGTGTGCATTTCCCTTACTGTAACATCTTCAAGATTACCCTGCAACTCACCTTGAGTATCAACAGACTCATTGATACTTTTACCTGTATCCAAATCATTTGACAGATATTCTGATCCTGGCCGGTCTATAGTTGACATGATCCCATCAGTCTTATGTGCATAAATGGCAACAATCTCCTCCTCGACACTAGTGGTTTGTATACAGTGCGCCTTTTCATCTCCTGAACTCCTCCTTCCTCCATGTGGGCTACCAACAGTGCTGTTCACATTGTCACAATTAGAGCCCATTGCTTTGTCATGATCAAAGCTACAATCTGGCAATACCATTTTTGCGGTTTCCCCTTGATTACCGTTGCCAGCAACTCTCAGATGACTACTGGAAGGTTCATGATCAGAACTAGGAGCTTCCAAACCATGCGAGAGATTTGTCGACCACTTTGTATCAAGGAGTTCGGCTGCAATCTCCGCATGCTCTAATGAGCACACGCTATCCACAGCAGGGGCATTGTCCTTATTTGGTTTCCGTCCAAACATCCGCTCAAGTATGGTGCTCTGTCTTGAGACTGTCCTCGCAGGCATCTTCCCATCCCCAGCACTGGCCTCCATGGTTGAGATATCACAAGAAGTGCTCTTGGACTTCCTTAACTGTGCATCCTGCATCAGCACCTCCCGTCCATCCCCCAAAGATGAAGTGGACACAACAAAATCCCCTTCCGCAGTAATTGAGTCTGCATCCCTGAGAAAGTGAGCCTCGCCATTACTATCCAAGTACATGTGAAACCCGGCTTCGACACCATTCACAGCAATGTTTACCACCTTCTCCCTTGTCTTGAGAACCCCCTGGAACTTGCCAAATCGCACATACCACGGCGAGCTCTTGAAGCTGCCATCCTGCTGCTGCACAACAACTATGTCGACCGCACCGCCAAATGGGTGGAATGGACCGGCGACACTGTACAAGACCTTTCCGACGGCATACATTTTGCCCACGATCTGGGAGCTTTTGCGTGGCACAGATCATCAGACCATGAAACATGGAACATCTAGTATGGGAATTCCGGGCGACCACAGCCATCCATCTCAAAGAACAATCTTTTCACTCAATTAACAATCAGGAGAAATTATCAAGAATATGCACCTCCTAACCCTTATTGATTTCACCTCAAAACTCCAACCAATTCTTCAAGAAATCGGGAACTTCCCAATCCCCAAATTCGGGATTGTCCCTATCTACCTTGTGTCCCTGCTGAGAATCCGAACTTTACGACAATCCAACAAGCTAATGCCGCGGAATAAAATAAACAAACCACCTTGGCAGGATCGGGAAGCGACACCGCCCAAAAATACCTCTGATTTCGCCCCAGATTCGACGAATAAGAACACCCTGAAGAGATCAAATCTCCTGGGTAATCTGAACCAGAGAAACAACAAACCAAGCTCACAAATCAGAGCTCGAAAAGAAAGGATCTGTCCACGATCCAAGCAAGAACCAAGATAACCGAGGAGGCTCGACAGAACTCATACGGATTTGTGTATTAGGGATGGCTGGTTAGGGAGGTTCGTTGGAAGGAATTCGAGCGGGCGTGGGAGAGTATATCCCAGGATTAAATGATGCCGGAGAAGGGATAATTCCACCCTTCACCGGCATAGAATTGTGTGTCCTGATGACGTTGCCACTTACTTATTTATATTAGGAAAACGCTTTATATCAGTAGTCTGATCCCACGCCTCGTGTCAGACCTCTCTCTCCGTTGGATTTTGGAAAAAGATCCAACGCCTTGGAAGCAAGCTATATAATCCTATGAACCCCCACAATACCACGACCTAGCAAAGGTAACCGCAATATCTGCCATCCCGAAAGATTCACACCCATCATCGTTGCCTCCGTCGTCGACAACTACGGGGATCATCTCATTGGCGAGTACGTCGACGGGGAGCGTCTCTCCGTAGATGGGGAGACCCGGCTAATTTTCTGTCACGCCTGCAGTTCAGGGCGAGTCGCCTGAACCTGCAGGGGACAGCGAGTGCACGAACGGTGCAGCTACAAGTCAGGTTGGGTCGTAGCCCGAGGGCCCTCTGAGCCAAGCCCATGTAATGCGAGTGAGCCCGTGTGGGGCGTTTGTGTGTGTGGAAACTACTTAAGCAAATGGTTGCCACTGTGAGGGTTCATGTCGAATAAGAAAGTGAATTGACCTCTCCCCTCTGCTGCCTCCTCTCACCTACCCTCTTCTTCCTCATCCCGATCCCCTTCTCTGATCTACCCCTAGCCGGGCATTACAGTTGGTAATCAGAGCCAATTTTTCTCCCCACCTTCACGCCACCGCCGCCTCACACCCTCCCGCTCGGATCGGAAAAATCCCACCGGGTCAGGTGCGATTCACCCTGGTGAATTCGCGCAAAATCCTGCCCGGGGTTCGATCCGTTTTGGAGCGAGACGATGGTGCCGTCCACCAAACCCTCGATCCAGACCCGGCACGTCCTTGCAGCGATGACAGAGACCACCGATAAGCTCCAGAACCTGCTCGAGTCAGTCATACGCTGGCTCGACGCGAGCCAGACCCCCGTCGACGAGCGTTTCCAGGCACAACTCACCTTCAACGAGCAAGTGTCTCATGAGCTCAAAAATCTGTCCAAGCAAATTGACCTCACCCAGGCGGATGTGGATGAGGCCCGCAAGTCAACACCGTTCGCCGATCCGGCCGCGCCGGCCGCCGCGAGCGTGCTCTCTGCCTCCGGGGTCACGGCGACCATGGGCTCCTCCAACCATGCTCCACCTTCGCCACCAGTCACCGATCCGCCCCAAGTGCCACCCCCACCGCCGGTTCGCCCGACGCCGCCACCGCTGCTCTACACCGAGGGCGCGGCCCAGCTTCCCTTCGTCCGTCTGGTCAACCATGGCTTGCCTCTGCTTCCCCCGCATATGCCAACGATGCCAGAACACGGCCGCAACAGCGAGTACACCTTCAAACCTCCCAAGCACGACTTTCCGCGGTTCGATGGCGATGCACCGCGGATTTGGCTGGAACGCTGCACTTCCTACTTTGAGCTGTATCAAGTGCCGCAGCACACCTGGGTCACCACAGCCTCGCTGTACATGGAGGGGCTTGCAGCAATGTGGCTGCAGGCATTTCGTCAGACACATCCCGGGCTAACTTGGCCAACCTTTCGAGCTGCTGTTGAGAAAGAATTTGGGCCGGAGGAGTTCGAGGTCCAAATGCATCATTTCGTGCAATTGCGGCAGACTGGGACAGTGCAAGAGTATCGTCAACAGTTCGAGACATCCATGTACCATCTCATGACACTCGACCCATCGTTGAGCTCTAAATTTTTTGTCTCTCAATTTCTACTTGGGTTGAAGGACGAACTCCGGTTGGGCGTCAGGCTGCAGTCACCAAACAGCATTACTCGCGCAGCGGTGTTCGCCCGGATTCAAGAAGAGGAACTGGAGAAACAACGAGTACCGCGCCATCGCACAGCACCAGGGGGCCGACCACCACCAGCCTTGCCGGCTCCCATCCCAGTTCGCGCCGGTCTACCACCACGACCCGGTGGTGATGACTACGGCCGAGCGGCAACTGCGCGATTTCAGGCGCGCCAATGGCCTCTGTTTCCGTTGCGGCGACAAGTACAGCCGGGAACATCAGTGCAAGCGCACCGGCCAAGTGCTCATGATCGAGGTCGGCGACTACGGGAAATCCTCTCGGACGACACGGTGCACGCCCTTCAGTTGCTCGATACCCCAGCCGCCCAGGAGCTAGAATGCTGCACACTCTCTCAGCATGCCCTATCTGGTGAAGAGGTCCCGTCCACAATGCGTCTGCGCGGCCAGGTTGGCGATCAAGTCATGCTCTTACTGGTGGACTCGGGGAGCACCCACAGTTTTGTCAGTCAGGCGTTTGCTACTCGCCTGTCTATTCCCACAGAGGCACTGCCGCCCATATCAGTGCGCGTGGCCAACGGCCAGCGTTTGCGCTGTGACTCCATGGCAAGGCAACTAGCTTGGCAAATTACTGGACACACTTTCCACACTGATTTGCGCATGCTGGAGCTCAGTGCATACGATGGTGTTTTAGGCATGGATTGGCTATCGGCGCATAGCCCCATGACCTGCCATTGGCTTGAGAAAACAATCTCTTTCCAGACTGCAGGGAAATGGGTGCATTTGCAGGGAATCAAATCTTCCAATCTCCCTCGCATATCTAAGCTGGATGCTTACGAGCTGCATCGGATGGAAGTGGTCAACGATATTTGGACAGCGGCGCTCGTCACAGTGACTTCAGTGGAAAAAGAAGAAGCTGCAGCACTAGTACCACCACAAATTCAGAAAGTGCTCAGTGAATTTGAGGACGTGTTTGCGGAGCCGACGGCCCTTCCCCCGCACCGGCAATACGATCACAGTCTCAACCTCGAGCCTGGAGCAGCACCCATTATCATAAGACGTTACCGGTATTCCCCTGCACAAAAAGATGAGATTGAACAGCAAGTGCGCGACATGCTCGATGCCGGCGTTATTGTGCATAGCATGAGCCCTTATGCTGCCCCGGTCCTGCTAGTGAAGAAGAAGGATGGCAGCTGGCGGTTTTGCATCGATTTTTGTCGCCTGAACAAAGTCACGGTGAAGAACAAATTTCCCTTACCGGTCATGGACGAGCTCCTCGACGAGCTCGCGGGCGCCGCATACTTCTCCAAGATCGACCTCCGCTCCGGCTATCACCAAATTCGCATGCGCGAAGAAGACGAGGAAAAAACTGCATTCAAGACTCATCACGGGCATTTTCACTTTTGGGTCATGCCGTTTGGGCTCTGCAACGCGCCTGCCACCTTTCATTGCCTCATGAACTCCATTTTCTCCAAGTACATCCGTAAATTTGTGATCATCTTTCTCGACGATATCCTTGTCTTCAGTGTTGACCTGCAGGAACATGAAGAACATTTGCGACTAGTGCTCTCCACACTGCGCCAACATGAGCTATACGCCAAGGCCTCCAAGTGCACTTTTGCTCAGCCAAGCATCGAGTACTTGGGCCACATCATCTCCAAGGAGGGAGTTGCCACTGATGCGAGCAAGACCAGCGCGATGCGCGACTGGCCCGTGCCCACCAATGCCACCGAACTGCGCGGGTTCCTCGGGCTCACCGGCTATTACCGCAAGTTCGTCGCCAACTACGGGATTCTCGCCAAGCCACTCACCCAGCTCTTGACCAAGAAGGGGTTCCATTGGGACGACCGCACTCAAGCCGCGTTCGAGCTCCTCAAGCAAGCAATGGTGCAAACGCCGGTCCTCGCTCTACCCAACTTCGAGCGCCCATTCGCCATTGAGACGGACGCATGTGACACCGGAGTGGGCGCGGTGCTCGTCCAAGAGGGCCATCCTGTGGCATACATGAGCAAGGCGTTGGGCATCAAGAACCAGAAGCTATCCACCTACGAGAAGGAATTTCTCGCGGTGATGGTGGCTGCCGACAAGTGGCGACCGTACCTGCAGCAGGAACCGTTCGAGATCATCACATATCACAAGAGCTTATGCGCACTCGGAGAGCAATAGTTGGACACGGAGCTGCAACGCAAGGCCATGTCCAAGTTGGTGGGCCTGCAGTTCAGCTTCAGGTGCAAGAAAGGGGTGGACAATGGAGCAGCGGACGCGCTCTCTCGTGTCGGGCACTGGCACGCTCTCAACGCGCTCTCTCTGTGTCAACCTCAGTGGCTTCAAGAGGTGGCCAACTCCTACGAGACGGACGCCACCACTCAAGAGCTCCTGCAACAATTGGCGGTCCATAGCCCGAACGATCAAGGCCGCACGCTCCGGCAGGGCATCATTCGGCAAGGTGATCGGCTTTGGATTGGCGCCAATACTGCCCTCCAAACCAAGCTCATCGCTGCCCTCCATGACAGCGCTCTGGGAGGGCACTCCGGCATCACCGCGACCTACCAGCCGGTGCGGAAGCTGTTCGCGTGGCCCGAACTCAAGCGCGCCGTCAAGGACTTCGTGCATCAGTGCCTCGCCTGCCAACAAGCCAAGCATGAACACCGCCACCCCGCCGGCAAGCTTCAGCCTCTCCCCGTTCCATCGGAACCGTGGCACGACCTGACGATGGATTTCATCGAGGGGCTCCCCAACTCCGAGGGCCACGACACGATCATGGTGGTGGTGGATCGCCTCACCAAGTTTGCACATTTTGTGCCACTCCGACATCCCTTCACCGCAGCGCAGGTAGCTCGCGCATTCTGGGATTCCATCATCAAGCTTCATGGGGTGCCACACTCCATCGTCTCCGACCGTGACAAGATCTTCACAAGTGCGATGTTGCGGGAACTCCTTGCCGCAGCCGGCACCAAGCTCCTCTACTCCACCGCCTACCACCCGCAAAACGGACGGACAAAGCGAGCGTGTCAATCAACGCCTCGAGATGTATCTACGTTGTGCTGTCCAAGATCGTCCAAAGCAATGGGGGAAGTGGCTACCCGCTGCAGAATTTTGGTACAACTCCACTCATCACAGCTCTCTCCGGTGTTCTCCATTCAAGGCACTCTACGGCCACGAGCCAAATCTGGGAGGATTACCAGTTTTCCTCGACAAGATCTCGTCAGACACGGCCACTGGCGATTTTGACTGGGCAGCGCATACAGAGATGCTGCGGGGCCACCTCACCCGAGCTCAAGACCGCTTCAAGAAACAAGCCGACAAGCAGCGCACGGAGCGCGCCTTCACCGTCGGCGACCAAGTCCTCCTCAAGCTCCAACCTTATGTGCAGGTATCTGTCACCAGTCGCCCCTGCCGGAAGCTTGCTTACAAGTATTTCGGCTCGTTCACCATCCTGGAGCGTTTCGGTGCCGTGGCGTACCACTTGGAGCTGCCGCCGGATAGCCGCATCCATCCGGTCTTCCATATTTCCCAGTTAAAGCCCTTCATCCCCAACTACTCGCCAGTCTACTCCGAGTTGCCCAAGATCCCAGACTTGACAACATCACCTCTCGTTCCGGTGGCCATCCAAGAAAGACGCATGGTCAAGAAAGGTTCGGCCGCGCTCACCCAAGTCTGAGTTCAGTGGTCTTCACTTCCTGCGGACGCCACCACCTGGGAAGACTACGATGTCATGCGCTCGCACTTTCCATCAGTCAGCATCTAGGAAGACGCTGCATCTCAAGGAGGGGCGCCTGTCACACCTGCAGTTCAGGGCGAGTCGCCTGAACCTGCAGGGGACAGCGAGTGCACGAACAGTGCAGCTACAAGTCACGTTGGGCCGTAGCCCGAGGGCCCTTTGAGCCAAGCCCATGTAATGCGAGTGAGCCCGTGTGGGGCGTGTGTGTGTGGAAACTACTTAAGCAAATGGTTGCCGCTGTCAGGGTTCATGTCGAATAAGAAAGTGAATTGACCTCTCCCCTCTGCTGCCTCCTCTCACCTACCCTCTTCTTCCTCATCCCGATCCCCTTCTCTGATCTACCCCTAGCCGGTTTTCTACGACACCATGGTCGTGATCTGTGGAGACGGTGATTCTCGACGCCGCCGTGATCTGGATCCGCCAAGATCAACAACAACGAAAGTGCGCACATGCGCCGACGACCGTGAGCGAAAGTTTGATGGTCGATCCCTTGGCTCGGTGAGCGGCCATGTGAGATCGATCATCTCACAATATCGATCTCCAACACGGCATCACTCTCTCCATAGCGCCGGCAATGACCGCCACCTACTTGAAGTCGTCCCAATTTTCGTCGGCATCATTTCATCATATGTGGCATGTTTCCAACTTATATATAATATGTTTCCATGTATATATGTGATTGATTCGTTCTTCTACACAACCACGGGCAATGCATCAATAGTACTTGGTTCACGCTTCAAGAATTATCAAACTATGTTTCCAATGACTCACAAACACATAAAATGCATCAATATCTCATGTGACATGTTTCAACCATCATAAAATTGTGCTTCGAAATACAACCACACACGCTTGATAGCAGAAACTATGAAGTATGGTTTGTAGTGTCGGAAGCATGTTTATCTTACGATGCAAGGAAGCACATGATTTAGGGAGCCAGAGGAAAATCATATATACTAGAAGAGTTGGGCGCGCTTTGCTGCGCCATTGGTGTTGTTGGGTTTCTAAAAAATGCTCCCTGTGTTTCCAAATATTAGATGTATTACTTTTTTAAAAAGTCAAACCTTTTAAGTTTGACCATATTAGTAGAGAAATATATCAAAATCCATAATATCAAATCGGTATAATTAGAATCATTATGAAATGAATTTTCATATTTTTTTTGTTTAATATTGTGGACATCTGTAATTTTGGCTCTGAACTTGGTCAAAGTTAAAGGAATTTGAATTTCTAAAAGACTAACACCCTTTATATTTTGGAATTGATGCGATATTTAGTTTGGGGGGTAGTGAGATGATGGGGTGTGTTTTATTTTTTTTAAATACGATATTTGGTGGGTCTTTTTGGGTGTGATTCTGTGTTATCTGCTAATAAACCCATATTTATGTGGGAAAATTTCTGCATCAGTAGCTGCATGTATTATATTGGTGCTACAGTATCACATGGTGACGTTTTTTCTAGGTGGTGGGAGAAAGCATATGATTGATATGTTTTTATAAGCCAGTTGCTGCTGATTGATTTAAAAAATCATTGGCCCGACCAAAATTGTAAAGCAAATCCAAAATCGAATACCTCTATTGAATTGATGAGCTTCAAAATTAGAGAATATAATGAATTAAAATATTTGAATGGTAGAGATCCTTGAGAAATTGTTGACCCGGTCAAAATTAGTGACTCAATTTTAAAATTGGAGACCTCAATTAATTATGAGGCATTAAAAATTAGAAAGCATGGTGTATAGTATAAAATAATTAAATGAGATAGCTTTGAGAAATTGTTGACCCGGTCAAAATCGGATCACCCAATTTCAATTGTAAACCTCAAAAGATTGTGAGCCCTTTAAAATTAGGGAGCTTAGTGTTATAGAGGGTGAAAGCAACAGGATTAAAGAAAGTTTGTGAATATACAGGAAGCAAAATTAATTCGCAGTGCTTTAGATAGAAGCAAACTTCCGTTGCATTGGAAGCAGCGTCGAGAAATACCAGAAAACACATATGGTGAAAATTATTGTGATAAAATAATTAATTTATTTTCCCTAAAATCTGTTATAATTAGTTCCAAGAAATCAACAATTGTGAGTGATTACCGGAGGCAATCAATCGGTCAAACCCCACATATACGGTGGTTGGTTATTGAAAGCACAAGTGCTCCCTGGGTGATTTTGGTAATTAATGTTGATGAGGACATCAATACCATTGTTACACCCACAGCCCCTGCTGCTATACATACTGGACCAATTACTAGAGCTCGCGCACGCAAATTAAATTATCAGGTACTTTCGTTTCTTGGTAATGATTCTAATGTTCATGAGAATATGATGCTGCCTAAATTGGATACATTTGTTTTGCTTACAAATGAAGGGCCTAGCTTGGACAAGAAAGAGGAACCTTGGAGCAAGTTCAAGCATGGAGATGATGGCATGCGCAAGGGGAACAAGAACGGAGTTACAAGTGATGATTTCAGGACTTTGAAGCCACCATAATGAGTGCAGGAAGCCTTGGACGAAATATACAAGATGCCACTTCATAAATTTCGTCCAGAGGCTATTATAGGTGCTGCGTCACCTTATTATTGGGCCAGGCCCATGTAATTTCGAAATACTTGAGTATAGGCTGTTTTTAGAGTCCGTATGTGTGGGGAAACAAGAGATAGGGTTGGTTTCGGACCCCTCCTTCAAGGGCCACGAAATCCCCCCTCTTCCTCCATATATACAGCCCTTAGGGCACCGTTTAGACTTTGGGTTTTGTTTAGATTAAAAGTTCGCCATAGCTACAACTTCGCGTACTTCGTTTGTGTTCAACGACCAGACCAAGGCGTCACAGAACCCCACCTTGATCAATAAAGCTTTCATCTTATATTCGCAATATCCAGATTGCAAATCTTAGTTTCTTGCTTGTTCTTCGTTTGCTTGCAGGAAATAGACCCTCGTGGTCAGGTTGATCGTGCTCCGGCGTGGTCAATAACCTCTCGGAGTTGGTTTAGCGATTGCTAAGGCGCGACGTCCTTGCACGTTCATAGTCAGATCGTCAAAGTCTACTCCACCAAAAACGATAGCCTCCATCTCATCGAAAGACGGGACACCTCTGCCTCTATCAAGTGGTATCAGATTTTCAGGTTGCTCGGTGAGATTTTACAGTTTTTCGTAGTTTAGATCGAGTCTGTTCTTCATACCTACAGTCCACGAAAAAGCCAAAAAAATAAATTAGGGTTAGTTCATCATATCCGAACCAATCTGAGCCTTTGCATAATCTTTTTAGGGTTTTTGCTTTGTTGAATTTGCGGTTGCATCGTCGTGTCTAGTTGCTGGTCTTAGCGTCTAGTCCTTTAGAGTTTCGAGTTCTGGTCATAAGTTGTCACGCCGCCGCCGCACCATCATCATCGCCCCTGCCACCTACCACCACCGCTTATCCGCCACCGCTCTGAATCCATATACCATCACCGATCTGTATCCATATACCACCACCGATCCGTATCCATATACCACCACCGCTACCATATACCACCACCATATATCCACCACCAATCCGAGTTCTTTCCATATTAGGTTTGTTTTCGAGATCCATCTAGTTTCCGATTCGTGTTTCCTTGCCTGAGTAGGTTTCGGAAAAAAAAAAGAGTCTGGAGACCCCCGGGCAGTTTTTAGGCCAAAATTTTGGTAGTCAAAAATATTTTTTCCCTATCCTATTTTTAGGTCCTAGGGAGCGTTTTGAGACACTTGCCATCATAGTGATTTTTTGTCGCACTTTTTCGTCGTCGCTGCCATGATTTCCAAAAAAAAAATTGTCAAAAAAAATCCGTGCCAATCCTGTTAGTTTGACTTGGGAAGAGTTTTGAGACACTCGCCATTACAGTGATTTTTTGCAAAAAAAAAAGAGGAGCGAAAAAAAAGCAGCGCAAAAAAAAACGAATTTTTTTTTAGAGTGTGCTCTTCCCTTGTTTACGTACCGCGCCGTGATTTTGTTAGTGTTCTAGGCTCGCGTCTCTAGTACAGTCTAGTCTAGGACCAGCACAGTACCATCGTTGAGCGTTTATTCAACTTTGCATCTCTGAATTGATTATTGCTGACATTTTTGCTACTATATCATAAGCCTTCCCAGCTCCACATACATCTACATCGTGCGTTTGACACCACCTGGCAATCGCTCTGTCCAATCTTTGAGAGTTTTGACTACAACGATGGCCGATCACCACCTGCTGCTGGGTAAGAACTGGTAAGCATTTGAGATTCGCTTGACGGATTTGTGATACACCACCACCACCACTTCCTAGTAGTCTGTAGGATCATATTTTTGTGTGTTTCTATTGCTGCTAACCATGGCAGGATCACAAGCCGATGAGACTGATTGGGAGAACATGATGAACAAACAGCTACATGATAAATTTCAGCAAATGATGAGTGGACAGGTGCAAGATGTGCTAAACAGATTTGAAGATGCCATGGAGAAGATAGATGGAATTGAGAAGACGTTCGAAACAAAGCTCGATAACAAGTTTAATGAATTACTCGCGCGTCTTCCACAACCACCACCGGCTGCACCTGTCGCACCTCTACAACAACAACAACGTCGCCTTCCAAATCAAGTGGGACGAGCACAGCGCGTTCCCCTTGAGCCTGGTCAAACTTCTGGTGCCGCTGCACCTACTATTGATGCTTCTATGGCTCCTGCTGCCGCTGAGGAGGACGATTATGCGGGCGATTACGAGGATGAGGTTGATCAAAATCAGAACTACGTACCAGCACCAGGTTGTCCACATGCCAATAATCGCAATGGTAGGGCTGCATTACCAGCTCAGGTACGAGATCATGACCATCTTCCTAAACTGAAATTGAATATTCCACCATTTGAGGGTAGATATGTTCCTGATATATATCTTACTTGGGAGTTAGAAACTGAACAACGTTTTACATGTTTACAATATCCCGAGGAGAGACGTGTTGCTGCTGCTGTTTGTGCTTTTACTAGTTTTGCATGTGTATGGTGGTCTGAACATTGTAGATTATATCCTATTCCAGCTACGTGGGCTGCTTTGAAAACTGCTATGCGTACTCGTTGGGTTCCACCATATTATCAACGTGAATTACTTCAAAAATTGCAGCGCTTAAGACAAGGAAAAAATTCTATAGAAGAATATTATCAGGAATTACAAACTGGCATGATTAGATGTGGTATTGTTGAGGAGAATGAAGCTATGCTTGCACGTTTCATGGGTGGATTAAATAGAGAGATTCAGACCATTCTAGAGTATAAGGAGTATAATAATATCACTCGTTTATTCCATCTTGCTTGTAAAGCTGAACGTGAAGTGCAGGATCGACAGGCATTGGCGCGAACTAATTTTTCTGCAGGTCGATCTTCCTCATGGACACCGCGTGCCTCCTCTACTCCCACACGTCCTACTGCGGCACTAATGACTTCAGCCGCCAATTCCAACCGAGATACAAGAAAACAGGCACCACCACCACCATCTGCCAAGAGTACACCTTCTGGGCCTGCCCAGAGCTCTTCTTCATCTATGGCATCAACAGGGCACACACATGATATTATTTGTCGTCGTTGTAAGGGAAGAGGTCATTATGCGAGAGAATGCCAATCTCCGCGTGTTATGATTGCTACTGAGGATGGTGGGTATGAGTCCGCTAGTGACTATGATGAGGAGACTTTGGCTCTTATTACAAGTGAAGAACACGGTGGAGATGATTCTGATCATGAGACGCAATACATGGCTCCTGAAGACGCTGACAGGTATGAATGTTTAGTTGCTCAACGTGTTTTGAGTGTGCAGGTCACACAACCTGAGCAAAATCAGAGGCATAATTTGTTCCATACAAAGGGAGTTGTGAAGGAACGTTATGTTCGCGTCATCATAGATGGAGGGAGCTGCAACAACTTGGCTAGCATGGAGATGGTGGAGAAGCTATCTCTCACCACAAGACCACATCCACATCCTTACTATATCCAATGGTTCAACAACAGCGGCAAGGTTAAGGTAACACGTACTGTTCGTGTGCATTTTAGTATCTCTACATATGCTGATTATGTTGATTGTGATGTGGTACCCATGCAAGCATGTTCATTATTACTTGGTAGACCATGGCAATTTGATAAAAATTCTGTACACCATGGTAGAAACAATCAGTATACTCTTGTTCATAAGGATAAACATATTACTTTGCTTCCTATGACTCCTGATTCTATTTTGAAAGATGATATTAATAGAGCTAGTAAAGCAAAACAGGAGAAAAATAAGAGTGAAAATCAGATTGTGGCAAAAGAATTGGAGCAACAAATGAAGCCTAATAATAAACCATCTAGTGTTGCTTCTGAAATTAAATTGAAAAGTGCATGCTTACTTGCCACCAAATCTGATATTGATGATCTAGATTTCAGCAATTCTGTTTGCTATGCTTTTGTGTGCAAAGAGGCGTTATTTTCATTCGAGGACGTGCCTTCCTCTTTGCCTCCTGCGGTCACTAACATTTTGCAGGAGTTCGCTGACGTCTTTCCACAAGACGTGCCACCGGGATTACAACCTATTCGCGGGATTGAGCATCAGATTGACTTAATTCCCGGTGCTTCGTTGCCAAACCGTGCGCCATACCGTACCAATCCAGAGGAGACGAAGGAGATTATGCGTCAAGTACAGGAGTTGCTCGACAAAGGTTATATACGCGAATCCCTTAGTCCTTGTGCTGTTCCTGAGAATATGATGCTGCCTAAATTGGATACATTTGTTTTGCTTACAAATGAAGGGCCTAGCTTGGACAAGAAAGAGGAACCTTGGAGCAAGTTCAAGCATGGAGATGATGGCATGCACAAGGGGAACAAGAACGGAGTTACAAGTGATGATTTCAGGACTTTGAAGCCACCATAATGAGTGCAGGAAGCCTTGGACGAAATATACAAGATGTCACTTCATAAATTTCGTCCAGAGGCTATTATAGGTGCTGCGTCACCTTATTATTGGGCCAGGCCCATGTAATTTCGAAATACTCGAGTATAGGCTGTTTTTAGAGTCCGTATGTGTGGGGAAACAAGAGATAGGGTTGGTTTCGGACCCCTCCTTCAAGGGCCACGAAATCCCCTCCTCTTCCTCCATATATACAGCCCTTAGGGCACCGTTTAGACTTTGGGTTTTGTTTAGATTAAAAGTTCGCCATAGCTGCAACTTCGCGTACTTCGTTTGTGTTCAACGACCAGACCAAGACGTCACAGAACCCCACCTTGATCAATAAAGCTTTCATCTTATATTCGCAATATCCAGATTGCAAATCTTAGTTTCTTGCTTGTTCTTCGTTTGCTTGCAGGAGATAGACCCTCGTGGTCAGGTTGATTGGGCTCCGGCGTGGTCAATAACCTCTCGGAGTTGGTTTAGCGATTGCTAAGGCGCGACGTCCTCGCACGTTCGTAGTCGGATCGTCAAAGTCTACTCCACCAAAAACGATAGCTATCATCTCATCGAAAGATCGGGACACCCTCGCCTCTATCACATCAACAGGGCACACACATGATATTATTTGTCGTCGTTGTAAGGGAAGAGGTCATTATGCGAGAGAATGCCAATCTCCGCGTGTTATGATTGCTACTGAGGATGGTGGGTATGAGTCCGCTAGTGACTATGATGAGGAGACTTTGGCTCTTATTACAAGTGAAGAACACGGTGGAGATGATTCTGATCATGAGACGCAATACATGGCTCCTGAAGACGCTGACAGGTATAAATGTTTAGTTGCTCAACGTGTTTTGAGTGTGCAGGTCACACAAGCTGAGCAAAATCAGAGGCATAATTTGTTCCATACAAAGGGAGTTGTGAAGGAACGTTCTGTTCGCGTCATCATAGATGGAGGGAGCTGCAACAACTTGGCTAGCATGGAGATGGTGGAGAAGCTATCTCTCACCACAAGACCACATCCACATCCTTACTATATCCAATGGTTCAACAACAGCGGCAAGGTTAAGGTAACACGTACTGTTCGTGCGCATTTTAGTATCTCTACATATGCTGATTATGTTGATTGTGATGTGGTACCCATGCAAGCATGTTCATTATTACTTGGTAGACCATGGCAATTTGATAAAAATTCTGTACACCATGGTAGAAACAATCAGTATACTCTTGTTCATAAGGATAAACATATTACTTTGCTTCCTATGACTCCTGATTCTATTTTGAAAGATGATATTAATAGAGCTAGTAAAGCAAAACAGGAGAAAAATAAGAGTGAAAATCAGATTGTGGCAAAAGAATTTGAGCAACAAATGAAGCCTAATAATAAACCATCTAGTGTTGCTTCTGAAATTAAATTGAAAAGTGCATGTTTACTTGCCACCAAATCTGATATTGATGAGCTAGATTTCAGCAAATCTGTTTGCTATGCTTTTGTGTGCAAAGAGGAGTTATTTTCATTCGAGGACGTGTCTTCCTATTTGCCTCCTGCTGTCACTAACATTTTGCAGGAGTTCGCTGACGTCTTTCCACAAGACATGCCACCGGGATTACCACCTATTCGCGGGATTGAGCATTAGATTGACTTAATTCCCGGTGCTTCGTTGCCAAACTGTGCGCCATACCGTACCAATCCAGAGGAGACGAAGGAGATTATGCGTCTAGTACAGGAGCTGCTCGACAAAGGTTATATACGCGAATCTCTTAGTCCTTGTGCTGTTCCTATTATACTAGTGCGAAAAAAGGATGGTACGTCGCGTATGTGTGTTGATTGTAGAGGCATTAATAATATTACTATTCGTTATCGTCATCCTATTCCTAGGCTAGATGATATGCTTGATGAATTGAGTGGCTCTACAATATTCTCCAAAGTTGATTTGCGTAGTGGATACCATCAAATTCGTATGAAATTGGGAGATGAATGGAAAACAACATTTAAAACTAAGTTCGGTTTATATGAGTGGTTAGTCATGCCTTTTGGGTTAACTAATGCACCTAGTACTTTCATGAGATTAATGAACGAAGTTTTACGTGCTTTCATTGGACGATTTGTGGTAGTTTACTTTGATGATATATTGATTTATAGCAAATCTTTGGAGGAACATTTGGAACATTTACGTGCTGTTTTTATTGCTCTACGTGATGCACGTTTGTTTGGTAACCTTGGGAAGTGCACCTTTTGCACCGACCGAGTATCTTTTCTTGGCTATGTTGTTACTCCACAGGGAATTGAAGTTGATAAAGCCAAGATTGAAGCTATTGAGAGTTGGCCGCAGCCCAAAACGGTCACACAAGTGAGGAGTTTCCTTGGCCTTGCTGGTTTCTATAGGCGTTTTGTGAGAGATTTTAGCACCATTGCTGCACCTCTCAATGAGCTTACAAAGAAGGATGTGCCTTTTGTTTGGGGTACCGCACAGGAAGAAGCCTTCACGGTATTGAAAGATAAGTTGACACATGCTCCTTTACTCCAACTTCCTGATTTTAATAAGACTTTTGAGCTTGAATGTGATGCTAGTGGAATTGGATTAGGAGGTGTGTTATTACAAGATGGCAAACCTGTTGCATACTTTTCTAAAAAATTGAGTGGGCCTAGTCTGAACTATTCTACTTATGATAAAGAATTATATGCACTTGTTCGGACCTTAGAAACATGGCAACATTATTTATGGCCCAAAGAATTTGTTATACATTCTGATCATGAATCTTTGAAACACATTAAAAGTCAAGCAAAACTGAACCATAGACATGCTAAATGGGTTGAATTCATTGAGACTTTCCCTTATGTCATTAAACACAAGAAGGGTAAAGAAAAAGTTATTGCTGATGCATTGTCTCGTCGCTATACTATGCTTTCACAACTTGACTTTAAAATATTTGGTTTGGAGACCATCAAAGATCAATATGTGCATGATCCTGAATTTAAAGATGTATTGCATAATTGTAAAGAAGGGAGAACATGGAATAAGTTCGTCGTTAATGATGGATTTGTGTTTCGTGCTAACAAGCTATGCATTCCAGCTAGCTCCGTTCGTCTTTTGTTGTTGCAGGAGGCGCATGGAGGAGGATTAATGGGACACTTTGGCGTAAAGAAGACGGAGGATGTACTTGCTACACATTTCTTTTGGCCAAAGATGAGACGGGATGTTGAGCGCTTTGTTGCTCGCTGCACTACATGTCAAAAAGCTAAGTCACGACTCAATCCTCATGGTTTATATATGCCTTTGCCTGTACCTAGTGTTCCATGGGAGGATATATCTATGGACTTTGTTTTGGGTTTACCTCGAACAAAGAAGGGGAGGGATAGCATATTTGTTGTCGTGGATAGGTTCTCGAAAATGGCACACTTTATACCATGTCATAAAAGCGATGATGCTGCTAATGTTGCTGATTTGTTCTTTCGTGAAATTATCCGCTTGCATGGTGTGCCAAATACTATTGTTTCAGATCGTGATACCAAATTTCTTAGCCACTTTTGGAGATGTTTATGGGCTAAGTTGGGGACTAAACTGCTTTTTAGTGCTACTTGTCACCCCCAAACTGATGGACAAACTGAAGTAGTCAATAGAACTTTGTCTACTATGCTTAGGGCTGTTTTGAAGAATAACAAGAAAATGTGGGAAGAATGCTTGCCTCATATTGAATTTGCTTATAATCGTCCGTTGCATTCTACTACTAAGATGTGCCCTTTTGAGATTGTATATGGTTTCCTACCTCGTGCACCTATTGATTTGTTGCCTCTTCCATCTTCGGAGAAGGTTAATTTTGATGCTAAACAACGTGCTGAATTGATCTTAAAAATGCATGAGTTAACTAAGGAGAACATTGAGCGTATGAATGCTAAATATAAACTTGCTGGAGATAAGGGTAGAAAACATGTTGTGTTTGCACCTGGAGATCTTGTTTGGTTACATTTGCGTAAGGATAGATTTCCTGATTTGCGCAAATCAAAGCTAATGCCACGTGCTGATGGTCCTTTTAAGGTGTTAGAGAAAATAAATGATAATGCATATAAACTTGAGTTGCCTGCAGATTTTGGGGTTAGTCCCACTTTTAACATTGCAGATTTGAAGCCTTATTTGGGTGAGGAAGATGAGCTTCCGTCGAGGATGACTTCATTTCAAGAAGGGGAGGATGATGAGGACATCAATACCATTGTTACACCCACAGCCCCTGCTGCTATACATACTGGACCAATTACTTGAGCTCACGCACGCCAATTAAATTATCAGGTACTTTCGTTTCTTGGTAATGATTCTAATGTTCATGAGAATATGATGCTGCCTAAATTGGATACATTTGTTTTGCTTACAAATGAAGGGCCTAGCTTGGACAAGAAAGAGGAACCTTGGAGCAAGTTCAAGCATGGAGATGATGGCATGCGCAAGGGGAACAAGAATGGAGTTACAAGTGATGATTTCAGGACTTTGAAGCCACCATAATGAGTGCAGGAAGCCTTGTACGAAATATACAAGATGCCACTTCATAAATTTTGTCCAGAGGCTATTATAGGTGCTGCGTCACCTTATTATTGGGCCAGGCCCATGTAATTTTGAAATACTTGAGTATAGGCTGTTTTTAGAGTCCGTATGTGTGGGGAAACAAGAGATAGGGTTGGTTTCAGACCCCTCCTTCAAGGGCCACGAAATCCCCCCTCTTCCTCCATATATACAGCCCTTAGGGCACCGTTTAGACTTTGGGTTTTGTTTAGATTAAAAGTTCGCCATAGCTACAACTTCGCGTACTTCGTTTGTGTTCAACGACCAGACCAAGACGTCACAGAACCCCACCTTGATCAATAAAGCTTTCATCTTATATTCGCAATATCCAGATTGCAAATCTTAGTTTCTTGCTTGTTCTTCGTTTGCTTGAAGGAAATAGACCCTCGTGGTCAGGTTGATCGTGCTCCGGCGTGGTCAATAACCTCTCGGAGTTGGTTTAGCGATTGCTAAGGCGCGACGTCCTTGCACGTTCGTAGTCGGATCGTCAAAGTCTACTCCACCAAAAACGATAGCCTCCATCTCATCGAAAGACGGGACACCTCTGCCTCTATCAAATGTCAACATATCTCTTGTTGGACTAATAGTTTTATCTAGCATGTTTTAGATAAGTTCAACAGTGGAGTGGCAAGGACAAAAGGATGTGGAACCCCTTCAAAATGCTAAGGACAAAGATTGACAAAAGCTCAAGACTCTTCATTTATATTTTAGTGATCCAAGATCACATTCAGTCCATAGGAAAGAAAATACTATTAAAAGGGGATGAGGTGTTGCTTTATGGTCTACTTGCTCAAATGCTTAGTTATATTGCTCCAAAACCCTCAACCATTTTCTCCATCCAAATATGTCCAAACCCTAATTCCAAACTCGGCCCCACCGATTCTTTCTACCCAGAGCCACCGAGTTAATTTGACATAGCCACTGCCAGAAACCCTAATGATTCGGTCTCACCAATACGGATCTCGGTCCCACCGAGATGGCCTTGCCAACTCTATATTACTTGTTGCAATTATTTCGGTCTCACCAAGAATTGCAATCGGTCTCACCGAGATGGCTTGCCAACTCGCCTTATTGCTTCACTTCGGTCTCACCGAGTTGATGCAATCGGAGCCACCGAGACGAGGTTTGCCCTAAGCCCTAGCACATCGGTCTCACCGAGTTGTTCTAGTCGATCCCACCGAGATTCCTAAAGTTCATATTTTTGAACAGATCGGTGCCACTGAGTTTAACTAATCGGTGCCACCGAGATGAGTCAAATGTGTGTAATGGTTGGATTTTGTGTGGAGGCTATATATACCCCTCCACCCCCTTCTCCATTTGTGAGAGAGCCATCAGAACGTGCCTACACTTCCACCATACATTTTCTGAGAGAGAACCACCTACTCATGTGTTGAGATCAAGAGATTCCATTCCTACCATTTGAACCTTGATTTCTAGCCTTCCCCAAGTTGCTTTCCACTCAAATCCTTCTTCCACCGTATCCAAATCAGTGATAGAGAGTTGAGTGTTGGGGAGACTATCATTTCAAGCACAAGAGCAAGGAGTCATCATGAACACACCGTTTATTACCTTTTGGAGAGTTGTGTCTCCTAGATTGGTTAGGTGTCGCTTGGGAGCCTCCGACATGATGTGGAGTTGAACCAAGAAGTTTGTAAGGCAAGGAGATCGCCTACTTCGTGAAGATCTACCCGAGTCAGGCAAGTCCTTCGTGGGCGATGGCCATGGTGGGATAGACAATGTTGCTTCTTCATGGACCCTTCATGGGTGGAGCCCTCCGTGGACTCGCGCAACCGTTACCCTTCGTGGGTTGAAGTCTCCATCAACGTGGATGTACGATAGCACCTCCTATAGGAACCACGCCAAAAATTCTCCGCGTCTCCATTGCGTTTGCACACTCCAATCCCATCCCTTTACATTCTTGCACTTGCATGATTTACTCTTTCCACTGCCTATACTCTTGTTATGCTTGTGTTGAATGTATTGTATGCCTTTGAATTGTGATAAGCTCAACCTTAACTTGAAGAAATTAAAAACTGCCACTTTTACTTGTTAAGGGTCTAATCACCCCCCTCTAGACCCCTCTTCTTGATCCTTTCAATTGGTATCAGAGCATTGGTCGCCATTGCTTTGGTTTAATCACCATTGGAGGAAGATGGATGAGTCTACGTTCGGGAGTATTAGACATAGAGTGCCTATTCTTGATGGGGAGTTTTATGGTTCATGGAAAAATGAGATGCTTGAGATTTTCAATGAATATAATTTGAACAAGTCTGTTATTAGCTCTTATGTGCCTCCTATTGATCCTTTGCATCCTACCCCCGATGAGTATCTTGACATGGTTCGCAATCTTAGGACTATTGATCTTATTATTAGAGGATTGCCTAGAAACTTGCTTGTTTGCTCGCCAACCTTTGAATGCGCATGCACTATATGGAATTATCTTGAAGAACGCTTTCCAAATTATTCCTTAAAAAATCTAGATGAGATTCTTCATAAATCCATTGCATTCCATAAAATGAAGCCTAGTGATCCCAAGTTTGATGAATGTCTATTTTAGCTCCGTGATCTTATGCGTGCCAAGGGTGATGTTGGATTAGTAGCATCATCTCGGAGACAATTAGAATTCATAAACTTGAACATTGTCATGATCATAGATCTAATGAATCACTTGCTCTAGGTGATGATCACACACATGATGATGATGACATTTAGCATGGCTATTATGATCAAGACGAAGAAAGTGATATTGACTATGAGGAGACTGCTACTTCTTGAGCTTGCGTTGATTTTTCCCTTGAAGAGGAAAGGGTGATGCAGCAAAGTAGAGATAAGTATTTTCCTCAGTTAAGAACCAATGTATCAATCCAGTAGGAGGCACAAGCAAGTCTCCAATATATGCACCTGCACAAACTAACAAACACTTGCACACAACATGAAAAAGGGGTTGACAATCCCTTCACGGTCACAAACAAGAGTGAGATCTAATAGAGATAGGTATAAAAGATAAATAAAAGAGCAAACTAAAGTAAATATAAATAAATTGCAGCAAGGTATTTTTGGGTTTTTTGGTTTATAGATCTGAAAATATATGATGGAAAATAGACCCCGGGGCCATAGGTTTCACTAGAGGCTTCTCTCTTGAAGAAAACATACGATGGGTAAACAAATTACTGTTGAGCAATTGATAGAAAAGCGCATAATTATGAAGACATCTAAGGCAATGATCATGAATATAGGCATCACGTCCGTGACAAGTATACCGAAACGATTCTGCATCTACTACTATTACTCCACACATCGACCGACTCCTGCCTGCATCTAGAGTATTAAGTTCATAAGAACAGAGTGTCGGTGTACTAGAATAGGGGTACCCTAGTACCCCGTACTTGTGCACGGGCAGTAGCAGCATCCCGCGGCCAGGCTTACGGGAGGACAGCCAGAGAGAAGCTCAAGATTATTAAGCTATTCAAGAACAAAGTATACAAAGCAAGAGTCAAGGCCCCGGCAAGAGGAGCTTGCCGGGAGGGACAGTTGAGGCCCAGCCTGAGGTTTGCTGTAGCAGAGTACTTGCCGCGGCAAGGTACTTGCCCCGGCAAGTCATTGGCTGCGGCAAGATAGCAGCTGCGGCAAGGTACTTGCCCCGGCAAGTTACCTTGCGCGGCAAGCTATTGGTTGCGGCAAGCTATCAAGTGCGGCAAGGTCTTGCCGCGGCAAGCGTTACTGTACCACTGTGCTACTGTGCTGCTGCTCCAGTGCCTCTGCCAGCGTGGCGCTCTGGGTCCTTCCAAGCGTGCGTGGCAGGGCACTGTGTAGACGGCGGTACTCTATAGCTAGCGGTGCAGGAGCTGGTGGGATAGGCTTTTCCCACGTCCAAGACGTCCAGATACATGTATCTGGATAGCTAAGGCATGGGCATTTAATGCCCTTGTCCCCTGCCGTCAGTGGTAGGTAGGACATGTCATCCTAGTAATAATAGCCTTACTGTAGCAACTTTCCACCTCTACCTTTACTGTTTGCCACCTGTTGGTGACCCCTTTGTGCGTATAAAAGGAGGCCCATAGGCAACGTGGGGGAGGTTAGGAACTGGGAGATTGAGAACTCCAGTATTGTACGCAGCTGCTCTGTACTGTAGCGCTTCTGGAGCTAGAACAATCATCCAAATAATATACCAAAAAGCAGGAGTAGGGTTTTACGCATCCGTGCGGCCCGAACCTGGGTAAATCTCTCGCGTGCGCTGTCATGTTCTTCGCTAGATTTGCTCTTCGTGCGACCGTCTCTCCCTGCCGAACGTAAAAGGGGTCCTTCCCTGGGTCCCATAGGTGATCGTGGATTCGTCCCCGACATCTTTGGCGCGCCAGGTAGGGGTGAGAGGTTGTGTGAACCTGATCTAGCGATTTGCGCGTTAGTTTTTGGGCCATCCTCCGCCTTATGGCTCCAAAAAAGAAGACTTCAGCCATCGGTGCGTCTATTTCCAACCCGCCTGCTCCCATGCAGGAGGGTGCCGACGTGATTGCGACTGCTGGAGGTACTGGAGAGCGAGAGCTCCCATTACCTCCACCTGTCCAAAACCGGGCCAACAACGCCAATCTTGGCGCTGCTGGGTCTGGGAACGCAGCGCTGCTCGCTGCTGCTGGCCCTGCAAGCTCCAGAAACGGTGCTGCGCGTTCTAGAACGCCTGCGCCGGTTCAGACGCCGCGGCCTTCGCAAGAAGCCCGTGACAGGCAGCGTCCTGACGCCCCAGGTGCCAGGCGCTCCCTGGATAATGAACTTGCGCATCGATCTCGAGATGCGCAGGGTCACCATACGCATCAACACGCTGGCGGGGTCGAGGTACGGTCGCCTGGGCGTGGAGATGCTCCTTCTAACACTGTTAGGAGTAAGAGCATCCCACAGTCCTCACGCCACTCGATACCTCCCTCACCAGCAGAAGCGTTGGCGCGTGCGCAGCTGCTCCTGAACTTCCCTCCACCAGCAGATAAGCTTGACGAGTGGACGGCAACCATTCACAGCCTTCTCAGCTTCGCTGATGCCGATCCGGCGCGCGCGGCCGACAAGAGAACTGGTGACAATGCTGTCACCAACAAGAACGGCGAGGGGGCAACGACCGTACACTCCCCGCCCAGACAGCCTCGGTCGCCGACACGTCGAAACGACGCCCATGGCGATGATTCCACGGCGTTGTCTGACCCGCGAGCTCGTCGTGACCAGCGCCTCGTTCTTCAGGAACGCAGAGGAGAAGACGCTCGTACCACTATCGAGCGAAGGAGAGAAGCGCAACGTCAGTCCGACAGACACGCAGGGCCCGCTGTTGACATGCATGCGCTAGGGGATCCTGGCGACTTGCCGTACGCGGTAAGTTATCCAGCGTTCACCCGTGAGCTGCGGCAGGTCCAGTGGCCCAACCGCAAGGCTTTCAAGCCTGACGTGCCGGAGAAGTATGATGGCAAGACACACCCGTCGGAGTTCCTCAGCATTTACACCATTGCGGTGCAAGCTGCCGGGGGACGAGACGACAAGATTCTTGCTAACTACTTCCCGCTCGTGTTAAAGCGCAACGTCGTCTCATGGCTCATGCACTTGCCGGAAAACTCCATTTCTTCATGGGCGGACCTGTGCCATCAGTTTGTTGGTGCCTTTACTGGCGGTCATCAACCTCATGGCCAGGAGAGTGATCTTCATCTCATCCCCTAGAAGGAAGGAGAGCCCCTGTGCAAATACATTCAAAGGTTCAGCCGCGTACAGTACAACATCCCAGATGTTCACCCCGCTGCGGTTATTAGCGCATTCCATCAGAACGTGCGTAACCGCAAGATGCGGGAGGAAATGGCGATGACCAAGGTCAGAGACATTGGCCAGCTATATGCTCTCGCCGACAAGTGTGCGCGTGCTGAAGAGGGAAGGAAACTTCCCGGTGAAGGTGTTGGCGCAGGGGGGAGCTCTGACAGTGAAGGTACCGCCCCGGCAAAGAAGGGCCGGCGGCGGAACAACAGGAAGAAAAAGGGCAAAGCTGTGCTTGCCGTCGAATAGTCCAGCGGCAACGGCAGCGCCGACAAGGCCAAAGTTGAGGGCTCCGGCAAGGAGATTGCCGCGTGCGCCAACTGTCAGGCCTTGGCGGCTGCCGACAAGCAGGACGGCTCCGACAAGCAATATTGCAAGATCCACCGCACCAAGGGACACGATCTCCAGAACTGCCGACGAGTCGAGCAGCTTGTCGAGCAGCAGAAAGCTGAGTATGAGAGGCGCGACAAGGAGAAGGCCCCAGAAGGTGCTGGCGGGTCCGGCGAGAAGCGCACTGCCCGAGGAGGGCGTCGCGGCAAGGCCAAGCAGCAGCATAGAGACAGGCCTCCTCGTGGCCGCGACAAAGATGATGATGATGATGATCTAGATGATGAAGAATCCAGTGAGCACGAATTTCAGAAAGCCACAGAAGTCTTGTGTGTTGACGGTGGTGCTTCGTTGCATTCTTCTCACCGCCAACTTAAACAGTGGGCGCGAGAGATCAATGCGGCGGAACCATCTGTTGACGCCAGAAAGCTTCTGAAGTGGTCCGACACGCCTATCGTCTTTGACATTGAGGACCACGCTGATCGCACAACGGCGGTCGGGTGCTTGCCGATGTTGGTTTCACCAACGATCCGCAACCTCAAGGTCACGAAGATGTTAGTTGACGGTGGGGCCGGCTTGAATCTGATTTCGCCCGCTGTGCTCCGGAAACTTCAAATCCCTGACGGCGAGCTTGAGGAAACTGGTACTTTCCAAGGAGTCAATCCAGGAAGGAGCAAGCCGAAAGGGAAGATCACGCTGCCAGTGACATTTGGCGGCGAGCTGAACTACCGGACCGAAAAGGTCACCTTTGACGTTGCCGATATTCCGTTGCCTTATAATGGGATACTTGGCCGTCCAGCGCTCGCCAAGTTCATGGCAGCCTCTCATTATGCCTACAACGTGTTGAAGATGCCAGGCCCAGTAAGTGTTATCACAGTTCCCTGCGATAAGAAGGATGCACTTATTTGCGCCGACAAGATCTACCGAGAAGCAGCTGCCGCAACTGCCGCCAAGGCACTTGCCGCTGAAGCTCCCGGGGGGAAGAACAAGAGGAAGTCTGGCAAGAGCTCCTGTGCCCACTCCGGCAAGCGCACCTCTTCGGAGTGCTGCGCTGCCGTCGAGGACGCACCAGAGAGCTCCACCGGCAAGTGCAAGAAGAACAAAGCCGCTCCGCCGGCGACAAAGAAGGTGCCCGCCAAGGAGGACGGCACTGGTGGTTCCTTCACCATTAGTGCCACACTTGACAACAAATAGGAAAGCGCGCTCGTTGCTTTCCTGCGGGCGAATGTCGACGTGTTTGCATGGCAACCGTCCGACATCCCCGGTGTTCCCAGGAAAGTAATTGAGCACCACCTTGCCGTCTGTCCCCACGCGAGGCCCGTCAAGCAGAAAGCCAGAAAGCAAGCTGTGGAGCGGCAAGAGTTTATTGCAGAAGAAATCAAGAAGTTGGAAGCAGCAGGCCTCGTCAGAGGAGTGCTCCATCCTACGTGGTTGGCCAATCATGTTGTCGTGCGCAAAGCGAATGGAAAATGGAGGCTTTGTATTGATTTCACTGATGTCAATAAAGCTTGTCCCAAAGACCCATTTCCTTTGCCCCGCATAGACCAGATTGTTGACTCCACGGCAGGATGTGATTTGCTTTCATTTCTTGACGCATATTCAGGGTATCATCAAATCTTCATGGCTGAGGAAGATGAGGAAAAGACCGCATTTATCACACCCTGTGGCACATACTGTTTCATACGTATGCCATTTGGTTTGAAAAATGCTGGTTCAACATTTGCAAGAGCCGTCCAGATTGCTTTTGAGCCTCAGCTGCACAGAAATGTGGAAGCCTATATGGATGATATAGTGGTCAAAAGCAAGGACAGGGCTACTTTGGTTCAAGATCTAGAAGAAACTTTTGTAAATCTGCGCAAGATCAACCTGAAGCTCAACCCCGAGAAGTGCGTGTTTGGAGTTCCCTCCGGCAAGCTTCTCGGGTTCTTTGTGTCTTAGCGTGGGATTGAAGCCAATCCTGACAAGATCAAAGCCATTGAGCAAATTGAAGCACCGAAGCGCGTCAAGGATGTACGACGACTTGCCGGCTGTGTTGCTGCTCTCAGTAGGTTTATCTCCAAGTCAGCTGAGCGCGCCCTGCCATTTTTCAAAATCTTAAAAAAGGCAGGTCCATTGAAATGGACTCCGGAGGCGGAGGCAGCGCTGCAAGACTTGAAGAGATACCTCTCCTCTCCTCCAATACTTGTCGCACCTAAACCACAAGAGAAGTTGTTGCTGTATCTAGCGGCAACCAATCAAGTGGTTAGTGCTGCGCTAGTAGCGGAGAGAGAGGTGGATGAGGAGGCAGTAACTGCGGCAAGCACGTCCAGTGACAAGCTGGGGGCTCCCCCGACAAGTTTTGGTGCCGACAAGGATTCGTCTACGCAGTCAGGCGAAGTGATACAAAAAAAGAAAATGGTGCAGTGCCCGGTCTACTTTGTCAGCTCTCTTCTGCAGGGAGCTAGGTCAAGGTATTCTGGTGTGCAGAAGCTGCTTTTCGGCCTTCTCATGGCCTCGAGAAAGCTGCGCCATTACTTTCAAGCACATGAAGTTACCGTCATTACTCGCTTCCCGCTGAAAAGGATTTTGCAAAATCCAGAAGCGACAGGCAGGATTGTCGAGTGGGCGTTGGAGTTGTCGAGCTTTGGTCTCAAGTTTGAGAGTACATCAACCATACAGAGCCGAGCTTTGGCAGAGTTTGTCGCAGAATGGACACCAACACCAGATGAAGAAATCCCAGAGACGACTCTCCCCGGCAAGGAGACAAGCAAAGAGTGGTTTATGTACTTTGATGGTGCCTTTTCGCTACAAGGCGCCGGTGCTGGCGTACTGCTTGTCGCACCCACCGGAGAGCACCTCAAGTACGTGGTCCAAATGCGCTTTCCCAAGGAAAAGGCGACGAACAATACTGCAGAGTATGAGGGGTTGCTTGCCGGTCTCAGGATCGCGGCAGACCTTGGGATCAAGAAGCTTATTGTCAGGGGAGATTCGCAGCTTGTCGTCAGGCAAGTGAACAAGAACTACCAATGCCCATTGATGGAAGCTTATGTAGATGAGGTGAGGAAGTTGGAAGAACGCTTTGACGACCTACAAATGGAGCACATCCCACGTGCTGAGAATGACATTGCCGATGGTTTGTCAAAGCGCGCCGCACTCAAATTGCCTGTGGAACCAGGCACTTTTGTGCTCCAACTAACTCAGCCATCCGTGACGCCACCAGTTGGGCAAGGCAGGAAGAGGAAGTTCGCTTCTGGCGACTACTTCCTGGCAGAGCTCCCCGAAGCCGCCGGCAAGAAGGCTGCCAAAGCCAGCGTCAAAGATGCAGAGGGGCAACTTGCTCCGACAAGGCCTCACGCTCTTGTCGTTGAAGCGGGTGCTCCTAGGCAAGATGCAAAGGGGCAACTTGCTTCGACAAGACCTCGGGTCCTTGTCGTTGAAGCAGGCGCTCCTGATCAAAGCGCTGAGGAGCAAGATGCTCCGGCGAGGCCTTGGGCTTCCGTCGTTGAAGCAACTGCTCCCAACGAGCTTGTTGAAGGACAGCACGCTCCAGCAGGGCCCCAGGCTCTTGTCGTTGAAGCAGCTGTTCCCGCCAAGCTCATCGGGGAATGGCCGGCTCTGGTAGAGCGACAAGCTCTTGCCGCAGGGCCTGATGTTCCCGCAGTAGAAGAAATGCCTTTAGTCCTCGTTGTCGAGCCACAGGCTCCAGCATGGGCGCAGCAGATCGTCCGTTTCCTTCAGACAGGAGAACTTCCCGAAGAGCAGGAAGAAGCGGAGAAAGTAGCCCGTCGGTCCAATATGTATCAATTTGTCGATGACATGCTGTGCAGAAAAAGACCAAACGGTGTGAAATTGAAGTGTATTCCCCAGGAAGAAGGACAGGAGCTGTTGGCGGAGATTCATGGAGGCATATGTGGTCACCACATAGGGTCAAGAGCCCTTGCTGGAAAGGCCTTCCGGCAAGGTTTCTTTTGTCCCACCGCCCTCCAGAATGCAACTGCACTAGTAACCAAGTGTGAAGCGTGCCAGTTTCATTCCAAGCAGATTCATCAGCCAGCTCAAGCTCTCCAGACAATCCCTCTCTCCTGGCCATTTTCGGTCTGGGGGCTCGACATCCTCGGCCCCTTTCCCCGTGCCACCGGGGGCTTCGAGTACTTGTATGTGGCCATCGACAAGTTCACGAAGTGGCCGGAAGTGGAAGCAGTGAGGAAGGTGACAGCACAATCAGCCATCAAGTTCTTCAAGGGAATTGTTTGTCGCTTTGGTGTTCCTAACAGGATCATCACCGACAATGGTACCCAGTTCACGAGCCACGCCTTCATGCAGTATGTCGAAGACCTTGGCGCCAAGGTCTGTTTCGCTTCTGTTGCTCACCCGAGAAGCAACGGTCAAGCTGAAAGGGCAAATGCTGAAGTGCTGCATGGGCTCAAGATGAGAACTTTTGACAGGCTGCGCAAGTGCGGTAAGAACTGGATCGAGGAGCTGCCAGTGGTTCTTTGGTCGATCAGGACGACGCCAAATCGAGCTACTGGCCAGACGCCTTTTGCTCTAGTCTATGGAGCAGAGGCAGTTCTCCCCACGGAACTCGTATACGGGTCACCTCGAGTGCACGCTTACGATGAGCTTGAGCAAGAGCAACTGCGGCAAGATGACGCTGTGCTCCTCGAGGAGGATCGTCTTCAGGCTGCTGTGAGAGCTGCTCGCTACCAGCAAGCTTTGCGTCGCTACCATAGCCGCAAAGTTAATGCCAGAAGTCTCGAGGAAGGCGACCTTGTTCTTCGGCGCGTTCAGTCGGCCAAGAATTCAAACAAGTTGACGCCGAAGTGGGAAGGCCCTTATCGGGTGAAACGAGTCACCAGGCCTGGCGCTGTCCGCCTGGAGACCGAGGATGGCATTCCAGTGATCAACTCCTGGAACATTGAGCATCTTCGTAAGTTTTACCCATAAGGCGCGGTTGCCGGGCCCTTCCCCGGCAACCACCTTTTGTACAAGTCTTGCCGCTGTTGCATGTAATCCTTTGTACAAAGCCAGGCGCAGACCCTGTGCATAAATAAAGCTTTTGTATTTCGCAGTTTTTGACGATTTCATGTTTACTTTTATTTTGCATGATTATCTGACATACTGTGCAGTACAGCCTCCCCGGTAAGCATTAACGAGCCGCCAAGCTCCTATATCTTTATTTTCTCTTCTTTCTTTTTCTCAAAGAGACATAAGCTTCCCTCGCGCACAAGTTTGCCGGGGGGATGGGATAATGATATGGACCAGGCGTCGTTCAAAGAAACTTTGCCTTGCCGGGAAGAAGGCAGCGGCAAGCAGTGACAAGACCTTGCCGCGGAGAGATCAACGACAAAGCTAAGTGCCAAAGTTTGAGCAATCAAATTCTTTTTTATTTTCAAGGTTATTTTCCTTGAACGATACTACTCTTTGTATGGAAAACCTGTGCGCGACGGAACCTAAGCGTAATCGGTCACGCCCTTATCTTGTTTCGAGTCCGCTCAACAACCTAAGTGGCTGCACTGAGCGCGACAAGGTTGCTTGCCGGCAGCGGCACCGCCAGCAGGCTGCTGAAGTCCCGCACCCAGCGCTCGCGGCAATGGTGCGCGCACCGGCAAGTTCCCTATAAGCGTAGGGCAAATACACACAAAGAAAGAAATTGCTCAAGGGAGATTACATGCATTAACTCCAAAATATTGCAAGTTATATTACAAGATAAGTTGCTGCGGCTTAAACAGATTGTTCTTTAACATGTCTAGCGGCGGCAAGGAGGGAGAAGAATGGGCTCTCTAATTGCGGTGCTCGCCTTCGACTCTCTGGATATGGTCCACCCTCTCCACGATGGGCGCGACAAGGGCCTCTAGTGGCGCGGGGTCGTATCCCTTCGGCAAGCTTTTGAAGATGTTGCTGAAGTCGACGCCCGGGTTTCTGTATGCTATCTTCACCAACAACCTCCGGAGAACTCCCCGGCAAAGCCTGCTTGACTCGTCGGCCAGTTGAGCCTTTTGATTGACTTGGAGCTGTTGGAGTGCTTCTACTACTCCGTCGAAGAACTCGGCTAGCTTGACGCTCGTTTGCGTGTTCTTGTCGGTGGAGTACCCGAAGTCCGGCACCTTCAGGGCAGTCAGCTCCTTGTCGATGCCCTCGGCGGCGCTGGCCAGCCTGTCTGTGAAGATCCCCACGTTATCCCTGAACTTCTTGTGGGTTGCAATAGCGTCTTGAAGCAGACCCTTTTCCTTCTGGAGCTCTGTCATTAGAAGCCCTTCGCGCTTTCTGGTGGTGTCGAGCGTCTCCTTCAGCGTGGTCAGCTTCAGCTTCAGGTCTGCTATGGAGTCGTTGGCTGCGGCAAGCAGATCATTCTTCTTGGCTATGGTAACTTGCATCTCCGCCAAAGTGTGGGTCACCTTTGCCCTCTCACTTTCAAGCGTTGAGAGCTTGTCACCGTTTGCCTGGAGGGCGGCCTCTAGTCTTGCCACCTTCTCCTCCGCTTCCTTCCTGCTCACTTCTGCAGCAGCGACAGCGTTGGTGGCCTCCACCAACTTGCTGGCGTACTCTTGGGCCAAGGCTTCGATTTCCTTCTGGTGTTTTTGTGCCTGCCCCTGGGTCCGCTCTGCGACAAGTCTTGCCACCTCCTCGTCTTTCTGCTGGAGGGTTTCGGCAAGTTTCTTCTTGCGCTCGGCAAGTTCCTCTTTGTGGGCATCGAGGTCCACTTTCCGCTGGTTCAGATCACCGGCCTGAGCAGACAACTCCTTGGCGGTCTCCTCCTATTTTTGTTCAATGTCTTGCTTCATCAGGAGGAGGGCCTGCCGTTCTTCGGCCAGCTGTGCCCGCTTGACCTCTAATGCATTAAGAGATCGCGCGCGGACGTCCGCCAAGATCTCCGCGCGCCTCAACATGTTAGCTTCGGCCTTCTCGATGAGCGCCTCCCTGGAAGCTAGCTTCTCCCGTCGGGCGCGATGAAGATTCAGGAGCTTTTGGAGCAGTTGCTCCTCTTCAGACGTGCTGCTGCTGCTGGCGCCTGGCGCATCCACAAGCTGGAGCCCGGCAGCGGCAAGGATCTCCTCATCCACAACATCCTCCTCGGTGGGCGCTCTGGAGCCCGCCGTCCAGGGGAGGCTGACGTAGACGTTCTCGCCGACCCGGATGTATTTGCTTGGCGGAGGCGAGTTGGGCGCTGCCGCCTCTTCAGTGGTTGAGGGACCCGTGGTCGGAGTAGCGCCTGGCGCTCCTGTGGCCTCAGGGCCGTCAGTACGACCACCGGCTCCCTCGCCGGCCTCCTCAGCAGCCTTCTGGGCGGCCTCAGCTTCAGCAGCCTTGGCGGCTTCATCGGTGGGCGCCTTGGCGGTATTATCCTCGGCGGCCTTGCCGGCCTCTTCGGCAGCCCTGGCAGCTTCTTCGTCGGCAAGCTTGTCGGCTGCCAGCTTGTCGGCCTTGGCAGCGGCGGCCTTGGCGGCCTCATCGTCGATGGCCCCTGCGGTGTTCTCCTCGGCAGTAGAGTCAATGTTCATTGGCTCTACCGAGGAGGGCTCTGCCAACCCGAGAAGTAAAGCAAAAAGAGCTTCAGGAAGAAATTCAAGAAGACAAAAGAAAGAAAGCAGAAAGAGTTTTGCGGCAAGTGGGTTTACCCGTGTTGAGCTCAGGAGCGGTGGGCTCCCCTCCCCCATCAACGTTTGTCATTGGGGTGGGGTCGCCAGCGCTGGTGCTTGGCGCTTTGGCGCTTGCCGGCTCCTCTTCATGGCTCGGCTCGCTAGTGGGAGCCCTTACCGGAGATCTTCTCCTTGGCGGTGTGGTCGAGGGGGGTGGTACTTCTGGAGTACCTTCAGATGGCTCCACTTGCTGCTCCTCTCCTACACGCCCAAAGATGTCAGCGACAAATGCTTGTTCCTCAGCGACCGCCAGCGAAAGGTAGTTGGAATACTTACGCTGGGGGCTGCGCTGGGGGCTGCGACGAGGGCTGGGCTCCGAGCTGGTCGGGATGGTCTCAGACGCTCCCCCGGTGGTTGCCGTGGGCTCATCTTCAACGACCACCACGGCCTTGCTCGTCGAGACCTTAGCTCTCTTCCTCATCCTCTCCGCCAAGGTTTCCTCCCTGCGGAAGCAAGGCCGGAGTGCGACAAGTGAGGACAGAAACAAAATCTTACAAAGATTGAGGGTCGCGGCAAGGGAACTTACTCTTCCTCGTCGTCCTCTTCGCTGAGAGCAGAAAAATCAAAGTCCGCCTCCGTGTGAGGAGGGGGAGGAGGGGGAGCTGGGCTCCTTGGCCGCTTGGCGGGGGTAGTAGCAGCGGTCTTTGATGACCCTGCTCCAGTTGCCGGGGCCGCGTGAGACGCTCCCGCAGCACCAGCCCTTGCCGCGGTCGAGCGCGTCGAACGGCGCTCCGGCGGTTGTTGAACTTCTTGCCGCTCAGCCACTTTGCCAAGCCTGCGAAGGCGTTTCCTCCTCAGAGGAGCTGGGGACTCTGACTGCGGTGGGCTTTCGATGCCCTCCTCGGAAGAGGAGCCCTCATCCTCCGAGCTGCCTGACTCGTCGGCAAGCTGGCTTGGCCCGACATCCTTGCCGGGTGCGGCGAGCTCGCCCTTCCCGGCAAGCATCCCCTGCTCAGCAAGGCTCTCCTTTTGTGCCTCGTCGAGCTCCGCCAAAGTATAACCAAAATCGCCAGCTTCCCTGGCGAGCCTGTGCTCCTCCACTCTTCGAGCAATGAATTCTATTTCTTGCTCGGTGGTGTTGCGGACGAGCCACTCCTCCACCCGGACCTGCTTTTCGACCGTGGAGTCAAAGAATCGCCGCACGTCTTCTTCGAGCGGCACGTCCCAAGTTGCTTCAACGCTGTGCGCATTGCAGAGCGGCATCATAGCGATGATTGCACTCAATGCAGAGTTGTTGCAAAGGGGCACGATGTGCTTCGGCAGCGTGAACGCCTTGTCGCGCTTCTCTGGATCTGTCTCTTGCTTGAACAGTTCTCGCATGAAGAAGTCGTGCTGCAGAACTGTGAAGTTGTTGATCAGTCCAGGGCGCAGCCGCATGATATCGGCTGGGTTCTTCCAATCAGAGGCCGGCCTTCCTCTCTACTGCAGAGGAGCAATGCGGCGGCGGAGGAAGTCTGCGCCAACCATCCCTATGGTGAGTCCGGCCTCCCTGAGCCGTATGATCCTGGTAGCGGCAATCTCCAGCTTCTTGTCCTGGGGATCCAGATCGCTCCAGTCCGTGCCACGCGCTGCTGGGGTCTTGCGAAGCTCACAGTATGGTGGCGGGTCGTCGTCAATGATCCAACACCATTCAGACCGGATTTCTCCCCATCTTGGGCGGAGATCCCCCTTCAGATAATGCTCCTTGGCGCCCAATCTTGAAACGAACGAGACGCCGACAGTGAGAGGCTCCCCCTTTTCAGCACGGGGAGTGAAGTAATGCCTGAACAGCGCGGTGTTGGGTGCGACGCCGACGAAGTTCTCGCACAGATGCGCGAATATTGCCATGGTGGATACGGCATTCGGTGTGAGATCCAGCAGACGGAGATTGAAGGTGTACATGACGTCGCTGAAGAAATCCGAGTACGGCGGGCAGAGCCCGCACCAAAGGTAGCAAGCGAAGAAGGGGTACTTGCTCACTTCGCTCTCGTCGGTGGCTGGACGAACGCGGGTGGCCGGATGCGCCTTGGTCCTCACGGCCCACATGCCTTGGAACTTGGCCTTCAGATCCACCCCCGTGAGCGTCGGAGCGAAGAGCGCGTACTTCTGCCTCTTCAATTGCGCCTGGGTCTCCGTCCTTGAGGACTTCCCCGTCTTCCCCTTTTCTCCTTTGGGAGGCATGGCGAAGGCGGAGCTGAGGTCCGAGGGAGATGCGGACGCGCGCGGTGGCGGAGGATTGGGAAACCACTTTGTTTTGGAGCGGAGGAAGAAGAAGGCGGAGATTTGGAGATCGAGAATGGTGAGAGGAGTGTGTGAGTGCTTCTGCAGGTCCCTCCTTTTATGGGGAAAGATGCGGAACCATCTGCCTCTTCGTCATTCGAGATAACTGCGCACGCTTCCCACGCTTGACGCGTGGGAGAGCGTGCAATTAAACAGCGTAGAGACATTTCGGCTTATCCCAGCCACGCGTGCCCGTGCACTGTTTGGGCCTGGCCCAACAACGCCCGGCACCGTGTGTGGCCCAGGCCCGGGGGCTCCTGTCGGTGTACTAGAATAGGGGTACCCTAGTACCCCGTACTTGTGCACGGGCAGTAGCAGCATCCCGCGGCCAGTCTTACGGGAGGACAGCCAGAGAGAAGCTCAAGATTATTAAGCTATTCAAGAACAAAGTATACAAAGCAAGAGTCAAGGCCCCGGCAAGAGGAGCTTGCCGGGAGGGACAGTTGAGGCCCAGCCTGAGGTTTGCTGTAGCAGAGTACTTGCCGTGGCAAGGTACTTGCCCTGGCAAGTCATTGGCTGCGGCAAGGTATTGGCTGCGGCAAGATAGCAGCTGTGGCAAGGTACTTGCCCCGGCAAGTTACCTTGCGCGGCAAGCTATCAAGTGCGGCAAGGTCTTGCCGCGGCAAGCGTTACTGTACCACTGTGCTACTGTGCTGCTGCTCCAGTACCTCTGCCAGCGTGGCGCTCTGGGTCCTTCCAAGCGTGCGTGGCAGGGCACTGTGTAGACGATGGTACTCTGTAGCTAGCGGTGCAGGAGCAGGTGGGATAGGCTTTTCCCACGTCCAAGACGTCCAGATACATGTATCTGGACAGCTAAGGCATGGGCATTTAATGCCCTTGTCCCCTGCCGTCAGTGGTAGGTAGGACATGTCATCCTAGTAATAATAGCCTTACTGTAGCAACTTTCCACCTCTACCTTTACTGTTTGCCACCTGTTGGTGACCCCTTTGTGCGTATAAAAGGAGGCCCATAGGCAACGTGGGGGAGGTTAGGAACTGGGAGATTGAGAACTCCAGTATTGTACGCAGCTGCTCTGTACTGTAGCGCTTCTGGAGCTAGAACAATCATCCAAATAATATACCAAAAAGCAGGAGTAGGGTTTTATGCATCCGTGCGGCCCGAACCTGGGTAAATCTCTCGCGTGCGCTGTCGTGTTCTTCGCTAGATTTGCTCTTCGTGCGACCGTCTCTCCCTGCCGAACGTAAAAGGGGTCCTTCCCTGGGTCCCATAGGTGATCGTGGATTCGTCCCCGACACAGAGCAACGCTTTAAGTAAGATGACATGATGTAGAGGGATAAACTCAAGCAATATGACATAAACCCCATCTTTTTATCCTTGATGGCAACAATACAATACGTGCCTCGCTACCCCTTCTGTCACTGGGTGAGGACACCGCAAGATTGAACCAAAACTAAGCACATCTCCCATTGCAAGAAAAACCAATCTAGTTGGCCAAACCAAACCGATAGTTCGAAGAGAAATACAATGATATCTTAATCATGCATAAAAGAGTTTAGAGAAGACTCAAATAATATTCATAGATAATATGATCATAAATCCACAATTCATCGGATCTCAACAAACGCACCGCAAAAGAAGATTACATCGAATAGAACTCCAAGAACATCGAGGAGAACATTGTATTGAAGATCAAAGAGAGAGAAGAAGCCATCTAGCTACTAGCTATGGACCATTAGGTCTGTGGTAAACTACTTGCGATTCATCGGAAGGGCAGCAAGGTTGATGTAGAGGCCCTCCGTGATCGAATCCCCCTCTGGCGGAGTGCCGGAAAAGGCCCCAAGATGGGATCTCACAGGAACAGAAGCTTGCGGCGGCGGAAAAGTATTTTTGTGGACGCTTCTGATGTTCGGAGAATATTTGAGAATATATAGAGCTGGAATTAGGGTTAGGGGATCCTCGAGGGGCCCACAAGCCAGGGGGCGCGCCCTAGAGGCTTGTGGCCTCCTCGGGACTCCTCTGGCCCTCTCCCCAAGTCTCTTGGGTGTCTTCTGGTCCAAGAAAAATCATCGTAAAGTTTTATTCCGTTTGGACTCCGTTTGATATTACTTTTCTGTAAAAGTCAAAAACAAGGAAAAAAACAGAAACTGGCACTGGGCTCTATAGGTTAATAGATTAGTCCCAAAACTAATATAAAATAGCATATTAATGCATATAAAACATCCAAAACAAATAATATAATAGCATGGAACAATCAAAAATTATAGATACGTTGGAGACGTATCAAGCATCCCCAAGCTTAATTCCTGCTCGTTCTCGAGTAGGGAAATGATAAAAACATAATTTTTGATGTGAAATGCTACCTAACATATTTACCAATGCAATTTTCTTTATTGTGGCAAGAATATTCAGATCCATAAGATTCAAAACAAAAGGTTAATATTGACATAAAAAAATAATACTTCAAGCATACTAATAAAGCAATCATGTCTTCTCAAAATAACATGGCCAAAGAAAGTTATCCCTACAAAATCATATAGTCTGGCTATGCTCCATCTTCATCACATAAAGTATTTCATCATGCACAACCCCGATGACAAGCCAAGCAATTGTTTCATACTTTTGGTGTTCTCAAACTTTTTCAACTTTCACGCAATACATGAGCATGAGCCATGGATATAGCACTATAGGTGGAATAGAATAGGGTGGTTGTGGAGAAGACAAAAAGGAAGGAGAAAGTCTCACATTAACTAGGCAAATTATTGGGCTATGGAGATGCCCATCAATTGATATTGATGCAAGTGAGTAGGGATTGCCATGCAACGGATGCGCTAGATCTATAAGTGTATGAAAGCTCAAAAAGAAACTAAGTGGGTGTGCATCCAACTTGCTTGCTCATGAAGACCTAGGGCAATTTGAGGATGCCCATCATTGGAATATACAAGCCAAGTTCTATAATGAAAAATTCCCACTAGTATATGAAAGTGACAAAATAGGAGACTCTCTATCATGAAGAACATGGTGCTATTTCAAAGCACAAGTGTGTAAGAGGATAGTAACATTGTCCCTTCTCTCTTTTTCTCTTTTTTTTTGTTTGGGCTTCTTTGGCCTCTTTTTTTTATTTGGACTTCTTTGGCCTCTTTTTTTTAAAGTCCGGAGACTCATCCCAACTTGTGAGGGAATCATAGCTTCCGTCATCCTTTCCTCACATGGGACAATGCTCTAATAATGATGATCATCACACTTTTATTTACTTACAACTCAAGAATTACAACTTGATACTATAAAAAAATATGATTCTATATGAATGCCTCTGGCGGTATACCGGGATGTGCAATGATCAAGAGTGACATGTATAAAAAATATGAACGGTGGCCAAGCTACAAATACTATGCCAACTACATGATCATGCAAAGCAATATGACAATGATGGTATGTGTCATAATAAAATGGAACGGTGGAAGTTGCATGGCAATATATCTCGGAATGGCTATCAAAATGCCATAATAGGTAGGTATGGTGGCTGTTTTGAGGAAGGGTATATGGTGGGTTTAATGCACCGGCGAAAGTTGCGCGGTACTAGAGAGGCTAGCAATGGTGGAAGGGTGAGAGTGCGTATAATCCATGGACTCAATATTAGTCATAAAGAACTCACATACTTATTGCAAAAGTCTATTAGTAATCGAAATAAAGTACTAATACGCACGCTCCTAGGGGGATAGATTGGGAGGAAAAGACCATCGCTCGTCCCCGACCGCCACTCATAAGGAAGACAATCAAAGAATAAATCATGCTCCGACTTCATCACATAACGGTTCCCATACGTGCATGCTACGGGAATCACAAACTTTAATACAAGTATTTCTACCAATACACAATTACTCACTATCATGACTCTAATATAACCATCTTTATATATCAAAACAAATGCAAGGAATCAAACTTCTCATATATTCAATGCTCTTTATATGAAGGTTTTTATTATATCCCTCTTGGATGCCCATCATATTAGGACTAAAGTCATAACCTAAGAAAATTACCATGATGTTTAGGACTCTCAAAATAATATAAGTGAAGCATGAGAGTTCAACAATTTCTATAAAATAAAACCACCGCCGTGCTCTAAAAAGATGTAAGTGAAGCACTAGAGCAAACTGCGTAGCTCAAAAGATATAAGTGAAGCACATAGAGTATTCTAATAAATTCACGATTAAAGCGTGTCCCTCTAAAAAGGTGTTTACAGTAAGGATGATTGTGGAAAACTAAAAAGCAAAGACTCATATCATACAAGACGCTCCAAGCAAAACACATATCATGTGGTGAATAAAAATATAGCCTCAAGTAAATTTACCAATGGATTGAAGACGAAAGAGGGGATGCCATCCAGGGCATCCCCAAGCTTAGATGCTTGGTTGCCCTTGAATATTAACTTGGGGTGCCTTGAGCATCCCCAAGCTTAGGCTCTTGCCACTCCTTATTCCATAGTCCACAAATCTTTACCCAAAACTTGAAAACTTCACAACACAAAACTCAAAAGAAAACTCGTAAGATCTGTTAGTATAATAAAATAAATCACCACTTTAGATACTGTTGTGAACTCATTCTAAATTTATATTGGTGTTATATATACTGTATTCCAACTTCTCCATCGTTCGTACCCCCCGATACTACCCATAGATTCATCAAAATAAGCAAACAACACATAGAAAACAGAATCTGTCAAAAAACAGAACAATCTGTAGTAATCTGGAAATTTTGTATACTTCTGTAACTCCAAAAATTCTGAAACATTAGGAAAATTTAGGCAATTTGTATATCAATATTGTGTCAAAAATCAGATCAAAATCACGTTTCTGTGATTTTCTAAATTTCTGGCAATGAGCACAAAAGTTTCTGTTTTTCAGCAAGATCAAATCAACTATCACCATAGACCATCCCAAAGGTCTTACTTAGCTCAAACACTAATTAAAACACCAAAACACAATTAATACAGAGGTAATAATGTCTATTTATTGAAAAACAGAACCAAAAACAAAAAACACAAAAATAAAATTGGGTTGCCTCCCAACAAGCGCTATTGTTTAACGCCCCTAGCTAGGCATAAAACATAGATCTAGGTATTGTAATAAAAGTGAGGGAGATCATTCATGCTCATCTCATACTCCCTCCTTTCAGCAGCAAGCTTTATTTTTGGTAAGCAAAAATAATCAAAGGGACTAAATTTAATAGGGTATGGATCTATAAGATCAAGTTTGGGAGGAATAGGTTCCTCTTTTGGCCCATTGTATTTGATAACTATCTCTTCATTGTAAATGTTGCTTTGATTGAACTCTCTAAGTTCATCCCTTAGCACAAACCCTAATCCGTTATTTTGTATAGCAAAATTATTATTAAATTCAGAAATCTTATCAATCAAAACATCGGTAGGAACCCTTTTCCTTAAGTTTTCATTATAAGCAGCATAATCCGGAGATTGTAATCTCATTATTTCCTCTTGATTAAAAAGGATCTCCTCTATGGGAGGGCAACCACTATTGATATTATAATGAGCAAATATTTCACCCGCTTCTTTTAGGATGAACCTAAATTCATGAGCTAAAAATATGGTGGTAACACGTTTAACGGAGGGGTGATGAATATTAGAGAATTCTAGGAAAATCCTTTGTATGCAAGGATGCATGTGAACAAATTGTCTTTCAAGTTCAACTATAAGCAAAGATATTGCATCCTCAAGGCTATTAGTTTTATTAAGGATAGACCCCCCTAGCATAGGTAACGTACCGGCACAAGTAAAGAAATCTTGAATAACACATTTTCCAATAATATTGCCACTACCCACACGGAGTTTTTTAGTGTGCATGATAGTAGGTTCTTCATGAGGATCATTATTAGCAAATTCATCAAAGTTTCCCTCAAGATTGTTACTATATTTTTCAACGATAACCTCCCCAGATTCAGACATGATGGAAAAGCAAGCGATCTAACACACAAGCAAACGGAAAGCAAACGAAAAGACGAACGAAAGAAGGCGAATAAAATGGCAAATATTTTTGTATTTTTCTGAAAACGTTTTAGAAGTGGGGGAGAGGAAAACGAGAGGCAAATGGCAAATAATGTAAGTGCAAGAGATGAGAGTTTATGATGGGTACTTGGTAGGCTTGATGTAGAACCTCCCCGGCAACGGCGCCAGAAATTCTTCCTACTACTTCTTGAGCTTGCGTTGATTTTTTCCTTGAAGAGGAAAGGGTGATGCAGCAAAGTAGAGATAAGTATTTCCCTCGGTTAAGAACCAAGGTATCAATCCAGTAGGAGGCACAAGGAAGTCTCCAATATATGCACCCGCACAAACTAACAAACACTTGCACACAACGCGAAAAAGGGGTTGTCAATCCCTTCACGGCCACGAACAAGAGTGAGATCTAATAGAGATAGGTATAAAAGATAAATAAAAGAGCAAACTAAAGTAAATATAAATAAATTGCAGCAAGGTATTTTTGGGTTTTTTTGGTTTATAGATCTGAAAATATATGATGGAAAATAGACCCGGGGGCCATAGGTTTCACTAGAGGCTTCTCTCTTGAAGAAAACATACGATGGGTAAACAAATTACTGTTGAGCAATTGATAGAAAAGCGCATAACTTTGAAGACATCTAAGGCAATGATCATGAATATAGGCATCACGTCCATGACAAGTAGACCGAAACGATTCTGCATCTACTACTATTACTCCACACATCGACCGACTCCTGCCTGCATCTAGAGTATTAAGTTCATAAGAACAGAGCAACGCTTTGAGATGACATGATTTAGAGGGATAAACTCAAGTAATATGACATAAACCCCATCTTTTTATCCTTGATGGCAACAATACAATATGTTCCTCGCTACCCCTTCTGTCATTGGGTGAGGACACCGCAAGATTGAACCCAAAACTAAGCACCTCTCCCATTGCAAGAAAAACCAATCTAGTTGGCCAAACCAAACCGATAGTTCGAAGAGAAATACAAAGATATCTTAATCATGCATAAAAGAGTTAGAAGACTCAAATAATATTCATAGATAATCTAATCATAAATCCACAATTCATCGGATCTCAACAAACGTACCGCAAAAGAAGATTACATCGAATAGAACTCCAAGAACATCAAGGAGAACATTGTATTGAAGATCAAAGAGAGCGAAGAAGCCATCTAGCTACTAGGTATGGACCCTTAGGTCTGTGGTAAACTACTCACGATTCATCGGAAGGGTAGCAAGGTTGATGTAGAGGCCCTTCGTGATCGAATCCCCCTCTGGCGGAGTGCCGGAAAAGGCCCCAAGATGGGATCTCACGAGAACAGAAGCTTGCGGCGGCAGAAAAGTATTTTTGTGGACGCTTCTGATGTTCGGGGAATATTTGAGAATATATAGAGCTGGAATTAGGGTTAGGGGACCCGCGAGGGGCCCACAAGACAAGGGGGGCGCCCTAGAGGCTTGTGGCCTCCTCGGGACTCCTCTGGCCCTCTCCCAAAGACTCCTGGGTGTCTTCTAGTCCAAGAAAAATCATCGTAAAGTTTTATTCCGTTTGGACTCCGTTTGATATTCCTTTTCTGTAAAAGTCAAAAACAAGGAAAAAATAGAAACTGGCACTGGGCTCTAGATTAATAGATTAGTCCCAAAAATAATATAAAATATCATATTAATGCATATAAAACATCCAAAACAGATAATATAATAGCATGGAACAATAAAAAATTATAGATACGTTGGAGACGTATCAGAGACTATGAGAAATCTTAGTCTCACGGCCAACTTTCGTGGCTACATGGCCGGAGGAAAAGAGTGGATTCTTGATTGTGGATGTATCGATCACATGACCGGAGATAAAGACATGTTCCGCGAGCTTGCCAAAAATGATGGTCCAAGCAAATATGGCACTTTTGGAGACAACTCCAAGGGTAAGGTACTTGGCCTTGGTAAGGTGGCCATATCCAATGATAGCTCCATTCAAAATGTTATGCTCGTCGAATCTCTTGGTTACAGTCTTCTTTCTGTATCTAGACTAGCCGACTTTGGTTTCAATGTTCTATTTTCTAAAGTAGATTGCCAAGTGTTTCATAGAGATAATCATAATATGGTCTTTACCGGTATTCATAGAGGTGATCTATACATTGTTGATTTCACTAAAAGAGCCCAACCTCATACTTGTTTAATTGCTAAATCTTCTAAAGCATGGTTATGGCATAGAAGGTTAGGTCATGTGGGCATGCGAAAACTTGAAAAGCTTATTAAAGGTGATCATATCCTCGGTGTTAAAGATGTTATATTTGATAAGGATAGACTTTGTAGTGCTTGTCAAGCAGGAAAACAAGTTGGAGGAAGTCATCCCGTGAAGAACATCATGACCACGAGAAGACCACTTGAGCTACTACATATGGATCTCTTTGGTCCCAATGCTTATAAGAGCCTTGGTGGTAACTCTTTCAATTTGGTCATTGTGCATGATTTTTCAAGATTTACGTGGGTGTTCTTTCTTGATGACAAATCGCAGGTCCAAAAGATCTTCAAGAACTTTGCCAAGAAGGCCCAAAATCAATTTGAACTCAAGATCAAGAAGGTTCAAAGTGATAACGGAATGCAGTTCAAGAACACAAATGTGGACACCTTTCTTGACGAAGAAGGGATTTCACATGAGTTCTCGGCTACGTACACACCTCAACAAAATGGAGTTGTTGAGAGGAAGAACCAGACACTTATCGAGATGGCGAGAACGATGATTGATGAATACAAGATGCCAACACACTTTTGGGTGGAAGCAGTTGAGATAGCTTGTCATGCTACAAATCGACTGTATCTTCACAAGCTTCTCGGCAAAACGGCATACGAGCTACTCACCGGTAACAAACCCCAAGTTGGATACTTTCGAGTATTTGGCTCAAATGCTACATTCTTTATAAGCATCGTTGTTCAAAATTTGCTCCTAAATCTCATGAAGGTTTCCTACTCGGTTACGACTCAAACTCTCACACTTACCATGTCTACAACAATTTCACCGAAAGGTTGAAGAGACGGTAGATGTGAAGTTTGATAAATCTAATGGCTCGCAAGTAGAGCAATTGCCAATTGATGTAGGAGACAAAGACCCCTCGGAAGCAATTCAAGATTTGTCTATTGGCAAAATTCGCCCAATGGAGGTGAAGGAGAGTACTTCGTCCATTCAAGTGGAAGCCTCAACTTCACATCAAGTTGAACCACAAGTTGACTTGGAGGCATCCACAAGTGGAACACGTCAAGACGAAGGAAGTGAGGAAGTACAACAAGATGAACCACCTCGACCTCCTTCTCCACCTCCACAAGCGAAGGACAACGTCACCAACAATGAAGACGAAGAAGATGATGATGAGGATGTTCCACCCCAACCCAAGCAAAAGCTCTCACGAGTTAGAGCAACAGTCCCAAGAGATCATCCCATTGAACAAATCTTTGATGACATCCAAACCGGGAGAATCACTCACTCTAAAACTCGTTTGGCTAACTTTTGTGAACACTACTCATTCAGTTCTGGTGTTGAACCTATGAAGGTAGAAGAAGCCCTTGAGGACCCGGATTGGATAAATGCTATGCACGAAGAGCTACACAACTTCGAGAGGAATCAAGTATGGACATTGGTTGAAAAGCCCAACGATGATCATAATGTCATTGGAACCAAATGGGTGTTTCGGAATAAGCATGATGAGGATGGTCAAGTTGTACGCAACAAGGACCGTCTTGTTGCTCAAGGCTACACTCAAGTCGAAGGTATGGACTATGGTGAGACATATGCCCCCGTTGCTAGACTTGAGTCCATTCACATTTTACTTGCTTATGCCAATCACCATGATATCACTTTGTACCAAATGGACATTAAAAGTGCTTTTCTAAACGGTGAAATTGAGGAGGAAGTTTATGTTAAACAACCTCCCTGATAGAGGTGAAGGTGTCCCGATGTTTCGATGAGATGGTGGCTATCATTTTCTGTGGGAGTCGACCTTGACGATTCGACTACGAACATGCGAGACGTCGCGCCTTAGCAATCGCTAAACCAACTTCCAAGGGGTTATTGACCATGCTGGAGCACGATCAACCTGACCACGAGGGTCTGTTTCCTGCGAGCAAATGAAAAACAAGCAAGAAACTGAGATTGCAATCTGGATATTGCGAATATAAGAGGAAAGCTTTATTAATGAAGGTGGGGTTATGTGACGCCTTTGTCTGGTCGTTGAACACAAACGAAGTACGCGAAGTTGCAGCTATGGTGAACTTTTAATCTAAACAAAACCCAAAGTCTAAACGACGCCCTAAGGGCTGTATATATGGAGGAGTAGGGGTGAATTTCGTGGCCCCTTGTAGGAGGGGTCCGAAACCAACCCTAACTTTGTTTCCCCACACGTACGGACTCTAAAAACAGCCTATACTTAAGTATTTCAAAATTACATGGGCCTGGCCCAAAAATAAGGTGGCGTAGCACCAAAAATAAGCTATGGACAAAATTTATGAAGGGGCATCTTGTATATTTCGTCCATGTCCTTGTGGGTCATCACGGAGGCTTCAAAGTGCTTAAATATGCACTAGAAACGCCATTCTAGATCCCTTCACGCACGCCTTCATCTCCATGCTTGATCCTGCTCCAGTGTTCATCCCTCTTGTCCATGCTAGGTCCTTCATTAGTAATCAATACAAATGTATCCAATTTAGGCAGCATCATATTCTCATGAACATTAGAATCATTACCAAGAAACGAAAGTACCTGATAATTTAATTGGCGTGCGCGAGCTCTAGTAACTGGTCCAGTATATGTAGCAGTAGGGGCTGTGGGTGTAACAATGGTATTGATGTCCTCATCATCCTCCCCTTCTTGAAATGAAGTCGTCCTCGACAGAAGCTCATTTTCCTCACCCAAATAAGGCTTCAAATCTGCAATGTTAAAAGTGGGACTAACCCCAAAATCTGCAGGAAGCTCAAGTTTGTATGCATTATCATTTATTTTCTCTAACACCTTAAAAGGACCATCAGCACGTGGCATTAGCTTTGACTTGCGCAAATCCGGAAACCTATCCTTACGCAAATGTAACCAAACAAGATCTCCAGGTGCAAAGACAACATGTTTTCTACCCTTATCTCCAGCAAGTTTATATTTAGCATTCATGCGCTCAATATTTTCCTTAGTTAACTCATGCATTTTTAAGATCAATTCAGCACGTTGTTTAGCATCAAAATTAACCTTCTCCGAAGATGGAAGAGGCAACAAATCAATGGGTGCACGAGGTAGGAAACCATACACAATTTCAAAAGGGCACATCTTAGTAGTAGAATGCAATGAACGATTATAAGCAAATTCAATATGAGGCAGGCATTCTTCCCACATTTTCTTATTATTCTTCAAAACAGCCCTAAGTATAGTAGACAACGTTCTATTGACTACTTCAGTTTGTCCATCAGTTTGGGGGTGACAAGTAGTACTAAAAAGCAGTTTAGTCCCCAACTTAGCCCATAAACATCTCCAAAAGTGGCTAAGAAATTTAGTATCACGATCTGAAACAATAGTATTTGGCACACCATGCAAGCGAATAATTTCACGAAAGAACAAATCAGCAACATTAGCAGCATCATCGGTTTTATGACATGGTATGAAGTGTGCCATTTTCGAAAATCTATCCACGACAACAAATATGCTATCCCTCCCCTTCTTTGTTCGAGGTAAACCTAAAACAAATTCCATAGATATATCCTCCCATGGAACACTAGGTACAGGCAAAGGCATATATAAACCATGAGGATTGAGTCGTGACTTAGCTTTTTGACATGTAGTGCAGCGAGCAACAAAACGCTCAACATCTCGTCTCATCTTTGGCCAAAAGAAATGTGTAGCAAGTACATCCTCCGTCTTCTTCACGCCAAAATGTCCCATTAATCCTCCTCCATGCGCCTCCTACAACAACAAAAGATGAACGGAGCTAGCTGGAATGCATAGCTTGTTAGCACGAAACACAAATCCATCATTAACGACGAACTTGTTCCATGTTCTCCCTTCTTTACAATTCTGCAATACATCTTTAAATTCAGCATCATGCACATATTGATCTTTGATGGTCTCCAAACCAAATATTTTAAAGTCAAGTTGTGAAAGCATAGTATAACGACGAGACAATGCATCAGCAATAACATTGTCTTTACCCTTCTTGTGTTTAATGACATAAGGGAAAGTCTCAATGAATTCAACCCATTTAGCATGTCTACGGTTCAGTTTGGCTTGACTTTTAATATGTTTCAAAGATTCATGATCAGAATGAATAACAAATTCTTTGGGCCATAAATAATGTTGCCATGTTTCCAAAGTCCGAACAAGAGCATATAATTCCTTATCATAAGTAGAGTAATTCAGACTAGGCCCACTCAATTTTTCAGAAAAGTATGCAACAGGTTTGCCATCTTGTAATAACACACCTCCTAATCCAATTCCACTAGCATCACATTCAAGCTCAAACGTCTTATTAAAATCAGGAAGTTGGAGTAAAGAAGCATGTGTTAACTTATCTTTCAACACCGTGAAGGCTTCTTCCTGTGCGGTACCCCAAACAAAAGGCACATCCTTCTTTGTAAGCTCATTGAGAGGTGCAGCAATGGTACTGAAATCTCTCACAAAACGCCTATAGAAACCAGCGAGGCCAAGGAAACTCCTCACTTGTGTGACCGTTTTGGGCTGCGGCCAACTCTCAATAGCTTCAATCTTGGCTTTATCAACTTCAATTCCCTGTGGAGTAACAACATAGCCAAGAAAAGATACTCGATCGGTGCAAAAGGTGCACTTCCCAAGGTTACCAAACAAACGTGCATCACGTAGAGCAATAAAAACAACACGTAAATGTTCCAAATGTTCCTCCAAAGATCTGCTATAAATCAATATATCGTCAAAGTAAACTACCACAAATCGTCCAATGAAAGCACGTAAAACTTCGTTCATTAATCTCATGAAAGTACTAGGTGCATTAGTTAACCCAAAAGGCATGACTAACCACTCATATAAACTGAACTTAGTTTTAAATGCTGTTTTCCATTCATCTCCCAATTTCATACAAATTTGATGGTATCCACTACGTAAATCAACTTTGGAGAATATTGTAGAGCCACTCAATTCATCAAGCATATCATCTAGCCTAGGACTAGGATGACGATAACGAATAGTAATATTATTAATGCCTCTACAATCAACACACATACGCGACATACCATCCTTTTTTGGCACTAGTATAAAAGGAACAACACAAGGACTAAGAGATTCACGTATATAACCTTTGTCGAGCAGCTCCTGTACTTGGCGCATAATCTCCTTCGTCTCCTCTGGATTGGTACGGTATGGCGCACGGTTTGGCAACGAAGCACCTGGAATTAAGTCAAACTGATGCTCAATCCCGCGAATAGGTGGTAATCCCAGTGGCACGTCTTGTGGAAAGACGTCAGCGAACTCCTGCAAAATTTTAGTAACAGCAGGAGGCAAAGAGGAAGGCACGTCCTCGAATGAAAATAATGCCTCTTTGCACACAAAAGCATAGCAAACAGATTTGCTTAAATCTAGCTCATCAATATCAGATTTGGTGGCAAGTAAACACACACTTTTCAATTTAATTTCAGAAGCAACACTAGATGGTTTATTATTAGGCTTCATTTGTTGCTCAAATTCTTTTGCCACAATCTGATTTTCACTCTTATTTTTCTCCTGTTTTGCTTTACTAGCTCTATTAATATCATCTTTCAAAATAGAATCAGGAGTCATAGGAAGCAAAGTAATATGTTTATCCTTATGAACAAGAGTATACTGATTGTTTCCACCATGGTGTACAGAATTTTTATCAAATTGCCATGGTCTACCAAGTAATAAGGAACATGCTTGCATGGGTACCACATCACAATCAACATAATCAGCATACGTAGATATACTAAAATGCACACGAACAGTATGTGTTACCTTAACCTTGCCGCTGTTGTTGAACCATTGGATATAGTAAGGATGTGGATGTGGTCTTGTGGTGAGAGATAGCTTCTCCACCATCTCCATGCTAGCCAAGTTGTTGCAGCTCCCTCCATCTATGATGACGCGAACAGAATGTTCCTTCACAACTCCCTTTGTATGGAACAAATTATGCCTCTGATTTTGCTCAGCTTGTGTGACCTGCACACTCAAAACACGTTGAGCAACTAAACATTCATACCTGTCAGCGTCTTCAGGAGCCATGTATTGCGTCTCATGATCAGAATCATCTCCACCGTGTTCTTCACTTGTAATAAGATCCAAAGTCTCCTCATCATAGTCACTAGCGGACTCATACCCACCATCCTCAGTAGCAATCATAACACGCGAAGATTGGCATTCTCTCGCATAATGACCTCTTCCCTTACAACGACGACAAATAATATCATGTGTGTGCCCTGTTGATGCCATAGATGAAGAAGAGCTCTGGGCAGGCCCAGAAGGTGTACTCTTGGCAGATGGTGGTGGTGGTGCCTGTTTTCTTGTATCTCGGTTGGAATTGGCGGCTGAAGTCAGTGGTGCTGCAGTAGGATGTGTGGGAGTAGAGGAGGCACGCGGTGTCCATGATGAAGATCGACCTGCAGAAAAATTAGTTCGCGCCAATGCCTGTCGATCCTGCACTTCACGTTCAGCTTTACAAGCAAGATGGAATAAACGAGTGATATTATTATACTCCTTATACTCTAGAATGGTCTGAATCTCTCTATTTAATCCACCCATAAAACGTGCAAGCATAGCTTCATTTTCCTCAACAATACCACATCTAATCATGCTAGTTTGTAATTCCTGATAATATTCTTCTACATAATTTTTTCCTTGTCTTAAGCGCTACAATTTTTGAAGCAATTCACGTTGATAATATGGTGGAACCCAACGAGTACGCATAGCAGTTTTCAAAGCTGCCCAAGTAGCTAGAATAGGATATAATCTACAATGTTCAGACCACCACTCACATGCAAAACTAGTAAAAGCACAAACAGCAGCAGCAACACGTCTCTCCTCGGGATATTGTAAACATGTAAAACGTTGTTCAGTTTCTAACTCCCAAGTAAGATATATATCAGGAACATATCTACCCTCAAATGGTGGAATATTCAATTTCAGTTTAGGAAGATGGTCATGATCTCGTACCTGAGCTGGTAATGCAGCCCTACCATTGCGATTATTTGCATGTGGACGACCTGGTGCTGGTACGTAGTTATGATTTCGATCAACCTCATCCTCGTAATTGCCCGCATAATCGTCCTCCTCAGCGGTAGCAGGAGACATAGAAGCATCAACAGTAGGTGCAGCAGCACCAGAAGTTTGACCAGGCTCAAGGGGAACGCGCTGTGCTCGTCCCACTTGATTTGGAAGGCGACGTTGTTGTTGTTGTAGAGGTGCGATAGGTGCAGCCGATGGTGGTTGTGGAAGACGCGCGAGCAATTCATTAAACTTGTTATCGAGGTTTGTTTCGAACGTCTTCTCAATTCCATCTATCTTCTCCATGGCCTCTTCAAATCTATTTAGCACATCTTGCACCTGTCCACTCATCATTTGCTGAAATTTATCATGTAGTTGTTTGTTCGTCATGTTCTCCCAATCAGTCTCATCGGCTTGTGATACTGCCATGGTTAACAGCAATAGAAACACACAAGAATATGATCCTACAGACTACTAGGAAGTGGTGGTGGTGGTGTATCACAAAACCGTCAAGCGAATCTCAAATGCTTACCAGTTCTTACCCAGCAGCAGGTGGTGATCGGCAACCGGTGTAGTCAAAACTCTTAAAGATTGGACAGAGCGATTGCCAGGTGGTGTCAAACGCACGACGTAGATGTATGGGGAGCTGGGAAGGCTTATGATATGATAGCAAAAAGGGTCAGCAATAATCTATTCAGAGATGCAAAGTTGAATAAACGCTCAACGACGGTACTGTGCTGGTCCTAGGCTCGACCGTGCTAGAGACGCTAGCCTAGAACACTATTAAAATCACGGCGCTGCATGTAAACAAGGGAGGAGCACACTCTGAATTTTTTTTTCTCTTTTTTTTCTTTTTTTTGCACTTTTTTTCCTCTTTTTTTTGCTCCGCAACAATTTTTTTTGAAAAAGTCTACAAATGGTCTAAAAACTGCCTAGCCAGAATTTTTCAGACTTAGTTTTTTTTTTTAAACTGGAACTATTTTTCTACTGCAGGTAGTACGAAAGTTCGGGAGTCCTACTCTGTCACGACTCGGAGTATGGCGTGATCTGGAAATCCAAAACAGAGTAACAAAATACTGGACTCGGACTGGTGGCGGAGATGAATCTGGTGGAACTCGGACTGGTGGCGGATATATGTTGCAGGTGGACTCAGATTGGCATGATGGCGGCGGATAGGTGGTGGCGTATAGGGACTCGGATTGGCGGTGAATATGTGGTGGTGGTATATGGCAGCGGCGATGAAGTTGGTGCGGTGGTGGTATATGGCAGCAGCGATGATGATGATGCGGTGGTGATATATGGCAGCGGCGACGTGACAACCTGTGAACAGAACTCGAAACTCTAAAGGACTAGACGCTAAGACCAGCAACTTGACACGACGATGCAACCGCAAATTCAACAAAGCAAATACAGAAAAGATTATGCAAAGGCTCAGATTGGTTCGGATATGATGAACTAAACCCTAATTTTTTTTGGCTTTTTCTTGGACTGTAGGTATGAAGAACAGACTCGATCTAAACTATGAAAAACTGTAAAATCTCACCGAGTAACCTGGAAATCTGATACCACTTGATAGAGGCGAAGGTGTCCCGATGTTTCGATGAGATGGTGGCTATCGTTTTCTGTGGGAGTCGACCTTGATGATCCGACTACGAACGTGCGAGACCTCGCGCCTTAGCAATCGCTAAACCAACTTCCAAGGGGTTATTGACCACGCTGGAGCACGATCAACCTGACCACGAGGGTCTGTTTCCTACGAGCAAACGAAGAACAAGCAAGAAACTGAGATTGCAATCTGGATATTGCGAATATAAGAGGAAAGCTTTATTAATGAAGGTGGGGTTCTGTGACGCCTTTGTCTGGTCGTTGAACACAAACGAAGTACGCGAAGTTGCAGCTATGGCGAACTTTTAATCTAAACACAACCCAAAGTCTAAACGACGCCCTAAGGGCTGTATATATGGAGGAGTAGGGGTGAATTTCGTGGCCCCTTGTAGGAGGGGTCCGAAACCAACCCTAACTTTGTTTCCCCACACGTACGGACTCTAAAAACAGCCTATACTTAAGTTTTTCAAAATTACATGGGCCTGGCCCAAAAATAAGGTGGCGCAGCACCTAAAATAAGCTATGGACGAAATTTATGAAGGGGCATCTTGTATATTTCGTCCATGTCCTTGTGAGTCATCACGGAGGCTTCAAAGTGCTTAAATATGTAGAAACGCCATTCTGGACCCCTTCACGCACGCCTTCATCTCCATGCTTGATCCTGCTCTAGTGTTCATCCCTCTTGTCCATGCTAGGCCCTTCATTAGTAATCAATACAAATGTATCCAATTTAGGCAGCATCATATTCTCATGAACATTAGAATCATTACCAAGAAACGAAAGTACCTGATAATTTAATTGGCGTGCGCGAGCTCTAGTAATTGGTCCAGTATATGTAGCAGTAGGGGCTGTGGGTGTAACAATGGTATTGATGTCCTCATCACTCCCGGCTTTGTTAATCCCAAGAAACCTAATCATGTCTACAAACTTCACAAAGCTCTTTATGGTCTTAAACAAGCTCCTAGAGCTTGGTATAAATGCTTGACTAAGTTTCTTATTGAAAAAGGCTTTGAAATTGGGAAAATTGATTCTACTCTTTTTACTAAAAGGGTTAATGGAGAATTATTTGTATGCCAAATTTATGTGGATGATATCATATTTGGTTCTACTAACCCTCATTTTAGGGAAAAGTTTGGAAGGTTAATGTCGGAGAAGTTTGAGATGTCTATGATGAGTGAACTCAAATTTTTCTTTGGTTTGCAAATCAAGCAAACTAAGGAAGGTACATTTGTCTCACAAACAAAGTATACCAAGGATATTTTCAAGAAGTTCAACATGCAAGAAAGCAAAGGTATGAAAACACCCATGCCTACTAATGGACATCTTGACTTGACTAGGGATGGCAACCCGGTTGACCAAAAGGTTTACCGATCTATGATTGGTTCATTATTATATATTTGTGCCTCCCATCCTGATATTATGCTAAGTGTGTGCATGTGTGCACGATATCAAGCGGCTTCTAGAGAATGTCATCTTAAGGCCATGAAAAGGATAGTGAGATATTTAATTCATACACCAAACTTTGGCATTTGGTATCCTACACTACAAAAAAATACACTTCCGTGATGATACGTGTTTTTCATAGTAGGTCATGTTTTCTGTCATGCATGTACATCCATGACGATTTTATGACAGAATCAAGATAGTCATACCTGTGCTGTAGTAGAAGTGTTCCATGACAATACCAAAATTATCATCACGGAAGTGTCCACTTCCATGACGATAAATGGCGCGTCACGGAAGTGTTTTCGTCAAGGTTAACCGACACGTGGCATCCACCGTAACTGGTCGCTGTTAAGCTATTGGCTTCCGGTTTGGATCTGATAACCCGTTAACAGTTCGGACCAATGGGGATTTTCCACGTGTAAAATTCTCATTCGCTGGAGGATCCACATGTCAGCTTATCGTTGGGACAGATGTCATCCCTACAATGGACGGAAGACGCCTATGATATGTCGACACGTGGCACAGCCCAACAGTGGCCCATTTAAGGTAAAAAGGCCGGCCCAGCTAAAGGCCCACCATAAATTTTCAGACACTAGTGGGCCAGCCCGTTAATAGCCTGCCATGTTTTGGGTCAAATTACGGCCTATATCAGATCTGGACCGTTCACAGCTTGTCGTGTTTTGGGCTAAATTACGGCCCATATCAGATCAGGCCCGTTAACAGGCCACTGTTCTTTTGGGCCCATTATAAGCCGGGTTTGTATTTCAGCCTGTTAAATGCCCGTTTACCAGTTCGGCCCGATAATCGTTTCGACCTGTTAGCGGCCCTTGGTGCATCTGGGCCGTTTTTGGCCCGGTTTCACTTTAGGCCATTTAACAGCCCGTGCTGAAACTAGGCTATTTCTTGTCTGAAGTGACTTTAGGCCTCTTAACGGCCTGTAGTCTTCGTGGATAAATTTCAACCCAACGTGCCTATCGGCCTGTTAATGGCCCGTGTAACAGTTGGGCCTAATTACAGCCAGCGTTGAATCCGGCCAGCTTACAACCGATCTGTTAATGGCCCGTGACACAGTGGGGATGATGGCCCACTTTGATATCAGCCTGCTTAAAGCCCATAGTTTTATTGGGCTAAACAGGGCCCGAGATACATTTTGGCCTATTAACGGCTAGTTTGCTATTTGGGCCAAACATGGGCCTACGACAGTTTTGGCTTGTGTTGGCATGTGAATTTTTCGGCTCAACTCCAGCCCAATCTAGTTTTTACCCTGTTAAAAGCCCATGGTATTCTCTGGCCCAGCTGGCCGAACTTTACTCGGCATGTTAAAGGCGGAAAACTACTATATGTTTAGACCTGCTAATGGCTCAAGATGATTATAGGCCAACGTTTCGGCCCATATATAGCGAGTTACGGGTCGGCCTGAAGACCGACAACATTGAGATCCGTTGAAGCTTCTGGCCTAAATTACAGCATACTGACTAAGAATAAACCTAGACTATAAAATAAAGAAATTACGGCATATTACATCCACTGGGCATCAAAGTTTGCCACCGATGATAATAAAGCGCAACGAGATAGTAGATTACATAAATGGGCATCAAAGGTCGCCACCAGTGCATATAAACACGCCGACAAAAGAATATACAAAACTGACAGCACTTGAGAAGGCATTAGCCCTGCCCTGGATGTGCACCACAAGCAGCAGAACAAGCTGATGGGATCTCAGTTGGCTCAATGATGGATGCTCTAACCCGAGTTGCGTAGCAAGAAAGCGCGCATGGCTGTCCTCTGAGATCTTCTTTACATTATTGACATCAAGTCAGAGCTGAGATGAACCAAGCCTTTCCGCTTTAAGTTGAGACTAAAGAAGTCGAACTGATTAAGGCAGCTACTGCACAGAGTTTGTCTCACAACTACTGGTGAGTAGCTTCAACTCACTGTCTTCATCAAGACATGACCTTGGGGTCATCTCGCTCTCTTCAAGATGATTTGGCTCACTATCTTCCCTAAAGTTCTGCCTAGCATAAGAGATATGACTCTGAAAGAGAAACAAGGAGACACATAACAGGTTTCACAAATATATAAGCAACCATAGTCAGGGTGCTGACAATTCTGTCCCATTTTATATTGGCAAATAAGAAAATGAATGAATCTGTTCTGCATAAGGAACATGATTTTACAACTATAATTTGAAACTGGCAGTTGTTGCAAACATCCAATCAGATGTAAACACCAAAGTAAATAGCAGTGGAGGAAATGATGCCTATCCAAATCTATACCAGAACAAAGTTTGAAGGCTTGAGAAGGATGAACTTACATTACATGTTAACATGGGCTGGACAAAGCCCTTCTCCATGTCGATGGAAGGATAATTCAAGAAATTCCCTAAAGAAACTTCTTTATAAGCGTTGCCTTTATTCTACATTTTGTAAAGAATAAATATGGATCAAATAATATTGGAAGAAATAGAGGATAATGAAGCTCAGGTGCAGAGTGATGATACATAATCAAATAGCTATTAATTAAGTACAACATTACAAGGCAAAAGGTACTGACAAGAGGAATGCAGACATCAACGTGTGCAGTGGCATTAGCTTTATTCAACATTTTGGTAAGAGTAAATGTAGATCTGATAATTTGGAGAAAGTGGAGGGCAGGGCAGATAAGATGCAGAGTAATGCTAGACAATCAACTATCTCGCAATGGAAGTACAGTAATACTACCACCATCCGTTATTACTTATCGCTCAAATGGATGTATCTAGCACTACTTAAGTTCTAAATACATCCAACTGAGCAACAATTAATTCGATACGGAGGGAGTATATAACAACAGGTACTTACATGAGCAATCCAGAACTTCATAACCATTGTGAGATCCTATGATCCTTTGAGAAAGAAGATTCGTCTGAAATTAGTTTTCATACAAGAGAGATGGTAAGGCACATGCAGAAATGTTGGAGTTCAAATTTTGAATTGATATCATAGACAATACCTGACGCTAGGCTCTCTGTAGTTCTAATAGGGCTTCGGCCAGTGGAGTAGGGGTAAAGTGTGGTACAGTTGGGCCTGTGTTTTCTGTGGCTGCTGATCTATCTGATTTAATAGGTTTCACTGCCTTTTCCAAATACTTAGTTTGTACTCCTTAAGGATCTGCACTCACCCTCTTCCTTTTGGACATCTATTACGAAAGAATAACATTTGACTGGAAAAACATAGTATGATGACACATGGAATAGGTACATAAAATGGATAGATATGGCATATACTCATATATGATGCTTAAAAACTAAGCAGATGGTGGTGTAACAAAGTAGAAGTAATGCAAGAGTTCATATGCAAGATATATGCGACCAATACAACCTTGCCATGTTAGAGCAAGCACCATGATGGTTGGATAAGATAGGCCATCCTCCACCATGCCAAGTTTGTTAGCTAGTGGATTGTTCCATAATATTCCTCTCGTGCGGCCATTCTCATATTCATTTTGATCATGTTCAATACCTGACATGCATGAAAACATAAAATAAGTGAGATTATCTTTGTAATACAGAAGTGATTCTAATCCAATACTGCCTCCCTGTAAACACCTCTGTGCTATCTCTGCAATTCTTCTGAGAGATGCCATGCGTGCTATAATTTGGTGTGTGCATTAATATAATGTGGCCTACTACTCAAAATAAGAGAGCTCCAGAAGTAATGATACTTTGCAGATGTCAAGTTCAACATATAGTAAGGAAGAACAACTCGACTCGACCTGACCTGACAGATTCAAAATATAGTAAGGAAGAACAACTCGACCTGACCTGTCGACCGCAAACGTCTCTGCTGCTCTTCCCAACAAGGAACATACTATACTTATTAAAGAAGAGGAGAAGAGGATCATGTTAAACAAGAGCAGAAGAGCAAGTAGATTGATGATATTACAGGTTTTTCTATACAATGTTTGTTGCCCACCCATGATGAACCACAGCGCACAGAGAAATACTATTCCTTTCGGTCTCTCCATATGTGGCTCACATGCATTTCGAAACTAAAGTAGGAACATTTAGCTGACCAATTAAACCTGTCTCAATTTTACTAATATCATCATCATATCAGATTCGAATTTGTACAACTAAGCTTGTTTAGCTTGATGGGTGGAGCAGTGCTATTACGACACGAATCATGTAGGCTGATCGTGGTCATCATAAAATCGGGAAACCATAAGCATGATGAGTATAGTGTTGACCGTGGCAGTGGCATGGCAGATCTGAAGCTGCAAACTGCACAAAGAGTACTTAGCAACTAATGCTTGCTTTGAAATAACAACTAAGATTTGGTATGGACAAGAAAGTACATTCAACAAGTGACAAACAAATGCAATTCCTGCTGTCTCTCTATATGTCGCGACATGCATTTGGAAACCCAAGTGGGACCTTTAGCTAACCAATTAAATGTGTCTGTTAACTAATATCAGTATCATATCACAATCATATTTGAACAACTAGGCTTTGGAATTATCACTACTGCAGGATGCTGCTAACGCGACACTATGATCATAGAACCTTTGACGAAACTGTCTGTGATGAATTAATCGCAAACGGTGATGTAAAAAACCCGTCAAAAAAGATGCAAAATGTTTGCAATGGCGGATACATCAAACACGGTTCAAATTTTAGTTGCGTGTGCGATGCGGGACATACAGTTGATCCATACGAACTGTTTGCGATGAGATAGAACAATAGAAACGGGCAGCCATATCAAGGTGTGTGCGATATATGGCATACAGTTCGCTCCGATGAACTGTTTGCTATTAGGGAATGCAACAGAAACGGTTAGCCAGATCAAGTCGTGTGTGATATACGGCATATGGTTCACTCGGACGAACTTTATTCGATTAGGGAACACAAGAGAAATGGTTCAACTTAACAAGATGTGTGTGATATGCGGCATACAGTTCACATAGATGAACTATTTGCGATGAGCCAAAAGAACACAAACTATCCGTGTAAACAAGATGTGTGTGATACGGGGCAAACAACCCACTCGGATGAATTGTTCGCGATGAGAAAATATAACACAGACATTTACTATAGTTAATTCGTGTGCGATTCTGTGTGTACAAAAAACTTTGAAAAATGCAAACTAGTTGCTTGCGGTGGCTAGGATTATCGCACACGATGCGTGTGCGAGTACTCGTGTGCGATGATTAGTAAGTTACACATACGTTTCCTTATGGTAACACGTGTGCGATAACACGTGATACCGCATACGGTTGTCGGGTTGTGTGCTCCACTTAGTCTTCCGCGCTCCATCGAAGGCTTCCCGCGCTCCACAGGGGTGAATTGTAAAATCCCCAACCCCCTAGCCAGCTACTAGCTATAAATAACCACAGCAATGGCCGTCGGTGGCAACTCGCTATTGATCCAGTTGTTAGCTAGTTACCCACACATACCGGCATACCCCCAACGACCGACGACGGGATGGAGTCACGCGATGGCGAAATCGAGGCTGAAGGCACGATGGTCGGCTTGGCGATTGACGGCCATGCCGCCGCCTCTACCGACGACGGCCAGAGAAAGCAAGAAACGCGGTACGAGCAAGCCTCCAGGTTAGCCAGGGTCGTCCTAAAAGCGGACAGGGATCGCAAGCGGGCGATACTGCTGGCTCGGTGTAGAGTGCGGCGGATGGTGCGGGCGGCGGAGGAGGGACCTCAATGACGCAAGGAAAATTGCGGCAGTGGCGGCCGCCGCATGAGGCACAGGCTTATGTCCCAGATGGAGGAGGGCGCAGCGCAGGACGTCGCTGGGGCTTGCCTAGGGGCTGTCACGGCAGCCCTGGCGAGAGCCAACGTCGTCTCGCCGGACGTCGCCGGGGTAGACCCGGCGGTCACGGTAGCCCTGGTGAGCGCTGCGCCCGAGGCAGTACTGGCGATTCCCGATGTGGAGTCTGCCCCAGTCTTGATTGATCAAGGTGTGTAGGTCATCGACTTGGCGGCCTCCGCTCCCACTGAGCCCATGATCGACACGCTGATGGACGATGACTGCTGTGCGTGCTGAGTCAGCATCAGGTGCACAGTGTAGCTCTTTTATGCGCGCGCGGTTCATTATAATATATATATATATATATATATATATATATATATATATATATATATATACTCAATTGATTTCTTCATGCATGTCAAATATGTCAATTGTATGGGCTGGCCTGTCTGTATATTATCTGAATTTGCAATATGGACAATTATTATGCAAATGCCTTCTGGACATCGGTGCTGATCACCACGTCGAAAACATGGACACCCTCTACTCTACCGGGCACACGCTTAAACTGAATGAACTATGTACGATACTAATAGTTTCCACGAAAATTTAAGAATTTGGCTAATAGCATTTGAGTAACATATATATAGTGGTTACACTATTCGACAAAAGGAGGATCTTCATAACACGGTTTTGACAACCATATGGTCCATATCTACATACTTAACATAGTAACAACTAGCACATTTTAAGAGGCTGAGGGCCAACAACCATATGGTCCATATCTACATACTTAACATAGTAACAACTAGCACATTTTAAGAGGCTGAGGGCCAACAACCACAACTATCCGCTGGAAGCAGCTTGATCACGGCGACTCAGCATCTCGTCAATGAAAAGGAAGAACCATCCTATGCCTTGGTAGAGCATGAGTAGAACAGTGTCTCCAATTTTCCAATATGGATGCATTGCCACGACAAGTGAGAACTTGTTAATTTGAATGGTTCCATTTCTGCGGGAAATGCAGTACCTTGCATTCACTTTGGCGTTATTAGCAGGCACAAGTGTAATTCGACCACGCCGAGAAATCGATTCAGGAACAGCTGCAGCGGGCAATTTCTGTTGAAATGTAGAATAAAAACCAATTGTAACATATCGTTGAAGATATATATAGTTTATGAACATCAACATAAAAATAAGACTTTGTACTAGCGTTTTGTGCACACAATTGGTGTTGTTCAATGTGTGCACCATAGGTATAATTAATCCCATCCAAAATCCAGCGTTCATACGCTGTGCTATCTCTGTCAGATTATCAACAAATTTTATGACATGCTTCAAGTCTTTCCAGTGAAATTTGGTACGCCGAGTAACATACAAATCGTTAATTATGCATCCAACATATCTTGCTTAAAAGGTGGAAAGGTATTATTTATTCAGAACATGGCAGAAGAATATATAGTGCACATAAATTGGTAAATAGAATTTGTTACTGCCTAGGAACGGAGTCAGAAAATAAAATCACAATTGGTTGCTTAAATAGTGATCAGTTAGTCAGAACAAGTACCCCGATTTTGCTGAGTAATATGCCAGCATGGATAAAGTTGAAAGAACACTAACCTCGATCAGACTTTGATCGGCTGATGACATTGGGGAAGTAAACATCCATGTTAATTAGACCAGGCTGTGGTGCACGCACTAGAATTTTATTGCCAGCTTTCAGTTCATAAAACTTATAATTTTTTCTCCAAAGGTCCGCATCAAAATAGGAGTGACCATCTTTATCAAGTTTTACGCTAACTGTCATTGTAAATCCATGCTGCATTGTTAATAAGACATCCATGGAGTCATCATCAAAGTAAAGCCCAAGATTTCCTTCTACTCGTGTTCTTGCAAAGCAAGGGATGTACTGCTTGAAATGAAAATTAAGACCGTAAATTAGATATATTGAAATAACAGAGCAATATGCAAATATGAGAGTAACTAATAGAACAGAACAATATATAGCTGAAAGCAAAGTACAAATATATATAATTAAAAATAGATAATGTAACAAAGATTTGATGCAAATATGAGAGTAACTGAATGAACAATACATCATTAATTTGCCTAATATAGGGGAAAAATCGGCTTCGACGTCTAGGCTGCATGTGGCACCGTACCTTTTATCCAAATGTAGCAATAGACGATATATGTTCACAAATTTAGGCCATGCCGACCGTGGTAGGGTGAGATTGAACATACCGAGCGCTCCCTGAAGTCATCCGGAATGGTGAGATAGAACTTTGTTTCCGACTGGCCGCGACCACACTTGCTCGATTTGTGCTCGCACTGTGGACACATGAATGAAAACCCTCGAATTAGCTAGAAGAAAAATGAATGCACGGCGATTTCCTCCGGTTGATTAACAGCGACGGACGGACTACGATAAGAGATGAGTGAATATTTTGCTAAATTGATTACCTTTTCCATGAGAAAAATCCCTGGCCCAATCCCGCAGAAAACCCCAATCCACCAGAGTCTAGAATGTCGGTGCAAGTCGGTGCAGATAGGTAGCGGCAAGCGGTAGGGGCGAAATCCCGTGCCGTTTGGAGCGTGACCTCCGCCCGTCGACGACAGCCATCGAGCTTAGGGTGGCCGCCGCGATAGAAGTTGATGAGGTGCAGAGTTGCGGAGGAGTCTGCAGAGAGTGGGTGGGGACGAAGTAGGCAGGGGGGCGAGGGTTTTCTTTTTTCCTTTTGCATCTGTGGGTGAACACACACGGTTCACAGAGGCGACGGAGATGAATCATGTGCGACAGTAAATCACCGAGATTGAAGGGGAATCCAAATTTCCTTCCTAATTTGTCATTCAGTTTTTTCTACGATCGACATACCCCCTCCAATGCAACATGTTCAAATTTGGCATTTTTCCAGGCTCATTTACCATATTTAGGGGATTATGTGCAATTTCTAGGCATTAATGCACATAATTCAAATTCAAACAATCGGTGCATGAAAAGGTGCACAAGAACGGTCTGGAAAACCATGCTCGTGCTATTTAGTAAATTCTCATGCCTTTTACAAGGAATGGGCAGAGATTTCAAGGGAATGTGTGGCAATAGTCAACCATAAACGCGTCGTTTATTGGTTTTTCAACTATAGAAAAATGAAATACATGCTTGAAAAACATGACGCCTGGCATGGTGCCATGGTATGGCCTCACCGTGCCCTGGTAAATATTTGAGAAGGTTTCGCTGATGTCGTCATGCACACCCTTCATAAATCGAACCATCACCGAGGAAGTTTCATGGTTTCGAGGGGGAAATCACCAAGATTGAAGGGGAATCCAAATTTCCGTCCTAGTTTGTCATTCAGTTTTTTTTTCAATGATCAACATACCCCCTCCAATGCAATGTGTTCAAATTTGGCATTTTTTCGGGCTCATTTACCATATTTAGGGGATTATGTGCATTTTCTAGGCATTAATGCACATAATTCAAATGCGAACAATCGATGCATGAAAAGGTGCACAGGAACGGTCGGGAAAACCATGCTCGTGCTATTTAGTAAATTCTCATGCCTGTTACAAAGAATGGGCAGAGATTTCAAGGAAATGTGTGGCAATAGTCAACCACAAACACGTCATTTATTGGTTTTTCAAATATGAAATACATGCTTGGAAAACATGACGCCTGGCGTGGTGCCATGATATGGCCTCACCGTGCCCTGGTAAAAATTTGAGAAGGTTTGGCTTATGTCGTCATGCACGCCTTTCATAGATCGAACCATCACCGAGGAAGTTTCATGGTTTCGAGGGGGAAATCACCAAGATTGAAGGGGAATCCAAATTTCCTCCGTCCTTTATCCATGAGTTTTTTTTCTATGATGAACATACACCCTGCAAATCACCGTGTTCAAATTTGGCACTTTTCCGGGTTCATTTACCATATTTAGGGTATTATGTGCATTTTCTAGGCATTAATGCACATAATTCAAATTCAAACAATCGGTGCATGAAAAGGTGCACAAGAACGGTCTCGAAAACCATGCTCATGCTATTTAGTAAATTCTCATGCCTTTTACAAGGAATGGGCAGAGATTTCAATGAAATGTGTGGCAATAGTGAACCACAAACATTTGTTTATTGGTTTTTCAACTATAGAAAAATGAATTAAATGCTTGAAAAACATGACGCCTAGCATGGTGCCATGGTATGGCCGCACCATGCCCTGGTAAAAAATTGAGAAGGTTTGGCTTATGTCGTCATGCACGCCCTTCATATATCGAACCATCACCGAGAAAGTTCCATGGTTTCAAGAGGGAAATCACCAAGATTGAAGGGGAATCCAAATTTCCTTCGTTCTTTGTCCTTGAGTTTTTTTCTACGATGAACATACACCCTGCAAATCACCGTGTTCAAATTTGGCAATTTTCCGGGCTCATTTACCATATTTAGGGGATTATGTGCATTTTCTAGGCATTTAGCACATATAAATCCAATCGAGCTACAACTGCACGGGTGTGATGTGAGGGACGTGGATTGTCGTTCGACCGCGGCGCATCCTACAGTGCACACGCGCGATCCGCGTGGCTGGGGTTCCCGCCAATCATAATGCAACACACAATAGGCCCAGCGCACACTGTTTCTGGAGGTGACACAGATGAACCGTGTGCGATAATGAATGAGCGAGATTGTACGGGAAGCCAACTTTCCTTCATCGTTTGTCGTTGAGCTCTTAAAAACAACCGCACTGTACGGCTGTCCGGCCACTCCGTCCCAGAGCTCTCTCCAAGCGTCGTTCATGGAACCGCGACGCACAGTAACTGGTAAGGAAGCGATGGCATCCCGCCGCACCGAGTTCCTCGCTGCCCGCGACCGCACACATGGTAAGGAAGCGATGGCATCCCACCGCGCCGAGTTCATCGCCGCCCACGGCCGCACAAGTACGTCGGCGGACTTTGATGCTACCATGGCCGAATGGACGTTGGATCTAGAGGCGGCCAAAGCCGCATAGAAGGAGTGGAAAAGGCAGAAAGCAGTCAAGAAAAGAGAGTCCCGCCGCCGCAAGAAAGAAGAGGCCGCACGCCGTGCTGAGGAGAGCTCGGCGGAGATCGAAGCACGGTGGGCTGCCGCCGACAAGGCCGGGAAGGAGAACGACGACGTCTGGCCAGTATGCCCCGATGCCAGCATGTGAGAAGTAGTTAGTGCGTGTGTCGCCCGTAAGTTTGTTTAATTAATTACGAGCATCTACCAGTACTACATACGTACTAGTTTTAGAGAAAATTACCCGTAGTACGTTAAGTTGGTACTATCTATTATTAACGTACAATGTCGGTAAGCACATCCTTTGAGGGCTTTGAGCATTGATTAGCATGTGTTCACTGAAGTTTTGTAGATGCACCTCTGTAACATCCCCAGCATCACACTACAGTAAGCCATTATGATCAGTGCCAAGTCATCTTGAATTTACAAAGCTTAATCATATTGGATTAGCATCTCATTTCAAAATCCTTCTCTGAATTCAATTCAAATTCAAAGTGCAAAATAAAGTTGCTTAAAATTTGCTGGACAAATGTTCACCTTCTAGCAAAAATTCCAAAACAATTAGCTGTTAAGGAAAACAGCATCACCTCTATGCTAAAATGAGTAGTAGAATTTAAACAGTGCTAATTCAACAATTTAAAATTGCAAACTCATTTTTGAAAAATGCAATTGAATTCCACTGGTCTCCAAAATATTTGGGGCAGTGTCTAAAATCACCAGGGAATTAAAGGGGCACTTCCTATATTTTTCCTAAGTAAATAGGGTGCCCAAATATTCTCTTACCCATCTCTGTTTATTAAATAAAAAGAACTAAAGAAAAGAAATAAAGAAAAAGAAAAGGGCCACTGTTGGCTGGGCCTTAGTGCACAGTGTGCAGGCCCAGACCAACAGAGCCGTCGTCGTCTCCTTCCTCCCCGTGTCAGTGCGCGCGCACCCCAGCCGGCGATGGCCAGCTGTTGGCCATCCCCCGGCGCCACTGCCACCGCGATGAGGATAAAGATTGACCCCAGGGCACCCCCAGGCGAACCCTAGCCTCAGTTCCCCTCTCCCTCGCTCGATCCCAAGCTCGCCCGAGACGCCGTCGCCATCGCCGCGTTGATCCCGTGGCCACCGTCGTCCCCGTGCCGTGCCGCCGTGTCTGATCGCTCCGCCATCGTCTTCTCTGTCAACTGCGCCCAGCCGTTCAAGCCGGAGGCCACTGAGTCGAACCCGGCGACGTCGTCTTCCTCCTTCGACCACCTCGACTCTGGTGATGATTCCGGCGACGACAAGCTTCCACGAGCCCATTTAAGCACACCTGCAGGGCCTGGTGAGCAGTCGCCGTCTTCTCCCCCTCTTCCCCGTGTGGATCCGCCTCTGTACTCGCCGTATTTTGCATGCCCGGACACTCCGCCGTAGAACTCGTCGCCGGTGAGCCTTCGATGACCAAATGGTCATGTGGCGCTGCTCATCGTGCTCGCCCGCACGCGTAGACGCCCTCTGGCCCAACCATTTGGCCCGAGCGCGCCCATTTCACCGTTTCCGACCATGCCCGAAGCTCGTCGCCGCCACGGCTCAATGCCGGCTTGTTTCCGGCCACCACCCGCGTGTTCTGATGCCGTAGATGGACGCGGTGCGCTCTCCTTGTTCTAACGCAAGTTGCGGCGCTCGGTTTGGTGCCCCGTAGGCGAATTCCGAGCCTCTCCGGCGAGAGCGCCGCCACGGAGAGCTCGCCGGCGCGATTCCGGCACCGGCACTGACCTGTCATCGTGTGGGGCCCGCTCTGTGAGACTGGCAGTGGGCCCCTAGACCCACTTTGACCGTGTTGACCACGGTCAACTGCGGCTACTATTCACAACTGACCCTGACAAGTGGGTCCCCCACGTCAGCAGCCTAATTAGCATCTAATTACACTTAGTTTAATTAATGACTGATTAGTTTAGTCTCTGACAGTAGGCCCCACCTAGCTAATTAAGCTGTTAGATTAGTTTAAAACACTGCTAAACCCCCCACAGAGGCTGACAGGTGGGCCCCACCTGTCAGTTTGACCAGTCAGCAGCCCAGTTGACTGCTGACGCAATGCTGACCTCATGCTGACATCATAATTAATTTCTGTTAATTTGAATAATTCCAAAAAATGATTTAATCTTTGAAAATTCGTAGAATTTAAACCGGAGCTCAGATTGAAAATTTTTATACATGAAAGTAGCTCAGAACGACGAGACGAATCCAGCCGTGCCATCCGTTTCTGTGTCGGGACCCTCTATGGAGGTGAACCCACAACTTTTAGACTATTTCCGATAGATGAATAGTGCATATACATCGGTTAATAATTCCAACTTAAATCCTAAAATAACTGAAATGATTTAGACATGTCTTTAGGCAAACCTGCACTACACGTTAGCATAGCATGCTCTGAGTTGCATATGTTTGCTGTGTATTTATCTGTTTCCTCCCCCTTTTCTCTCTTGGTAGACCCCGACACCGACGTAGTCCCTGAGACCGACACAGCTCCGGAGATCGACTACGCCCCTGACAACCAGACCTTTGCCGCAGAGCTTCCAGGCAAGCACCCCCCCTTGAACATGTCGATATCACCTATTCATTCTCTCTTATGCTTGCATTAGAAATTGTTACTGCTACTGCTTATCCTATTTCTGATGCATAGCCTGTTTTTGTAACTGCTGTTGATACCTACCTGATTATCCTAAACTGCTTAGTATAGGCTGGTTAGAGACCCACCAGAGACCCCACTTTGACCCAGTTGCCCCTGCTGGATTATCAAATGACTCGATCAATGTGATCGACAGCCAGGCCCCAGCACCGTACATCACCCCCTTAGTTGTACGACACTGCAGCGTTACTATCAAGTGCCGAGGGTGATACCTCATTTAGCACTTCTGATGTTAACTCTGTAGAGTAGCTATTCGGTCATGGTCATCGAGGGTGATTCCAGCTTCACCACTCCCGATAACAACGCTGTCGTGCAAAACCTTAAGTGTGAACCCATCGAGGGTAATTCCTCCGAGTTCACCTTGATGGTTACATCGAGTATGAATCCAACGAGGGTGATACCTCGGATTCCCCTGATGTTATGGACACACGGATACTTGGACTTTACAACTATTACTTGGAAAGGCGGGTCGACGCTGAGGGGTACCCGCGTGAGCCTAAGTGGCGAGTGATATGAAGTCGGGTTGACCTAAAGGGTACCCGAGAGATAAATACGAGGCACGGCCGGGCATTCTTAGCCCTTGCAGCAAGTCCTCGAGACGGGGCAATGGGGTCACATCGATCGTGAGTCTCTGCTCGTTACCGCACACCCCCAATACACTAACGATTTGGATATTTGATCCGAGTGGGCCTCTGGCCCGATAGCACTAACCATCACGCGGGAATAATATGGGTACTCTGCATCGTATGCATCAGCCGAAGCTTAATAGACGTCAGCGATTGAGCGGCACACATCGAGTTGGACTGGGAACGCCCGCGCTTGTATAAGGGGGCCAGGTCTGCCATCGACGACCCCGTAACATGCAGGAGTGCCCGGGACGAAGGCCCAAGACCCCTGGGTGCGTAGGTTAGTCCGGCGTGTTGACCTCTCTGTTAAGTTTTTGGTCGGGTTACGGCGTGTTGTTTAGCCGAGGCCGGGCATGACCCAGAGAAGTGTGTCCTGCCAGAGTTAAGCGAGCGTGGTGGGTAAGTTGGTGCGCCCCTGCAGGGAAGAAAACATCTATGCATAGCCGGATCCTCGGTAACGGATGCTCGGAGTTGTATCTCGATCGATACAACTAGAACTTAATGATGGATTGAGATATGGATACTAGGGCTCTGGGATTGCTTTCTCGCAGGGATGCGAGGAAGGATCTCTGGGCAAGGTTGATACTGATTACTGCTACTACTTTATACTGTACTAATCTACACTCTTCTAATGCTGCAAGACCGTTGAAGATGCTAGTCTTCGATACGACTAGGCCTTCTATCTATTCTGGAATTTCTGCAGCCCAGTCCACAGATATAGCCTTTCTTTGATAATGTTGCATATGTAGTGTAGATTCTTGCTTGTTGAGTACTTCGGATGAGTACTCACGGTTGCTTTGCTTCCTCTTTTTCCCCATATCCGTTTAATGCAACCAGATGACGGAGCCTCTGAGACAGCTGCCCCCGTCGATGACTGCTACTACTACCCTGAGGGTGTTTACTACTACGAGTTGGCTGACGACCAGGAGTAGGTTCGGAGGGTCCCAGGCAGGAGGCCTGCGCCTTGTTGATCGTAGTGTTTTCTTTTGCCTCGCCTTTTAAAGGCCTATCTGTTTTATCTTTTATATCTGTACTCAGATAACTGATGCTTTTGCTGACGCTTGTAAGCGAGCTTATGTATTCGAGCCCTCGAGGCCCCTGGCTTGTAATATATAGCTTGTATTATTTCAAATTCATGTCTAGAGTTGTGTTGTGATATCTTCAAGTGAGTCCTTAGGATTGATTGTGTGCATTTACGTGTATGATTAGTGCACGATTAAGCCGGGGGCGTCACAGGTTGGTATCAGAGCCGACTGCCTGTAGGAACCCCTTTCCAACTCCTTGGCCGAAGTTGTGTCTAGTTGTCAAAATTGTTTTACTAACTTGGCTGTGTGGCTTATAGGACCACGTCGCCAATTGGGAGGTATTAGGATATTTTATTCCTCGTCTATACTATGGGACCCTGATCTCTCTTCTATTCGGGTTAAATGAATTTACTAACTACATTAGGTTCTCGTAATGGCTTTCCCCGGAGAGCCCCTTCATTCCGTATGGTTGCCTGCTTCACCAGAAGAGTTCGACGATACTCTCCGATCTTCTCCAGAGAACTTGTGTTCATTCCTTTTGCAATCCCTTAAGACCGTTGTATCCTTATGGATAACTGCGTACCGTCGCCGTTCATACATCCATCCCTAGTTGTTCTTGTTATTACAAGATACCCGAAAGTATTCTCCGAATTTCAAGTATCCTTTTTTCGACTGCCTTGCAGCTCTTTTCTGCCTGAATACCCCTACGAATAATTCCTCACACTTATCGGGGATTCGTTCATCCCCAGTTGTTCATATGTCTCACAAAATTCTTTGAATGCAATTCGATCTCCCGAAAATCCTCTGCAGCCTATTGCTCTTGAATCTCTATGCCTGCTTGCATATTGGTTAATTCCACATGTCTAGTAGTATTTACAATAATCCTTTTTGATTGGCATTCTGATCCTACTGAGTCAACATGTGTGCGAACACTCGCAATCATCAATTAATCCTTAGAAAATTTTCTTTTTGGCTCAGACATCGTTCCAGATATGACCTGGTTCTTGCCCAAACAAGATTTGATTAGTATGTCTCTAAGTCTGTTCAACCTATCCATCTTCGATTAGAGCATCTGATTCTGATACACCGATCTAGAAATCAAGTTTCTTTGTATTTAAAGCATCAAATTATTCAGATGTTTTGATAAGCCGATGCCTTTGCATCCCTTCTCACTCTAACTGATTACCGATACTCACATGAACTCCGTCGTGAATCGCCAGATCCATTATTGGGTTGTTATCCGAGAATGTCCTTAACATCTGAAATCTTGAGAGTTTTTCCCTGATACATAATGCCTTTGGTAAAATGTATCCTCTCCTTTAGTCAGCCATGCTCTACCATCGAGCTTGAGTTATGTACTCCTGAAGTTCATGGTATATGTTCCTAAGACACCCCTACGGGTTGAACCTATGCTTACCCTAATCCATGTGAACTCGAAAGTTATGCGAGTCATACTCTTCTGGTGCTTCACCAGATAAATCTTCCGCACTACAATTTCTTCGAAAACGAGGAGTGAATGAAAGGTTATGCATTGAAGAAGTGGGAGTCGACCTTGAACCTTTGTGTTCATGCCCATGGACCCGATGTAAAACTCATCATGGAAGCTTCCCGTAAAAATAATTGTTCCCTTGGTATAAGTTCATCTTGTATCTGTGAATTGATCCTTGGCAATCGTGGTTCCGGCCATATTTTCTCCTTGATTCCATTTCCCAGACAAGATAAAATACCTGTCCTCTCCAGATCATTTCACCCGTCCAACCTCTACTCTGATTTACCTTCGGGTATTATCCCTAGTACTTGTTACTCAGAAGTTCAATACTCCATCACATCATTCCTAGTCTGATCGGCTATATAATCATCGCGCTAAATTTTAACCGTGCTACCTGGTTCTTATTCCCGGAGCACAACTTTTCGACAATGAGCAAAGCTTACGCCGATCTTCCTCATCTTATCATTTCACCTCAAACAACTAGCTTGATTTCGAGCTTCTGACGTATCCGTGGTTCCAATAGCCTTCGCTTCATCATTCCTTTTGCTTGATGTCGTTGCTACTCGATGGCATCTTCATAGAGCCTCTCGACAAAATTAGTCATGACCACCATCAATATACTGAATTCTTCTAGGATTTCAATCGAATTCTTGAGGAGAAATACCATCCTTGTCCCTCGATGATTTGTGTTATCATCGACAACATCCTTGACTTCCTACCAATAAAGACTTGGTCATGTTTTGGGTATATCTTACGTTCCTCGACATTCTTGGAAATGTTCCTTTGTACTTCTTGTGACTTTCAGATTCAGTCTTGCTTGAAACACCATGTTAATGCTACTTGGAAGCATGACTGTGGTACGCCGAACTACAACAAGAACATTGGAGGCACATTGCCAAATGCTTCTTGATCTATTATCCGGACACCGTTGTATGGATAACATCATGAACTCTCTTGCCCCTTTATCTAAATGGTGATGTACTTGTTGTTCTGACATGTATATCATGCTCTACTTTTCCTTGGGAAAAGATACACTCCTAAATCTTGTGTATAAACACATTTTTCCTTTCCATTGGTGTGTTTAACTTTTCTTGTGATCTATATAATATAAGCAGAAATAATTCCCTGCTTATAAAACATCCCGATGTACAACCTTGTCAGTGAGACCGTGTTACTATTGTTGATGAGATTTTGGTAACCACCGATGGACGAGAACTTTGCCTATTGGTCCGCCTCGTTTTAACGAGCAGGAAAATGGTTCTCTTCGTCCTCGTCCTTGGTACCGATGTTGTCACCGACATAACTAACAGACTATCCTCTGGCATACCCTGTTGTCTTTACTGGTAAGATGACACCGTTCTCCCTACTCTCGATCGACCCTCATCATAGTTCCATAGGATCGGAACCTGACTCTCCTGTACATCCTTGATTCCGAAGTATCCTTTGCTCTTGGCTTTGTGTGTTATTACGAGCCACCCTCTGAGAGATGATCTATTCCCGATGCTCTGAACCCCTTTTCACACTCTGTTCAGGTATCGATCGTTTGTCCATTCATTTGAAACTTCTTATTGTACCTTCATACTTTGCTCTCGATGTTTTATAAAGTTTCAACTTGAGAGATACTTCTGCCACATTCCCTGAATTATTCACCAGATAATTAACCCTATAAGGGTCAGCTCTCCCGAAGTTACTCTTTACTTCCCCACTTAAATCTCGGGACGAGATTTCTTGTAGTGGAGGAGATTTGTAACATCCCCAGCATCACACTACAATAATCCCTTATGATCAGTGCCAAGTCATCTTGAATTTACAAAGCTTAATCATATTGGATTAGCATCTCATTTCAAAATCCTTCTCTGAATTCAAAGTGCAAAATAAAGTTGCTTAAAATTTGCTGGAAAAATGTTCCCCTTCTAGCAAAAATTCCAAAACAATTAGCTGTTAAGGAAAACAGCATCACCTCTATGCTAAAATGAGTAGTAGCATTTAAACAGTGCTAATTCGGCAATTTAAAATTGCAACCTCATTTTTGAAAAATGCAATTGAATTCCACTGGTCTCCAAAATATTTGGGGCAGTGTCTAAAATCACCAGGGAATTAAAGGGGCACTTCCCATATTTTTCCTAATAAATAGGGTGCCCAAATATTCTCTTACCCATCTGTGTTTATTCAATAAAAAGAAAACAGAAAAGAAATAAAGAAAAAGAGAAGGGCCACTGTTGGTTGGGCCCTAGTGCACAGTGTGCAGGCGCAGCCCAACAGAGCCGTCGTCGTCTCCCTCCTCCACGTGTCAGCACACACGCGCACCCGAGCCGGCGATGGCCAGCTGTTGGCCATCCCCCGGTGCCGTTGCCGCCGTGATGAGGATAAAGATCGACCCCAGGGCACCCCTAGGCGAACCCTAGCCTCAGTTCCCCTCTCCCTCGCTCGATCCCAAGCTCGCCCGAGACACCGTCGCCGTCGCCCCGTTGATCCCGCGGCCACCATCGTCCCCGTGCCATGCCGTCGTGTCCGATCGCTCCGCCATCGTCTTCTCTGACGACTGCGCCCAGCCGTTCAAGCCGGAGGCCACCGAGTCGAGCCCGGCGACCTCGTCTTCCTCCTTCGACCACCTCGACTCCGGCGATGATTCTGGCGATGACAAGCTTCCCCGAGCCCATTTAAGCACACCTGCAGGGCCTGGTGAGCAGTCGCCGTCTTCTCCCCCTTTTCCCCGTGTGGATCCACCTCTCTACTCACCATATTTTGCACGCCCGAACGCTCCGCTGTAGAACTCGACGCCGGCGAGCCTTCGATGACCAAATGGTCATGTGGCGCTGCTCATTGTGCTCGCCCGCGCGCGTAGATGCCCTCTGGCCTAGCCATTTGGCCCAAGTGCGCCCGTTTCGCCGTTTCTGACCATCCCTGAAGCTCGTCGCCGCCACGGCTCAACGCTGACGTGTTTCCGGCCACCACCCGCGTGTTCCAACGCCGTAGATGGACGCGATGTGCTCTCCTCATTCTAACGCAAGTTGTGGCGCTCGATTTGGTGCCCCATAGACGAATTCCGAGCCTCTCCGGCGAGAGCGCCGCCGCGGAGAGCTCGCCGGTGCGATTCTGGTGCCGGCGCTGACCTGTCACCGTGTGGGGCTCGCTCTGTGAGACTGCCAGTGGGCCCCTGGACCCACTTTGACCGCGTTGACCATGTGCAACTGCGGCTACTGTTCACAGCTGACCCTGACAAGTGGGTCCCCCACATCAGTAGCCTAAATAGCATCTAATTACACTTAGTTTAGTTAATCACTAATTAGTTTCGTCTCTGACAGTAGGCCCCACCTAGCTAATTAACCTGTTAGATTAGTTCAAAACACTCATAAACCCCCAAAGAGGCTGACACGTGGGCCCCACCTGTCAGTTTGACCAGTGAGCAGCCTAGTTGAATGCTGACGCAATGCTGACCTCATGCTGATGTCATAATTAATTTTTGTTAATTTGAATAATTCTAGAAAATGATTTAATCTTTGAAAATTCGTAGAATTTAAACCGCAGCTCGGATCGAGATACTTTATACATGAAAGTTGCTCAGAACGACGAGGCGAAACCAACCGTGCCATCCGTTTCCGTGTCGGGACCCTCTACGGAGGTGAACCCGCAACTTTTAGCCTGTTTCCGATGGATGAATAGTGCATATACACCGGTCAATAATTCCAACTTAAATCCTAAAATAACTAAAATGATTTAGACATGTCTATAGGCAACCCTGCACTACACGTTAGCATAGCATGCTCTGTGTTGCATATGTTTGCTGTGTATTTATCTATTTCCTCCCCCTTTTCTCTCTCGGTAGACCCCAACACTGACGTAGTCCCTGAGACCGACGTAGCTCCGGAGATTGACTACACCCCTGACGACCAGACCTTTGCCGCAGAGCTTCCAGGCAAGCACCCCCCTTGAACATGCCGATATCGCCTATTCTATCTATCTTATGCTTGCATTAGAAATTGTTGCTGCCACTGCTTATCCTCTTTCTGATGCATAGCTTGTTTTTGTAACTGCTGTTGATACCTACCTGATTATCCTAAACTGCTTAGTATAGGCTGGTTAGAGACCCACAAGAGACCCCACTTTGACCCAGTTGCCCCCGCTGGATTATCAGATGACCCGATCAACGTGATCGACAGCCAGGCCCCAGCACCGCACATCACCCCCTTAGTTGTACGACACTGCAGCGTTACTATCAAGTGCCGAGGGTGATACCTCATTTAGCACTTCTGATGTTAACTCTGTAGAGTAGCTATTCGGTCCTGGTCATCGAGGGTGATTCCTCCTTCACCACTCCCGATAACGACGCTGTCGTGCAACACCTCAAGTGTGAACCCATCGAGGGTGATTCCTCCGAGTTCACCTTGATGGTTCCATCGAGTAGGAATCGAACGAGGGTGATACCTCGGATTCCCATGATGTTATGGACACACGAATACTTGGACTTTACAACTGTTACTTGGAAAGGCGGGTCGACCTGAGGGGTACCCATGTGAGCCTAAGTGGCGAGTGATATGAAGTCGGGTTGACCTGGAGTGTACCCGAGAGATAAATACGAGGCGCGGCTGGGCATTCTTAGCCCTTGCAGCAAGTCCTCAAGACGGGGCGACAGGGTCACATCGATCGTGAGTCTCTGCTCATTACTGCACACCCCCCAATACAGTAACGATTTGGATATTTGATCCGAGTGGGCCTCTGGCCCGATAGCACTAACATCACGCGGGAATAATATGGGTACTCTGCGTCATATGCATTAGCCAAAGCTTAATAGAAGTCAGCGACTAAGCGGCGCACGTCGAGTTGGACTGGAAACGCCCGCGCTTGTATAAGGGGGCCAGGTCTGCCCTCGACGGCCCCGTAACATGCAGGAGTGACCGGGGCGAAGGCCCAAGACCCCTGGGTGCATAGGTTAGTCCGGCTTGCTGACCTCTCTGTTAAGTTTTTGGTCGGGTTGCGGCGTGTTGTTTAGCTGAGGCCGGGCATGACCCAGAAAAGTGTGTCCGGCCGGAGTTGAGCGAGCGTGGTGGGTAAGTTGGTGCACCCCCGCAGGGAAGAAAACATCTATGCATAGCCGGATCCTCGGTAATGGACGCTCGGAGTTATATCCCGATCGATACAACTAGAACTTAATGATGGATTGAGATATGGATACTAGGGCTCTGGGATTGCTTTCTCGCAGGGAGTCGAGGAAGGATCTCTGGGCGAGGTTGATACTGATTACTGCTACTACTTTATACAGTACTAATCTACATTCTTCTAATGCTGCAAGACCGCTGAAGATACTAGTCTTCGATAGGACTAGGCCTTCCCTCTATTCTGGCATTTCTGCAGCCCAGTACACATATACAACCTTTCTTTGATAATGTTGCATATGTAGTGTAGATCCATGCTTGTTGAGTACTTCGGATGAGTACTCACGGTTGCTTTGCTTCCTCTTTTTCCCCATATCCGTTTGATGCAACCAGATGACGGAGCCCCTGAGACAGCTGCCCCCGTCGACGACTGCTACTACTACCCCGAGTGTGGTTACTACTATGAGTTGGCTGACGACCAGGAGTAGGTTCGGAGGGTCCCAGGCAGGAGGCCTGTGCCTTTTCGATCGTAGTGTTTTTTTTTGCCTCGCCTTTTAAAGGCCTATCTGTTTTATCTTTTATATCTGTACTCAGATAACTGATGCTTCCGCTGACGCTTGTAAGCGAGCTTATGTATTCGAGCCCTCGAGGCCCCTGGCTTGTAATATATAGCTTGTATTATTTTAAATTTGTGTCTAGAGTTGTGTTGTGATATCTTCAAGTGAGTCCTTAGGCTTGATCGTGTGCATTTGCGTGTATGATTAGTGCACGATTAAGCCGGTGGCATCACAGGTTGGTATCAGAGCCGACTGCCTGTAGGAACCCCCATTCCAACTCCTTGGCCGAAGTTGAGTCTAGTTGTCAAAATTGTTTTACTAACTTGGCTGTGTGGCTTACGGGCCCACGTCGCCAATTGGGACGTATTAGGATCTTTTATTCCTCGTCTATACTCTGGGACTCTGATCTCTCTTCTATTCGGGTTAAATGAATTTACTAACTACATTAGGTTCTCGTAACGGCTTCCCCCGGAGAGCCCCTTCATTCCGGATGGTTGCCTGCTTCACCAGAAGACTTCGACGATACTCTCCAATCTTCTCCCGAGAACTTGTGTTCATTCCTTTTGCAATCCCTTAACATCGTTGAATCCTCATGGATAACTGCGTACCCTCGCCGTTCATACTTCCATCCCTAGTTGTTCTTTTTATTACAAGATACCCGAAAGTATTCTCTGACTTTCGAGAGTCCTTTTTTCGACTGCCTTGCAGCTCTTTTCCGCTTGAATACCCATACGTATAATTCCTCACACTTATCGAGGATTCGTTCATCCCAGTTGTTCATATGTCTCACAAAATTCTTTGAATGCAATTCGATCTCCCAAAAATCCTCTGCAGCCTATTGCTCTTGAATCTCTATTCCTGCATGCATATTGGTTAATTCCACATGTCTAGCAGTATTTACTATAATCCTTTGTGATTGGCATTCTGATCCTATTGAGTCAACATGTGTGCGAACACTCGCAATCATCAATTAATCCTTAGAAAATTTTCTTTTCGGCTCAGACATCGTACCAGATATGAGCTGGTTCTTGCCCAACCAAGATTTGATCGGTGTGTCTCTAAGTCTGTTCAACCTATCCATCTTCGATCAGAGCATCTGATTCTGATACACCAATCTAAAAATCATGTTTATTTGTATTTAAAGCATCAAATTATTCAGATGTTTTGATAAGCCGATGCCTTTGCATCCCTTGTCCCTCTGACTGATTACCGATACTCACATCAACTCTATCGTGAATCGCCAGATCCATTATTCGACAGTGTCCTTAACATCTGAAATCTCGAGAGATTTTCCCTTATACATAATGCCTTTGGTAAAATGTAACCTCTCCTTTAGTCAGCCATGCTCTACCATCGAGTTTGGGTTATGTGCTCCTGAAGTTCGTGGTATATGTTCCTAAGATACCCCTACAGGTTGAACCTATGCTTTCCCTAATCCGTGTGAACTTGAAAGTTATGCGAGTCATACTCTTCTAGTGCTTCACCAGCTAAATCTTCCGCACTACAATTTCTTCGAAAACGAGGAGTGACTGAAAGGTTATGCATTGAAGAAGTGGGAGTCGACCTTGAACCTTTGTGTTCATGCCCATGGACCCGATGTAGAACTCATCATGGAAGTTGCCCGTAAAAATAATTGTTCCCTTGGTATAAGTTCATCTTGTATCTGTGAATTGATCCTTTGCAATCGTGGTTCCGACCATATTTTCTCCTTGATTCCATTTCGCAAACAAGATAAAATACTTGTCCTCTGCAGATCATTTCTCCCGTCCAATCTCTACTCTGATTTACCTTCGGGTATTATCCCTAGTACTTGTTACTGGGAAGTTTAGTACTCCGTCACATCATTCCTAGTCTGATCAGCTATATCATCATCGCGCTAAATTTTGACCATGCTACCTGCTTCTTATTCCCGGAGCACAACTTTTCGACAATTTGCAAAGTATACGCCGATCTTCGTCATCTTATCTTTTCACCTCGAACAACAAGCTTGATTTCGAGCTTCTGACGTATCCGTGGTTCCAATAGCCTTTGCTTCATCATTCCTTTTGCTTGATGTCGTTGTTGCTCGATGGTATCTTCATAGAGCCTCTCGACAAAATTAGTTGTGATCACCATCAATATACTGAATTGTTCTAGGATTTCAATCGAATTCTTGAGGAGAAATACCATCCTTGCCCCTTGATGATTTGTGTTATCATCGACAACATCCTTGATTTCCTACCAATACAGACTTGGTCATGTTTTGGGTATATCTTACGTTCCTCGACATTCTTGGAATTGTTCCTTTGTACTTCTTGTGACTTTCAGGTTCAGTCATGCTTGAAACACCATGTTAATGCTACCTCGAAGCATGACTGTGGTACGCCGAACTACAATGAGAACATTGGAGGCACATTGCCAAATGCTTCTTGATCTATTATCCGGACACCGTTGTATGGATAACATCATGAATTCTCTTGCCCCTTTATCTAAATGGTGATGTACTTGTTGTTCTGACATGTATATCATGCTCTACTTTTCCTTGGGAAAAGATACACTCCTAAATCTTGTGTATAAACACATTTTTCCTTTCCATTAGTTTATTTAACTTTTCTTGTGATCTATATAATATAAGCAGAAATAATTCCCTGCTTATAAAACATCCCGATGTACAACCTTGTCAGTGAGACCGTGTTACTATTGTTGATGACATTCCGGTAACCACCGATGGACGAGAACTTTGCCTATTGGTCTGCCTAGTTTTAACGAGCAGGAAAATGGTTCTCTTCATCCCTCGCCCTTGGTGCCGATGTTGTCACCGACATAACTGACAGACTATCCTCTGGCATACCCTGTTGTCGTGACCGGTAAGATGACACCGTTCTTCCTTCTCTCGATCGACCCTCATCACAGTTCCACAGGATCGGAACCTGACTCTCCTGTACATCCTTGATTCCGAAGTATCCTTTGCTCTTGGCTTTGTGTGTTATTACGAGCCACCCTCCGAGAGATGATCAATTCCCGATGCTCTGAACCCCTTTTCACACTCTGTTCAGGTATCGATCATTTGTCCATTCGTTTGAAACTTCTTATTGTACCTTCATACTTTGCTCTCGATGTTTTATTAAGTTTCAACTCGAGAGATACTTCTGCCACATTCCCTGAATTGTTCACCAGATAATTAACCCTATAAGGGTCAGCTCTCCCAAAGTTACTCTTTACTTCCCCACTTAAATCTCGGGACGAGATTTCTTGTAGTGGAGGAGATTTGCAACATCCCTAGCATCACACTACAGTAATCCCTTATGATCAGTGCCAAGTCATCTTGAATTTACAAAGCTTAATCATATTGGATTAGCATCTCATTTCAAAATCCTTCTCTGAATTCAATTCAAATTCAAAGTGCAAAATAAAGTTGCTTAAAATTTGCTGGAAAAATGTTCACCTTCTAGAAAAAATTCCAAAACAATTAGCTGTTAAGGAAAACAACATCACCTCTATGCTAAAATGAGTATTAGCATTTAAACAGTGCTAATTCAACAATTTAAAATTGCAAACTCATTTTTGAAAAATGCAATTGAATTCCACTAGTCTCCAAAATATTTGGGGCAGTGTCTAAAATCACCAGGGAATTAAAGGGGCACTTCTCATATTTTTCCTAAGTAAATAGGGTGCCCTAATATTCTCTTACCCATCTTTGTTTAATAAATAAAATGAAACAGAAAAGAAATAAAGAAAAAGAGAAGGGCCACTGTTGGCTGGGCCTTATTGCACAGTGTGCAGGCCCAGCCCAACAGAGCCGTCGTCGTCTCCCTCCACCCCGTGTCAGCGCGCGCGCGCACCCGAGCCGATGATGGCCAGCTGTTGGCCATCCCCCGGCGCAGCTGCCGCCGTGATGAGGATAAAGATCGACCCCAGGGCACCCCCAGGCGAACCCTAGCCTTAGTTCCCCTCTCCCACGCTCGATCCCAAGCTCGCCCGAGATGCCGTCGCCGTCACCGCGTCGATCCCGCGGCCACCATCGTCCCCGTGCCGTGCCGCCATGTCCGGTCGCTCCGCCATCGTCTTCTCTGTTGACTGCACCCAGCCGTTCAAGTCGGAGGCCACCGAGTCGAGCCCGGCGACCTCGTCTTCCTCCTTCGACAACCTCGACTCCTGCGATGATTCCAGCGACGACAAGCTTCCCCGAGCCCATTTAAGCACACCTGCAGGGCCTGGTGAGCAGTTGCCGTTTTCTCCCCCTCTTCCCCGTGTGGATCTGCCTCTGTACTCGCCGTATTTTGCACGCTCGGACACTCCACCGTAGAACTCATCGCCGGCGAGCATTCAATGACCAAATGGTCATGTGGCGCTGCTCATCGTGCTCGCGCGCGCGCGTAGATGCTCTCTGGCCTATCCATTTGGCCCGAGCACGCCCGTTTCGCCGTTTCCGACCATGCCCGAAGCTCGTCGCCGCCACGGCTCAACACCGGCATGTTTCCGGCTACCACCCGCATTTTCCAATGCCGTAGATGGATGCGGTGCGCTCTCCTCGTTCTAACGCAAGTTGCGGCGCTCGATTTGGTGCCCCGTAGGCGAATTCCGAGCCTCTCCGGCGAGAGCGCCGTGGCGGAGAGCTCGCCGGCGCGATTCCGGCGCCGGCACTGACCTGTCATCGTGTGGGGCCCGCTCTGTGAGACTGCTAGTGGGCCCCTGGACCCACTTTGACCGCGTTGACCACGGTCAACTGCATCTACTGTTCATAGCTGACCCTGACAAGTGGGTCACCCACGTCAGCAGCCTAATTAGCATCTAATTACACTTAGTTTAATTAATCACTGATTAGTTTAGTCTCTGACAGTAGGCCCCACCTAGCTATTTAACGTGTTAGATTAGTTTAAAACACTGCTAAACCCCCCACAGAGGCTGACAGGTGGGCCCCACCTGTCAGTTTGACCAGTCAGCAGCCCAGTTGACTGTTGACTCAATGCTGACCTCATGCTGACGTCATAATTAATTTTTGTTAATTTAAATAATTCCAGAAAATGATTTAATCTTTGAAAATTCGTAGAATTTAAACCGCAGCTCGGATCGAAAAACTTTATACATGAAAGTTGCTCAGAACGACGAGACAAATCCAACTGTTCCATCCGTTTCTGTGTCGGGACACTCTACGAAGGTGAACCCACAACTTTTAGCCTATTTCCGATAGATGAATAGTGCATATACACCGGTTAATAATTCCAACTTAAATCCTAAAATAACTAAAATGATTTAGACATGTCTTTAGGCAACCCTGTACTGCACGTTAGCATAGCATGCTCTGTGTTGCATATGTTTGCTGTGTATTTATCTGTTTCCTCCCCCTTTTCTCTCTCGGTAGACCCCGACACCGACGTAGTCCCTAAGACCGACGCATCTCTGGAGATCGACTACGCCCCTAACGAGCAGACCTTTGCCACAGAGCTTCCAGTCATGCACCCCCCCTTGAACATGCCGATATCGCCTATTCTTTCTCTCTTATGCTTCCATTAGAAATTGTTGCTGCCACTGCTTATCCTCTTTCTGATGCATAGCCTATTTTTGTAACTGTTGTTGATACCTACCTAATTATCCTAAACTGCTTAGTATAGGCTGGTTAGAGACCCACCAGAGACCCCACTTTGACCCAGTTACCCCTGCTGGATTATCAGATGACTCGATCAATGTGATCGACAGCCAGGCCCCAGCACCGCACATCACCCCCTTAGTTGTACGACACTGCAGCATTACTATCAAGTGCCGAGGGTGATACCTCGTTTAGCACTTCTGATGTTAACTCTGTAGAGTAGCTATTCAGTCGTGGTCATCGATGGTGATTCCTCCTTCACAACTCCCGATAACAACGCTGTCGTGCAACACCTCAAGTGTGAACCCATCGAGGGTGATTCCTCCGAGGTCACCTTGATGGTTACATCGAGTAGGAATCCAACGAGGGTGATACCTCGGATTCCCTTGATGTTATGGACACACGGATACTTGGACTTTACAACTGTTACTTTGAATGGCGGGTCGACCCTGAGGGGTACCCGCGTGAGCCTAAGTGGCGAGTGATATGAAGTCGGGTTGACCTGGAGGGTACCCGAGAGATAAATACGAGGTGCGGCTGGGCATTCTTAGCCCTTGCAGCAAGTCCTCAAGACGGGGCGATGGGGTCACATCGATCGTGAGTCTCTGCTCGTTACCGCACACCCCCAATACACTAATGATTTGGATATTTGATCCGAGTGGGCCTCTGGCCCGATAGCACTAACATCACGCTGGAATAATACGGGTACTCTGCGTCGTATGCATCAGCCAGAGCTTAATAGACATCAGTGACTGAGCGGCGCATGTCGAGTTGGACTGGGAACGCCCGCGCTTGTATAAGGGGGCCAGATCTGCCCTCGACGACCCCGTAACGTGAAGGAGTGCCCGGGGCGAAGGCCCAAGACCCCTGGGTGCATAGGTTAGTCCGGCGTGTTGACCTCTCTGTTAAGTTTTCGGTCGGGTTGCGGCGTGTTGTTTAGCCGAGGCCGGGCATGACCCAGAAAAGTGTGTCCGGCCGGAGTTAAACAAGCGTGGTGGGTAAGTTGGTGCACCCCTGCAGGGAAGAAAACATCTATGCATAGCCAGATCCTCGGTAACGGACGCTCAGAGTTGTATCCCGATCGATACAACTAGAACTTAATGATGGATTGAGATATGGATACTAGGGCTCTGTGATTGCTTTCTCGCAGGGAGTCGAGGAAGGTTCTCTGGGCGAGGTTGATACTGATTACTGCTACTACTTTATACTGTACTAATCTACACTCTTCTAATGCTGCAAGACTGCTGAAGATGCTAGTCTTCGATAGGACTAGGCCTTCTCTCTATTCTGGCATTTCTGCAGCCCAGTCCACATATACAACCTTTCTTTGATAATGTTGTATATGTAGTGTAGATCCTTGCTTGCTGAGTACTTCGGATGAGTACTCACGGTTGCTTTGCTTCCTCTTTTTCCCCATATCCGTTTGATGCAACCAGATGACGGAGCCCCTGAGACAGCTGCCCCTGTCGACGACTGCTACTACTACCCCGAGGGTGGTTACTACTACGAGTTGGCTGACGACCAGGAGTAGGTTCGGAGGGTCCCAGGCAGGAGGCCTGTGCCTTTTCGATCGTAGTGTTTTATTTTGCCTCGCCTTTTAATGGCCTATCTATTTTATCTTTTATATGTGTACTCAGATAACTGATGCTTCCGCTGACGCTTGTAAGCAAGCTTATGTATTCGAGCCCTCGAGGCCCCTGGCTTGTAATATATAGCTTGTATTATTTTAAATTCATGTCTAGAGTTGTGTTGTGATATCTTCAAGTGAGTCCTTAGGCTTGATCGTGTGCATTTGCGTGTATGATTAGTGCACGATTAAGCCGGGGGCGTCACAGGTTGGTATCAGAGCCGACTGCCTGTAGGAACCCCCTTTCCAACTCCTTGGCCGAAGTGGAGTCTAGTTGTCAAAATTGTTTTACTAACTTGGTTGTGTGGCTTACGGGCCCACGTCACCAATCGGGAGGTATTAGGATCTTTTATTCCTCGTCCATACTCTGGGACTCTGATCTCTCTTCTATTCGGGTTAAATGAATTTACTAACTACATTAGGTTCTCGTAACAGCTTTCCCCGGAGAGCCCCTTCATTCCGGATGGTTGCCTGCTTCACCAAAACACATTGACGATACTCTCCGATCTTCTCCCGAGAACTTGTGTTCATTCCTTTTGCAATCCCTTAACTCCGTTGAATCCTTATGGATAACTACGTACCCTCGCCATTCATACTTCCATCCCTACTTGTTCTTCTTATTACAAGATACCCAAAAGTATTCTTCGACTTTCGAGAATCCTTTTTCCGACTGCCATGCAGCTCTTTTCCGCCTGAATACCCCTACGAATAATTCCTCATACTTATCGGGGATTCGTTCATCCCCAGTTGTTCATATGTCTCACAAAATTCTTTGAATGCAATTCGATCTCCCGAAAATCCTCTGCAGCCTATTGCTCTTGAATCTCCATGCCTGCTTGCATATTGGTTAATTCCACATGTCTAGCAGTATTTACTATAATCCTTTGTAATTGGCATTCTGATCCTATTGAGTCAACATGTGTGCGAACACTCGCAATCATCAATTAATCCTTAGAAAATTTTCTTTTCGGCTCAGACATCGTTCCGGATATGAGCTGGTTCTTGCCCAACCAAGATTTGATCGGTGTGTCTCTAAGTCTGTTCAACCTATCCATCTTCGATCAGAGCATCTGATTCTGATACACCGATCTAGAAATCAAGTTTCTTTGTATTTAAAGCATCGAATTATTCAGATGTTTTGATAAGCCGATGCCTTTGCATCCCTTCTCCCTCTGACTGATTACCGATACTCACATCAACTCCGTCGTGAATCGCCAGCTCCATTATTGGGTTGTTATCTGACATTGTCCTTAACATCTGAAATCTTGAGAGTTTTTCCCTGATACATAATGCCTTTGGTAAAATGTATCCTCTCCTTTAGTCAGCCATGCTCTACCATCGAGCTTGAGTTATGTAATCCTGAAGTTCATGGTATATGTTCCTAAGATACCCCTACGAATTGAACCTATGCTTTCCCTATTCCGTGTGAACTCAAAAGTTATGCGAGTCATACTCTTCTGGTGCTTCACCAGATAAATCTTCCGCACTACAATTTCTTCGGAAAGGAGGAGTGAATGAAAGGTTATGCATTGAAGAAGTGGGAGTCGACCTTGAACCTTTGTGTTCATGCCCATGGACCCGATGTAGAACTCATCATGGAAGCTACCCGTAAAAATAATTGTTCCCTTGGTATAAGTTCATCTTGTATCTTTGAATTGATCCTTTGCAATCGTGGTTCCGACCATATTTTCTCCTTGATTCCATTTCCCGGACAAGATAAAATACTTGTCCTCTGCAGATCATTTCACTCGTCCAACCTCTACTCTGATTTACTTTCGGGTATTATCCCTGGTACATGTTACTGGGAAGTTTAATACTCCATCACATCATTCCTAGTCTGACCGGCTATATCATCATCATGCTAAATTTTAACCGTGCTACCTGGTTCTTATTCCCGGAGCACAACTTTTCGACAATGAGCGAAGCTTACGCCAATCTTCCTCATCTTATCATTTCACCTCGAACAACAAGCTTGATTTCGAGCTTCTGACGTATCCGTGGTTCCAATAGCCTTCGCTTCATCATTCCTTTTGCTTGATGTCGTTGCTGCACGATGGCATCTTCATAGAGCCTCTCGACAAAATTAGTCGTGATCACCATCAATATACTGAATTGTTCTAGGATTTCAATCGAATTCTTGAGGAGAAATACCATCCTTGTCCCTCGATGATTTGTGTTATCATCGACAACATCCTTGACTTCCTACCAATACAGACTTGGTCATGTTTTGGGTATATCTTACGTTCCTCGACATTCTTGGAATTGTTCCTTTGTACTTCTTGTGACTTTCAGATTCAATCTTGCTTGAAACACCATGTTAATGCAACCTCGAAGCATGACTGTGGTACGCCAAACTACGACAAGAACATTGGAGGCACATTGCCAAATGCTTCTTGATCTATTATTCGGACACCGTTGTATGGATAACATCATGAATTCTCTTGCCCCTTTATCTAAATGGTGATGTACTTGTTGTTCTGACATGTATATCATGCTCTACTTTTCCTTGGGAAAAGATACACTCCTAAATCTTGTGTATAAACACTTTTTTCCTTTCCATTGGTTTGTTTAACTTTTCTTGTGATCTATATAATATAAGCAGAAATAATTCCCTACTTATAAAACATCCCGATGTACAACCTTGTCAGTGAGACCGTGTTACTATTGTTGATGACATTTTGGTAACCACCGATGGACGAGAACTTTGCCTATTGGTGCACCTCGTTTTAACAAGCAGGAAAATGGTTCTCTTCGTCCCTCGCCCTTGGTACCGATGTTGTCACGGACATAACTGACAGACTATCCTCTGACATACCCTGTTGTTGTGACCGGTAAGATGACACCGTTCTTCCTACTCTCGATCGACCCCCATCACAGTTCCACAGGATCGGAACCTGACTCTCCTGTACATCCTTGATTCCGAAGTATCCTTTGCTCTTGGCTTTGTGTGTTATTATGAGCCACCCTCCGAGAGATGATCTATTCCCGATGCTCTGAACCCCTTTTCACACTCTGTTCAGGTATCGATCGTTTGTCCATTCGTTTGAAACTTCTTATTGTACCTTCATACTTTGCTCTCGATGTTTTATTAAGTTTCAACTCGAGAGATACTTCTGCCACATTCCCTGAATTGTTCACCAGATAATTAACCCTATAAGGGTCAGCTCTCCCGAAGTTACTCTTTACTTCCCCACTTAAATCTCGGGACGAGATTTCTTGTAGTGGAGGAGATTTGTAACATCCCCAGCATCACACTACAGTAATCCCTTATGATCAGTGCCAAGTCATCTTGAATTTACAAAGCTTAATCATATTGGATTAGCATCTCATTTCAAAATCCTTCTCTGAATTCAATGCAAATTCAAAGTGCAAAATAAAGTTGCTTAAAATTTGCTGGAAAAATGCTCACCTTCTAGCAAAAATTCCAAAACAATTAGCTGTTAAGGAAAAAAGCATCACCTCTATGCTAAAATGAGTAGTAGCATTTAAACAGTGCTAATTCAGCAATTTAAAATTGCAAACTCATTTTTGAAAAATGCAATTGAATTCCACTGGTCTCCAAAATATTTGGGGCAGTGTATAAAATCACCAGGGAATTAAAGGGGCACTTCCCATATTTTTCCTAAGTAAATTGGGTGCGCAAATATTCTTTTACCCATCTTTGTTTATTAAATAAAAAGAAAACAGAAAAGAAATAAAGAAAAAGAGAAGGGCCACTGTTGGCTGGGCCTTAGTGCACAGTGTGCAGGCCCAGCCCAACAGAGCCGTCGTCGTCTCCCTCCTCACCGTGTCAGCGCGCGCGCACCCGAGCCGGCGATGGCCATCCCCCGGCGCCGCTACCGCCATGATGAGGATAAAGATCGACCCTAGGGCACCCCCAGGCAAAGCCTAGCCTCAGTTCTCCTCTCCCTCGCTCGATCCCAAGCTCGCCCGAGACGCCATCGCCGTCGCCGCGTCGATCCCGCACCCACCATCGTCCCCGTGCCATGCCGCCATGTCCGATCGCTCCGCCATCGTCTTCTCCGTCGACTGCGCCCAGCCGTTCAAGCCGGAGGCCACCGAGTCGAGCCGGGCGACCTCGTCTTCCTCCTTCGACCACCTCGACTCCGGCGATGATTCCGGTGACGACAAGCTTCCCCGAGCCCATTTAAGCACACCTGCAGGGCCTGGTGAGCAGTCGCCGTCTTCTCCCCCTCTTCCCCGTGTGGATTCGCCTCTGTACTCGCCGTATTTTGCACGCCTGGACGCTCCACCGTAGAAGTCATCGCCGGTGAGCCTTCGGTGACCAAATGGTCATGTGGCGCTGCTCATGGTGCTCGCCCACGCGCGTAGATGCCCTCTGGCCTAGCCATTTGGCCCGAGCGCGCCCGTTTCACTGTTTTCGACCGTGCCCGAAGCTCGTCGCCGCCACGGCTCAACGCTGGCGTGTCTCCGGCCACCACCCACGTGTTCCGACGCCGTAGATGGACGCGGCGCGCTCTCCTCGTTCTAACACAAGTTGCGGCGCTCGATTTGTTGCCCCCTAGGCAAATTCCGAGCCTCTCCGGCGAGAGCGCCGCCGCAGAGCTCGCCGGCGCGATTCTGTCGCCGGCGCTGACCTGTCACCGTGTGGGGCCCGCTCTGTGAGACTGCCAGTGGGCCCCTGGACCAACTTTGACCGCGTTGACCATGGTCAACTGCAGCTACTGTTCACAACTGACCCTGACAAGTGGGTCCCCCATGTCAGCAGCCTAATTAGCATCTAATTACACTTAGTTTAATTAATCACTGATTAGTTTAGTCTCTAACAGTAGGCCCCACCTAGCTAATTAACCTGGTAGATTAGTTTAAAACACTGCTAAACCCCCCACAGAGGCTGACAGGTGGGCCCCACCTATTAGTTTGACTAGTCAGTATCCCAGTTGACTGCTAACGTAATGCTGACCTCATGCTGATGTCATAATTAATTTCTGTTAATTTGAATAATTCCAAAAAATGATTTAATCTTTGAAATTTCGTAGAATTTAAACCGTAGCTCGGATCGAAAACCTTTATACATGAAAGTTGCTCAGAACGACGAGACGAATCTAACCATGCCATCCGTTTCTGTGTTGGGACCCTCTATGGAGGTGAACCCACAACTTTTAGCCTATTTCTGATAGATGAATAGTGCAGATACACCAGTTAATAATTCCAAGTTAAATCCTAAAATAACTAAAATGATTTAGACATGTCTTTAGGCAACCCTGCACTGCATGTTAGCATAGCATGCTCTGTGTTGCATATGCTTGCTGTGTATTTATCTGTTTCCTCCCCCTTTTCTCTCTCGGTAGACCCCGACACCGACGTAGTCCCTGAGACCGACGCAGCTCCGGAGATTGACTATGCCCCTGACGACCAGACCTTTGCCGCAGAGCTTCCAGGCAAGCACCCCCCCATGAACATGCCGATATCGCCTATTCTTTCTCTCTTATGCTTGCATTAGACATTGTTGCTGCTACTACTTATCCTATTTCTGATGCATAGCCTGTTTTTGTAACTGCTTTTGATACCTACCTGATTATCCTAAACTTCTTAGTATAGGCTGGTTAGAGACCCACCAGAGACCCCACTTTGAACCAGTTGCCCCCGCTGGATTATCAGATGACTCGATCAATGTGATCGACAGCCAGGCCCCAGCACCGCACATTATCCCCTTAGTTGTACGACACTGCAGCGTTACTATCAAGTGCCGAGGGTGATACCTCGTTTAGCACTTTTGATGTTAACTCTGTAGAGTAGCTATTCGGTCGTGGTCATCGAGGGTGATTCCTCCTTCACCACTCCCGATAACGATGCTGTCGTGCAACACCTCAAGTGTGAACCCATCGAGGGTGATTCCTCTTAGTTCACCTTGATGGTTACATCGAGTAGGAATCTAACGAGGGTGATACCTCGGATTCCCCTGATGTTATGGACACACGAATACTTGGACTTTACAACTGTTACTTGGAAAGGCGGGTCGACCCTGAGGGGTACCCGCGTGAGCCTAAGTGGCGAGTGATATGAAGTCGGGTTGACCTGGAGGGTACCCGAGAGATAAATACGAGGAGCAGCTGGGCATTCTTAGCCCTTTCAGCAAGTCCTCGAGACGGGGCGACGGGGTCACATCGATCGTGAGTCTCTGCTCATTACCGCACACCCCCAATACACTAACGATTTGTATATTTGATCCGAGTGGGCCTCTGGCCCGATAGCACAAACCATCACGCGGGAATAATATGGGTACTCTGCGTCGTATGCATCAGCCGAAGCTTAATAGACATCAGCGACTGAGTGGCGCGCGTCGAGTTGGACTGGGAATGCCCGCGCTTGTATAAGGGGGCCAGGTCTGCCCTCGACGGCCCTGTAATGTGCAGGAGTGCCCGGGGCGAAGGCCCAAGACACCTGGGTGCATAGGTTAGTCCGGCGTGCTGACCTCTCTGTTAAATTTTCGGTCGGGTTGCAGCGTGTTGTTTAGCCGAGGCCGGGCATGACCCAGAAAAATGTGTCCGGCCGGAGTTAAGCGAGCGTGGTGGGTAAGTTGGTGCACCCCTGCAGGGAAGAAAACATCTATGCATAGCCAGATCCTTGGTAACGGATGCTCGGAGTTGTATCCCGGTCGATACAACTAGAACTTAATGATGGATTGAGATATGGATACTAGGGCTCTGGGATTGCTTTCTCGCAGGGAGTCGAGGAAGGATCTCTGGGCGAGGTTGATACTGATTACTGCTACTACTTTATACTGTACTAATCTACACTCTTCTAATGCTGCAAGACCGCTGAAGATGCTAGTCTTTGATAGGACTAGGCCTTCTCTCTATTCTGGCATTTCTGCAGCCTAGTCCACATATACAACCTTTCTTTGATAATGTTGCATATGTAGTGTAGATCCTTGCTTGCTGAGTACTTCGGATGAGTACTCATGGTTGCTTTGCTTCCTCTTTTTCCCCATATCCATTTGATGCAACCAGATGATGGAGCCCCTGAGACAACTGCCCCCAGCGACGACTGGTACTACTACCCTGAGGGTGGTTACTACTACGAGTTGGCTGACGACCAGGAGTAGGTTCGGAGGGTCTCAGGTAGGAGGCCTGCGCCTTTTCGATCGTAGTGTTTTCTTTTGCCTCGCCTTTTAAAGGCCTATCTGTTTTATCTTTTATATCTGTACTCAGATAACTGATGCTTCCACTGACGCTTGTAAGCGAGCTTATGTATTCGAGCCCTCGAGGCCCCTGGCTTGTAATATATAGCTTGTATTATTTCAAATTCGTGTCTAGAGTTGTGTTGTGATATCTTCAAGTGAGTCCTTAGGCTTGATCGTGTGCATTTGCGTGTATGATTAGTGCACAATTAAGCCGGGGGCGTCACAACCTCGGCCCTAAATACTCCTGAAACGTCCGCCTGCAGCCACCGGAGACTAGATCTAGCCGCAGCTGGTTTTTAGTCCCACCTCGCTGCGCGAGTTGGCCGCACACCAGCTTAAATAGCCGCGCAGGCGGATGGCTGCAAGCTTCTCTCTTGTTGCATTGGATCAAATCTGGCTATGTGAGCGAGACAGGTTGATACTTGATTGCATTTCATAAACCGATGATTGTTCATCGGGTGTCACCTTTGCCTCATTCATGTACATTGAATAATCCTGCTACAATGGAAGAGATTTTTAAATTAGGTGCGGCTGGAGATGCTGATAGATATAAGAATTATTAGAAGATCACAAAACACACGGTGATACGTCTCCGTCTTATCCACTTTTCCTAACGCTTTTGCTCTTGTTTTGGACTCTAATTTGCATGATTTGAATGAAACTAACCCGGACTGACGCTGTTTTCAGCAGAACTACCATGGTGTTCTTTTTGTGCAGAAATAAAAGTTCTCGGATTGGAACAAATTTTTTTGGAGAATTATTTTGCAATAAAATAAAAATACTGGAGCCAAGAACCACCGGAGGGGGCCCCTGGTTGAGCACAACCCACCAGGGTGCGCCACCCCCTCCAGGCGTGCCCAGGTGGGTTGTGCCCACCTGGTGGCCCCGCATACCCTAATTCCGATGCTATAAAATCCTATTTTTGGAGAATAAAATCAGGGAAAAAGTTTCACCTCGTTTCATGATACGGAGCCGCCGCCACCTCCTGTTCTTCATCGGGAGGCCAGATCCGGAGCCCGTTCGGGGCTCTGGAGAGGGGAATCTTCGGTCTTCGTCATCACCAACCCTCCTTCATCACCAATTCCATGATGCTCCCCACTGGGAGTGAGTAATTCCTTCGTAGGCTCGCTGGTCGGAGAGGATTTGGATGAGATTCATCATGTAATCAAGTTAGTTTTGTTAGAGCTTGATCCCTAGTATCCATTATGTTCTGAGATTGATGTTGTTATGACTTTGCCATGTTAATGCTTGTCACTAGGGCCCGAGTACCATGATTTCAGATCTGAACCGTTTATGTTTTTACCATTATATCTATGTTCTAGATCCAATCTTGCAAGTCATATTCACCTATTACGTGTTATGATCCATAAACCCTGGGGTGACAATAATCGGGATACTTTCCGGTGATGACCGTAGTTTCAGGAGTTCATGTATTCACTATGCGTTAATGCTTTGTTCCAGTTCTCTATTAAAAGGAGGCCTTAATATCCCTTAGTTTCCTTATGGACCCCGCTGCCACGGGAGGGTAGGACAAAAGATGTCATGCAAGTTCTTTCCATAAGCACGTATGACTATTTACGGTATACATGCCTACATTATATTTATGAACTGGAGCTAGTTTTGTATCGCCCTAGGTTGTGACTGTTATATGATGAATATCATCCAATGAGTTCACCGATCCAATGCCTACGAATTTCCCACATATTGTTGTTGCTAAGTTACTACTGATGTTGCTACTGTTACACTTGCTACAAAATCATTGCTATCACTGTTACAGTTACTGCTACTATTATCACTGCTATCAAAACTATCATATTACTGTGCTACTGATCACTTTGCTGCAGATATTTAATCTCCAGGTGTGGTTGAATTGACAACTCAACTTCTAATACTTACAAATATTCTTTGGCTCCCCTTGTGTCGAATCTATAAATTTGGGGTGAATACTCTACCCTCGAAAACTGTTGTGATCCCCTATACTTGTGGGTTATCAAGACCTTTTTCTGGCACCGTTGCCGGGGAGCATAGCTATATTTGTTGAGTCACTTGGGATTATTATTTATTTATCACTATGAAGAATCTGAAGGATACAAAAACTAAGATCGTTCCCTCTAGGACGAGGGGAGGTAAGGAACTGCCATCACACTCTGCATTTGATTCACCTTTTGTTTTGAGTAGACTTGCAACACCACCACATGCTATTAATCCTGATATGTCGCATGTTATTGATGATGCTACTTCTACTATGAATGCTACTCATGATGATGCTAGTACCTTGCTTGATGATAATATGCCACTAGGTGAATTTCTTGATGAACAAATTGCTAGAGCTAAAGATATTGAGAATCTGAAACTGATGAAATTATTGAAACTGATGAAGTACTTGAAACTGAAAATCTTGAAACACCTATTAGGCCTAGCTCTCCTAGATATGAATTGCCTAAGATACCTGAAGGTTATGTTAAGGACAAGGAGACAACTAGAGATTTTCTTGCTTGCAATGATAGAGATGATCTTAAGAAATTATTATGCAAACTGAAAGAAAAATCTTTGAATGCTAGAATGAAATGTGATCCCAAGTTTGCTACTTCGCCTATAGTTGTTACTTATAAGGATTATGAATTCTCTGTCGACCCAGAGTTAATTACTTTGGTTGAATCTGATCCTTTCCATGGCTATGAAACTGAAACTATTGTGGCACACCTTACTCAATTAAATGATATAGCCACCCTATTTGCTCATGATGAGAAGATTCGCTACTATTATATTCTCAAATTATTTCCGTTCTCATTAAAGGGTGATGCTAAGATATGGTACAATACTCTTGCTCCAGGTTGTGTGCGTAGTCCCTAGGATATGATTTATTACTTGTATGAAAAATATTTTCCTGCTCATAAGAAACAAGCTGCCTTACAGGAAATATTTAACTTTGTGCAAATTGAAGAAGAGAGTCTCCCACGAGCTTGGGGGAGGCTTCTCCAATTGTTTAATGCTTTGCCTGAACATCCTCTTAAGAAAAATGAAATAATTGATATCTTCTATAATGGACTAACCGATGCTTCTAGGGACTTCCTAGATAGTTGTGCTGGTTGTGTTTTCAGGGAACGAACTGTTGAACAAGCTGAGGAATTATTGAATAATATATTAAAAAATTATGATGATTGGACTCTTCCTGAACCACCACCTAAACCCACTCCGAAGAAGAGGGGTATCTTATATCTAAGTCCTGAAGATATGCAGGAGGCAAAGAAAAGTATGAAGGAAAAAGGTATTAAAGCAGAGGATGTTAAAAATTTACCTCCTATTGAAGAGATACATGGACTTGACACACCGCCACCAAAGGTGGTAGAGGTAAATTCTTTAATGAAATTTGATGAAAGTGACATCCCTTATAATAAACATCCTAGTCAATGCCTTTATGAGTTTGACAACTACATTAGAAAACAAGATCACTTCAATGAAAATGTTGTGAAACAATTGAAATATAATTCCAATATGATTGCTCGCTTGAGTGACTTGCTGTTTAGAATTAATAATGATGTAAGAGGTGTAGGAAAACATGCTTCTATGGTTCAAACTCAATTAGAACAAATTGCTAAATCTCAAAGAGAGTTGCTTAGTGAAATGAATAATAATATGAATGACTTTGCTTTTAGAGTAGCAACTAGAGGAGGTAAAATGACTCAGGAACCACTTTATCCTGAGGGACACCCTAAAAGAATTGAACAAGACTCTCAAAGAATTAACACTGATGCACCTAGTCCTTCTAAAAAGAAGAGAAAAGAAAAATGATAGGACTTTGCATACCTCTAGTGAACCTGAAGTAGAAAAACCTCCTGATAATATTGATGTTTCTATTTCTGATGCTGAAACACAATCTGGTAATGAACATTCACCTAGTGATAATGAAAAAGATAATGATGATGTTCATGAAGACACTCAACCAGACACTAATAAACAACCAGATAATGATGTTGAAATAGAACCAGCTGTTGATCTTGATAACCCACAACCTAAAAATAAAAGATACGATAAAAGAGACTTTGTTGCTAGAAAACATGGAAGGGAAAGAGAACCATGGGTTCAACAACCCATGCCCTTTCCACCTAAATCAACAAAGAAAAAAGATGATGAAGAATTTGAACGCTTTGCTGAAATGCTTAGGCCAGTCTTTTTGCGCACTCGCTTGACTGATATTTTAAAGATGGCCCCTTATGCAAAATATATGAAAGACATCATCACTATTAAGAGAAAAATACCTGAAGCTGAAATCTCCACCATGCTTGCTAATTATTCTTTTAAGGATGGAGTACCTAAAAAACTTGGAGATCCAGGAATACCAACTATACCTTGCTCCATCAAAAGAAATTATGTTAAAACTGCTTTGTGTGACTTAGGAGCTGGTGTTAGTATTATGCCTTTCTCCTTATATAAAAGACTTGATTTGAATAAAATCACACCTACTGAAATATCTTTGCAAATGGCTAACAAATCAACTTCCATACCTATCGGTATTTGTGAGGATGTGCCCGTTGTTGTTGCCAATGTTACTATCTTAACTGACTTTGTTATACTTGAGATGCCCGAGGACGACAACATGTCGATTATCCTTGGTAGACCCTTTTTGAATAATGCAGGGGCTATTATTGATTGCAATAAAAGCAAGGTCACTTTTCATATCAATGGTAATGAGCATACGGTGCACTTTCTGAAGAAACAATTCCAAGTGAATGGTATTAATGTTATTGAAAAATCTCCGACACTTACTATTGGAAGTTTTCAACTACCTCTACCTACTGCCAAAAAGAAAATATGAAATGCTTATTGTTGGGGACATGCATATCCCCGTTGAGGTAACTTAGTGTTTTATGAAAGTTCTTCTGTTTCATGCTAATCAAAGGTGGTTGTCGATAAGACTTGATCAACCTTATTAATGGATCATTTTTGAGAGGTTTGAAGTTGATGAATTTAGTAAGCACAACCATCTGCTCCCAACTTTTATTTTCTGTTTTTCCTAGTTAAATAAAATAAAATGCCATGTTTTGTCTGTTTTCTTAATTTCCCGTGCAATAAAAAATGACCCAAAAATAAAAGTTCTCAGAATGCCCTGAAAATTTAATATGATTTTTTTTGAATATTTTTGAATTTTTGGTGCAAATAACATCAGTGGGGGGTGCACCTGGTGACAACAAGACACCAGGGCGCGCCTTGGTGGGTTGTGGTCGACACGTGGGTCCCCTCACTTACTTCTTTAGCCCATGTCATCTCCTACCTCCAGAAAAAAATCACCATTGCTCTCTCTCGTTTTCTCGCTCTCAAACCCGTGGATATCGATCTCTTTGCTCGAAGCTCCATTCCCGAAATTGTTTTGGGGGATTGCTACTTGGTATGTGACTCCTCCATTGCTCCAATTAGTTTTTGCTTTAGTGGATTATATTTTGAATAATTAGCTACTCTTGGTGCCGCTGTAGATGAGCTTGCATGTTGAATTTTTAGAGTTCTAAGTAGTTTGAATGCTTAATATGGCCTCTATGCACCCCCATGAGTAGTTGCTATCAATCTTGTTATGTTTTGTTGACAAAAATTTTGTGGACTAAAATTTCAGAATTTTATCTAAAGGAATAAGATGAGTTTCTTTAGGAAGTTTGCCTCCAAGAAAAATGCTAAGGGAGTCATTGGGGAATCATCGGACAATGACCTCCATACTCGGAGAAGGGCAGAGGCGCGGCCATGCGAATTGCCACAGAATCCCTTCATGGAGGGGGCCGGGATTCATCAAGAGTTTGCCTAGTTCCCTGCAAATGCCGGGCTAACCGACTTCATCGCAGTTGAGTGTGAACAATAGCATCTCCTTACAAATTCCTTTGTGCAAATTTTTCATTTTCTGAGTAGGAATAATCCCCCTGAGGTGCAGTTTAATTTATATGCTAAAACCCATCAGATGCCACTCACTGACTTTTGCGATATATGCTTGATCCCTTCTGACGGGGAAATAAGAGAGCCTAGACCTGCAGAGTTTGAGGGCTTTTATCGTACTCTGACAGTGGGAGATGAGAGAGGGGTATCGAGTGTTACCACCACTAGCTTGCATTTTCCTTCTGTGCATTATTTTGCTCTATTCATCGCTATGTTTAATTGCTAGAGAAAAGGTCGGTGCACTTAGTGCTCCCGACTTCGCCATCTTACGCCGTGCACTATACGGCAATAACACCTTTAGCCTTGGGGCCATTATTGCATGCCGTCTGCACCTTAATAGAACCAAGGGCAAAATTCATGGCGGTATTTATGCTACTCGCTTAGCGAGTCACTTTAACGTTCAGATACACTAACATGATTATCCTCTGTCCAAGGTTTATCTAGCTCACCAGGCGATGGTGGCTCACTAGTTTACTGATGAGGCTGACTCTCTTCATAATATTCGTTATAACCTGGTTTACAGTGTGGAAACCCGTGATATTATCCCATTACCTGCACCTGCTTTGTTTGATTCTATTGCCAGGGGAGGATACAGGGTCATGCCAGCGAACACTATTGCCTACCGGAACACCCAGGCAGTGGCAGAGGAGCCTCAGGAGTGGGACGCTCAGGTGCCGCCGCCGCAGCACTTCGAGATGGGACCAGATGGCTACTACGAGTGGTGATTACCAAGCTAGGCCAAAAGCCTAAGCTTGGAGGAGTACGTATTTCCACTGACATTACATTCATGTTCACACATTTCATTCCAGTTGTCGGTGTTCACATCTCTTTCATTGTATTATCCATGCTAGGTTTATTTTCTCGCTTTCTTCTTGTGTGTTTGAAAAACTTTGAGAAAATAAAAAAATGTTTCTTGCTTTTTTTCGGTTTTTCTTTCTAGTTTAGTTAGTTGTAGTATTAAAAAGAAAACCCAAAAAGATTTCCTTGTTCTTCTTTTGCTTGTTGGGAGCTCTCCTGTGTAAATAGTTTTTCTTGTTTTTGTTTTTCTTTATCTTTAGTTTGCTTCCCTCAAGAAAAACTAAAACTCAAAAAAAAAATTCAGTGTGTTTCTCTGAAATTCTTTTCATTTTGTTGAGTCATACCAAGGAGAAGACCATGATGAAAATGTTGAGTGGCTCTCATATGCATTCCTATTGATCTAATAAAGAACCCATATTACTTTGTCTTCTTCTTTTGAATAAAATGTTGCAGATTCCAGCTTAGTCCACGGTACTCTTGAACTATTATTATTTTCATATCATTCGGTCGTGCAAGTGAAAGGCAATAATGATGATATTTGATGAACTGGCTGTGGCAGAGAGAAATGGGTATGAACTCAACTTGTTTTGTTTTTGTAAATATGTTTAACCTAGTACCCATGATTCAGCATATTATGATCAAACATGTTTGCAATGACAATTAGAGATTATAGTTTCTCATGCCATGCCTAAGTAGCTAGGAGTGAATAATGATTTATCTTGGATGTCAACATGCATTAAAATGATTGTGATGTAGTATGATGATATGGTATCCTCCTCTGAATGTTTCAAGTGGCTTGACTTGGCACATGTTCATGCATGTAGTTGAATCAAAACCAACATAGCCTCTACGATATTTATGTTCATGGTGGCCATATCCTACTCATGCTAGTATTCAATGTTAATTATGCATAACGCATGTTCATGACCATTTTCGCTCTCTAGCTGGCCGCTTCTCAACCTATTTGCTAGCCTTCGCCTGTACTAAGCGGGAATACTGCTTGTGCATCAAAATCCTAAAACCCAAGTTATTCCAGATGAGTCCACCATATCTACCTATATGCGGTATTACCCTGCCGTTCTAAGAAAATTTGTATGTGCCACCTCTAAAAACTTCAAATAAACTTATGTTTTTGTGTGCCTGGATTGTTCATAGAGTGACAAGGGGTAGTCGGTATCTTCCATGCTAAGCGAGTTATTCTCATGATGAGTGTTTATTCACTCGTCCTTGCACGAGAGGGCGGTAATAGGGATTCCCAGTCCCGAAATCAAAAATTGCAAATAGTTAAAAAAACTCCCCCAGGACTGATGTTGGTATGGACGGTACCCGTGGATTCGGCTAGCCGTGGAGTGTGTTTGTTGGTGGAGGGGGAGTAAACCTTTACTTTTATCGCTTGGGAACCGCCACTAATGTGTTTAGCATGGAAGATATTGATAACTTTTGGTCATGACGTAAACAGGAAGGGTGCATTTCCCAAAATGAAATTTATCTCTATTTTAAATCTTTGAGCTCTGGCACCACTACAAATCCTTTCTTCCCTCTGCGAAGGGACTATCTATTTAATTTTATGTTGAGTGATCACCTTCTCAAATAAGCGCCAAATCTGAGAGCACTATTATTATCCTCATGCATTATGCATAGTTAATGTTGGATGCATCATGACTGGATCTTTTCTACCATGAATTACAATGTTTAGTCGCTGCTTGAACTTTGGAGGTGCTCTGCATTTATGTTTTGCGGTCTCAGAAAGGGCTAGTGAGATACCACTGTTGTCATATTATATCACGGTTGTTTTCAAAGTGTTGTCATTGGAGATATTTTATTATTGCTCGCTAGTTGCTTATGCCATTGATATGAGTTAATATAATTTTTAAGAGTTATCGTTGACATGGTTAGTCATGATCTTTGCTGAAAACTAGGGTGCTACTTAAGCTTATTTATGTAAACAAGAACAAAAGAGTTCGTAAAAGTTTTTATTTTTCACTTTCAGTTTGTCAACTGAATTGCTTGAGGACAAGCAAAGGTTTAATCTTGGGGGAGTTGATACGTCTCCATTGTATCTACTTTTCCTAATGTTTTTGCTCTTGTTTTGGACTCTAATTTGCATGATTTGAATGAAACTAACCCGGACTAACGTTGTATTCAGCAGAACTACCATGGTGTTGTTTTTGCGCAGAAATAAAAGTTCTCGGAATGGAACGAAACTTTTTGGAGAATTATTTTGCAATAAAAGAAAAATACTGGAGCCAAGAACCACCCGAGGGGGGCCCTTGGTTGAGCACAACCCACTAGGGCGCACCACCCCCTCCAGGCGCGCCCAGGTGGGTTGTGCCCACCTGGTGGCCCCGCAAACCCTAATTCCGACGCTATAAAATTCTATTTTTGGAGAAAAAAATCAGGGAAAAAGTTTCATCGCGTTTCATGATATGGAGCCACCGCCACCTGCTGTTCTTCATCGGGAGGCCAGATCTGGAGCCCGTTCGGGGCTCCGGAGAGGGGAATATTCGGTCTTCATCATCACCAACACTCCTTCATCGCCAATTCCATGATGCTCCCCACCGGGAGTGAGTAATTCATTCGTAGGCTCGCTGGTCGGTGAGGAGTTGGATGAGATTCATCATGTAATCGAGTTAGTTTTGTTAGGGCTTGATCCCTAGCATCCATTATGTTCTGAGATTGATGTTGTTATGACTTTGCCATGCTTAATGCTTGTCACTAGGGCCCGAGTACCATGATTTCAGATCTGAACCGTTTATGCTTTCACCATTATATCTATGTTCTAGATCCGATCTTGCAAGTCATATTCACCTATTACATGTTACGATCCGTAAACCCCGGGGTGACAATAATCGGGATACTTTTCGGTGATGACCATAGTTTCATGAGTGCATGTATTCACTATGTGTTAATGCTTTGTTTCGGTTCTCTATTAAAAGGAGGCCTTAATATCCCTTAGTTTCCTTATGGACCCCGCTGCCACGGGAGGGATGTCATGCTAGTTCTTTTCATAAGCATGTATGACTATTTACGGAATACATGCCTACATTATATTTATGAACTGGAGCTAGTTTTGTATCGCCCTAGGTTATGACTGTTATATTATGAATATCATCCAACGAGTTCACCGATCCAATGCCTACGAATTTCCCACATATTGTTCTTGCTAAGTCACTACTTCTGTTGCTACTTTTACACTTGCTACAAAATCATTGCTATCACTGTTACTGCTACTATTATCACTGCTATCAAAACTATCATATTACTGTGCTACTGATCACTTTGCTGCAGATATTTAATCTCCAGGTGTTGTTGAATTAACAACTCAACTGCTAATACTTACAAATATTCTTTGGCTCCCCTTGTGTCGAATCTGTAAATTTGGGTTGAATACTCTACCCTCGAAAACTGTTGCGATCCCCTATACGTGTGGGTTATCACATGGTATTTATGGCGTACCCATGTTTTTTTTTTCCGTTAATGATCCATAAGTCAGTTACCTGTCCGATGTTTCCTAATAAAGCAAGCGTACCATTGACCGAAAAAATGAACTACACGTGTACATATTTTTGGAGACGGGATCTGCCTATTTTCTCTTTTCTCGCACACGAGTATTTTACGCGCTTCGTCTGTGTTGTGTGTTTCCCCCGCCCAAGTTTCAAGTTTCGTAGCGAAATTTTCATTAGGCACACGATGTCAGTTATTCCTCCCACCACATCCCCACCCATCAAATTTCCGCAGTATCTCCCCCACGCCGCCGTCGCAACCACAGCTTCAACCATATCTACGTTCTGCCCGAGCATCATCGATCCAGTCAGGTAACGCACCGATCTCTATCACGGCCCCGACCTAATTCGTTAAATGGCGCCTGCAAAACATCCTCATGCCTCCAAATCCCCACTGCCCAGAGCATCACCGCGCAAGCCCAACCACATATCACGTGGAGGTCGAGGAGCTGATGGTGGTTGATGGCACGATGGTCGTTGTGCGTGTTGACCCGGCGGAACACCTCACCTCCGCCGCCGCCGACTTGGTGCAGGCTTTGGCCCAGATGAAGTGCCCCAGCGACTACCCCCCAAGACTTACCAAGTATGATCTGACCAGCTCAATCCTACCAATACCACTTGCAATGGCTATGTTTTGTATGGTTGATGTATTAAGCTTGTTCGTGCCTTGTTTATTTGAGTACTTCACACTGTGTGATGTTCGAGTATTAGCTGTCCAACTCAATTTTACCAATACCAGCAACAAACTTACAATACGTGACTCAGGATGTTGTTAAGCTTTTTGTAATTAACAGTTGTATCCATTTTTTAATCTGTCCCTTTGCTACCATGCTACTCTCCGTGATGAAGATATCACTAGAGATGCTGCCCATTTGCTATTTTTGGTGGATGCTAACCCTATTGTAGTTAACATGACTTTCCATGTACTTACGCAGGGCCATAACGGGTGATGCTGTTGTTTGCCGTCGAGGTTAGCTGGATCCCATGTCTTACAGTATTTTACATCATTTGTGCGATGCAGTTTAACTTTTAACATTTACTGGTTGCCTGTAGGTACACATGTCAGTGGCACTGATCCATGCTTCGACCCGGTGGAACACCTCGCCTCGGCCGCTGCTGACTTTGGGCGGGCTCTGGCCAAGATGATGTGCCCCAGCAACTACCTCTCAGGACTTACCAAGTATGAACTCACCAGTTCAATCTTACCAATACCAATTGCAATGGCTATGTTTTGTACGGTTGATGTATTAAGCATGTTGTAGTAAACATGCCTAACACGTCTTAGCTATTTTCCCTACCTTTTTATATACAACTGGGCCATTCTCTGCTCTGGCAGCACCTGCCTTGCGATGTTTAACTCTGCCAATTGCATTTTTATCAATACCAGTTTCAATGGCTATACTAGGTTGGCTGTAGTTAAACGTGCCTTGTTATTTTCAGTACTACACACTATGTGATGTTCAAGTATGACTTGTCTAGCTCAATTTCACCAATAGCAGCTACAAACTTACAAAACATGACTTAGGATGCTGTTAAGCCTGTTGCAATTAATAGTTGTATCCATTTTTTAATCTGTCCCTTTGCTACTGTGCTACTCTCCGCAATGAAGATATACTAGAGATGCCGCCCATTTGCTATGCTTAGTGGATGCTAAACCTATTGTAGTTAACGTGCCTTTCCATGTACTTACGCAGGGCCATAACGGGCGATGCTATTGTTTGCCGTCGAGGTTAGCTGCATCCCACGTCTTATAGTATTTTACATCATTTGTTCAATTGCAGTTTGGCTTCTAACATTTACTTGCTTCTTGTAGGTACACATGTCAGTGGCACTGATCCACGCTTCGACCCAGAGGAACACCTCACCTCCGCTATGGCCGACTTGGGGCGGGCTCTTGTCCATATGAAGTGCCCCAACAACTACCCCTCAGGACTTACCAAGTATGAACTGACCAGTTGAATCTTACCAACACCAGTTGCAATGGCCATGTTTTGTACAGTTCATGTATTAAGCATGTTGTAGTAAACATGCCTTGCCCGTCTTATCTATTTTCCCTACTTTTTTTATAGACAACAGGGCCATTCTCTGCTCTAGCAGCACCTGCCTTGCGATGTTTAACTCTGTCAATTTCATTTCTATCAGTACTAGTTTCAATGGCTATCCATTTTTTAATCCGTCACTTTGCTACCGTGCTGCTCTCTCGCAATGAAGATATCACTACAGATGCTGCTGTTTTATTACCATTTGCTATTTTTGGTGGATGTTAACCCTGTTGTAGTTAACATTGCCTTTCCGTGTACTTACACAGGGCTACAATGGGCGATGCTGTTGTTTGCCGTCGAGGTTAGCTGCATCCCATGTCTTATACAACATCTATTCCTAAATATAAATATTTTTATAGATTCCAATATAGACTACATACAGAGCAAAATGAGTGAATCTAGATTCTAATCTAAACTATGTCTATAATTCTATATACATCTGTATGTAGTTCATATTGAAATATCTAAAATACTTGTACTTAGGAACGTAGGTAATTGTATTTTACATCATTTGTGGAATCTCAGTTTAGCTTCTAACATTTAGTGGTTGCTTGTAGGTACATATATGAGCGGTACTGATCCACACTTCGATCCCTTTGCGTATGGGGCAATGAGATATTCATGAACAAGCATCAAGTAGGAAACTAAGAAAGATTGTTAGGCGAAAGAAACGGGTGATGGGAATTAAGCTCTTTATTTACACTTTGTCCAAGACAACAGTGAACTTTAGGATGGTAAGTAATGTGTTGCCTTTTCCCCCTGCCCACAACAAGTTACTCTATTAGACCTGAGTATCTGAAAGTTTTCTTTTTTCAGTGGTTTCCGAAGCAATTTACTGATGATTACCTTGCAAACTACATGACTGGAGTGGAGGCAATTAAGGTTAAAGTATATAATTCATGCTACCATGATAATGCTCTAGAAGTCTTCCTGAAGGCGGTGAAGGATGGGCGGGCGATCGTCACAAGGGGTTGGACAAAAGTTGTTCTTGCCCATGGCATGTAGGAGGGCACATTATGGGCATTCCGCTTCTTCAACACCATCGGCAGCCAAAATGATTTACACTTGTCTCTTCGCCTTTACTGCCTCTAAATATTGTGGTTCATCATAGTTAATTGCGGCCTAATCCTATAATTATTGAACATATTATACTGAGAATTTTATTTATGGATTGGTTGTTGAACCATTCTGCTGAGAATTTGAATTCCATGTTTCTTATTTCAAAACTTCCAATTCGAATAATAAATTATAGGGAAAAATAAAATTAAATAGGAGCGAATAAAATAATGTACACATGGTTAGAAAGAAAGCAGCGTGTGCGATGAAAAATAGAGAACAGATGGTTCTTTGACATGAAACGTTTGCAATGCCCGACGGACGCACACACGGTTCCCTCTCATATGCGTGTGCGATTCATGGTAATACGACAAACGTTTCAAACCTGTGTGCGTATGTGATAGGAATACCTATCGCACATAGTTATGAAAATGGACACGTTGGTGTTAGTAGAGGCACCACACACATTTTCCATTCATTAACTGTGTGCGATAACGTACCTATCGCAAACACACCAGTAGATTAAATGTTTGTGATGTCCACCTTTTTCACACAACTATAGTGGCTTAATCGTTTCGGATGTCTCTCGGATCAGAAACGTAACGTCGAGACGTAACGTGTGGGACTGGGGCGACTTCTCATACGTTTATTCTATGGTGAACGTCAGTAGCCACTCGCCTATCCCCGACGGTTTTTGGGTCCTGTGGGAAGGAACCCCTATCGCACACTCACTTGGCGATGGTTCAGAATGCCGTCGCGGACAGGGGTTAAAAACCGTTTGCATAGCACATTACGTTACCAGTGTATGAGTGTTGTGTTTTTTAGCATGAAGGGTGGAGTACTGATAGTACGACAGAAAGTACCTACACAAATCATAGCAGTGTAGATAAAAGGGGAAAACCCTTAGCATCACGAGTAAAATCAGAAAAGTGGAACTAGCTGGAACATATGGGCTTGTATTGCCGGTACGGCTAGAAAGGGTTCAGAAAGGCTTCGGCCCCAAAAGGGGCAAATCTATTCAACTGAAGGCACACTACTGTTACTATCTGTCTAGACTCTCAAAGATGACATAGCTCCCAGCATTTCCCAGATATTATGGCAGACCATCTAGAATAGTTGAAAGCATCCATCTGAAGTGACCCAACAGACCTGTTGACTGCAAATGTCCTTGCGCCACTTCCCGACAAGGAACATACTGTACTACTCCCTCCGTTCCTAAATACAAGTCTCTTAGAGATTCGAATGAGGACTACATACGGAGCAAAATGAGTGAATGAACACTCTAAAATATGTCTATATACATCCGTATTTAGTTCTTATTGGAATATCTAAAAAGACTTATGTTTTACCGAAAAAGGCTTTCGCCCCGCTTTATAAATAAAGCAACGATGAACAACACCCGGTACAAACGCACGCCACCACAACACACGCACGCACCCAAGGCAGTTTAGGAATGGAGGAAGTAATATACTTATTAAGAAGAATAGAAGAGGAACATGATAACAAAGAGCAAGCAGATTTTAGATAATACAATGTGTGTTGCCCACCCATGATGAACCAGAGCGCACAGAGAAATGCAAATCCCTATTGTCTCTCTATATGTGGCGCACATGCTTTTCGAAACGAATATAGGAACATTAGCTGACCAATTAAACGTTCTCTATTTTAGTAATATGAGCATCATATCAGATTCGTATTTCAACAACTAAGCTTTGGAATTATGAGTGGCATGTTGTTTGGCTTGATGGGTTGAGGTCTTTAGGAGTAGTGCTAGCATGACACAAAGCACCTACGATGATGGAAGTGAATATAAAGGGGGAAAACCATAAGCTTTATGAGTATAGTGACCGTGCCATGGCGGATCTGAAGGTGCATACTGGACAAAGGCTACTTTGCAACCAATGTTTGCTTTCAACTAGCCTCTACGATTTGGTATAGACAAGAAAAGTACAGTAAACAAGTTACAATCTATTTTCTGGGTGAGATCAATAACTTAAGCAAATATGAAAGAGTACCACCTCTCTTGCGACGTCGTGTAGGCCCCTGCTAATACGTTGAGGGTGCTGCAGGTGCGATGGCTGTCAGCAGCGCGGAAGAAGACTTGAGACAGCAGATGGTGGCATCGGGGGATAAGTCCTATTGCCGTGGATGAGGCGGTCATAGGAGCGGAAACGACAAGGTGGACGATGGCACCGATGAAGCGAGAGGACGTGATGAAAGGATCCTGGTCTGGCGCCGTGGATGAGAGACGTCCATCTCTTGTAGTGGACGACGGGGTAGGGGTAGCGGCTCCGGCAAGGTGGAGGATGGGGTGGTGGATGGAGGAGGCTGGCCAGTGTGGGGAGGTTGTTGTGGCACCGACGGTGTATGAATGGGGAAATGGAGGGGAAGGGGGAGGGGATCTCAAACTTTGGGATGCGCTTGTCTGAAATGTGGGAAAGTTACGAACTTAGCCCCCATTTAAAATTTCGGACATCTCGTCGGTTGGGGATAGGACGGTAATCTCGCATATCCCAATATTTGCCGATAGTGATTTAGGGCGAGGAGAGGGTGTTTTGGCGCCCACAGTGTATGAACGGGGATGACAGGTAGGGCGGTTGTGTCACGTATGAGTGAAGTTACAAACCTGCCCCTATTAATAATATTTGCCTACATCGATTTCGACCGAGTCGAGTTTATTTTGCCACCCACCGTGTATGAATGGGGAAATGGAGGGAGAGACAGAGGTCTTTTGGACGAGCTTGAATCAAATGTGTTTTGTCGCCCACGTTTGGCGCCCACAATGTGTGAATGGGCTCAGAGGCGGTCGTGTCACGTCTGATTGAAGTTACTAATCTACCCCTATTGATAGCAGTGGAAATCGGGCCGATTAGGATGTAAAGTGTCAAGGGTAGACAATAATTTCCATCTCCCAAAAAATGGCTTCGGGCAGCCGACAAAAGAGAGTGGGTGTTTTGCCGCTTCATTCAAAATTTGGGAGAATTAGCATTCACGTTCACCCTGGGCCCTGGCAACTAAATTCAAATCCAATTTGTATTCGATTACGAATATCCATACATCATTCTACGTTTTGTTATTTATTTCTTCAAAACCACAACAAAGATTTATTCCACCTTTATATATGAATATGATTTAGAAATGCCATGATCTTTGAATTCAGTAGGTTGGATATATTTTGAGTCAAACAGTTATTTCATCCAATACAATCTCCTCACACGGAAAACAGTTCACCTTAAGTCCATCATACAAGTACTGAGGATTACCTCGCCTAAAAAATTCAGATCATTACAACACATGGACAACAAAGGGGTCTTACAACATAATCCATTTAGATACATGACACAACATGCAAGTATACTAATCTAATGACAATTTCAACTGGTATCTAAAGAAGAACTGGGATTACCCTGGGCTTTAGATAGCAGAAGCAGTAGGACCTCCTCCGTCTTCAAATGCAACATTCTTACTTCCTCCAATTCTTGGCTTGCTTGCATAATGCGTGCAGGTAATTGCATAATTTCCAGCCTCATGATCAAGATTACCTCATTCATGGTAGCCACACCATCTATTTCTGCCTCTAGTAGAGCCTCAAGAACTATAATATCTGTGCTCAGACTACTCTCCAATGGTGTTGCCTCTGAACTGCTACCATCTGGTAACATGGATGGCGCACTGCTTCCACAAATAGTTTCTGGGGTTGTACATTGTGTCCTAGTGTGAATGGCATCTTGAAAGGTTTCTGCTGGGCATAAGTAAGAGATAGTTATCGCATGATCCAGGAAGTAAGCTTGCATGGTAAACGACATACGAATTATTGCTGAGCATGGCAAGCTATATTTAAATGGTTCGAAGCAGCATCAACCGAAAACAAATTAAAATGGTAAGATGAAAGGCAGTGTACCACCGCTATATTTAAGTTGCCCAGGCATATAAGCAGTTGAAATAATCTGAGAAAGCACTTAAACAGTGTGGCCTAATATAAACTACGAAGACCGTCTTGTGATGAAGTTCATAGGAAAAGTTAAGGAGTCAAATGAATTAGGCATGCATTTCTTTATGATAGTACAACAGGCACTGCTGACATATTGGCCAACTCAGGTATAGCCTAAGAATTAAGGGCATGTACAATGGTGGCATATGTATACAGATGCCCCATGACAAGTAGCTTGAGGCATCTATATAGATTTTTTTTCTCCCCAATGCAAGCTACTACTAGTGGGCATCATCAAATAATAAAAAGTAGACTCTCACTACACATGCATCTCTACTCTTCACTTCAATTTTTTCAGCTTTATGCATCAGACCACACTTTTTCTCCCCAAGCACCCGCCTCCTGCAGAGGATCCCGTTGCTCCATCCAAACCTACTTTTCCTGATATCCAATCCTACATGGCGTATGGGGCATCACCCTGGGGCTATGCATTGTACATGCCCTAACAAATAAGCATTCAAATCAAGCAATATAGCAAAGCAGACAACTAAACTATTTGTAATTCTGTAGGATTACAGGTTGAGGGCACAAGCCAAGAAAGCAGCCCACATGGATTACATTTCACATGTACTAAAACACATTGGCTTACCATATGTTGCTGTGAATTCTCGCTGCTGTTGCAATGTTCTTTGAAGATATCGTCAGCATCCCGTGGTTGCAAATCTAGTCGTTGTAGTTTATTTTTCCCCTTTATTTAGGTAAAACTAATTTTAATCACATGCACTAGTTCTAATTGATAATCAATTCTTAACCCTCTCGCCTTCTCTTTCATTGTAGTACTTACTATTACTTTTTACCTTGGAGGACGCGTATAGCTAGGCCCTTGAAGACTTGAACCCACTAGCCCCCACCATTTTTGTTTTTCCATGTCTTACTATCTCATCCATGTAGCCAAGAGTGGCTATATATAATAAGCCAGTTATTTTACTTCGTCTATGCTGGAGTAGTACTACTTGCTGCACAATATTACTGACCGCCATATTTGAGCACAACATTATCATGCATGGACCTTGACCATGTATGTCACCATGTGTCCAGATCTGAGATGCCGCGTGTACCAGATGAATGGCGCCGAGTTCGACCCCCGTGATGCTATGTGGGTGCCGAGGAACACTCTTGGAGAGTACTCGCTTTTCATTGGGGACATCTACCCCATTGTGAAGAAGATGCCAGCTTCCGTGTACGACATCGAAGGCCTGCCGTTCATGAAGCATGGTTATGTCTTCAGTGCGCACCATCGGATGAACGACATTCTGGGACACGCTATCCCTGATTTATGCCGCTTCAGCTTGGATGACTCTCCATCATGTGGAACCGGACTAGAAAGCTGCGACAATGATTCTCATTACCCACCACTATGGATCGTGCCATCTATGAAGAACACGTGGGACTAGAACCTGGAGGAGGACATGGAGCCCATCTATAACGTGTAAGTGGAGTATGGTAAATTCTGAATGGTAGCGCTGTAAATATATGTAGAGTAGTCATTGCACAAATTTATCACATGAAGTGGAAATGAACTTGTGTGGCATGCTGGCATTTGTCCTTTAGAATTTATGACTAGTAAATGTGTTATGTGTACGTGCAACTTGTGTGGCTGTTGCACGGGCTCCAACATGCTCTGTGAGAAAAAAGGTGGCACAACTTTGGCTATAGGTGACATGGCGGCATCATACAGTAGCGATTGTTCGCTATAGTTGTAGTACTAGGATGACAACTCATACTCCTATAAACCTTGCGCTTGGCTCTTCGCCTCTTTGGGAGGTTCAACAATTCGTACACCTATGATCCTTGCACTTAGCTCTCCGCCTCTTCGGGAGGTCCAACAATGATGATACTACAGTACAATATGCTTCGGGCAATCTGACACCGAATGCACTGCTGCACGTCCACCACGAGGGCGAGGGCGAGGGAGAGGGCGTTGTAGTCAAAACCCTCTCCTCGTTCTGCGAGCCATCGCGCGCATGGGCGAGGGAGAGTGCGTAGGTGTACGTAGTAAGCAAGCCTCTCCTCGTCCCGTGACTCTGTGAGCCACCGCGCGTGGGTGAGGGAGAGGGCGTAGTAAGCAAGCTTCTCCTTGTTCTGTGAGTTGACGGGACACATCAAAGTAGTACTAGTCCATACTGCATCCTTTCCGGTTAATATGGCTTAATTTGAAACAAGATAAATACACTGGCGGTTAACGTGTGTAACAATACGCTCATTACGGTCACTATATAGTTTTGCGGTGATTATACGGTCACTAGCTCGCCGTAGAGCACCATATTGCACCCTGCTGACTGGCCACATAGTCGACGTGGCACTTTGTTGACTGGTTAAATTGACACCTGGTTTCTGGGTCCCACATGTCAGTTGGCAGAGCAAAGAAATCAGTTAAACAAAACTTTACGCAGGCACGAGAGGAGTCCAACCCTTGCGCGCGAACCACCCTGGCTGTGTATGTGAGTGGATGCACGGAGTAGGTTGAGCACTTGAGCATGAGCGTGTGTGTTGCGTCTTGTGCTGTGTGCCGCATGGATGCGTGAGTGTTGCATGCGTGCGTGTGTACATGTGAGTGTTGCATGCATGCATGCATGAGGCTTCTACTCCCTCCCATTGACATGTTCATATTTCTAGCTTGATTAAAACGTTGCATGCAAGAATTAAGAGACAACTCACCAATGCACCTAAAAGGTCTGTTCTTTTGTTATTCACGCATGCACGCATGCATTCCAATTAATACGTTCGTAAAAACAATTTTCTTGAGGAAAAGGAGCCCATTATTGAGTACTTTTGGAAAAAATCTTCGGGCACTCCTCATTTACTACTACCTTGGTTGATGATTTTTTATTAACCTGTATATAAACCTCCGTCCTGGTTTATTGGCCCCCTTCATATTTAATGTAAAATTTTGACCGTAAATTTAACTAAAAAAGTGTCAATGCATGCGTGCGGACCTCATGAAGGAAACATGGGCGGCGGCGAGGTTAATCCAGAGCTCTTCATACCTTTCCTCGTTAGCCTTCGCCTAGGAGGGATGCGAGAAGACTGGGTACCACGGACCTGGTGAGGTGGTGCGCGCCGGGCCTGGCCCAAGGGTTGGCACCGTGTCCAGTGCCCTCGCAAGTGCATCCCAGGGGAATGCTGCGTGAAGAGCCGAGAGGCCATCCTAAGGTTGGTGCAACCCTAGGGCGCCCTCAGTTGTTTATCCACCAGCGCAGAGCATGGGGCTTCCACTTGGGCGTGGGCATAGCCACTGTTCGATCGTTTCATCCGCCAGCGCGGAGCATGGGGCTTCCACTTGGGCGTGGGCATAGTCGTTGTTCGACCGTTTCGTCCGCCAGCGCGGGCATGGGGCTTCCACTTGGCGTGGGTAGGGAGCTTTGTGTTAGAGTCTCCGGGCGTGTACAACCCTATTTCATTCGTACACGTGGCTGGCACGGCAGAACTTTGAGGAGGTGTATCTGGGCACTCATAAGTCGGCGCGGGACTCAGGAGACCCTACCTCAAGGCGGGTTGCGCCTGAACTTTTGGCGTCTGGCACGCTTATGAACCTGAGTGATGAGGGCAACCTACGCCAAGTGAACCTCCGGAGGCCATCGCATGAGAAGGCCGAACACCAAGGACCCATAGGAGGTGACGTGAACGGGGCCGGCCCGCTAGACAGAGCTCATTCACTTGGGTTTATCAACGTTGCAGGGATGAACTCGAGCACAGACGCCGTGCTAAGTCTTCTCATGCAACAACCTGAGGAAGGACATCCGGCGCACAGCTCTCGCGACGGCGAAGCGCCGGACTGCGGTCGAACAAACCGGACCGCGTTCCCTAACTCACCCACTTGCGATTAGCTCACGCAAGGACAAGGCACCAAGGACCCCGGGAGGTGACGTGCACGAAGCTGGCCCACAAGACAGAGATCGGTCGCTTGGATTTAGCAACGCTGTAGGGACGAACCCGAGCACAGACGCCGTGCCCGCCCTTAATCATGAGGCGGTCGAGGGTGGGGTTGTGAGGGCGCGACGACATTCATGGCGATGAAGTGCCGGGCATGCAGGTTGAGATATTAAGGAAATTTTATCAAAGGCAAAGCCAGTTCTGATACATGCAAAACGATACAGCTGCAGGGGCGGGCCCTGACAGCTTAAGGATAACGTAGCCCGAGGGGCGCCCTCAACTGAACAAACCAAAAAGTCACCTGGCATGGTGTTGTAGAAGCATCGAGGTAGCTAAAGAAGCGTGCCGTGGAGGTTGCTCCTCACGAACCGGGTGGCTCGGGAGGCCTGGGGGACCCGCGAGGCCCGGGGGCTCATGAGGGTCCGAGACCTCCTGAGACGTGACCGCCGAGTGCCTAGCCTCGTGAGACGCCATAGCATGCTGCGCCAGGCACTGGTACGAGATGCCCACGCTCAGCAGACCGAACGGCATGCAGACGTAGTTGCAGGGGTAGCCCCCACTCCAGCCGATGCGCGACGGCCATAAGAGGTCCTATGAAGCGGCCTTGTTAAGGCCTGAAATGTTGACGCAGACGCACAGCTCGCCACCCGCGTCGGGGGTGGCAGCTGCACTGGCGGGCCGTGCGGGGTGACGCTCGCCGCGCATGGCTTGCGCCTCCTGAAGCACCTCGATCGCCTTGGTGATGAATTCTCATGCCCCTGGCGCCTCACGCCATGCTCATTGTTTGTGGGGGCACGCATCGAAGCACGCCTCCAAGTGGTGCCCGAACACCTCCCTACGCAAATCAAACCAACATGATGACAGTGACTAGATGAAATTCCCGTGTACCCTCAAGAACGCTTTGCTTAATATAAGAGACCGTTTTGGCCTGTCCTTTGCCACAAAAGGATTGGGCTACCTTGCTGCAGTTTATTTACCATTACCATTACTTGTCCAATACAAATTATCTTGCTATCAAACTACCTGTTACCGACTATTTTAGTGCTTGCAGAAAACACCTTGCTGAAAATGACTTGTCATTTCCTTCTGCTCCTCGTTGGGTTCGACACTCTTACTTATCGAAATGACTGTGATTGCTCCCCTATACTTGTGGGTCATCAGTGGTGCATTAACTCCCACTTCATTTCTTGTGTTTTGACATGAACAAAGGAATCAACCAATAAGAGACATGAGGGGTGTATGTTTTTAATGACTTTAGACTAGTACGGCATGCAGTGCTCAGTTCATTGCATGCAATGATATTATTTAGCAAATAAAAAAAGTTATTTACCCAAAACCACTGGTCTTCAGGATTTGCGATATTGGCCTCAGGGGTCACCAATACCTGGTCTTCGGACTCAGGGATCTGGGGCGTCTTTGAAGAGTCGCACATTTTTCTCTTCTTGCTTTTGGCTTGGGCCCTGTAATCAAGATAATAGGTTCAATGGACACATGACAGCAGGTTAAAATATCAACACTTAAAAGTACAACTACTTACCTAGGATTTATGACCAAGGCAAGTAGCTGTGTAGAAGACGAGTCTCCTGAAGATGGGGGCAACTCCTGATAATTGGAATCAGACGGGTTAAGTGGTTGCCTTATGAGGCCGGGTTTGGGCAAAGAAGGAGTTGGACTGTGTGGCACCTCATTACGCCACTTGCGCGTGGAGGGCTCACGAGTTAACCCGGCCACCAGATCTCTAGAGTCGCCACTCCAAGTTTGGCGCCTTGGCTCATGCTGAGTTTTCTTCAAAATAAAGTACGGGTCTAAGTGAGCATTTGGATGAGAAAAGCTTACTTTCCGAACGACCCACCGCATCTTCTTTGGTGGCGAGGAGTCTAAGCCGGAAGAGATGGATATTGCCTTAGCATCGTTAGCCCGACTTGTTACTATCTCATCCTGAGAACAAGAGGTGTCGGCTAATTCAATAAAGAGGCAGCTAAGAGAGTCAAGTTCTACCTCTGATTGATCATCAGCATCTGCTGACTCGCCCACGGTAGCCGGCTTAGTTACAGCGACGGGTTTGTTTTTCTTCTGGATTGGCGCACTTTTGGTCTTTGTTGCCTGATTATTCTTCTTCTTGGTCCAGAAGGCAGAGCCGGGCTGCAAAAATTAAAAGAGTTAGAAGGAAAAAATACAAAGTAAAGTCCGGATTTATAAGACGGATATAAAGGAATGCTTACAAGTGGGGCCGGGTTGAGCTTAAAGAACGGTAACAGCCCCGTCTTGTTACAGTTTTCTTGAGGCTCCCCAAGCAGACTCTTTACGGTTTTTTTTGACTTCATCAGCGGTAAATCATCAGAGCTGTACCATTGAGGATCATTTGACTCGCCTGAGTATTCACACATTAAGCCGAGACGGCGGCTTAAGGGGAGGATCCTCCATGCAACCTAGCACCAGGCTAGATCAACCCCTGTTAACCCATTGGCCAGCAAGGCCCTTACTTTTGAATAAGCCAGAGCGCTTCAGCATGCTCCTCTAGAATGATTTTACTGGGTGGGTTAAAATCCATGGGAAGGCGGTCAACTCTGTAACCCGGCAGAGGGTTCTCACCGGTTGGGGCGGTGTTCTTGCAATAAAACTAAGTACTCACCCATCCCTTAGGGTGACTAGGTAAGGTGGCTGAAGGAAAACAGCCATCTCTGCGTCTTTGGATTGAGATTCCACCAAGTGTTAAGCTCGGGCCATCTGCGCATTCAGTTTGGCTGTTCGTATAGAAAAATTCTTTGAAGAGAGTGACAGTTGGCTCGATTTGCAGATATGCTTCACAAAAGATTTGAAAGTGGCAGATGTTGGATATGGAGTTTGGACCTAAATCTTGAGGATGAAGGTTGAAGTAGTTCAAGACGTCCTAAAATTTTTTGGACCCGCGCGGAGTGAAGCCTCTAAGGATATGGTCAGTGAAAACCACAACCTCCCCTTCGCCGGGTTTGGGAACATCCTCCCCTTGGCCGGCTCGCCAGCCGATTTCTTCCTGAGCCGCCAAGAGACCTTGGTCTTCATAATCTTTAAGGATGGTCTCGGTGACTATGGAAGGCCCCCAATAGCAAATAGTAGTTTTCAACATATTGAGCCTCCTAAATATGATGGAAGACTGCGGAAATAGAGTTTGGCGGGTTACTTGAGAAGTAATGATCCGTCATCACAATCATATGAATAAGACAACATAATGGTGAATTGCCTTAAACAGTGAATCAGTTTAGTTACACATGTAGCTTCTAAAGTTTGGTGAGTTACAAATAAGCTGGTAAGCCGCCCAAGATACAAGGGCAGGTTAGCTAAGTTCGGGATTGCTGAATTTTTTGCTAAGTATGGACAAACAAGTTTCAAACTAGAACAACTACAATCACTACTGGAATCTGGTAATTTGCCGTCTGCCACCTCTTTGCCGTCCGCCAGCTGACGGCAAAGAGCCTCTTAGCCGTCCGCTTCCACAAAGCGGACGGCAAAGAAAGTGCAGATGGCAAAAAGTCTATTTGCCGTCCGCTGTTTCTTTGCCGTCAGCCAGCTGACGGCAAAGAGCTAGAAGGCAGACGGCAAAGGGCCAGGTGGGCCCCACGGGGCATGGCGTGGCTAGGTCAGGTTCTTTGCCGTCCGCCAGCGGACGGCAAAGAGGAGACGTGGGCTAGCCCTAAACGGCCGCCCTCTTTGCCGTCTGCTAGCAGACGGCAAAGAAGGCCCACTTAACGGGCCGAGCCGTCTCCCCTCTCGCTCTCTTTCTCTGTTTCCCTCCCGTGCACCCGCCTCTCTCCTCCCCCGCCACTCTGCCGCCACCGCCCGCCAGCCCCGCCCCCCGGACCCAGCCCCCACCGCCGTCCAGCCCTCCCCCCCCCCCCCCCCGCGCCCGTCGCCCCGCCGCCCCGCCGCGCCCCGTCGCCGGAGAGGCCTGCGCCGGGCCGCCCCGGTGCCGGACCCCTCCCCGCGGCCCTACGCCGCCCCGTCCTGCTACCGCCCTCCTTCCCGCGGCCCCTGCGCCGCCCCGCCCCACCGGCCGACCTCGCCCTCCACCGGCGATCCCCTGCAGGTTTGTTCTTCCCCCCTTTTTTTTAGTTTTTTTTTAGTTTCTTCTAGTTTAGTTTCTGTTTTAGTTTTAGTTTAGTTTTATTTTCAGTTTAGTTTTAGTTTTAGTTTTAGTTTATTTTAGTTTAGTTTATTTTAGATTAGTTTTAGTTTTAGTTTAGAAGAAGAAGAGGAGTAGAAGGAGGAAGGAGGGAGGAAGGAAAGGAAAAAAGAGGGCGCCCGGGGACGAGTGGGTTAGGGGTTCCTCGGTGTCGATGGAACCCTAAATAGCAAGTATCGTCGGTGCGAGATACATGTGGCCGTTGGTGTCGAACACTACATCCATGTCCCACAAGTGACGCCGACATCCGGCGTCCCAAAGCAACTGTTCTCGGCGTCGATGGCGGTCAAACACCATTTTTGGTACATTGTTTGGCATAGAGGGGAAATCAAAGGATAATCCTAAGGCTAGAGTCGATCAAGAGGAGCTATGTGATAGACCATTACAAAACATGAAAGAACCGAAAGGAAAGGGGATCAACTGGACGAAGCGAAAGGCATGGTTCAATCTTGGAAGGCCAGCTATGAAGGAAATTATTTTGTGGGTGAAAATGCAGTTGATGTTCCCCGATGGGTATGCAGCAAATCTAAAGAGGGGAGCGAGTCTTCAAAAATTGAAAATATTTGGTCTAAAAAGTCATGATTGGCACATATGGATTGAGCGGATAATGCCGGTGATGTTGCGTGGCTTCATCCCTGAGGATGAATGGCTAGTACTGGCAGAGCTGAGCTATTTCTTCCATGTTCTTTGTGCGAAAGAACTATTGCCTGGCCTCCTAGAAGAAATGGAACAGTTGGCGCCGGAGTTGATCTGCAAGTTAGAGAAGATCTTTCCGCCAAGCTTCTTTAATCCAATGCAACACTTGATTTTGCATCTCCCGACCGAGGCACGATTGGGGGGGCCCGTGCAAAATCGTTGGTGCTGCTCAACTGAGAGGATGCAGAAGACGCTTCGAGCAAAATGTAAAAATAAACGTAGAATAGAAGCATCGATGGCGGAGGCATTCATCACTGAGGAGGCGACAAACTTCGTGACCGCACACTACGAAGCCAAAAATCATCATTTGCATAATCCGAAGCCTCAGTACAATGCTGACGAACCTCAAAAGGGTCAATCCAACCTCAGCCTATTCAAAGGGAATCTCGCACCAGCCGGTGGTTGGAAACCAGTAAGGTTGGATGTTGAAGAATGGCGGACCATTTCGCTGTATCTCTTCAACAACCTAACAGAAGTGCGGCCGTACATCGAGTAAGATCTCGGTACATTGTTTCACAACTTCTAATTCCTTTGAACTTCTCTGATTCCTGGATTTTTGATGCAGTCGATACGTCGCCATATTCTTGTATGGAGCGGTGATCCAAAAGGATTCCGTCGAAGAGTATGAGCTTTTGGCAAAACAAGGAGCCGAATTTCCCGGTTTCATCTCTTGGTTCAAAAAAATGGTAATTTCCATTAGACCTTTTTTTTCTTTGGCTAATTTGTGACTAATGCAACAATCCTTTCGTATTAAACTTGTAGGCTAATTCAGAGATTATGGATGCCGAATTGAGACAAGTAGCTAATGGTTTTGACTATAAGGTCTGTTCATTTGACAAATATGACATCAACGGGTATCGCTTTCGTACCTATGACAAAGAGCTATCTATGGCCGACCGAAAGTCTACAAATTGTTGTGTCTCTACTATCGGCGAAGGAGGTATCGAGTATTATGGAAGAGTTGAAGCAATTTATGAACTTGAATTCTATGGTGAAAACCCACCAAACGTCGTAGTCTTCAGATGTTATTGGTTCCAGCCGAGGGAGACTAGAAGGACTCATGAACATATAGGGCTAGTCGAAATCAAACAAAGCACCCATTTGGATGTTCCCGATGTCTATATTACGGCTCAACAGGCAACCCAAGTTTTCTATCTACCGTGGGCCTGTCAAAGTGATCCAAATCTCAGTGGTTGGTATCATTATGCCGTTGGATCAATTGTTACCTTAGTTGCGATCTTCATCACATTTCTTGTGATGAGGGTAAGTTTTCTCTAGTGTTTTGCTTTACAAATGGATACTTAGCTTATTTTCCTCCTAAATGGCATAATTACCTAAGTTAGATAAAAAATGACATAATAACCTTACTAAGCTCCAAAATGACCTATTTACCTACCTTAGCTCTAAAATGACCTACACTTAGCATTTTTACCTAGCTTAGCAATAAAATGACATTTTTACCTACCTTAGTTAGAAGAAGAAGAAGATAAAGAAGAGGAGAGGAGAAAAAGAAAGAGAAGAAAAAAAATCTTCTTCTTCTTCTAACTAGTCTTCTTCTTCTTCTAACTAGTCTTCTTCTTCTTCTTCTTATAACTAGTCTTCTTCTTCTTCTTCTTCTTCTTATAACTAGTCTTCTTCTTCTTCTTCTTCTTCTAACTTTCATCTTTCCCAATTTGCAGATTTGCTTTACATGAGGAAGCTTGGATTCATGGAGTGTACTATTCTTGTGGTGCTTCCTTGTTGTTTATGAAAACTTGTTTGGATATGTATGTCTATATGGATATGTTGTTGGAAACTTGTTTCTGGTTATGTATATATGGATATGTTGGACTTTGTTGAACTATGTTGTTGGATTGGATGAAATATGTTGTTGGACATGCTGTTGGATATGTATGCATGTATATCTGTGTTTGAAACCATGTCTAATTAATGGGATTTAAATAAAAACAGGGGATATATAGCCTCTTTGCCGTCCGCTAGCGGACGGCAAAGAGGACACGTGGCAGTCACCTGTGCAAACTGGGAACACTGGCTGCCTATTTGGTCATTTTGCCGTCTGCTGGCGGACGGCAAAGTGACCATCTATGCCGTCTGCCAGCAGACGGCAATGATTCAAACCTCTTTGCCGTCTGCTGGCGGATGGCATATCTGGACACGTGGCAGCTTCCCAGTGCTGCCTAGCTGGGCTCTTTGCCGTCCGCTGGCAGACGGCAAAGAGCGCCATTAACCCCCTAACGGCTCTGACGCCACCGCACTGCCGTCAGCTTTCTTTGCCGTCTGCTGGCCTCGGATGGCGGACGGCGTAATCCTTTGCCGTCCGTTTCTAAGAAGCGGACGGCAAAGAAGGCCTTTGCTGGCAGGCATTCATCCGGATAGTTTGCCATCCGCTAGCGGACGGCAAAGATGTTTGCCGTCCGTGATACATGCCTTTGCCGTCCACCATGGCGGACGACAAAGAAGCTGATTCCAGTAGTGAATTGTGGATCTACAGACAGTTCAAAAAGGAAAAAATAATGGCTAAACCTAATGGTGGCAGCGGAGCTACTAGTGAACCGTTCGCAGATTCTGAATGAAGTATGATCTATTCAGATGCAAGACTCGTATTAAAGCTATTTCCACAATACTTCTATGGCCATCTAAGAGCCAATATAAAATCTACTCAAGATATTATGGGGAAGAACAGACGAACACCGACGAACTCTATGAACTCCGACGAGATAATGTGAATCTAAGGAGGAGAGGTTCCGGTACCTGGCTGTGGTGGCCGACAGCGGAGGTGCGCCGCTGAACTCCGATGAAGGCAGAGCAGTGCTGTAGTCTCAAGCGAGGCGGCTGGTGAAGGTCGACGGGCACGGTGGAGCTCCAGTCACGATGGGGTTCGAGAGGAAGAAGAAGAAGCGGAGGAGACAAGGTAAAATGAAAGAAGGGGACCCCCATATCTATTTATAAGGGGGAGGTAACAGTAAATGGCAGTTGCGAAAATCGAGGAGGTGCAATAGCTTTTGGAACAAAAAGACGCCTCAGTTTTCGAGATAAGTGGATTTACACAAGATTCGTTATGACGTCATGAGAGAGTCCCCAAATTTATGGAGGTGACATCATCATTTCACATGGCGGGTTATGAAGTTTTTCAAGCTGAGATTGTGAGACTGGAAGGGAAGACTCGCCAGACTGATGGATGGAAGATTGACATGAATAAGTTCAAATTAATCTGGGCCTAATTGTGGGGATATAACCCCATGGTATAACCCGCCCTAGAAGGGCCGGGTCAAGTCATTGGTGACTCTTGGAGTTAGGCCTCAGATGGGCCAGGACGATCAAGACGCAGGACCAGAAGGGTGGCTCACAAGATGGGCCGGCTTAGGGGCCAAAGCCAGAAGGCGACAGGCGGCCCGGAGGTGTAAGCCGTCATATGGTGTCTTGTCATAAAAGGCAAGGTGACTTACAGTAGTGCTTGGTCACGGATCATGACCCAACCTAGACTCTTGTAAGCCGGAGGCCTCAACCTGTATATAAAGGCGAGTCCCCGACACAGAATAGGACAAGTTACAATCAATCGATAGCTAGGCCAAGCGAATCTGCTCCCTTGTAATCGATACTCAAGAAATAAGCAGAAAAGCAGGAGTAGGCTTTTACCTCCACCGTGAGGGGCCGAACCTGGGTAAACTCGTGTCCTTCGACCCGCTCAACCCCGACAAGCTAATCACCGTTTGCGATGGCCTCATGTCTAAGTCCTCACACTAGGACATCTGCCGTGACAAAACCACGACAGGTGGGATCAAATTATTTGGTATGACATTAGTAGATGCATAGCGCTGGTGTAGGAATTCTAGTGTACGTCATTAGTATGTGGGCCCAGTCCTTCTCCCCTTCTGTGGAGTACTGCTGGCATTGGGAAAACACCTATGCTAGTACTGTGTCTGATACTTGTGTCGTAGGACGTTGTGGCAACGTCACCAGTATTTTAAGTGGGGCCCAATATCAGTTCATAGATATTGTGCTGGAGTCGCAACTGGTAGCACGCCATAAGTATATGTAGCTCTCTATAGATAGATTGATAGTTGTGCGTAGCTAGCTCATGCTGTGAACATTATCTCTTATATTTTTTTGTCAATCTTGTTTCTCTCTGCAAATCGTAAGTAATACATGCGGCCGTCCGCTGCCCTCGACCGATATCATCTATCGACGACTATATCTATCTAATCTAGGTAATGTGCCCAATTTTTGGTTTTCCATTTTTTAGCAAAAGGTATATTTATACACACACACACACACACACACACACACACACACACATATATATATATATATTGTCGTGTTGAAGACCTTTTTTTGTAGGAAATGGTATGAAAAGAACGGTTCTTACATATATATTTATATGGATCAAACTATAAATGAGTTCTTCGAGGTGGCGTTGGAAGATATGAATTGCAAAGGCAAAAAAGAGATATTATGTCCATGTAAGAAGTGTGAAAATGGAGTTTTGATTGACCCTTCCACTGGTCGTGTGAAGATGCACTTGTTGAAACATAGTTTCATGCCTGGTTACACACGATGGACAAGTCATGGTGAGGACGAGGAGGATGCCAGATTTGAAGGGGTGACACATGATGATAAGCCTGAAGGAGGCTTGAAGAAAGAGGCCGAACATGAAAATCAGCTGGATGGACAGGAAGTCCGTGCAGAGGTTCAGGAAGTGAGAAACCATTTGTACAAAAGACAGAAAGAACAAAGCGATAAAGCCTGTCCAAGAAGGAAGATCTAGATGAGCATGATATTGATGACAAATAATCTGGCGTCTATCAAGAAGAAGGTGAAATCCAGCTCAAAACAAAGTGTACAAAAAGAAGCTGAAACACGTTGTTGGGTGTAGAAAGTTCTATCGAGATAATTCAGAAACAACGCCACACTTAATTTTATATATATCTTTTATTATTAAGGAGCACTTGTCTATCATGAGTATTTCAATCTTAATAAAGTAAATATTCTCACGTATATTTTGGATGTAAAAGAGCTACGTGCAAAATAGCGCTAAACCAAATTTGGCGTGTGAACATTTGCCCCAAATCGGCAAAGGGGCGTCGGCTACGTCACCAATGCCATATCTATTTTTCACCATTCCCTTAGCCAATTTGGGGCAAATTTTGTTTCGCGCTAACCCACATACACCAGTTCTCTCGGGCCACTGCCACCACCCTCGTCGCCGCCTGCCGTCGCAACATCTGCCGTCGATGGCCCCATCGACCTCCTCGGACGGCGCCGCCGCTTCTCTTGCCGCCCTCGCCCCTCCCCATCGCTCGCTCGGCCCCCGCCCCCTCCATTCCCAACTGCTCGCTCAGCCCCCGCCCCCTCCCCGGCCGGCGGCAACCACCTCGACCTCACCTCCACCATCTCGGGTTGCAAAGCATCCAACATCGCTCTACCCAGGCACGAAGACCGTGATTCCGCTGGTAAGTGAGATCTCTCCATTTTCTTGAAGTTCATAGACATATTTGTAACAATTGGTACACATCAATATTTTAGCATAAATTAGTTGAATTTGTAATATTGTGAGTTTTTTTGGACATGGATTTGAGGAAATGTGGTTCAAATCACGAAAATTTCATTGTTCATAGACAAATTTGTTACAATTGTTGTCGAATTTTTGAGGAAATTTAGAGGAAATGTGGTTGAAATCATGTATTGTAGGTGATGATTTGTTTGCAGGGACTGTATAGGTTTGCCAATGTTTTGTCGAATCATTGATTATATTCCGTTTTGTCAAATTTCTGGCAACCAATATTTCATATTTTTAGCAAAGGTCATGCTGAAATTTTTAATTTTGTATATGAATTAAGTATATGTCCTATTTTTTTGTAGATGTCTGACGTGGGCTCTTCTTCGACACATTCGGCCAACGGCGAAGAAGCATTTACGGATGCGCAGGGACATGATGATTATGATGAAGATCTTCAAGGGGAGGATATAAATTTGGATGAGTGCTATATCAGAGGCAGTGGCTACAAAGATATTCCTGGTGAGGATAGTAATCTTGATAAAGACGCTGGTACTGCTGAAGATGATACGGATGAGTATTGTGCGGGAGGTGGAGGATGCTCCAAAAAACAAGAAGCAGGGGAAACCTAGGAGCAAAAATGCTATCGGTACTGACAGGCTTGTGGTCACTCGAGTTAACCCCACTAGTGAGCCCGTTAGTCCGCAGAAGGCCGCGTCTCACTATGACAACGCCCTAGGTGTCATCCTTCGAGAAGTCTGCTCCATCAATGAGTCCAATATAAGGGATTCGGGCAAACAAAATCTGCGAGAACTCCTCATAAGAAGGGTGGATGCTAGATTAAATTTCCTGATGAGTACGACAACCTATCGTACCCAAAGAATCAGGTCAACAACCATGCAATCCATAAGTTCTCAAAGAATTTGAGTTATTGGAAATCAGCCGCAAGAAAAGAGGTTCACAAAGATTACTCCATGATCAAGGAGAAGTGGCCTACCATTAGTGAAGATGACTAGAACATTTACAAGATGTAAAATGCGGAGAACCCTGTGGTGCAGAGCCAGTCGACATGGGGGAAATACATGCGATCAAAAACATTATGTAACCACACCCTCGGAAGCCGTGGTTTTATTGGGAAGAAGCCCGCGTGGGATAAGCAGGACGCTATACTTGCATCAAAGGGCATCTCAAACCACTTCGAGCAATTCAAATACCCCCTCAAATATAACTATGTCAGGGCCCGGTACCATCATGATTATAAGTCAGGGGAATTTTCCGCTGATCACCAAACTAGAAGACTTGAAGAAGAACTGGCAAGGCAGCATGCAGAACCTCAGAGCTCTCAAGGGTCCACGGCCAGGTGGAACACTCCTCTTAACTGGTCGATCAATGTGACCCATGACAAAGACCCGTTGCATCCACCGGCAGGTGACCATGTGAACGGTGCCAGATGCGGAGCCAAATGGGACCATCACTATGTCGAAGACCGCGAGTAGCGATGGCAAAGACCGAGAGCCAACAAGTAGACCATCGAACATAAAATAATTGCAGCCACAGCCGCAGCAACTGCCGACATGGAATCATGCATCAACACGCAAAACCAAGCCCATGTGTTGGTGCAATATCTGCCTACCTTGTGTTTTGGAGATTGTTGACAGAAATAGGTATGGATTGATTTGTTTGCTAGTGAATACAGAGAGAAATAGTCCATATACAACCGAAGAGAATGCTGTCTCCGGTGCTGAGTTTGAGGAACATCACCTGAGTATATCTGCATTGTAGAGAAGAACAAGCTATATTTTTGAAGTCACATAGTCGAGAAGATTGATGTGAAGAAATCGACCCCTCGAAAGTTTTCTGCTGAAGCAAAGTTTTTGATTCGGTACTGTCGTCCGAAGAAATTGACTGCAGCGATGGGAGTCGAAGACAAAATGAAGACGTAGTATTAATTTCGTTATTCTTCTTTCATTCTTTTGAGTCATAGGACCTCCGTACTATTAAGAGGGGTATAGGTTCTTGATGCTTAGATCCGCTGTGATGCTTAGCCAAAACCTATGAAAGTTGTGAGAGAAATCTCTTTGTGCTCCGAGCAAATACTTGCCAGTGAGGGACTGTGATCTTCTTTGTTGCAAGAGATTTGCCTCAGACTGAGGAGTTAGCATTACTTGCTCCGCAAGAAATGTTACCATTGTGCTCAAATCCGACCGTTGGACTCGGGTTGTTCGGCCATTGGCTGAACCCGTTGTCTAATTTGGTCTTTTCCCATCAGGGAAGGCTGCGGCTATAAATAGCCACCCCACTCCAACATTGTCTATTGGCTGCTCCGCTTGAGATTTCTGAGAAGATTGATTTGAGCAACCACTCTAAGAGTGATTTGAGTTTAAGATCCACCGAGAGAAAAACCAAGAGCCCAAGCTTAGACAGTGGTTTAGCATCACAGTAGTTCTGAGAGAGAGTTCTTGTACCTATTACTCTTGATAGCCGCACACTCTCTAGATGGATAGGTTTCGGCTTCGAGTGTTGAAGAGTTGTTGTCTTCATCGAGCCAGATCTTCAGCAACCAAGAGTGATTGTGGTTTGCGAAGGTCGACCGAAGGTTTGGAGATTGCCGACAAGGATCTACCACAAGTGAAATCAACCTGAGTCTGATCAGCTATGTGTTGAAGGAGAATAGGGTGAAGAGAGTTTATCTTCCATGTTAAGTCACAGCCCCTCCAACCAGATGTAGCCCTTTGGCAGAAGGGTGAACTGGTCTGCCAAATCTCTCTGTCGCCATCGAGCACCCCTGGTTCAATCTACTCTAACTGCATTTCCTTCAGCAGTTCATATTCATGCTCTGTGTCGATAGTTTATTAGATCATTTTGTTCTTTTGTTGTCATCACGTGTATCTGTGCTCATTCTGTTTCATTCTCATCACCTGCTTTATTCGTCACCATCCTATCCCTTGTATTCTCTCGTGATTATTGTATGCGCATGTTGTGTCTTATTCAACTACATTTGGTTGCATGCTCCATTACCCTCATCGTAGTTAAACCTGTCATTTCTTGTGCATGTACTATCATTACATCCTTCATCGAGGAATATGCTTCTAACGAAGAAGATTGATTTAGTTTATTTCCTTCGATACTCTATTCCGCTGCAGTGATTGTGATAAGTTTCAAAATCTTCGAAAGAAATTTTGAATCTCCCATTCACCCCCCTCTGGTTGATATACTCTCGGTTCTAACAATTAGTATCAGAGCAGGTTCTCCCTATCTCTGTTTATTAAAGGTCTAACGTCCTTGGAGTTTTGAGTATGTCCTATGCAGGCACTCTGAAAGATTTCCTATCTTCGATGGAAATGACTATCTGTATTGGAAGGAAGGAATAAGAATTAGAATTCAAGCTATCAACTATGATCTATGGCAGATTTTGGAAGATGGCTATACCATTCAACAACCGAACAATCTTAACAATGATGATAAAGCAAATCTAGAGTTGGTTGCTCAAGCAAAAGATATCATCTGTGGTAGTCTATCAAAAGACATTTTCTTTCGGTTTCAAAGACTCAATACTGCAAAGAAAATTTGGGATGCTATCAACAATGCTAATGAAGAACTTGTTGCCAGATCAGATACCCACATTCAAATGCTTCATGCCATGTTCACCGAATTCAGAAATCTTCGAAAGGAAAGTGCTATGGAGCTCACTGATCGACTGACTAACATTGTCGAAAGAATGCATCAGCGTGGAGTAACTGATATCACTGATAGAGATGTAGTCAACAAGCTTCTGAGCGCTCTTGATGAATCTATCGATCCCATTGTAGCTGAAATCAAACAAAGACCATACTATGAAGAGCTTCACTATGTTGAGGTCATGACACTACTGTCAATTCATGAAGAAAAGATGGAACTGGAAAATGCCAATCAAAAATCTTCTTCGGAAAGTGAAGGAGAAATTCTCTCACACTATGGTAGTTCTGAAGAAGAAGAAGAAGATGTTGAGAATCAACACACCATCACCAGAGAACTTGAAATGCTCACTCAACAGCTAAGTGATCTGAAAAGACAAAATCTCTGCCTCACAAATGATGACGAGGTTGACGTGCCAGAATCGTCAAGAAGAAGATTGCCTCCGAAAGATATGAAGTGCTTCAAGTGCAAATTATACGGTCATCTCATTGCTGATTTCCCTGGCTGGGAAGGAAAACCTAGCAACAGATGGAAATATCTTCACTACAGTGGTTTTACGCGAGTGGATCGTCATACTAAGCTCTCGAAGGAAATTGCATCATCATCTTCTTCGATGAGACCAATCACTTATGTGAAAGCCAGATCTACCATTGAATCAAATATGAATATGATGTCATGGCTAAATAGAGCATGTGCTGATCTGACTCTGGACTCCGAAGAGGAAGCAACTGACACTGAATGAGATGATGAGGAATTCTACAAACGTATTGGGAGAAGCAATGCATATGTTGACATTGAATCATCGAAGAAATCGTATGAATCAAGCACTGATGATGATGATTCAAGTGATGATGAACCAACCACTTTCTGTCTCATGGCAAAATCATCAAAGGATCAGGTATCTGCTAAACACCAAACATCGATGAACGAATGTTCACCTGAATATATCTCCTATGCCAAGCTAGTCAAGATCACTAAATCCCAACATGATGAACTTGAAAATCTTGAGAGAAACCTCAGGAAAACTGAAGGATTACTGGTCGAAGAGATGGAGAAGAATCAAAAAGTTGATCGAAGAGCAAGATGCTTTTTCATCAACTATTGATGATCTTACCAATCGATATGATTCGCTTACAGTTGACTATGAGAGTTTATCGAATGAACTCCTTAACAGGAATCAAGAATTCGTGTCACTGAAAGAATCTCATAATGAGCTGGTGTTAGAGAAAGCTTCTCTCTTCACCGAGCAATCTGTTCGACTTCCTGATGATTTTGTACCTCCATGCTTAAAATGCTTAGAACGTAGCAATGTTGATTCTCATGCTGAAACCTCTAATGCTGTCATAGAGAATATTGCTACTATTGAAGTTGGTACTTCTAACCCCTCTTCCGAGGATTTTGCTGCTATCACTAAAGAAAAGTGCAGGTTAAAGGGCTTGCTTGAGACTGGAATGCTAAGGAGCCTAAAAGGGCATGAAACCCTATGTGATGTGCTTAAGAAGTCCATACTTCACAAGAAATCCTCAGAAGGAAGGATTAGGTTTCGAAAAGAAACTCAATGTGGATGGATCCTACTGGACTCCCGAGTAGTATCCTCGAACGACTTGGGTTCGTGCAAACCCTCGAGCCTGAAACTTTGACTGGTTTCTTTCGCCCATTCCTATTTATACTGACGAGTCTAATTACTCAAATTACAAAATCTTCAAACAACGGAATGGTAAGGTTTTCGCTCGATATGTTGAAACTAACTGCAGGACAGGTTCACCCAAGAAGCAAATCTGGGTAAAGAAGTGCACTGTTGAAAATCTGTCTGTCACTGCTAACCTGACTATGCAGGATAACTCTCGACGAGGAAATTGTTATCATTCACAATCTACTTGAGTATTATCTTCGAATGATAATCATCCTAACCTGCATCAGAAGGAGTACATGCGTACATCTTCAAATCTTTACATTCATGTGTCTGGAAATAATTTCAATGCCTATTCTTATGATTATTATCAAAGGGCACAGGTGTCTCATAGGCCTCACCGAAGGAATGCCCCTGTTCAGTCCAAACAAATGAGATCCTCACCTCCCACACAAGTGTGGGTTGTGAAGAAGAGCTAATCCTCTCGTGCAGGGAATTCTCTCAGGGATATCTCATGCTTATCTTAAGCCCTGAGATCGATTATTATTGGTGCTTAACTCTCTGTGTTTTTGTTCTTAGTGTTTTGTGTTTTCCTTCGTTTGGCTTTATGTTTTGAGTCAGTATTTATTTTTTCTCGATTCCTTCTTGTCATAAACATGCAACTTGATCTGAAGGTGATCTCACTCCGACGTCCTTGGTCGCGAATGAAATCCACTTTGAAATTTACTCTGGTTTGGCGCTTGCGGTTCCTCAAACCCTTCAACATTCTATTCAGTTACCGAGATTTTTGTAGGAAACGGCTGACACGTGCCCACGATCTCATGTTTGTGATCTCGTCCATTGAATGTGGAACGTCCTAGGTTTTTCGACCATAGATTTCGGAGGGAGCGGTTTCGCCCTCCGGCTATATAAACCCTCGTCCAGGCCTCTTCCTCCTCTGTTCTCTCACCATTCGGCCTCAAACCTCTCCTCTCGCTCTCAGTCTGAGCCCGAGCTCGAAGTAGCATCGACGATGAGCCTTGTCGTGCAACTCCGACAAAGCCCCGTCACTGTTGGTCATGCCAATGCGGTACTTCTTCTCTCCCGCGCTGCTGTAGTTGATTTGTATTGCCAAGTTAGGGCATACAGATCTGCAACTAGCCCTATCCCTCTTCTATTCTAGGGTTTTTCGTCCTGATGCCATCTATCTTATTATATTTTCTTGCGGTAGATCTTTAGGCTTCACTAAGTCGTGACTTGTAAGGTTTGTAGTAGTTCCTTGTACCAGTCTACTTGAATCTAGGGTTCATAAGGTATACATCAAAAGATTAGAGGAGTTGTTATTCTGTCTTAGGGCATATTGCAATTCTCTCAACGATATATTCCAAAGAGTATGCCATGAGGTTTCCGAAAATTATCTGTTTTGAGTCAAAATCCTTCTATGCATGTTTGTGACTTCTTCCTGTTTTCTCTTGCACGCTTGTTTTTCCCTCAGGAGTGGTCATGGCAAATAGTTCGGAAGAGCATTCTGGGTCCAAGGAAGTAATTCCACAGCAGTCGCGTATGGCTGATAAAGCAAAGGTGGCTGAAACAAAATCAGCTAAGCCGCCAAATGTGCCGAAGAAGAAGTACGAATCAGAATCGGCTGAAGAAGATGATGATATTCCCTCAGCGCACAGTCAGCCAGAGAATGAACTAGTCACCGACTCCAAGACCCTATTCTATGATGGAAATCCCAAGAAGGGTGGTTGTGGTAGAGAGAGGAACACCGCGGCTGAGATGTCTGATCCTGAAACTTACAAGACTCCACCTGGAGTTGAAACTACCAATGATAGAAATAACAGGCTGCAAAAGATTCGCCGTCATTGGGCGAAGAAGTGTTTCAACTATGAGAACGTTAGAAGGAAATATCATATCCTATTTGCATTCACTCCACCTTGGAATGACTGCATTGCAGAGGGCTGCCTAGGTCCTAATGATGAAAAAGTTAGGCCAGCTCCTCCTCCCAATGCTCATGCAGACTCATTGAAGACAACCGCTGATTTTTCGGAGGAAGTGGAAAAGAGAGAAAAGGCCAAGGCCAAGCATGATGCCAAAGAGGCGAAGAAAAATCAGTTGGAACAAAGAAATGTTGAATTGACTCAACAAGATGTGTAGGAGAAGAAGGAAAGGGCCTCTGCCCGAAAGGAAAAGAAGAAGAGAAAATCTGTTTCTCCTGGAGCTTCGAAGAAGAAGTCCGTTGCCCGGAAGTCAAGGAAGGCAGCATCTACCTCATCAAGTGATTCATCTGATGATAATGCTGGCGAAGAAATTCCCATGTATGATCAAAGAGCTCTGCTTGACCAGTCATACCAAACTCCATCTGCGGCAAAGGTTTCACCTCCATTAAGATCGTCACCGAGGCTTGCCACTTCGGCATAAGATGAACCTTCGGGTTCTGCTGCTCCTGCAGCAAAGAGAAAATTGCTGCATGATGAAAAGGTATTGCTGCTTCCAAGAAGGCCAAGATAATTGTTCCTGCTTCCACAAAGGAATATGACTTTGATCTTATTTTTGACATCATTGAAGGTGCTTCCTATGATGCAAATCCATCTGAGTTGAGCAGCCTGGGTCTGCCTGAAGATGTTACCAAGATGGTAGCAAAGCACTTCTCTGAACTAAAAGAAATCACCAAGGAACTAAACAGGGCTGCCGAGGACAAGAAACTCCTTGAGCAAATGAGGAAGGATGCAAAATCTGAGTCTGGAAGAAAAGACGTGAACAAGGGAATTCTTGAAATCACCAAAGCCCTCACTGTTATGAGAAACAACAAGATTGAGTGGCATTCTAAGCTGAAGATGGATGTTTCTCAGCTTTGTGGTCGTAGAAATGATGAGATCAAGTGTCAAGCAGAACTTGCTCGGTGAAGAGAAAAAGAAGAGAAGTGTCAGAGAGCTCAGGCAAGAGCTAGCAAGCTGAAGGCTATCAAGGATCGTCATATCCAATCTGTAGCGGCTGATGCACCTGTTGACTCGAGTGTCCCACAGCAACAGATACCACCATCCCCTCATTTCGAGGAAGAAACCGAACAACATGCTATGCCTGCGGTAGTTATCATTCCTACCTCAGCTGTGCAAGAATCTAATGTGGTGGATATGTTTCTAGTCAATCCTGACAAAGAAAATGTCCTGCCCGAGCAGCAAGCCCCTGAAGAAAAAGTTAACGAAGAGATTGAGATGGAAAAGGCAGTTTCATTGCCTTTGAAGGAAATTCATGTTGAGCCCTCTGGATCCATCAAGGAGGGTGATAAAGTTGATGGGGAGCAAGTTGCTTCCCGAGGAAATACCACCCCGGTCTCCTCATCTGGTGCCCCTACCCAGATGGATGTTGACTCTACTCCTGGTTCTTTGGCTTCACAACCAGAACAGGAAGAAAAGAAATTGAAAGAGCCCATGGCTCACGAAGAAGAAGCTCAAGCAGTTGTTCCACCAGTTTTGCCCCACCTAGTTGTACACCAATGTTGCCACAGCAGATCGAAGGAGAACACGTTGTGAATCAAGTGACTGAAGAAGTTGTCATGCCACCCACTATTGAGAGTTCATCGAAAGAAAAGGCCCTAGTGTCTGAGAATGAAAAAGCCACTGAAGGAGTTCCAGCGAAGGAAAGTGAAGGACAAACCAGTGCTCCCATGCCATCAGATCCAGAGGAAGCAAAAGGCCACTTGCTCCATTAAAATCTATCAATGATAATGCACCAACTTTTGATGATGTTCAGCCGATGGAAATCAGTGATGAAGAAATTCAGAAAAATCCCCAGGAGTCATTTCCACTATTTCCAGCTGAGTACGGCCCCAATGGCCCTGCATTTAATGAACAGCTTCATCTCTCAAAGCTTGCGTTCTTTGGGGTAAGCCCTTATGAAGGAGAAAGAACTTCACTATCACCAAGGTTTTGGACTGAGGAACAAGCCGTTTATTATGCTCGGATTCTGTTCGGCAAGGATAGGATTTTCAATCATAAGATATTGAACTTCGCTGAACACGAAGGAATGCCCTGCTTCCATGATGCAATTTAGCATATTGAACATGCTCCCCTGAAGGGATTCATGCGCTTCAATCATGGCTGGAACAAACAGATTATACTTCAGTTCTATGCTACACTATATATCTCAGGAGATCTTGGCAACACCTCTTCATGGACTCTTGAGTGGATGACTGGCAGAGAAAGAATTAAATGTTCGGCAGATCAATTCTTGGCATTGATAAATATTCCTCGATGTGAGTTTGAGAAAGACAGAGAGCACAGGCTGCACTTCTGGGAAGTGTCTGAAGCACAACTCCACATCCTGATGGATCCCACCATGGTTGGTGATGAATGCATTGATGTTGATCCGAAGAAGTTGACTTATGACAACAAGGTGTTATTTCACATTTTGCGCAATACTCTCATGCCAACGAATAGATCGAATTCCATCAAAGGCATTGTGGGAATTGCACTTCTATCCATGTCTCAAGGAATCAAGTTTGATATTCCTGATCTTTTCATTCGAAACCTTGCATGTGTAGCTGACAGCCCTCAGTCTTTGAAGCCCTGTGCTCCATGGATCATGTTTGCCATCGAGTAACTCATCAATGAGAAATTCTTCTGGGCTTACACTCCGAAGGTATTTTTACCACCTATTCGTGACACTATACGCATTGTGAAGGATAGTGGAAAAGGCAGGGAACCAGTTGATACTGCAGCAAATGCATCTGCCTCTGAAAATGCATCGAAGATCAAGAAGGCAAGGGTTGTAATCCCTCACGAAGAAAATCCATCTCTTTATGATATCTGCGTTCGCACTCAGCAGACTTTGTAAAGCCACATCAAGTTGGACAGAAAGGAGAAGCTAGAATTAATGAGTGAGCTAAATCTGCTTCATAATCAGACTCACCAAATTCTTCTTCATGAGAAGGAAGCAAAGAAGCATTCGTGGACTCTACTAAGGAAGCATTACGCTCAGAAGGATTTAGCCAAAAAGGGCATCATGAAAGATTATAACTACCTGGACTTGCTTGCCGTTCCGCGCATCCGAAGACAAACTCCAGTGCTCCCACAGTGTTCTGCTTCAACGGATCTGTTGTTTGTCAGCCATAATGATGAAATTGGAGATACAACCGGTACTCTTATCTTCAAGTCAGATGTTCATCGCTCCAAGTCTTCCAAAGCCCAGGCTTCCACCCCTGCTTCTGCCTCGACCATTTCTCATTCTTCAGACTCTGATTCATCATGTGGTTTTAATTCTGATTCTAAGGATTCTCCTATGGAGTAGTTTCTCGTATGTTTTCTCATTCCTTTTTGACACTTGTTGACAAAAAGGGGAGAATTACATCTAGTGATAGTTTATCGGGGTTTGCAGGGTGTTTTCATTCGTGTTTTGGTTTTCCCTCGAACAATTTGCTTCATGAACTTATCGCACCGCTTGTGGTGTTGAATTACTCCGATGCCATGTAACGTTAATAACCCCCGCATGCAATATTATTTGCTTCGCACTATATGTCTACAGGTACCATCGAATGTGTTTTCCCTGTGAATGATTATCTTCGGTAATTATCTATCTTACAGGGAAACATATCCTCGAAGAAGAATAGAAAATCATCATGTGATGACACTAAGTTGGAGAAGTACTTCGAGTATTAAATGACTTAACTGTGGTGCTTGGATATGCTCTGGGTGCTATCCTTTATTATCTAACGTTGCAGGAAGTATGTCAGTCTAATTTTTTTATGCCTTACGTTGTGAAGGTCATTATTTCACTGACAAAGTGTTTTTCCCTCGCAATTAGTTTTCGCATTATACTCTATATTGCAGGGAAACCACATCTGAAGCATATCCATTCTGAGCAATATTCTTCTTGTATTCTCATGCTCTGATTTTATCGAATATCTAACATGCAGGAAAAATACCTCTCGTGTGGATTCAAATTATGTTCTAAGAAAACCTTCATAGTATATCCTTCGTCACAAATCTTTTAAAGCTTATCTTAAATCTAATTCTCTTTGAAGATTTTTGTGACAGGAACCACCTCAGACACCGTCGAGTGCATTGATAGGAGTCAAGTACTAAATCATAGATCAATGTCACTTATATGAAGAATAATCTCGTTTCCCTCCGGCTCTTCATGCTCTAAAGCATATCTTAATGGGGAGGATATTTTATCTTCGTAATTATCTCTCGTCTTTCATTATTCTTCGCATTTCATTTCATACTTTATCTATCCTTTGATGTGATCTATTTTGTCAACAATCGTCCAAAAAGGGGGAGATTGTTGGTGCAATATCTGCCTACCTTGTGTTTTGGAGATTGTTGATAGAAACTGGTATGGACTGATTTGTTTGCTAGTGCATACAGAGAGAAATAGTCCATATACAACCAAAGAGAATGATATCTCCGGTGCTGAGTTCGAGGAACATCACTGAAGTATATCTGCATTGCAGAGAAGAACAAGCTATATTTTTGAACTCATATAGTCGACAAGATTGATGTGAAGAAATCGACCCCTTGAAAGTTTTCTGCAGAAGCAAAGTTTTTGATTCGGTACCGTCGTCCGAAGAAATTGACTGCAGCGATGGGAGTCGAAGACAAAATGAATACGTAGTATTCATTTCGTTATTCTTCTTTCATTCTTTCGAGTCATAGGACCTCCGTACTATTAAGAGGGGTATAGGTTCTCGATGCTTAGATCCGCTGTGATGCTTAACCAAAACCTATGAAAGTTGCGAGAGAAATCTCTTTGTGCTCCGAGCAAATACTTCCCAACGAGAGACTGTGATCTTCTTCGCTGCAAGAGATTTGCCTCAGACAGAGGAGTTAGCATTACCTTCTCCGCAAGAAATGTTATCGTTGTTCTCAAATCCGACCATTGGACTCATGTTGTTCGGCCATTGCCTGAACCCGTTGTCTAATTTGATCTTTTCCCATCAGGGAAGGCTACGGCTATAAATAGCCACCCCACTCCAACATTGTCCATTGGCTGCTCCGCTTGAGATTTCTGAGAAGATTGATTTGAGCAACCCCTCTCCAAGTGATTTGAGTTTAAGATCCACCGAGCGAAAAACCAAGAGCCCAAGCTTAGACAATGGTTTAGCATCTCAGTAGTTCTGAGTGAGAGTTCTTGTACCTATTACTCTTGAGAGCTGCGCACTCTCTAGACGGATAGATTTCGGCTTCGAGTGTTGAAGAGTTGTTGTCTTCACCGAGCCAGATCTTCAGCCACCAAGAGTGATTGTGGTTCGTGAAGGTCGACCGAAGGTTTGGAGATCGCCGACAAGGATCTACCACGAGTGAAATCAACCTGAGTCTGATCAGCTCTGCGTTGACGGAGAATAGGGTGAAGAGAATTTATCTTCTGTGTTAAGTCACAGCCCCTCCAACCAGACATAGCCCTTTGGCAGAAGGGTGAACTGGTCTACCAAATCTCTGTGTCGCCATCGAGGAGCACCGGTTCAATCTACTCTAACTGCATTTCCTTCGGCAGTTTATATTCGTGCTCTGTGCCGATAGTTTATTAGATCATTTCGTTCTGTTGTTGTCATCACATGTATCTGTGCTCATTCTGTTTCATTCTCATCACCTGCTTTATTCGTCACCATCCTATCCCTTGTATTCTCTCGTGATCATTGTATGCGCCATGTTGAGTCTTGTTCTACTACATTTGGTTGCATGCTCCATTACCCTCATCGTAGTTAAACCTGTCATTTCTCATGCATGCACTGTCATTACATCCTTCATCGAGGAATATGCTTCTAACGAAGAAGATTGATTTAGTTTATTTCCTTCGATACTCTATTCCGCTATAGTGATTGGGATAAGTTTCAAAATCTTCGAAAGAAATTTTGAATCTCCCATTCACCCCCCTCTGGTCAATATACTCTCGGTCCTAACACCATGCCCAAGCCATGTTGCCTTCAATAATCGAGAGCGTTAAGCAATGGATAAAAAATGATGAACTAGGAAACATTGTCATCGAAGCATCTCCCAAGGATAGGAGCCCTTCTGTCTCTTTCATTGGCAACCTGTCGCCAATGGCTGCTCTTGAGGCTCTTATGGAAGACACTCCATGCAGTCTCTTAGCTCATGTGAATGGTGAGCTAATTAAAGTTGCAATCGGCTCGATCATTCACCCCAAAGATACAATCATGCATGGACTACAGATGCCTGAGGGGGTCTTCAAAGTTGAGTTGTCTATTGTCTTAAATGGTTATGATGCTATTGTTCCTCCGATACAACCTCCCAGTGTGGATAGCTAGCTTACCCTTGGACAGTGCTTATTTGGCCAATGATGTGGACGAAGAGTCAAATTCTGCTAGGAAACGTCCAAATTCTAACAAGCTTGCAGCAGATGAACAATGGCAAGACATCGTGTCAAGGACCATCTCCTTTGGGTCAGAGTCAACCTGAATTGCATAACAACAATGTGGATGTCATTGAGGACCAAGTAAATAATGATGGCTTACATGTCAATCGATTCTTCTTGGTTGTAGAATATCAGAACTCAGCTTCCATGTGCAATCTTGATGGACCTATGCCTGCTGATCCCGTCCAAGCAATCTCTGTGCCTCTTGCTGTCCAAGCTGATCACCGTGTTATTCCTTGCCAGAAGAGTCTACTGTTCAACAGGGACTTCACGCCACCAGACACACAAGTGCCACCATCCAGGGGAGCGTTGCTGAGTCCAAATAGACTAAATGCGACGGTAGCAAATGCACTAACAGGCAGTGCAGCTAGCCAGCCTAACATGTCACGCAAGAAGAGGAGGCGACCAAGAAATGCTAAGAAGGGCACTGCCGCCGCCAGCCAACCGGTTCAGAATAATAAAGAAGTAGTTCATCGTCTTGCATGGCGGACTTACCATTCCCTGGGTGAAGCCATCCTTCCGAAGGAGCTCTCTGATCTTCTATAGGCAGAATTGAGGCTTCTACATGACGCAATTCTCTGTAGGGAGAAGTATGCATTTTCTCATGCAGGTGGACATCGCCCCGTTGTCACAGTGATGGTGCCACCTAATATTGGTTTGTGCAACAGTTTCGCCGCGGAGAAGTTCTATGTGCCATTCGAAGACATCTTCAACCTATTCCACCTATACAAGCTTGCTCCTTCCTTAATACGTCTATGGGCAATCAATAGCACCTACACTGCCATATGTGAGCTGAATAAGATTGTCGTAGTAGGGGACCCATACCTCATGCATGAGAGCAACGTCAATCTCCCTGATCGCCGTCAAGCTATGAGCAACTACCTGACATACCTCATGCTTGCCAACATGGAAAAAGATTGCCTTCTAGTGCCCTACTATCCGAAGTAAGTCATTTGGTACTTGGTACACACTATTCTTTCATACAATCTCATTCTGCTTCCTCGTCAAAACATGATATACACGAGAATAATTGGGTTTTCACTACTTTTTATGCAGAGAACATTGTGTCCTCATCGTTATTACCCCGAAGTTCGCCGAAACCTATTTCTTGGATTCAACGAGGATAGTGAAGAAAGACTATAGAGGCATCAAGAAGGTTCTTGATGAAGCACTGGTCGATTATACTAGCCGAGAAGGAGTGATCAGAGACGGATATCGCAAGTTCGACAAATTTAAAGCGGTGCACTTCACCCACAAAACTGCCTTTTGTTGCATGCAGCAGCCGGAAAACACTGATTCAGACGGCTACTACGTCCTCCACCACATGGAGGAGTACATACGGGAGGGAGAACGCCTTAAAAAGAACTCTAACGTCATCTCATGGGTGATGGAAATGGAGGAAATTAGCCCAGGAGATAGTAGAGATGAGTTCAGATGCATCTAGCTCAAGTTTGCTACCATCCTCAACAAGGATGTCATCCACCATGCTGGCGTTTTCAACAGCGGCGCACCTTCCAGCTCGGAGGAGATAAAAACTTGTCTTAATAAGCAGGGTCGCGATGCTGACGGACCGGTGTCTCTTGCGGACCCGACGAAGAAATACATTAATGATCCTTATTATTGATGTAATAGGATAGTGACAGCTAGTTGTGTTGTTGTGGTTCTGTAAACTACTCGATCAGTTGCACATGTCATTCTGTCGTCTTATCGTACTTGAAAACTTTTCCTAGCTATCTTAATTTTAAGTGCTACACATAATTATCGTGGATGTATTTTAATTAATGTTACCTAGCTAGAAATATTTTTTTATCTTAAAAAACGCTGCCACGACACCATTTTTCGGTTGCCGTGGTAGCGTTTTCCCTATGCTTTCAAACTAAGTAATGGCATGGGAAGGATACACAACGCCTCTAAGGTTTCTCCATATTTATGTCGTGTGTAGAAGTACCAATGTCATAGGTATATACGATATTACCATCGTGCGACTTTAACAAACGCCATAGATACCAGAAACACTGCTGGCGTAGGCTCCAATGCCACCGCTATATTTTAACACTAGCGCCATATTGATGGCGTCGGGCTCCTACGCCAGCAAGGAAGTTTTTGGCACGCCATAGCTAGGCTTTTCTGCACTAGTGGGGAGACGACATCGAACACGTCGCACCCGTCACGAGATGGGCGTGATGTGACCCCGAGCGGCATTGTTGATCGTGCACAACAGCGCCCGCACGGCAAGTCGCCCCTTGATCAAGTTCAAGATCCTCAGGCACCACTCCCGCCATGCCACCCTTCCACCGCGCCCACGGTATGGCAGCAAGATCGCAATGGCGCTCCTGCTGGCTCTACCAGGAGTCGAGTGACATTGCGTTCTTCACGCTCTAACATGCCCTCGACGGCAACAGAGGCGATGGAGCAAGCTTAATTGCTGCTGAACTTCCCTCCAGCGGCAGATAAGATGGATGAGTCGCTGACCACCATTCAGAGTTTGATCGAGTTTGCGGAGGCTAAAAACACTACAAAAAAAAATACACTTCTGTGATGATACATGTTTGTCATAGTAGGTCACGTTTTCTGTCATGCATGTACATCCATGACAATTTTATGATAGAATCAAGATAGTCATACCTGTGCTGTCGTAGAAGTGTTCCATGACAATACCAAAATTATCATCACGGAAGTGTCCACTTCCATGACGATAAATGGCGCGTCATGGAAGCGCTTTTGTCAAGGGTAACCGACACGTGGCATCCACCATAACGGGTCGCTGTTAAGCTATCAGGTTCCGGTTTGGATCCGATAACCCGTTAACAGCCCGGACCAATGGGATTTTTCCACGTGTAAAATTCTCATTTGCCGGCGGATCCACGTGTCGGCTCAGCGTTGGGATAGTTTCATCCAGCAAATGGATGGGACGCGCCTATGATACATCGACACGTGGCTCGGCCCAACAGTGGCCAATTCAGGTCAAAAGGCGGGCCCGTTTGACCTGGTCAAAAGGTAACTGTCGGCCCACTTAAAGCCTGATAGCAGCCTGTTCGCATATACCCCAATTACAGCCCACTATCTCACGACCCATTATGGCCTATCCGAATTAGGCCCAGTAGCGTCATCTGGGCCGTCCAATATGATTCCAGCCCATTGTAACTTCCGGCCCATGTATGGCCCATGACGTCTTTCGGCCCATATGAGGCCCTTTGTAACTCTTGGCCCATTAACGGCCCATGGTGAAACTGGCCCGTAATGAACAGTGTATCACTTTATACCCATTAACGGCCCATATCCATTGGGCCGTTTCCAGCCCGTGTTATCTTTCGGCCTTCTCAGGGCCCATTTATTCTTGGGCTGATTTGCAACATTCGATTACTTACGGTCCGTTACTGGCCTGTTCTGGTTGTGGGCCAAATTCAGCCCGTGGTTAAAAGTCAGCCCATTTGTGGCCCGTTAATCCGTTGGGCCATTTTCATAGCGTCATCAAATACGGACCCGTTATGCCTGTCGATAGAAACAAGCCCATTATACTCATAGGCCTATTAACGGCCTGTTATGGTCGGCCCATGAATGGACGATTCCCACTCTAGCCCGTTTACGGCCCATAATGCGGTCCGTTATTGGCCCATGTTTGGCCAATCGATCATACGGCCCGTAGAAGGCCCATTGTTTCTACGGCCCATAGAAGGCCCGTAGGAGGCCCATGGTCACTACAGTAGATATGTAGCCCATGGTTATTGTGGCCTAGTTTTTAAAAATAGGTTATTGCACCACTAGCAAACCGCGGAAAAAGAATTGCACTGACTACAAGCAAACAAATAAACAAGACAACAAGGAAATAAATAAGCAAGCAACTTATGGTAGGCTATTATAGCTATTACACATATTACATCCACTGGGCATCAAAGTTCACCACCAGTGCAAATATGGCGAACAAAGCAGCATATTACATACACTGGTTGTCAAAGTTGGCGACCAGTGCAAATAAATGCCGTAGCAAAACAAGTCCAGCACTGAAACCACTTCATAAGAGCTCAAGAAACAATATCCTGGGTATCCACCATGCTGGTAAGACGCTTAGCAAGCTTATTAGCTTTCTCTTGTTTGGCACTTAAATCCTCCAGCGCTTGCTGTTGCACCAGAAAGTATGCATCTGAATTCTACAAGGACTTCCTCAGTCCTTCGGCTTCCCGTCGCAGCACATCTGATCAATGTCTTTCAACTTGAAGTTGAGACTCAAGAAGCTGAACTGATTCAGGCAGCGAGTTCGAAAAGCTGGTGCCAGCAGTAGTGGCTAGTAACTCGAACACCAGATCAGACAGGACTTTGGGGTTGTCTCACTGTCTTCAAGGTAGTTTTTATCAGCTTTCTTGGAGACCAACAGGGATGTCTCACTATCTTGAACCTTATCTGCATTACTTCCTTTACCATTGCATAACGGGGTACTCTTCTCCAATATTTTGTCCGCATTCTAAAAGAGAAACAAGCAGACTCATCACAGGTTTACCATGTTGTATATGAAACTCATTTTGGTAAACCAGTTCAGTAGTAAGGTGGACAAGATAACAACATGAAACAAACATATATCTATGTAGTATGGTCATGGTATGGTCTATATCATTCTAGTTTATGTTGCCAAATCAAGATAGAGACAGTTCAAATCATATCTGTTTAAGACAAAGCAACATAGATAGAATATAAGTGTGGGAAACTACACAGCACTAACAACACTTGTAATGTGCATGGCATGAGAACATAACTGTTTATTCAATTGAAACTGAAATCAACATAGAGGAAGTTACAATAGCAAACACGTTAAAGAAACAGGTTTAAAACATACCTGTTGCACCATTGGAGTTTCAATTGCACCCTTCAAATTTGAAATAGTTGGTATGAGCAAATACAGTGATGCAAGAGCAAAGGAGTATGAACCATAGCTACGGAACCTGACCTGAGAACAATTCTTCTTCTGCTTTAAGCATTGACTAGCACAAATGCCCATGCATTGCAACGGGAAAAAAATTCTGTTTCTATAAACCATGGTTGGTCGGTTTGAGGAACCATGTCACGGGATAAGTTGCTTATGACCAAAAAAATATGTACAATTTGAGGATCACGAGTTCATGACATGGAGCTTAGGACATGGGTGCGATTCAGAGTAAATTGATCTGGCTGATAACGTTTTCTTTTGGTAAAACTTTTGATCTATTCATGACATCATGGCAACATAAAGAACATCAAAAGTAATAAAATGTAGTAAGTAATAACAATTACATCATGTGTTTCAATGGAAAATAAAATTGTTGCACGCAATATTAATGCCCATGACAACGTCTGGAAAAAAATCTAGTTCATATGAACAAAGATTGGCTAGGTCAAGGAACTATGTCACGGGACAACAGACACTTATGACAAAAAAAGGAAGATCATGACACGGAGCTTAGAACTTGGGGTGCGATTCGAGTAAATTGATCTGATTGACAATATTTTCTTATGGAAAAAGTTCTGTTTTATTCATAGCATCATTGTGATAATATAAAGCACATTAAAACTAATTAAATTTAATGAGTAATCAAAATTACATCATGTGTTTCAACAAAAAATAAAATTAACACAAATTTAGTAAGGAATATTAATGCCGATGGCAACGTCCTCCTCTACCATGCATTATAAATCATTGTGCAACGTCCTCTTCAATGTCTTCCTTCTATTATTTAGATGTCACTTGTGCGCCTAATCCCAATGGATGGTACTTTCTTTCTTTAGTACTACCTTGCAAGTATATGAAGCCCTATAATTACCCCACAATTCTAGGAATTATTTCCTACCCAATCGACGATGCATCTTTTTTTTAGATGTATATGGTCAAGACTCGAGACTGCACTTGGTAATCTCTACTCTCTAACAAATACATAAGGTTCCTTTTCCTGCCACAGGACCACGTCTCCTGCCTCTGACTTTCGTCGAACCTCATGCTCTCCCACGAAAAAAAAACTCTGGACCATCCTCCCACCCCCTTTGCCCCTCTCTCGCGCTTGCTCACCCACCGCGCCTCCCCTGCTCTCTCTCCCTCTCGCGCACCTGCCGCCACCATCGATCCATCCCCCGTGCTCTCACACTTTCCGCCGCCGACCACCTGCTCTGGCTCCATCTCGCGCGCACGCCGGTGAGATCGAACCGATCTGGTACGTCGGAGGAGGTCTTCATCGCGAGAGCTGATGCTGGGATTCGGATGACCTCCACTGGATCCATGACTTGGGTGTCCTTGCACAAGCGACTGAAATCCCAGCCTGGATCCGGATGGCGTCCCCCTCGCCGTGTGTGAATCTCGTCCCGCAAGATCCTCATCGTCCTGATCCTCGCCCTCACGTCCAAAGGGATTGAAAATCTTGGAGATCTGCTGCATGGACTTCTGGGTTATCAAGGGGGGCGTCAAGAAGACAAGGCTTGAGGACACCGCCTACCAAGGCCTGGCCGTGGTAATGCCTCATGGAGAGCTTGCAGCAGGCGCGTCGGAAGCTCACTGCCATCCTCGACATCATCACCACGGTCTGTCGGTACAGAAACATACAGCCTCATAGGTACATAAATACATGACTGCATAAATAGGCACCCTAATATTACCAGACTGCATCTCTTGTACGACATGTTATTGTTAAATGATGGGGTCATTTATCTGGATGGTATATAGTGAGGTCTAATGGTTGATTCTGCGTTGGTGGTATGTGCACAAATATGCGATTCATCCCTTTACATCTTTTCGTAATGTTGTTGATGGATGATACAGTGTTTGAGTTTCAGGCTAGCTAGCTGTACAGTTCAGTTTGTGAGCTGTCTACTTTTAACTACACTTCCACAAACTCTATTAGATACGCACAGTTGTAGTATTTGGCTTTACTTCTTTCTATTTTCCAGTTTATATACCGCACAGACACAGGGCAGGAGATCCGGTGGTCAGTTCCCTCCGGATACCAACGCGATCGAATTCATACATCTTCCTCGACTCAGTACACCCACTGCGCCCCTAATCTTTTCATTTTCCACGACATGAGTCTATGCTCGATGTTTGCCGAACACGACACCGTCCAAATTATTTATTTTGTTTGTTTTCATTTGGTTCAGGGGAATCTAGACCAAATTAACTGGTAAATATTATTGTTCAGAAGTTTGAACATCATGTGCATAGTTTTATTTTTTTATTGGCATATATTATTTTAAGATTGGTCTTTTAATATATAGTACCAAAGAATCTCGTACGGCAGTGTCGGATAGTGTTATCTCTACTATCTGAAAAATACATAAGGTTCCTTTTCCTACCACAGGACCACGTCTCCTGCCTCTGACTTTCGTCGAACCTCGTGCTCTCCCACGGAAAAAAAAACTCTGGACCATCCTCCCACCCCCTTCGCTCCTCTCTCGCGCTTGCTCACCCACCGCGCCTCCCCTGCTCTCTCTCCCTCTCGTGTGCCCGCCGCCACCACTGATCCATCCCCCATGCTCTCACACCTGCCGCCGCCGACCACCTGCTCTGCCTCCATCTCGCGCGCACGCCAGTGAGATCGAGCTGATCTGGTACGCCGAAGGAGGTCTTCATCGCGAGAGCTGATGCTAGGATTCGGATGACTGCCACTGGATCCATGACTTGGGTGTCCTTGCACAAGCGACTGAAATCCCAGCCTGGATCCGGATGGCGTCCCCCTCGCCGTGCGTGAATCTCGTCCCGCAAGATCCTCATCGTCCTGATCCTCACCCTCACGTCCAAAGGGATTGAAAATCTTGGAGATCCGCTGCATGGACTTCTGGGTTATCAAGGGGGGCGTCAAGAAGACAAGGCTCGAGGACACCGCCTACCAGGGCCTGGCCATGGCAATGCCTCATGGAGAGCTTGCAGCAGGCGCGTCGGAAGCTCACTGCCATCCTCGACATCATCACCATGGTCTGTCGGTACAGAAACATACATCCTCATAGGTACATAAATACAGGACTGCATAAATAGGCACCCTAATATTACCAGACTGCATCTCATGTTAAATGATGGGGTCATTTATCTAGATGGTATATAGTGAGGTCTAATGGTTGATTCTGCGTTGGTGGTATGTGCACAAATATGCGATTCATCCCTTTACATCTTTTCATAATGTTGTTGATGGATGATACAGTGTTTAAGTTTCAGGCTAGCTAGCTGTATAGTTCAGTTTGTGAGCTGTCTACTTTTAACTACACTTCCACAAACTCTATTAGATACGTACAGTTGCAGTATTTGGCTTTACTTCTTTCTATTTTCCAGTTTAATATACCGCACAGACACAGGGCAGGAGATCCGATGGTCAGTTCCCTCCGGATACCAACGCGATCGAATTCATACATCTTCCTCGACTCAGTACACCCACTGCACCCCCAATCTTTTCATTTTCCTCGACATGAGTCTATGCTCGATGTTTGCCGAACACGACACCGTCCAAATTATTTATTTTGTTTGTTTTCATTTGTTTGAGGGGAATCTAGACCAAATTAACTGGTAAATATTATTGTTCAGAAGTTTGAACATCATGTGCATAGTTTTATTTTTTTATTGGCATATATTATTTTAAGATTGGTCTTTTAATATATAGTACCAAAGAATCTCGTACGGCAGTGTCGGATAGTGATAAAGGAAAGCATGCTCCACCCCATTGTGGCAATGTATTCTCTTTTAAAATTGAAGATCGAAAACGGTGAATACAAAATTCAGTTTTAGTTGATGCATTTATTATGTTTTTCTGGCAGTGGTTTACTACTGAAGTATAAATTTGTGCTTGCCTGACTGAAAATGTTGATTATGCTCGTCCTTTCTGCAGTTTTCAGAAAGCTCAGTTGAGCTTGTGTCTCCTATGCGATCAGGAGTGGGCAATGAGAAGGTAGTTATCTTCCTTCTGGTAAGAAGTAGAGACTTCCTGTTGTACATGAGAATTCTGGTAAAAATAATATTTCCAAGATTTTTAGTTAGTTGCAGAGGGACCTGTACAGGGTGATCATCTCTTTTGGCATTGACTTTGCTCGTGTGGAGTTCCTCCAAGTGAGCAAGAGGCCATGCGAAAGCTTGTGCTTGCAGATTTTTTAGTAGAATTTGTGGATTTCTATACCTTTTCACATCTCATGTATAATTGGTTTGAGCAGTACGATGATGAGGCTGCTGACATAATTCTTCTGGCTACCGGTGGTGACCCCTGTGCAACAATTTTGCATGCCAGATCAGGGGCATGAACGGTTAACTTTTCACTTCTTTTCTAGATCAGCAACTTGATTGCTTCGCATGTCGGCATCATTGCTTAGGTTGAATGCTACAACCTGAGCGCAACTGAGCATTTTCAATTTGTTCATCTTCTTGTAACTTCGTTTCAGTCATTTACATTCAACTATCCTTTGTCTGATCTAGAGAATGAGCAGGTTAAATCAATGTGGAAAAAGATAAGGCTGAAATTCAATATTATCAATCAAATTTAGAAGCAAAATTATAGTATGAAGATCGCTTTATATCATGTAAGCAAGTTGTTGAAGATATGTAGCTTGTTAAGCATTATGGACATGTCCCTTGTGGATTATTATCATATCTCAGTTGCTGGTTTTGTTTGTTTTTATTTTGGACTCACGATGTTCAATTGTAAGGAATTATGAAATAAGAAGGCATATTCAATTTTTGTATGCATATGTTTTATTGCTCCGTAACAATGCACGGGCACCTTGCTATTTGGTGCTTGCTTGCCATTTTTAATGTGCTTTTCATTATCCACAGTCATGTTTATATTGTTCTAAAGGATGATCTTTATAAAATGAATTTTCTTCTAGATTATATAATCCTCTGTCTAAAAAGTTAGCTAGATTATAATGCTCACATGGTTGCAATGTTGTTGCTGTTGATATCTACTATTATGGTCCCACTCCCATGCATGGCTAATGAGCTTGGGTTACACATATAGACCTATAAATATGTGCGTACAGATTACGATATTAGTTGTTAGTTCAATCCAGTATACTATGCTGTAAACATGAAAATTTTCAACTCCCGTAGCAACGCACGGGCACTGACCTAGTTCTACACAAATATGGCAACGGAAAAGAAAGATAAGGGTACCTGTCCACGTAATTGAAGCTTGGTAGTGGTCATGGTGTGCTGGTTCAATTAGCTTGGAGCAATCTCAGGTCAAGGTCACAACAATGGTGATTTGGATGCATGCATGGCTGTAAAGCTACATCGATAGCACTCGGTCCTTCAGCCTCCACTGCTTTCTTATCTGATGAATTTTGCTGCTCTACTCCTGCTGCTATTGTATCATGCAACAGAACGTGATCGAAAGACAAAATCTATGTCCCCTGCGACCTCAAAGCTAGGCGCGAATCCTTTTGTGACTGTGATTGAGACGTGCATTCTCGATCGAGTTCGTTTTAACTGCGTTACCTGCATAAGAGGACTCGGCAAGGATGGTCCTTGTCGGCGGCAGCAGCGAGGCCGCAGACGGAGGAGTTGAGCCGGAGAAGCTGCAAGATGCTCTTGTAGAATGCTGGCTCAGGTATGCGGCTCGACGACTGCTTTCCGGTGAGACGCTTGAATGATTCTTTTTGGAGAGATACACGTACAAGGCCAATGCTAGCTAGCCAACGCTAGCGCCTTGATTGATTTGTCCTCTGGCTGAACGTATAAGTTGAGCTGATCGATTTTGCCGGCTACGAACGCACACACGACGAGATGCTAGTTGACGGCAACAGGCTTGTCGGTGGTGCGCAACGGTCAGCACGTGCGCCAACACTGAGGAATTGGAGGTGGAGCAGCACTGATTTCTTCCAGCGGAGGTAGCCGTCCTCTCCGTCCAGAGCAAAGGCAGCGGCGGCGACGACATTGATCCCTTCACGTCTACCGCATTGTGATTCTTCCCACGATCTCACGATTTGATTACAGAAACGTGATCCTGGTTGATGCATATATATACACATATGAACATGCAAACACCATCACAATACGAAATCGTAGATGAATCATTTTTTCCAGCCACCAAAACGTTACGGACTCTATGACATATGAACCGGACCAAGACGTACGAAACTTGACGATTGATGTAAACGGACCAAAAACGAACGAAATTACGGTGGTAAGAAGCAATAGCCCCTTTTTATTATTATTACTAGGGAATATGCCCGTGCATTGCAACGGGAGAAAAAAATCCTTGCATGCTCCTAGCTAGCCATTTATTTTTTTTGCCACTTCCCTTATTCATGACGAACATGATCAATCACAGAGTCAGGCCACCGTCATTGAAGTCTGTTTTTTTAATTGGTCTTTTCTTTTCTTAACATTGAGACTTGTTTCTTTTCTTTTCTTTCTTTTTTTAATTTAGAGACTCTCTTTCCTTTATTATTTTTCTGTCATGTTCCTTTTCTTTCCTTCTTTATTTCTCATGCAATTTGTAATTATATCCTTTCTCCTTCCTCTCTTTCCTTTGTCCTTCCTTCTTGGGAGTATTTCCTTGTTCCTTCCTTCTTGGAAGCACCTTTCCTTTCTTATTTTTTTGTCTATCTCTTTCCTTTCGCCTCTATTTTCTTGTATCGTACAGCCACAACACCGAGGCTCCTTGTTAATTATCATACAACCCATATGCCTATATAAATTGATGAAATTTAATTGAAAGGGGTGAAGTGGGACTAATTAGTTGGCAACAAACCATGTTTCGTACACGATCATAAGCCCGTTCAGCCCAGCTCGGCCCAGGCTTGGAGAGAATAAAGATCAAATACATTAAGTTTCTTCAATTAGACATGAAAGCCCAACTGGGTGAGTTGGCTAGCTGCTCTGCGCCTATTTCCTAGCAACCCTGGTTCGAATCCTGGGGTCGGCATTTATTTTTTTGGCCTCCCGAGGAGGGCAACGCAAACGACGACGTACGAAACATACTTGATGGACAAAAAAAGTGGAGAAATGATCCGTCCTTTAATATTAGGTAATTAGATGGCAACAAACCATGTTTCATACAAGATCATAAGCCCTTTCAGCTCAGCTTGGCCCAGGCTTGGAGAGAATAAAGATCAAATACGTTAAGTTTCTTCAATTTGACATGAAAGCCCAGCTGGGTGAGTTGGCTAGCTGTTCTGCGCCTATTTCCTAGCGACCCTGGTTCGAATCCTGGGGTCGGCATTTATTTTTTGGGCCTCCCGAGGAGGGCAACGCAAACAACGATGTACGAAGTGTACTTGATGGACAAAAAAGTGGAGAAATGATCCGTCCTTTAATATTAGGTAATTAGTTGGCAACAAACCATGTTTCGTACATGATCATAAGCCCGTTCAGCCCAGCTCGGCCCAGGCTTGGAGAGAATAAAGATCAAATACGTTAAGTTTCTTCAATTAGACATGAAAGCCCAGTTGGGTGAGTTGGCTAGCTGCTCTGCGCCTGTTTCCTAGCGCCCCTGGTTCGAATCCTGGAGTCGGCATTTATTTTTTTGGCCTCCTGAGGAGGGCAACGCAAACGACGACGTACGAAAAAGGAAACGACGTACGAAACATACTTGATGGACAAAAAAAGTGGAGAAATGATCCGTCCTTTAATATTAGGTAGAGACTTGGGGTTTGGAGTGGTGGTCCTCGTGCTTTGGGCACTGCAGTTGCCTTACTAACTGCTCGTGTTTGGTTGCTCTGTGGTGGAGACGGTTCTGTGTCAACTTGAACTGGGTTACTATCTGATGGGGTTGGGGTTAGAAGGGGTGTAGCTGGTTCTCTGTCCAACTGGGTAGGGGTACAATCTGCGTGAGTCTGGGTTATGTGTGGTGGGGCTGGTTCTGGGGCAAGTACAACCGTGGTTCTATCTGCATCGACGGGTAGCACGATCTTTTCTGAAGACCGTGTTTTTACTCCCATAGATACTGCCATCACCCCGTCCAATTCAAATGGCTGATAAACAAGAAAAATAATTGAATGTACAGTCATTGTATGATAGACAGGTGCAATGGATAGTAGGAAAGAAAATAGGGCATGAAATAATTCACATTTATGTTGTCTAACCAAACAGGATAGCATGACATAATTTCACATATATGATGGCTAATTAAACAGGATAGCATGACACAATTTCACATATATGATGGCTAACTAAACAGGATAGAATGACATACTTTAAAATATGATGACTATGTAAACAGGATGACATGATATAACTATACGATGTGTCTATTAAAGTGGTTGGCATGCCATAATTCACAAACATGCCGTCGATGGTAACATGACGGCATGATATAATTCACAGATAGAATGACATAATTCAAAATATGATGACTATGTAAACAGGATGAGATGGTATAACTATATTATGTCTTTATAAATTGGGTTGGCATGCCATAATTCATATACATGTTGTCTATGTAAATATCATGACATGATATAATTCAAATATATGATTTATATACTAAGCAAGTGAGCAGAGGGCAATCGCATATATGATGTGCCAACAAAGTAGATGGCATTCAATATTGTGTATATGATGTAAAAACTAAGCATTGCAAGACAACATATGCATGATATGAGTAATATAACCCTGCCAAGTTTGAGCATACACCTCTGGGGGAAAATAGGACTGGTCATCTGTCTCTGAATCCTCCTCTAAGGAGCTATCTGTAGCCAGCAAGATATCTGCTTCAGCAAGTAGCATTGTCTGCTCTAAAGACCTTGTTTTCACTCCAGATTTTTCCATCACCATTTCAAATGGCTGATGCACAGGAAGAGTAGTTGAATATACAAACATTGTCGACAAATGGAAACATAATACAAAAAAAGGATGGCATGATATAATTCACATATATGACGCTTGGCTAAACAACATGACATTGCATAATTCACATACATAATGCCTTGCAACAAGATAGCATTGCATAATTCACATATATAATGTCTTGCAACAAGATGGCATTGCAAAATTCACATATATGGTAATTAGACACTAAACAGGTGGCATTCACACAAAGCATGTCTAAACTAAGCAAATGACATGCCAATGCAAGACACCATATGCACAATATGAGCAATATAACCCTGCCAAGTTTGAGCATGCACCTCGGGGGGGAAATAGGACTGGTCATCTGTCTCTGAATCCTCCTCTGAGGAGCTATCCGTAACCAGCAAGACAGGCGCTTCGTCAGATAGCATTGTCTACTCTGAAGACCTTGTTTTCACTCCAGATTTTTCCAGGACCGTGTCGAATGGCTGATGCACAGGAAGAGTAATTTAATGTACTAAAATTGTTGACAAATTTAATACATAATAAAAAAAGGATGGCATGATATAATTCACATATAAGATGACATGCTAACCAGGATGGCATTGCAAAATTCACATATATGATGCCTGGCTAAACAAGATGGCATTGCATGATTCACATATATGATATAGAAACTAAACAGATGGCATTCACACAATGCATGTCTAAACTAAGCAGATGACATATTTTATGTATAAAGGAAGCAATGCAAGGCACCGTATGCATGATATGACCAACATCAAAATGCCAAGTTAGAGCAAAAGACCTCAGGGGGTAAATAGGAGTGGTCTGCTCCCTCTGAATCCCCCTCTGAACAGTTATCTTCCTCTTGATTACAGTCTGGAATGGGGGGAGGGGGGGGGTTGCTTGTGCGCCCACCATGGAGCGATGTCTGCATGAAATTTTATTGCCATGCAAGGCTCATCTCTTTTGCTCTACATGTTCAGTACCATTGTGTACAATAACTAACATGCATAGGAATAAAACATAGTGAGATTATGTAAGGAGTGCATGCACAAATCAAGAGTGATGGTAGCAAACTATCGATAGACCCAAAACCAATGATAGCAGGCAGATAATAACTTTAGTTAAAAAATACAGATAATGGCTCCTTTAATGTTTGTTTCCACCCAACATGAAACTCATAGTAGACACCCAAGATTAACCAGATAGTACATATATAGTATTGATTGCTGCCCCAATATGTACCCCACAACCATTTAAAAACTCAAGTTTGAGCATTAGTTTGGACCTGACTCGGAGTCTAATCGGTGAACAGGACGATAAAGTAGCATGTCATCATAATAAGTGATGCATTACATAAGTAGACACGAAAGAGTGCGACCTCTCTTGCGGACCCGTGTAGTCCTCAAGGTCATCTGCTCAGTTGATGATGGTAATGTAGTTGCCGTGGCTGCCGGTGGCGGGGAAGAAGATCTGAGGCGGCGAAAGACAGTCTAGAGGGCAGCTCCCTGCTGTGGTGAACCCTTCTATCATTGGAGCAACTGAGCTGGGGTGGACCACAATGCAGCAGGAGCGGGACAAACCACACAAGGTTTTCTTTGACACATATCTGTAACAGAAGTAATTCTGTAAGGGCTTATTTGAATTGGAGGATTCTAACAATGCAGGGATAGGAAATACACAGGAATAGGATAGGAATGCACGTGCAAAACAGAGAATTTAAAAACACAGGATTTCAGCCAATCTGGGTGTTTGGTTGACAAGAATTGGAAGATCACAGGAATGCAAAGAAGCATGGTGAGATTAAGTCAAACCATAAGAAAATGTACGGTTATAATGCTATTATGCTACTATTTCTTAGTCTTGTGCTTCATGAATAGGAATTTAAAAAGGAGGACAAGTGGATATTAAAATTCCTACGATTTTTTCTTTCAAGGATACACTAAAGGAACAAATCCTACAGTTTTCCTTTGCTCCATTCCTTTGAACCAAATGCATGAATAGTAGTACCATAGGAAACTTTCCAATTCCTATGTTTTTCCTTCACATTTCCTTTCAAGCACTGGCGATTCTAGTAGGCAGGCTTGAACAGGGAAAAGCCTACACTCAAAAAATGTTTTTGTGCTACTTCTACTACTTTGGACCCAGGCCACTGCCCTACTAGCTCAACTCCCAGGCCCATCTACAAATGCACAGCTCAAACGCGCAGAAATAAATAATGATGGCGATCGAGAGAGTTCATCATGGATAGATAAGTTGCCTGGTACCTCACTGCTTGTCATATAGTAGGAGAAACTAATCATATTTCACGTTACTACGTGTGCTCAGTGGACAATATATATAACATGTAGAGTAAAAATGCGATGCAACAAGTGTACAACCTCTTTGGCGAAGCCATGTCGATCTCAGCATGATTGGGTTGGTCGGTGAGGATGCTCCGACTGATGTGGCTGTCGGAGGAGGGGAAGAAGATCTTAGGCATCTGGAGATGGAGCCGAGGGTACTGCTCCGCTGTGATGCAGGGTTTCGTCGTTGGAGCAGCTCCAGTGAGTTGTACGACGTAGAGGCTGAAGCAGGACAAGAGAGACAACTTTAACCTGAGTGGAATTCTAATAGCATCTCCAATAGATGATGTAAAATACACAACCACAAAGTGCTAGATGTAAAATACATCAGCCGCTCATCTCTGAACTTAACTATCGAAACTGAATTTAACTGTCGAATCTGAATTTTGCTGTCGAAACTGAATTTTACTGTTGAAACTGAACGCACTAGTAGCAGAAAAGCAGTAGCAGCAACGCCCGGAGGAGCAGCGCGTGCGAGAGCCAGGGCAGCTGGTCGTGTAGCATCATCTCGGGTAGCAGCTGCAGGGGCTCGAGCGAGAGCAGGATCTGCTGCTCGTGTAGAAGCAGTGTGAGCAAGAGTAGAGCAGCAGCGCAAGCAAGAGCAACAGCAAGAGCAGTAGCGCGAGCAAGAGCAAGAGCAGACCAGGCAGGGCACTGAGAGCAAGAGCAGAGCAGCAGCGCGAGTGGGAGCCAAAGCAGCAGCAGCTCCTACTGATGTGGACGTCGGCACCGAGGGAGCGACGTCGTGGAGGAAGTGGCCGGCGACGCCACCGTAGATGGAGCCGCACCATGTCGACTCGGGACCGAGCGTCGGCAGCACCGTGAGATCGAATCAAGAAGAAAATGCAGTGATTAGTGTAGAACCTCTTTGGTGGTGCCGATTAGGCCTCAGCTTCATCCGAGGAATTGGTGATGGTGCTGCTCTTCCGGTGGTGCAGGTGAAGACGGTGCTGTGGGAATGGAGGTTGCACGAAAGACGAGGGGAACGTCGGGGCAGCTCCTTGGAGGTGGAGGACGGGGTGGCTGAACTAGCGGGACGATGAGATCGATGATGGATCCTCATCCGGTGCGGTGGATGAGGGACGTCGAGGTGTTGCTGTGGACGACGTCATCGGGGAAGAGGCTCCGGCTGGGTGGCGGACGGAGGAGGGTGTGGAGCTTCATGGGTTTCCACGGCCTCGGTGTACGAATGGGGGGGGGGGAGGGGATGGGAGGGGGGAACCATGGATTAGGGACGCACTTGTCCAAAATGTGGGGTAAGTTATGAAAGTACCCTGACCGAGTTGAGCTAGGCAGTTCTTTCGGTTCAGGGGTATCACGGGAATTTCGTGTGTCAGGATTTCGCAGGAGGTGGGAGTTTTCACGCACGTTGTAATTTTGGGAGAGCAAGGTGAGGGTTGAGATGGAGGAAGTTTTCGGAGCACAACGAGACAAAGAGATATCTTAAAATTTTGGGGTAACAAGGCGCGGGTTGAAGAGGCGAGAGTTTTGCAGCACGATAAACAGAGATGCTAGCTTGAAATTTCGGAATAACAATGCGTGGCTTGAAATTTTGGGAGAATAAGCTTAACGTGTACAGAAAAAAGACAATTCGCACCCCACTAGAGAGAGCCATGTCCCGTTTTACTATATTACTAGAAATGCGTTCAAATATAACAACAAAAAACTAAAAAAATCGGGACAACAAGCTTAACATGTACAGTACCAAATCAATTTGCACTTTCCTCAATAATAATAAAAAATTCGTGTTGTCTACCATATGGACTAAATTTGAGTACATTTTCCCTGTTTGAATGGGATTGTTCTCAGGTTAGTTATACAACCATCTAAATATTATCTTCACGACACATGATATGAATATAGGAGTAGTAAATTCCCATATAAATATGAACTACATGTACATATGATCTCGAATTCAAATATATGTATCCATTTTATGTTAAATTCAAATCATAGTACATGTATGCTCTAGCTAGATGTTCAGAATCTAAACCATGTATGATACTATGTACAATGTGTTTAACATGCACAACACACACACACACACACCATTTAGGCTAGTAAGGTACATGTGCATTGTACGCATGAGATTTGGCAACCAAATTATGAATAAATACCACATTATAGCATGTAAGCTTTGAGTCATATATGCATGATGTAGATGTTCATTTAATTCTTATAGTTCATCTCATTCAAAATCAATTAGTTTTTATAAAAAAGCTAATCTATTTTAAGATTCATGGAATTGTGCGTTGTAAAGCATAAAGTAAAAAAAAAATGGCAATTCATCTAGAAAAAAATTGGGCAATTATGATATAGAAGATTCTAGAACAAAGGAGAAGTGCTTGTATTTTGAGGTTTGTGCATTATGCTTAAGTTCAACCATGGAGTCTTCTAGATTGTACATGTGGCAAAATCTGGTGGAATATAGATGATATCCAACGGCCAGTAGTGCTCGGATTTGCCATCTCTGCACTGTCAGTTTGGCTTCATCCAATGACCATCTTTCAAAGTTATTCGCACACTATATAGGGGTATATATATGTGATGCGAAAGCCACCCATCATCTCCAATTTGAATAGTGTGTCCATGCATGGATGCAATGTGGCCAAACGATGCCTGCCATCGGTATCTCAAATTCAAATCAGTTTGACCTTGTTCAATGTGTATACAGTATAGCATGCTCGTTTCCAAACCACACCACGCATATCTCAGTTATATTCATGCATGCATGGTTTTCAAACATCATGATCTCTTATTCAAATATTTGAATTCAACTTTACATTGATTATGACCTCACCTAGTCTTTTACACCCACACAGTCGTCTTCTCTTTATAATTGTACCACTAACTTTCTCTCGTGCATGCATGCACAAACACTACCACTCGGCATTATCCATCGCACACATGCAATCTTTTTCTTCAGTTCGGTCTCCCATGCATGCACACACACACCTCCCCCTCTTCATCACTTCGGGCATTCTTTTTATCTCTCACATGCATGCGCAACGATCGATGTTCCTCTATGTGTGTATATATATAGCTAGGTCTTTCCCAGTTTTCCACACAAACCGATCGATCAATATATCTAGTCAGGTCTCACCCTCTTTCCCACATACACATTGATCAATCTACCTCTCTATATAGGACTACATAGATAATACACCCACATTATCTATCCATCGTCTCCCTCTCATCATCCATGCCTTTCGCTTCATCTCTCAAACGCGCGCACAGCGGCGAAGACAGGGGGCAGCAAGGGCCCTGGCCCCCCTAACATCACTATATATTGAGGCTAATATGAATGCGATCAGTAGATCAATTGCTGGTAAAATGGTTTAAGTTGATGAATTGGCTCTCCCCGTAAAGGATTAGCAATGCTTGGCCCCCTAGCTCATTTAATTTTCATGGCTCAGCCACTGCGCGCAACCATGCACGTTCTCGCTCCCTCTCTTTAAATATCCATCTCGCACTTGTGCACTCCTTCATAGTCTCCCTCCACTTGGCCCCTCGCACCATCTTCCATCCCCCCATATCCCAGTGCGTGTACGCTCATAGAGCTCTTCGCTCTATCTGTCTCTATCGATATCTCGCGCGGTCGACCCCTCCCCTCCCTTCTCGTATATCACCCCGGCCCCATGCATATACATGTATGTATATAGGCCTCTCCTTCACACAAATTGCATTGACACGTTTTCCCTCACCATATCTTAGTATCTCTCACACACACGGACTACGTGTGCGAAAGAGAAGAGGTGCACACACGCACTCGTTCCCACATATGATAGAGGCGAGGGTGTCCCGATCTTTCGATGAGATGATAGCTATCGTTTTTGGTGGAGTAGACTTTGATGATCCGACTACGAACGTGCGAGGACGTCGCGCCTTAGCAATCGCTAAACCAACTCCGAGAGGTTATTGACCACGCCGGAGCACAATCAACCTGACCACGAGGGTCTATCTCCTGCAAGCAAACGAAGAACAAGCAAGAAACTAAGATTTGCAATCTGGATATTGCGAATATAAGATGAAAGCTTTATTGATCAAGGTGGGGTTCTGTGAAGTCTTGGTCTGGTTGTTGAACACAAACGAAGTACGCGAAGTTGCAGCTATGGCGAACTTTTAATCTAAACAAAACCCAAAGTCTAAACGGTGCCCTAAGGGCTGTATATATGGCGGAAGAGGAGGGGATTTCGTGGCCCTTGAAGGAGGGGTCCGAAACCAACCCTATCTCTTGTTTCCCCACACATACGGACTCTAAAAACAGCCTATACTCAAGTATTTCGAAATTACATGGGCCTGGCCCAATAATAAGGTGACGCAGCACCTATAATAGCCTTTGGACGAAATTTATGAAGTGACATCTTGTATATTTCGTCCAAGGCTTCCTGCACTCATTATGGTGGCTTCAAAGTCCTGAAATCATCACTTGTAACTCCGTTCTTGTTCCCCTTGTGCATGCCATCATCTCCATGCTTGAACTTGCTCCAAGGTTCCTCTTTCTTGTCCAAGCTAGGCCCTTCATTTGTAAGCAAAACAAATGTATCCAATTTAGGCAGCATCATATTCTCATGAACTTTAGAATCATTACCAAGAAACGAAAGTACCTGATATTTTAATTGGCGTGCGCGAGCTCTAGTAATTGGTCCAGTATGTATAGAAGCAGGGGCTGTGGGTGTAACAATGGTATTGATGTCCTCATCAACATACAAACGTGCGGGCGCACGGTGGAGCACATTTGTACAAAAAATGAGCGTGTAGAAAGGCTTTAGATGATGTGCCACTAGTCTATATCTATACCTCTATATCTATATCTATACCCCTATATAGTGTGCGAATAACTTTGAAAGATGGTCATTGGATGAAGCCAATCTGACAGTGCAGAGATGGAAAATCCGAGCACTACTGGTGGTTGGATATCATCTACATTCCACCAGATTCTGCCACATGTACAATCTAGAAGACTCCATGGTTGAACTTAAGCATAATGCACAAACCTCAAAACACAAGTACTTCTCCTTTGTTCTAGAGTCTTCCGTATCATAATTGCACAATTTTTTTTCTAGTTGAATTGCCATTATTTGTTTTTACTTTATGCTTTACAATGCACAATTCCATGAATCATAAAATAGATTAACTTTTTTATAAAAACTAATTGATTTTGAATGAGATGAACTATAAGAATTAAACGAACGTCTACATCATGCATATATGACTCAAAGCTTACATGCTATAGTGTGGTATTTATTCATAATTTGGTTGCCAAATCTCATGCGTGCAATGCACGTGTTCCTTACTAGTACTTCCAGTATGTGCAAAACACGTAAATTAGAATTCCAATGGCACGCTACACAGTGTCTCTCCCTTTTTCAGTTAATATATTATGATTAAAATGATGTGGGGGCATCCATTAAGCCATGTGGCACATGTGGCGGCGTTGTTGCGACCTCCTTGTGTGGATTGATCACAATGACGTGCTGCTGGTTCCAGAAGCCTATACTCATCCTCTCTCATGCACACTGGCAGTACGTGCACGAAGCAAAGATGTGCATGCACACACTCATTCCCTCGCACGCACACGCGGGTACACGGTGGGACGCATTTTTGTATGAAGATCCACCCCATGTGATAATTTGACGCGTGTAAAGTCGTTCACTTTATTGATAGTTAATTAATACAGCGCATGCAAATTGAGTGGACGTGAGGGAGGAAGTAGTTGAGAATGACATTACTACTCCGCTGCGTGCATGCGAGTAGTTAAATCATGGGTTGCTACTTCCATTGGCCTCCTTCGTATTCTGTGCCAATTTTTGACCATAATTTTAAGTAACACAATATTTATGTATGTCATAAAAAGTAATGTCATCGAAAACTATTGTAGCGACCCGACCCAAATGGATCGAAGTCTCTGTGGTTAAGTGTCATCCCTGGATCGGTATGCTGACACACACAGTACTCGAGGAATTATAACAGAGTTAAATCACACACTTTATTACATCGAGGTCCTCAAAAGAGTATTCATTACATAAATATGGCTGAAGGCCAACTAAATAATGATAGAGGCAGAGGTGTCCCGTCTTTCGATGAGATGGAGGCTATCGTTTTTGGTGGAGTAGACTTTGACGATCCGACTACGAACGTGCGAGGACGTCGTGCCTTAGCAATCGCTAAACCAACTCCGAGAGGTTATTGACCACGCCGGAGCACGATCAACCTGACCACGAGGGTCTATTTCCTGCAAGCAAACGAAGAACAAGCAAGAAACTAAGATTTGCAATCTGGATATTGCGAATATAAGATGAAAGCTTTATTGATCAAGGTGGGGTTCTGTGACGTCTTGGTCTGGTCGTTGAACACAAACGAAGTACGTGAAGTTGCAGCTATGGCAAACTTTTAATCTAAACAAAACCCAAAGTCTAAACGGTGCCCTAAGGGCTGTATATATGGAGGAAGAGGGGGGGAATTTCGTGGCCCTTGAAGGAGGGGTCCGAAACCAACCCTATCTCTTGTTTCCCCACACATACGGACTCTAAAAATAGCCTATACTCAAGTATTTCGAAATTACATGGGCCTGGCCCAATAATAAGGTGACGCAGCACCTATAATAGCCTCTGGACGAAATTTATGAAGTGGCATCTTGTATATTTCGTCCAAGGCTTCATGCACTCATTATGGTGGCTTCAAAGTCCTGAAATCATCACTTGTAACTCCGTTCTTGTTTCTCGTGCGCATGCCATCATCTCCATGCTTGAACTTGCTCCAATGTTCCTCTTTCTTGTCCAAGCTAGGCCCTTCATTCGTAAGCAAAACAAATGTATCCACTTTAGGCAGCATCATATTCTCATGAACATTAGAATCATTACCAAGAAACGAAAGTACCTGATAATTTAATTGGCGTGCGCGAGCTCTAGTAATTGGTCCAGTATGTATAGTAGCAGGGGCTGTGGGTGTAACAATGGTATTGATGTCCTCATCAAATAATAACTGCGGAAGCTTCGAAGATGAATGAGTCCACCCAACTCCACGGCAAACTGAGTGCAGAACAACGACCTATCGCACCTTAATCCTCATCGGAAAAGTCTGCAACATGAGACATTGCAGCCGTGTAGGTCAGCACATGAAATATGCTGGCAATTTCACACCATAGAATAATAATGAAAAAGACTATCTCTATATGCAAATTTAGCTGGTGGAGGCTCTAAATTTACTTTTTTGCATAAAGCAAATTTTACCCTACAACAAAGGCATAATTTTTTTAATTACTACCAACTTTATGCCAATATTGAGAAGGTTCCTCCAACTCAATCCCTTAACCCAAATTATTAAAACCCAACTCATTAATTAAATAAAGTGATGAGATCAACCAATAATTCACTTCTAGATACTCAAATTTGTCCATAACATGGGACACGGCTAATCATGATTAGTTTGTACACTCTGCAGAGGTTTGCGCACTTTTCCCCACAAGACTCCACCACCTCCATGATCGGAAGATCGAGACATAGTCTTTCTGAAGTATTTCCTCTAAACCCTGGGTAGACCGGTGCACCTACTTTCCCCTACATTAGCTAGTCTACCATGGAAAGAGGTCACACAACTTACTCAACTATGCCAGAGCCCATAATGGCTTGTGGCTGCACACGGAAGTTTCTAGGCATGAAATATCATATGATCCCTTTTAGCCTGGGTGGCGGACCTAGGGTAATCACACGGGTACTCCGGGATCCCCTTGGGCAAGCACTGGTTTCTCCAGGTGCCCCAAACAATCCACCCAGATGTGTATTAAAGTTGCCACCTTAAATTTACCCAAAATTATTATCTCTCGCAACTTGCATGGATCACACATACCAATCCCCATCTGCAAGCATGGCTAAGCAATATATGACATAACGAATATTCCCAGGGTGATCAAACATCATAGGTTCCAACCACAAGAACTACATAGCATAACCACATGTTCCCAATCCTACTCATGCAATCTTCGAGGGTGAAACTAATGCATAGTAAAAACTGGATATTGAAATGTATGATCAAAGTGTGAACTTGCCATGCTGACGATCATTGAACTCTAAAGATTCGTAGTAGCAAGCTTCGCACTCCGGATGATCTAGCGTAAGCAAGCAATAACATAACATAAGCATACAAGCAAAAATCCAAAAAGAAAACAAAGAAAAGACTTCAGAAAACTTCAAAAACAACCAAATAAAATTTCTGTGCAGAATGAAATTTTAAAAGAATAAAAATTATAATATTTTGGTTTTAACAGAAAGTACAAGTCACTAGCTTCGATTTGCAAAAAGAATCACTCAAAACCGAGTTACGAAACTCAAGTTATGGCCTAATGAAGTTTAAATTCAGATCTGTTTGAATTCGAAATTTAAAGTTTTCAAAAATATTTTTTGTTTGGTTCTCTAGATAGAGGGGATATTTATGAAACCGTAGGAAAAAGAATCAACTAAATCGGATCTATAGATTAAAAGATACACTAAAAGAAAAATTGGTATAGAATCTGAATTTGGAAATTCCTTAAAAAAACAAATATCGGCCAGTGACAAGTGGTGCTATCTGATTGGTTTGCTGTGGGTTTTGGAGAGGATGGCCGCTATCTAAAGGTTCCGGTAGCTACGGCTTATATAAAAAAAAACTGAACGGGCGGTTCGAACTAAACCGAAGAAAAACCGATCTAGAAAAAACCAAAATGTTTTTTTTAACTGAACGAACAAGTGCTCGTGCACTTACAGAGAGGCACGTGAGGAGATGAAGGCAATTGGGCGTGGTGGTGGCAGCGGCTCTGGTGGTTGTGGGCGGTGGTGGAGGTGTCTAGGAGATGCGGTGGAGAGTGGCTCGTCCGGTGGTAGAGTCGGAGATGATCGGAGACGATGAGCGGCGACAAAATCAAGCGATGAAGCTCGCGTACTCCGGTGCTCCGGTGAAGACGACTTGGTTGGGGTGGCTTCTGTAGAGGGAGAGAGAAGGCAAGACCTTGTCAAAAAGATTGTGGAGATCGAGGGCAGGCGAACTACAGAAGAAGAAGGCTCGGGATGGCTCACCGGCGTCAGAAACTGGCGATGAACTGCAGCGTCTGCGTCCAGATTGGAACGTCGAGTGCGTCGTCTAGAGGTGGTTTTGGCGAGGGATTTTTGACTGAATCGGACGAGGAGGGTCATGGCTATTTATAGGACATATTTCTTGGGCGTGGGATTGGCTAGAGGTAAGATTTTCAAGAATTTGAAACGAAACGGTGTCGGGAGCATGTACGCGTACGTTTCTAGGAAGAAGAAGAGGTGCGGGGCCCAGGCGCCAGGGAGACAGAGAAGTTAACGAGAGAGAGGGAGTCAGGCGGGCGAGGAGATCAGGGGAGCGAGGGGTCCAGCGATTAGAAAAAAAAGATGGAGAGAGAGGTTACGTGAGGAAGCGAAAAAGGGGAACGAGGGGCGTTCGTCCTCGCTGGCGACTGGCGGCCTGGCGGTCGGCCCGGCTGGGCTGGCCTTTTGTTTTTTTACAGAAGCATTAAGGCATCAAAATACAATAAAATAAATTTTTAAAAAAATCCCAGAAAAATTCACATAGTTATATGGTCTTATATATGACCCTGTGAACTTTTATCTGGCCTAAAATGCAAATTTTAAAAATAAACCTTTTTGCTATGATAATAAAATGTGCATCAAAATAAATTTGCAAATAAATCCCAATAAATATATTTTGATTTCAAATTCAATTTCCAATATTTTCCTTCTGTTTTTGAAGAAGTCGTTTTATCTTCTCTCTTTATTTTATTTTTGAAATAATGGAAATGAATTTGGTGGAACCAAGTTTGATCCAATTTCCCAACTTTGAAATTTTCAAAATGGTTTTAGGGAAACTTCCAACTCTCTCCTTTGGTCCTTGAGTTGCTCAAAGTTCCTTGGATCAAAAATTCAAATAAAACAAATGCAGGCAAAAATGCATAAATCATGGATGCATATGAGTGATCTATTTATAAACATCCAAATTGGAAATTGGGATGTTACAAACCTACCCCCCTTAAGATGAATCTCGCCCTCGAGATTCGGGTTCGCTAGCAAAAAGTTGTGGGTGGTCCTTTCGGAGGTCTTCCTCGTGCTCCCAGGTGGCTTCTTCTTCGATATGATTACTCCATTGAAACTTACAGAACTTGATGACCTTGCTACGGGTAACCCTGCTTGCAGTTTCTAGAATCTTGACGGGCTTCTCCTCATAAGTCAGATCGCTATCGAACTGTATGGCCTCTAATGGCACAATGTCTCTCAAAGGAATATCGGCCATCTCTGCATGGCACTTCTTCAACTGGGAAACATGAAACACATGAACTCCTGATAGAGCTTCGGGTAATTCCAACTTGTAGGCAACTTCACCCATGCGTTCTAAAACTCTGTACGGCCCCACAAATCATGGTGCTAACTTTCCTTTGACTCCAAATCGTTTAGTTCAAAGTGGCGACACACGAAGATATGATCTGTCTCCGACTTCATAAGTTACTTCCTTGCGTTTAGTATCGACATAACTCTTCTGCCTAAACTGGGCTATCTTGAGTCTGTCGCGGATCAGCTTAACTTTCTCCTCTGAATCTCTAATTAAATCTGGTCCGAATAATTTACGGTCTCCAACTTCATCCCACATCAATGGTGTCCTACACCTCCTTCTGTACAAAGCTTCGAAAGGGGCCATCTTCAAACTAGCTTGATAGCTGTTGTTATATGAGAACTCTGCATAAGGTAGATTGTCATCCCAACTAGATCCATAATCGAGCGCACAAGCTCTCAACATGTCCCCCAGAATCTGGTTGACTCTCTTCGTCTGTCCATCTGTCTGCGGATGAAAAGCTGTACTGAACTCCAGCCTGGTACCCAAAGTTTCGTGTAACTGATGCCAAAACTTTGAGGTAAATTGTGTTCCTCTATCTGATACAATGGTCCTCGGAACTCCATGCAGACATACGATCCTGGTCATGTATATCTTGGCTAACTTAGCACTTGTATATGTGGATTTCACGGGGATGAAGTGAGCTACCTTGGTCAAGCGATCAACCACTACCCAAATAGAATCATAGCCTGATCGGGTCCTGGGTAATCCTGTAATGAAGTCCATGCCAAGCTTGTCCCACTTACAATCTGGTATCCGCAAAGGCTAAAGTAATCCTGCTGGTTTCTGGTGCTCTGCCTTAACCCTCTGACATACGTCGCATACTGCGACATACTCGGCAATATCCTTCTTCATACCTGTCCACCAAAAACTTTCCTTCAAGTCCAAATACATCTTGGTGTTGCCTGGGTGCATCGAGTAAGGCGAATCATGAGCCTCCTGAAGAATCAACTTCCTGATCTCTGTGTCATTGGGCACGTAAATCCGCTGCTCAAACCATAAGGTTCCATGTTCATCCTCACGAAATCCTTCTGCCTTTCCTTGGTTTATCCTTTCCTTTATCTCCGCAATACCTTTGTCTAACTTCTGGGCTTCTCGGATTTTTCCCAACAAAGTGGATTGAATTTCCATTGTGGCAACAAAACCTTGTGGGACTATCTCCAATCGGAGATCTCTGAGATCATTGACTAACTCCTGAGGTAATCCTCCTGCTGTGAGGGTATTAACATAGCTCTTGCAGCTCAATGCATCTGCCACAACATTGGCCTTTCCTGGGTGATAATGCAATCTCATGTCATAATTCTTTATGAGCTCCAACCATCTCCTCTGTCTGAGGTTCAACTCCTTCTGCATGAAGATGTATTTTAAACTATTATGATCCGTGTATACATCGCAACTATTTCTGATAAGAAAATGTCTCCAGGTCTTGAGTGTGTGCACTACGGCTGCTAACTCCAAATCATGTGTTGCATAGTTCAACTCGTGAGGTCGAAGCTGACGTGAGGTATACGATACTACTTTTCCTTCTTGCATAAGAACACCTCCAACTCCCTGACGTGAAGCATCACAATATACCTGAAAATCCTTGCGTATATTCGGAAGAATTAGCACTAGGGCTGTGACCAAACGTTTCTTCAGCTCCTGGAAACTGGCCTCACATTCGTCGGTCCAAACAAACTTAGTGTCTTTCTTCAATAACTCCGTCATGGGCTTCGCGATCTTGGAGAAATTCTCAATAAACCTCCGATAATATCCTGCAAGTCCAAGGAAACTGCGAATCTCTCCGACTGAGGTGGGTGCCTTCCATTCGGTGATGGCTTCAACCTTCGAAGGGTCCACTGCTATTCCATTCCCTGATATAACATGTCCAAGAAATCTGACTTCCTTCAACCAAAATTCGCACTTGCTGAACTTGGCATATAACTGATGTTCTCTGAGCTTCTCCAGCACCAAGCGCAAATGTTCCTTGTGTTCATCTTCATTCTTCGAGTAAACCAGTATATCATGAATGAACAAAACGACGAACTTATCCAAAAACTCCATGAATTCCTTGTTCATCATGCTCATGAAATAGGCAGGGGCGTTAGTCAAACCAAAAGACATGACCGTGTACTCATAAAGCCCATATCTCGTGGTAAAGGCTGTCTTGGGTATGTCCTGCTCTCGGATCTTCAACTGGTGATATCCTGATCGAAGATCGATCTTGGAGAAAACACTAGCTCCGACTAACTAATCAAACAGGTCATTAATCATAGGTAAGGGGTACTTGTTCTTGATGGTCACCTCGTTCAACGAATGATAATCCACAACCATTCTCAAGGTTCCGTCCTTCTTTTCCACTAAAAGAACTGGGGCTTCCCAAGGTGATGAACTTGGTCGGATATACCCTTTCTCCAACAATTCCTTAATTTGTTTCTTAATTTCCTCCAAATCATTGGCGGGCATCCGATACGGTCTCTTGGATATCGGTCCTGTGCCTGGCAATAGCTCAATCAAAAACTCAATGTCTCAATCCGGTGGCATGCCGAGCAATTCCTCTGGGAAAACATCGGGCTAATCCTTCACAACTGGTACTTCCTCCTAAACAACTCCCGAAATAGAATTCATCAGAGTCCTCCTTTGCGTATGCCTCGACACATACTTGATCCGTTTTCCATCTGGGGTGGTGAGAAGAATCGACTTACGGGGACAATCAATATTCCCTTCATACTTAGATAGCCAGTCCATTCCTAGAATTATGTCCAATCCTTGTGATTCTAGGATTATGAGGTCGGTGGAAAAAATGTGTCTCCCTATGGTCAATGGAAACTGAAAACATCCCCGACTAGCCATAGACTTTGCTCCTGGGGAACTCACTAACATTGGTGTTTTAAGGGCTACGCTCGGCAACTTAAACTTATCCACAAACCCCCTTGATATGAATGAATGTGATGCACCAGTGTAAAAAAGAACAAGGGCTGTAAATGAATTAATCAAGAACTTACCAACAATGGCGTCAGGCTGGTCATAAACTTCCTCCACATCGACATGGTTCACCTGACCTCTGGTGAAGGGATTGGTCTTCTTGCCTCGAGAGCTTCCATTGCCGTTCCCATTCTTGGCCTCAGGGCAATCGGTGGCATAGTGTCCGGTTTTCCTGCACTTGAAGCAGGTAATGTGGCTCAGATTTTTTTTGCCGGTGTAGCGGGGTTGGAGCAATGTTGATTGCCGTTTCCTCCTTTCCCATTGCCATTCCTATGGCCATTATGGTTATGTCCATTTCCTCCATGATGAGAATGTCCTCCATGGTTATGGTGAGTGTGTCCACCATACTTGCCGGATCCTGATCCATTATTTCCTGAGTACGGGGTATAGTGGGGCTTCTGCTGAACTCCAGAGTTGTACTTTCCCTGTCCGTACTTCCTCTTGTGATTCTCCACCTGCTGCTACTTGCCTTCTAGAATGAGAGCCCTGTCGACCAACTCTTGATAATTGTTAAAGGTAGCCACGGTCAACTTAAGTCCCAGATCATCGTTTGTCCCTCCAGAAATTTCTCCTGCTTAGCGGCATCATCAGCCACGTCTCCGGGAGCATACCTGGATAACTTGCTAAATTCCTCCACATAATCACCAACAGAACGATTTCCCTGGCGTAAGTTGCGGAACTCATGCTTCTTCAGACTCATAGCTTCGGCTGAAACATGTGCGGTACGGAACGCCTGCTAGAACTGATCCGAGGTCACATTGGCTATGGGGAATGTGGTGGTGTAATTCTCCCACCAGGAAGCTGCTGGTCCATCCAGTTGATGTGCAGCAAAGCGCACCTTCTCAGCGTCAGTGCATCCTGCGGTGGTCAGCTCCCTTTCTGATCTGGCGAAGCCAGTCATCTGCGACGATCGGCTCCGTGCTGCTAGAGAACACGGGTGGGTTCAACCTCAGGAAATGGGTAAGGTTGTCGACCGGGGGTGGTGGCGGTGGGTTGTTGTTGTTCTGGTTCTGGTTCTGGAGGAGCATCTACATGAGGGCATTTTGGTTCTGGATCAACTGGGTAAGTTCCGGTGGGAATTCTGGTTCACGTCTCGGAGGCATCTGATAAGTTTAGGGTGGATGAGAAATTAGAATAGAATAAGGGCCTAATGAGGGGAATCACTACCCATGTGCTTATGATAGCAAGAAAAACTCCAAATCAAGCAATTCACACAGATCACACCACACAAGCAAAACCTACAGGTAAGGTCATATCCACATGAGATATGATCTCTTCATACTACCGCAAATCATTAGTTGGACTCAACTTGGTAGTGGTGGTCTGAACTAAATCTCCTCAAATCAATGTCAACTCTAGCTTCTTCTTCGTCAATATTGTCTTCATAGGTCCTGGTCTCATCAGGCTGAGCAACTTGGTGATGGGGTTCAACAACTATTTTATTGAAGTGGAGAAGAGATAGAAATGAATAGAGAAGAGTATAGACCAACGGATATATAAGGATGTCATAAAATAGAGTTTTCTTCCTATGGCTTTCCATTTCCTAGTGGTCGCGTCCTACAGTCAGCGTGTGCTCTGATACCATCTTGTAGCGACCCGACCCAAATGGATCGAAGTCTCTGTGCTTAAGTGTCATCCCTGTATCAGTATGCTGACACACACAGTACTCGAGGAATTATAACAGAGTTCAATCACACACTTTATTATATCGAGGTCCTCAAAAGAGTATTTATTACATAAATATGGCTGAAGGCCAACTAAATAAAATAACTGCGGAAGCTTCAAAGATGAATGAGTCCACCCTACTCCACGGCAAACTGAGTGCAGAACAACGACCTATCGCACCTTAATCCTCATTGGAAAAGTCTGCAACATGAGACGTTGCAGCCGTGTAGGTCAGCACATGGAATATGCTGGCAATTTCACACCATAGAATAATAATGAAAAAGACTATCTCTATATGCAAATTTAGCTGGTGGAGGCTCTAAATTTATTTTTTTGCATAAAGAAAATTTTACCCTACAACAAAGGAATAATTTTTCTAATTACTACCAAGTTTATGCCAATATTGAGATGGTTCCTCCAACTCAATGCCTTAACCCAAATTATTAAAACCCAACTCATTAATTAAATAAAGTGATGAGATCAACCAATAATTCACTTCTAGATACTCAAATTTGTCCATAACTGGGGACACGGCTAATCATGATTAGTTTGTACACTCTGCAGAGGTTTGCGCACTTTTCCCCACAAGACTCCACCACCTCCATGATCGGAAGATCGAGACATAGTCTTTCTGAAGTATTTCCTCTAAACCCTGGGTAGACCGGTACACCTACTTTCCCCTACATCAGCTAGTCTACCACGAAAAGAGGTCACACAACTTACTCAACTATGCCAGAGCCCATAATGGCTTGTGGCTGCACACGGAAGTTTTTAGGCATGAAATATCATATGATCCCTTTTAGCCTGGGTGGCGGACCTAGGGTAATCACACGGGTACTCCGGGATCCCCTTGGGCAAGCACTGGTTTCTCCAGGTGCCCCAAGCAAGCCACCCAGATGTGTATTAAAGTTGCCACCTTAAGTTTACCCAAAATTATTATCTCTCGCAACTTGCATGGATCACACATACCAATCCCCGTCTACGAGCATGGCTAAGCAATATATGACATAACGAATATTCCCGGGGTGATCAAAGGTCATAGGTTCCTACCACATGAACTACAGAGCATAACCACATGTTCCCAATCCTACTCATCGCACTCCGGATGATCTAGCGTAAGCAAGCAATAACATAACATAAGCATACAAGCAAAAATCCAAAAATAAAACAAAGAAAAGACTTCGGAAAACTTCAGAAACAACCAAATAAAGTTTCTGTGCAGAATGAAATTTTAACCAAAGAAAAATTATAAGATTTTGGTTTTAACAGAAAGTACAAGTCACTAGCTTCGATTTGCAAAAAGAATCACTCGAAACCGAGTTACGAAATTCAAGTTATGGCCCAATGAAGTTTAAATTCAGATCTGTTTGAATTCGAAGTTTAAAATTTTCAAAATATTTTTCGTTTGGTTCTCTAGATAGAGGGGATATTTATGAAACCGTAGGAAAAAGAATCAACTAAATCGGATCTATAGATTAAAAGATATGCTAAAAGAAAATTGGTATAGAATCTGAATTTGGAAATTCTTGAAAAAAAAACAAATATCGGCCAGCGACAAGTGGCGCTCTATGATTGGTTTGCTGCGGGTTTTGGAGAGGACGGCCGCTATCTAAAGTTTCTTGTAGCTACGGCTTATATAAAAAAAACTGAACGGGCGGTTCGAACTAAACCGAAGAAAAACCGATCTAGGAAAAACAAAAATGTTTTTTTTAACTGAACGAACAAGTGCTTGTGCACTTACAGAGAGGTACGTGAGGAGATGAAGGCGATCGGGCGTGGTGGTGGCGGCAGCTCCGGTGGTTGTGGGCGGCGGTGGAGTTGTCTAGGAGATGCGGTGGAGAGTGGCTCGTCCGGTGCTAGAGTCGGAGATGATCGGAGACGACGAACGGCGACAAAACCAAGCGATGAAGCTCGCGTACTCCGGTGCTCCAGTGAAGACGACTTGGTCGGGGTGGCTTCTGTAGAGGGAGAGAGAAGGCAAGACCTTGTCAAAAAGATTGTGGAGATCGAGGGCAGGCGAACTACGGAAGAAGAAGGCTCAGGATGGCTCACCGACGTCAGAAACTGGCGATGAACTGCAGCGTCTGCGTCCAGATTGGAACGTCGAGTGCGTCATCTAGAGGTGGTTTTGGCGAGGAATTTTTGACTTAATCAGACGAGGAGGGTCGTGGCTATTTATAGGACATATTGCTTGGGCGTGGGATTGGCTAGAGATAAGATTTTCAAGAATTTGAAACGAAACGGCGTCGGGAGCATGTACGTGTACGTTTCTCTGTTAGTGGGAGGAAGAAGAAGAGGTGCGGGGCCCAGGCGCTAGGGAGACAGAGAAGTCAATGAGAGAGAGGAAGTCAGGCGGGCGAGGAGATTAGGCGAGCGAGGGGTCCAGCGATTAGAAAAAAAACAAGATGGAGAGAGAGGTTACGTGAGGAAGCGAAAAAGGGGAATGAGGGGCGTTCGGCCTCGCTGGTGACTGGCGGCCTGGCGGTCGGCCCGGCTGGGCTGGCCTTTCCCTTTTTTCTGTTTCATTTTTTTACAGAAGCATTAAGGCATCAAAATACAATAAAATAAATTCTAAAAAGAATCCTAGAAAAATTCTCATAGTTATATGGTCTTATATATGACCCTGTGAACTTTTATCTGGCCTAAAATGCAAATTTTAAAAATAAACATTTTTGCTATGATAATAAAATGTGCATCAAAATAAATTTGCAAATAAATCCCAATAAATATATTTTGATTTCAAATTCAATTTCCAATATTTTCCTTCTGTTTTTGAAGAAGTCATTTTATCTTCTCTGTTTATTTTATTTTTGAAATAGTGGAAATGAATTTTGGTGGAACCAAGTTTGATCCAATTTCCCAACTTTGAAATTTTCAAAATGGTTTTGGGGAAACTTCCAACTCTCTCCTTTGGTCCTTGAGTTGCTCAAAGTTCCTTGGATCAAAAATTAAAATAAAACAATTGGAGGCAAAAATGCATAAATCATGGATGCATATGAATGATCTATTTATAAACATCCAAATTGAAAATTGGGATGTTACAACGATGTTCTAATGTGATTCCAATGATATAATTTTTGGTGACATGCATTAACATTTTCTTAGTTAAATTTTTGGTAAAAAATTGGCACAAAATAAAAAGGGGGCCAATAAACCAGGACGTAGGCAGCATAATCAATTTTTGCCTGGGTTACTGTTGGTGGCCGTTGTATTTAAATATGGACGGAGTGGAGTAGTACTATCTTTATCTTAGCCTCGTAGGGCTCTCCCAGCGCCTACGCTCGCGTGCCCACCTCACCCACCGGATCCCGCCATGGAGGATCCCGCCTTGGATAATCCCTTAGATCCCAGGATCCCACAGGCTACCCTCTCACTGCGGCCCGCAGCACTGCCGCCTTTGAGCGAAACCCATATGTGTTTCAAAGGGGATCCATTGCTCTGGAATCACAGATCGGTGGCACCAGAGGACATGCTAGGGCTGCGTTTCAGGTGGTGGGTAGCAAGGGCAAATCAGATCAAGGGAGCGTCGCATTGATTGGAGACAAGTTCGAAGGAGCTGCGCCTGGCGAAGCACAAGGCGGAGGCGCAAGTCGATCTCAGGGCAGAGATGCTGAGGGATGTCAGCATCGGGTAGTGTCGCATTGATTTCGACCTGGGGCTAATGGAAGTTATCATATTCACGGAGTCGATTGCAGAGGAAAGAACGCGCATGCCTGCGGAATGGCATGAGCAGCCGGTGCAACTGTTCAAATGGGCGGTAGGAGAAGCCAAATCGCGGGACTAGCTGCGGTGGCGCCGCTGGACATGCATCGTAGGCGAGGTGAGCTGCCCTCCTTCCCCGCCAGCGATGCAATGACGAAAATACTTGGTCGTTTGGAAAAAGTTGGTAATTGATTTATCACGAGTTTTTGAATGCTTGGTCCAAACAATCACCCGATAGCCACAAGTCTCCATCGCGTAATACTTGACAGTCGGTCCCACCAACAGACGGCCAGTCAAACCCGTGTCTCACCAAAGGGACACGCATCGGCTTGGTCTGACATGTGCGACCAGGTACATCACTGACATGTGCGACCGCATTTGAGCAGTACTTGAAATTTGTGTTCAAGGAAATTCACCGGGAGCCGTTTCGGGCTTCGAAACCAAAACCATCAATAATTTTTTAGCTTGTTCCCCTCACATTCCAAAGTACTAGTAGTACTACTACCATGCTATAATCAAGTGCAAACCTATTCACACCTATCAAACCTGAATGTGTTCCCACTATGCAGGTTTTAGTACTAGTACTACTAGGTTATAAAAAGGGGAACTACCTAGCCGAAAATTACTATACCTTCCTCCTGATAAGTCTTTCTTGTTCGTCCTTCCCTGCCATGGCCGGTGTGCAGAGCTCTAGGTCGAGAACTACTAGTAAGAAGGGAGCGGCGACCAAGGCAGCGGAAAAAAAATAGAGGGCTCGCCGCCTCCCGGGGGGCTCGAAAGATCTCTCACGGGAAGGCGAGGGCTCCCAGGAGCGCCCTAGCCGCGGTGGCGAACATGCCGAGCTGGCGGTGCTGGAGTCGTTATCCCTCGACGACATTCCCGATCTGCTCAATAAGCAGAAGGAGTTCATCCATGGCTTGGTGGAGCTGCTGAAGGAGAGCCTCGACGACATGCCTGCTGAGCTCAATAAGCAGGAGGAGTTGACCACCAGCTTGGTGATGCTGCTGAAGGAGAGCATTGCCTTGGGTAAGAAGGTGACCGGTGAAATCCTGCAACTTCAGGAGGATAAGGCGAAGCTCCGCCACAAGCTCGACCTGTGGAAGGAGGAGAATGCCGGCTGGAAGAAGCTGCATGAGAAGAGTAGTTCCTCGGTGAAGATGCTACACGCCCCCGGCATGTAACAGAAGGAGGAGTTGCCAAAGGTCCGCATCAAGCACCCTTGTACAGGGCTGTAGTTCTGTTGAGAAATCTAAAAAAGGTTTCTTGTCATCTCACAATATTAGATGTCATGTGCTTTGGATCACTACGAGGGTTAAACAGTGACAACTGCGTTCCTCCAAGGCACTGGTCATTGGGGGCACATGCACGAAGACTATTCGGCTGCCATCTAGATCAAGCCGTCTATGTTAGTTAGGACATCTATCGATTGACCCCTTTTCTACGAGTTTGTCTTTAATTTGAGCTTTGATCCTCGTCTAGTTTGTCCGTTGGGATTCATGTTGTCTCCTTGGGGCAGTGAGGTTATGGATCTTGTCATGTGGCATTTTTTCGTGTTATATGTTAATCCGGTGCTTCAGATCAAAATGACGACAACTGCGCCTCCCGGGCACATGCATGAAGACTTCTCGACACTCATTGACGAGGTCAAGCCGGCTCTGGTAGAAAAAAGAAAACTACTACAGTATATAGGCAGGAGGCTCCGCGCTTGCTTGCTAGTGTTACTCTCTTCACACTCTCTCGTCCTCTCCAGATCTAAACACGACAGCGATGGCCACATTTTCTCTCTGCTCACCGCTAATCATAGATCCGGGCGGATCCCCTCCGCCGGGGAAGGTGAGAAGGTGCAACGTTCACGCGGTCGTCCTCGGCGACGACTCTTACCCACTGCCGGCGCATCCCGATCAGCGTGCCTTGCCGTTCTCTCCCACGCAGCACCGGCTAGGGAGGGCCTCCAACCCCTTCTTCCTCGCTGCTGTAGTGTGGGCAGATCCGGCCTCCTGCCGCCCACCTAGCGACATCTCGGCGACCCTCAGGTATAACTTCCTTCGAAACCGGCCTTGCTCTACTGCCCCAGCTCCTCACGTCACTGCATTTGTATCTTTTACTATTTCTCAGGCCCCCTCGTAGATAGGATCGATCGGTTGTTCAAAAGCCACCTAAATTTTTACTGTTAAGAGGTAAAACTACTCCATGCAGTCGAATCTAGTAGTACTACTTCATGCAGTTGAATCTAGTACTACTTGGTTCAAACAGGGAAGAAAGGGGGTGGGGGTGGGGGAAGATTTGTTATCTGAATCTAGGACTTGGTCGAAAGAGGAAATAATGGGGGCGAAAACTAGCAGAGACTGGCTATCCAACTGGTCTCTTGGTCTAATAGGCAAATAAAGGGAAACGCAGTACAAACTCGATATAAGCTGATCTATTGGTTGAAAAAGGAAAGAAAGTGGGGACTGGGGGACAAGTCAACAGAGTATGTCCAGCACTAGATTTGCAAGCCTCACACAGTATAAGGTGGCTATACCGAAGAAAAATGGGACCAACCCAGATATCCTATTTGGATGTTTGTTGCCCCGAGCCCCTCTTATGTAATGCCACTGGTAAAATGTAGCAGTCCCACTGTTAAAGTAAGGACACTTTAAATCAATGTTGTTTTCAATGTAATGCCTCCAGTAATATGAATCAATGGCACTGTTTTTCATGTCCTGCTAAATTTCCCATTAAGATAAGCTGCTTCTTCTCGTTAGAAATGCAACTGTCCTGGTCCGCCTACTCTCCCGTGCCCAAATACCAACTCTTTAGCAGCTGTTAATGTAATGTTGCTGGTAAAATGAAGCAATGTCACCATTAAAGTAATGTCGTATTTAACGGTTGTCATATTTAATCCTAATGCCCACACTAATATCTAGTAATGCTGCTGCTTTAGAAATTGCTACTGTCCTTGTAGGATCGCCATTCAGATAAGGAACATGCTTCTTTTCATTTGATGTATGTTTCATCACTTGTTAGTCACCCTCCTTTCCACCTTTTTGTGCAAACAGAGATATACATTTCATGCTTGATCTTAGTTGAACTGCACAAAATGATATCCAAATTATAGTTGAACATTCCACGAGCTTCACGACCAACCTTGATGTTGCTCAATTTTATTGCAACTAATGAAGAAGAAGCTGCTAGATCATGGGACCAAGTACTTGCTAACTGCATGATGCAAACATTGCTTCATTTTAGGTGAACTGCACAAAAAGGTCCCATGAATTGAGTCATCCATGTTGGTGACTGGTGTCATCCCTTCTATGATGGCATTGACTGCTGATATGGTTCCCATCACGAGGTATGTTCCTTTTTGGTCTGACCGTTTGCCAAAGATCCTGCATGTTGACTCTGCTCTTGTGCTACTGTTTTGGCGCTGCCATGATAAAGCAATAATGTTATTATTTTGCACCTTAATCTAGTGGCACTATTAATTTGAGGCAATGTTTTGGCACCGCTAGTGCCACTGATTTTTTTATATATCGAAAGAGGGGGTTTCCTCCGATTTCATTTAAGAAACCCAACCATAGAGAACCATTATCCGACAACATCTCAGTGTAAACGGGCAGTTATGCAACTACTACTAGAATGGACTGAGTACTAGCAGGAGACAAGTTCACCACATAAGCTAGGCAGGTAGGGGCACGCAGCCCCAGCTCGACCAAGTTTGGATTACAACCCAAAAGCTACCACAGAAACATCAGGGGGGAAGATAGGGACTGAAAGAGCCATCTTCAACATCCCAGTCTAAGCACCCCTGGCCTCCATCCTTGCGACGCACGGTACACCTCGCTTGCCACCTGCTCGACCCTAGTGCCTCTGATAAAATGAAGTAATAATACAATTAAAATAGAGCTAGTGTCCTCTCTATCATTTCATTTCCATTGTAGATAAAGAAAGTGCTTCTCTTTGTTAGTATATGTTTCATCAACTAGTCCCATTGTTAATGTTTAAGAGTTTCTGCAAACTGGGGTGCTTAATTTTAGTTGATCTGCACAAAAATAGAGATTGGAATGTCTCAAGGCCCCTCCTTGTACTACCGCTATACACTGATGTTCATCACTGGCAGAAGGTGTATCGGGGAGAATTGGGTCGATTTCCAGTATGAGGCCTACCGTATGAGGCGTCGCAGGGCCCATCTCGCCCTCGCAGCATGGCATACTGTGATACTATCGCAATATGTTCCCATTAAGAAAATGAAGTTGCATCTATTTATTAGTGTATGTTTCATCAACTAGTGCCACTATAATGTAATCATGCTTTTTCATTATCTGTGCAAACAGGGTTATTCAGCTGTATTTTGGTGGAACTGCACAAATGTATGGATGGAACCGGCATATATGCAGAGTGCGAGGTGCCAAGGAAAATTACCGACACCAACCATGCTCCATCTAAGCATTGGCATCCACCACCGGTCGGATGGGTGGTGCTCTCTGTGGACGGATCTTTCTCGGCAGCAAATCCTCTAATCAAATACTAGTAGCTTATATTGGCACTTTTCTAGGGAGTACTCTTTTCTGAAAGAAGCACCAATCGATTTTTCTTTATTTGTACACAGTTTCACAACTTTGTTTTTTGTCCAGAGCTATTTTAGGGTGATTGGCGTAGTACTCGGAGACTCAGAGTACTACCTAGTACTTACCCATATTATTTTCATTAGCCGTCACACTAATTGTAAGCATGAGCCAAACGATATGTTATATGTTGCAAAAATAATATAATACCCAGTACTTACTCGGAGACTCAGATCATAAATAAAATATATGTTATACGTTACAAAAATAATATAATTTGAAAGTAATTCAGATACGAACCAAATGATACAATTTTTGATGACATGCATTCACATTTTGCTTGTCAAATACAATACATGGTCAAACTTTGACCCAAAATATGCAAAACAAAAAAATACTTCCAAGACCAGCGCCGCTCCTCTCCTCTTAAACCACCACCGCTCCTCTCCTGTTCCAATCCAAAACCAGCGCCGCTCCTCTCCTCTTCCATTTCAAAACCACCGCCGCTCCTCTCCTGTTCCAATCCAAAACCAGCGCCGCTCCTCTCCTCTTCCATTTCAAAACCACCACCACTCCTCTCTCGTTCTAATCCAAAACCAGTGCCACTCCTCTCCTCTTCCATTCAAAAACCACCGCCGGCGAGTGAAGGTGCTGTGGAGAAGTAGATGGATGGAGGAGTACAACCGATACGTTTGGCTCGCAGGCGACCCTGTGAAGTTAGCTAGGATGTTGGAGATACAGTTTTGGTTTGACAACCCGGAGCAATTAGCGGCGACGGCGACAGCGATGGCCAAATATCTGGAAAAGAGCGAAAAGGAGGCGATACACCAGGAGGGAGTCGCGCGGGAGTACATAGAGCTCCTCCTTTGGGCCATGGAGCAAACAGATTCATCGAATCCGACCGTGATGATGCGGTGGTGGGAGTATCGATCCAAGATGGAGCATGCACCCAAGATTGAAGGATCGAGCATCTACACGGTGCCGTTTGTGAGGGTGCCATGGCAGAGCGAGCCGGTAGAGTCTTCGTCGACCGAACCCAACTGCAAGAGGAGAAAAACAATTGGCGCGACGACACTTCCTCGCCATCCTCTCCCTCGCCGTTTACCTCCACGGGGCGGCTGTCTGCCGCCGATGAATAGGAGGGGACTCCCCCCCAAATAGTCTGAGGAGGAGCTTAGGGTTGTTAGTATTTGCAGGTTGTGAATTGTGTTTTGTGTTTCAGATTTGATAGTACTTTCAGATATGAATGTCTTTTGAATTTCAGATTTGCAGTATTGAGCATATGAAGTATTTTATGAATTCTAGAGATCTACTTTTAGCACTTCAAAAAATCTTGTTTCATATAAAAGTGCAGACAATGTGATTCTCAGAGTAGAAATTGCAAGTTTCAGTTTCAGATAAGAAACTGCAAGTTTCAGAGGCAGAGCATTTATATTAACACGCCCTTTTCAAACAGGGATAACATCATGTTGGAAGTTTTATTCATGGTCGAAAATGGAACTACCAGCCAGTTAACATCATACTGATCAACATCCATGCATAGCACATATTCATATGATGCACAGTCAAAAAGAGATGTTATTTTCAAAATGCCCACACAATGTTGAGTGTGCGAATGACAGAGAAACCGAGGGACGAAGTTTTGGCAACTGTTGGAGGTGGTGTGCGTAGAGGACAATGGGCACCCACATGTCAGAGACAGAGGCAAAAATTTGTGGATATTTTCACTACATCAGGTGGAATCGAACCAGGGCGGAGCAGCGGTTGGGGACTGGAACTCGACCACTGGGCTACTCCAGTACTTTTGCTAGAAATTAGGCACAACATCTACCACTACTATAGCACGTCTTCCCAGGCTTTGGTGCGTTCTCGTCTGGGGCCTGGACATCATCCTCTGCCTTTGTGCGCTCACCGCGGCGCCGCTGTCTGCCGTTGTGGACATGCTCAACAACCAAGAGGAATCTGGAGAGGACTGTACGTGGAGAGGCGGACAGTCAGGACCCACCAGGTCCATGGCCGTACGCAAGCAAGTGCCTCATTGAAAAAAAATACTTCCTCCTAATGCTATACACATGTTAGGGGCCACGAGTTTCTCAACGTAGTTACTAAAGGAGATAAATTTACAACGAAGGTAGTCATCGGTGAGCTGGCAGGTATCATTTATTATCAGTGGGCCAACAAGTATCAGCTGGGTTGTGGGTTGCCCAGTCTAGGCTTTCTTTTTTAACATGTGCAGCCCATGACATGCCGGTTTGTAATTTTTTTAGGGCCATCATGTATCGACCGGCCTATGGCCCTCTCATCCTAGGTTTTATTTTTTCTTAAACATCCGCAGCCCAACTTATGTAGTTTTTTGAAGAAAACGCATAGGTCTGTTCTATTTTTCTATATCAGAATAGGAACCCCAGGTCCACTTATCTTTCCCTTCTAACTATATTATATATATTTATATTATTTTATATGTTATTATATATTATTGTTATTATCATCATATATTTAACAGATACTTACATATATAAGAAAAAAATATCCCACGTATTATGAACTTATAAAAATAAATGTTTAACAATAAAATCGTGGGTTTTTTTTACTTAAGGTCAACGAAAATACAGGTGATTGTGTACAAAAGCTTGGGAAGATTTAAGGACCAATGTAAATAAAGCACTTGCTATTTAAATATATTTATAACAAAATGTTCAGCCCCTATTTATTTTTTGATAACATTGCTGCGCCCAACCCAACATTATAATTAGAACGAGCCCAGAAAAATCGTGTATTTCGAGAAAGTGCAAATGGGCTGTAATTTTTTAGGAAAAAATAAATGGGCCGCATGGACGCTACATTATTTGTTCACCCAGTGCAGTGAATGGACTGTAAATTCTAAAAAAATGGGTTGAATATGTGCGACATTTTTGGAGGCTGAAATGTGGGCTAATAGGTCAAAGCCAACGCAAGGCGTTGTCAACTTAGTCAACAAATGATTCTGACATCGAAAATTGTTGGATTTACATCCAACGGCCGGCATTCATCTTCAATCTCTCGTCTTCTTCCTGTAGCACCACCGGGACCACCTGCTCCCGCGTCCGGCTGCTAGCAGCTCCGCTTAGCACGCTACGCTGTGAAGTCCTACCCCACCACCGGCCAAGCCATCCATCCACCCCTCCACACCTCCTGTTATTCACCGCCGACTGCAGAACCACGCCGCACCAGAACCAGTTAACCCTCATACACCTCTCCGTCTGCGACTTCACTACCGTGTCTTCCCATCACCAGCTCGTTGCCATCCGAGGCCTCGCCGTCGTCCATCGCCTTGGTGCGCTCGGCGTGGCATGGTCAACGTGGTCAACAAACAAGAGTCATCGGAAGAGGACTGTACGTGGAGAGGCTGACAGTGGGGACGCACGAGGTCCATGGACGCACGCATGCAACCGCATCCTTATTACGCGAAAATAAAATTATTCCTCCCCCTGAAAGCTGGGACCCACCATGTATATCTTCGCAAGGAAGGAAGTGCTTCCTTATTCCTTCTCTTGATAGATGGGATCCACCAACAACATCTTTGCATGCAAGGAAGTGCCTCCTTATTACGGGAAAAAAATATATGATTCCGCCCCTGACCACTGGGACCCGCCAGCTATATATTCGCACGCAAGGAAGTGCCTCCTTGTCCTCCCTAACAGCTGGGACCCACCCGGTCAAAGCGTACGTAGCATTGTCTGTGTACGTACCGGTCGATCGGTCTGTCTGCCACGATGAACCGTGGCCGAGTAAGGAGCGGTAGTAGTTCAGGCAGTCCCATCTAAATCCTGTACACATATGACAGCTACGCTTCAAAAAAGACGGCCATGTACGTACATACGGGCGTGGTCTCGAACGGCTACAGTGACGGCGTCCTTATCATCGGCAGCCAACCTGCTGGGTCGGAACGGAGGAAACAGCGTTGTGTTCATCGGGAGGCAACCGACTGAGACGGAATACATCCTGTTCATCGGGAGCCAACCGGCTTGGACGGAACAGCCGAAATGAGCTCTGGCGTACCGCAGAATAGAGGAAACGGCCTTCTGTTCGACCGCGTATAGTCGAAATGGGGTCCTGTTCATCGGGAAGGGTCTGGCGTACTACAAAACGGAGGAAATGGACTTCTGTTCGAGTGCCAACGGTCGAAACAGGGCCCTGTTGATCGGGAGGGGTGTGGCGTACCGCAAAACAGAGGAAACGGACTTGTGTTGGAGCGCCTACGGTCGAAACGGTGTCCTATTCATCGGGAGGGGTGTGGCGTACCGCAAAACGGGACTCCACGGGCTACTATTCATACACCATCTAGTGCCTCACTCCAGCGTCCACGGGCTACTGTTCATCCATCGTCGACTTCCTCCAGCCTCCACCTGCTACTGTTCATCCACCGTCGACTTCCTCCTGCCTCCACCAGCTACTATTCATCCATAGGGTCCTGTTCATCTAGCCTCCACTGACTACTATTCAACCAGCCCTCCACGGGGTCCTGTTCATCCACCCTCCACTGGCTACTATTCAACCAGCCCTCCACGGTGTTCTGTTCATCCACCCCCAACCGGCTCTGGTGTGGCGGCCTCCTCGATCGGGGTCCTGTTCATCCAGCGGCAACAGCCTCTACTACCACGGCGTCCTGTTCATCCAACCCCCACCGGGAAATGTTTATCCAACCCCCAACAACGGTCACTGTTCATCAAGAGGCAGCAGGTTCGATCGGCTTCAGTTAGCAGCAGTAGCGAAGGAATCGCTCGGGTTCAGTTAACAGCCAAGGGATCGATCACTCGGGTTTAGTAACGTAGCTAGCAGTGCAATTGCTTGGGTTCAGTAAGCGAACACCTCGCTCGGGTTCAGTTAGAGTCCAACGCCTCTCACACACGAGCATACATGTACGAGAGAAATGTGTGAACCTCCGTGCATCGCTCAGCCCCAACCACCCACCGTAACCGGGAACTCCCCGATATTTTCCTCGCCCTCGCTTCTACCATGATTTTTTCTGTCATGGACAGCCCAAAGAATGTCATGCAGATGCATCCCCGGCCCGCCCAGGACAAAAAGCCCATTTTCTATCATGATTTTTTGTCATAGAAGTAGGAGCCCACCACATCTATGATGATACGTGCTTTTGTCACAATTATCGTCATAGAAGTGTCATAAGCATGATAGATTTTTTTTTCATTCGGGCCAAAATGTCACGAATGTGTCTTTTTTTTGTAGTGCAAGCACCAACTGGCGGAGCCCTCGTGACACCCACAAACAACACTGATAGCCCAGGCTGATGGCCCTACAGCAGGCAGTGCACCAACGGTGCAATCACCTCCATGACATCAACCCCGTCAACAGCATCAACGAACCTAGTAGACTACCGAGCCTGATGATGTCTCAATGGCCTCTTCAGACCCGCAGACACAGCAAGATCAGCGGCAAGTACTGCTGGACAGGTAGGCAGAGGATGCTCATACCACAATTTAACATAGCCGGGAGGCACACCGCCAATCCGATGCGCGTAACGGTCCAGTCGTCAACGAGCCAGCGCCCCCTGTTGGCGGGTACCTACCCTACGAGGTTGGGTGCCCTGCTTTCACGCATGAGCTATGGCAACTTCACTGGCCATCCGTCTGTGCGTTCAAGCCCGAAGTACCGAAAAAGTATGATGGCCAGCTGAATCCAGCAGAGTTCCTAGGAATCTACACTATTGCTGTGCAGGCTGCCGAGGGAAGAGATGAGAATTTCCTTGCCAATTATTTCCCATTGGTGCTCAAGCCCAATGTGAGATCTTGGTTGATGAACTTGCTGGAGAACTCCATTTCCTCGTGGTCAGATCTATGCAATGAGTTTTTTGGCACTTTCATCGAAGGCCAGAAAGGCCCTGGACAGCCCAGCAACCTGCAGGTGATCCCACAGAGAGAAGGAGAAGATCTGCATCAGTATACTCAAAGATCAGCAAAAAGAGAAGCCTGCCAGGGACAGAGAGAAGAAAGAAGGAGATGAAGAGAGCGAAGAGGAGGATGAGGACGAATCCAGTGAGCATGAGTTCTAAAAGGGGACGGAAGCCATGTGCATTGATGGGGGTGCATCTTTGCATTCCTTTCACTGCCAACTTAAACAGTGGGGGCGTGAGGTCAATGCGGCGGAGCCGACAGCGGATGCCCAAAAGCCCCTCAAAGGGTCCTGCACGCCTATCATTTTTGATGCCGAGGACCACCCTAATCGCACAACGGCGGTCCGGTGTTTGCCATTGTTGGTTTCACCAACAATACACAACCTCAAGGTCACTAGAATGCTAGTTGACAGTTGGGCTGGTTTGAACTTGATCTCTCCTTAAGTGATCGAGAAGCTGCAGATCCCTGAGGTAGAGCTCAAGAAAACCGGTACATTCCAAGGAATTAATCCGGGAAGGTGCCAGCCTAAGGGGAAGATCACGCTGCCGGTGACGTTTGGCAGGGAACTGAAGTACAGGACCAAGAAGATCGTGTTCGATGTTGTCAAGATCCCCTTGCCGTTTAATGGAATTCCTGGCCGCCCGACACTAGCCATGTTCATGGCAGCATCTCATTATGCCTAAAACACGATGAAGATACCAGGGCCTATTGGTGTCATCTCCATCAGCTCTGATAAGAAAGACGCAGTCATATGTGTTGACAAGCTTTACAAAGATGCACTTGCAGCGAAGACCATCAAGAATACAGCTCCCGCCAAAGGAAAGAAGGGCAAGAAGCCCGGTAAGACCTCTGGTGAGATCCCTGAAGACTGCTGCACAATCACTCTACTAGTGGTACCTTCACCATCAGTGCCACTCTTAATAGTAAATAGGAAAGCGCGCTTGTTGCCTTCCTCCGGGCGAATGTTGATGTGTTTGCATGGAAACCATCTGACATCCACGGTTTTCCTAGGGAGGTAGTTGAGCATCACCTTGCTGTCTGTCCCCATGCTCGACCCGTCAAGTAGAAGGTCAGGAAGCAAGCTTTGGAACAGCAACAATTTATTGCTAAGGAAATCAAGAAACTTGAAGTAGTCAGTCTAGTTAGAGGAGTACTACACCCAACTTGGTTGGCGAATCCAGTGGTTGTGCCCAAGGCAAATGGGAAATGGATACTTTGTATTGATTACACTGATCTCAATAAGGCATGTCCAAAGGATCCTTTCCCCTTGCTGCGTATTGATCAAATCATAGAATCTACTGCTGGCTGTGAGCTGCTATCATTCCTTGATGCATATTCTAGATACCATCATATATTCATGGCCAAGGAGGATGAGGAGAAGACCGCATTCATTACTCCATGTGGCACATACTGCTTCGTGTGTATGCCTTTTGGGTAGAAGAGTGCTGGATCAATGTTTATAAGAGCTGTCCAAATTGGTTTTGAGCTGCAGTTATACAGGAATATAGAACCTTACATGGTTGATATAGTGGTGAAGACCAAGGACCAATCGACCCTTTTTTTAAGAGTTAGAAGGAACTTTTGCAAACCTGGGCAGAATCAACATGAAGCTTAACCCCGAGAAGTGCGTATTTGGCGTCCCATCCGTCAAACTCCTCGGGTTCTTTGTGTCTCTGCCCATCCATCAAACTCCTCGGGTTCTTTGTGTCTCAGCGTGGGATAGAAGCAAATCCCAACAAGATCAAGGCTATCGAGCAAATTCAAGCACCCAAGACTGTCAAGGATGTGCGGCGTGTTGCCGGCTGTGTTGCCGCTTTGAGTAGGTTCATTTCAAGGTCTGATGAGCGCGCCCTACCGTTTTTCAAGATATTGAAAGAGGCAGGTCCAGTAAAATGGACTCCGGAAGTGGAGGCTGCATTGCAAGATGTGAAAAGATACCTAACCTCCACACCAACATTAGTTGCGCCTAGTCCCCAGGAGCCATTGTTGCTGTATTTAGCAGCAACGAACTAGGTGGTCAGTGCTGCACTAGTGCCACAGAGAGAAGTTGGTGGTGAAGAGAAAACAGTGGCAAGTACATCCCACAACAAAGCAGAGTCCTCCCCAGCAGATCCTGGTGCTAGCAAGGCTGAAATGGTGCAAACAACAGAAGTTGATCAACAAATAGTAGCAAAGAACAAAGTTGTGTTGTGACCCGTGTAATTTGTTAGCTCTCTTCTACAGGGGGCTAGGTCAAGGTATTCTGGTGTGCAGAAACTGCTTTTCGGGCTCCTCATGGCCTCGAGATAGCTGCGCCACTACTTCCAAGCACATGAGATCACTTTTGTCACTTGCTTCCCGTTGCAGCGTATTTTGAGGAATCCTGAGGCAACTCGCAGGATAGTGGAGTGGGTATTAGAATTATCGAGTTTTGCACTCAAGTTTGAGAGCACTTTGACCATTCAGAGTAAGGCATTGGCGGAGTTCATTGCAGAATGGACCCCAACGCAAGATGAAGAAATCCAAGAATCAACTCTCCCCGGCAAAGAGGCCGATAAGGAATGGGTCATGTACTTTGACGGTGCCTTCTCTCTACAAGGCGCCGGTGCCGGAGTGCTTCTTATCCCACCCACCAGACAACACCTCAAGTATGTTGTTTAAATGCACTTTCCTAGGGAGAAGGCTACCAACAACACTGCTGAATATGAGGGGCTCCTTGCCGGCCTCAGAATCGCGGTAGAGTTGGGAATCAGAAAGTTGATTGTTCGTGGAGATTCACAGCTCGTTGTGAAGCAAGTGAATAAGGATTACCAGAGCCCGTTGATGGAAGCCTACGTGGATGAAGTGAGGAAATTGGAGGAGCACTTTGACGGGTTGCAAACAGAGCATATCCCCCATGAGGAGAACAACATTGCTGATCACCTATCAAAGTGCGCTGCCCAAAAGCTACATGTGGAACCAGGGACTTTTGTACTCCATTTAATCAACCCTCAGTTACTCCGTCAACACAAGCTAGAAAGAGGAGAAAGTTGAACACTAACAATTATTTTCCGGCAGAGCTTCCTAAAGCTGCCAGCGAGAATGTTGTCGGGAATAACAATGCGCTTGACGGTGAGCCGCAGTTCCACACAGAACCTTAGGTTGTCATTGTTGAGGATGGCACTCCCGGGGCTGCATAAATGCCTTTAGTCCTTGTCGTCGAGCCACAAGATCCAACGTGGGTGCAACACATAGTTCTGTTTCTCCAAATAGGAGAGCTTCCCGATGAGCAAGAACAGGCTGAGAAAGTAGCCCGTCAGTCAAGTATGTACCAGTTTATGGACAACATTCTGTATAGGAAGAGACCAAACAGAGTGAAATTAAAGTGCATTTGCCAGGAAGATGGACTTAAGTTGTTGGCAGAGATACATGGAGGCATATCTGTCTCTCACATAGGATCAAGGGCCCTTGTCGGGAAAGCTTTCCGGCAAGGTTTTTATTGGCCCACAGCCCTCCAGGATGCAACTGAGCTAGTAACAAGATATGAAGCATGCCAGTTTCATTCGAAGAATATACATCAGCCAGCGCAAGCTCTTCAAATGATCCCTCTCTCCTGGCTCTTCTCGGTCCGGGGGCTTGACATACTATCCCCCTTCCCCCATGGTACCGGGGGCTTTGAGTTCTTGTACGTTGCAATTAATCGACAAGTTCACAAAGTGGCCTGAGGTAGAGCCGGTGAGAAAGGTGACTGCACAGTCAGCCATCAAGCTCTTTAAAGGACTAGTTTGTCGTTTTGGAACCGCAAACAGAGTCATCACCGATAATGACACACAATTCACGAGCCGCACCTTCATGCAGTATATCTAGAGCCTTGGGAGCAAGGTTTGCTTTGCTTCTGTTGCTCATCCGAGAAGCAATGGACAAGCAGAAAGGATGAATGCTGAAGTGTTGCGCGGTCTCAAGACGAGAACATTTGACGGGCTACACAAGTGCGGGAGACACTGGATTGATGAGTTGCCGGTGGTTCTTTGGTCACTCAGAACGACACCAAATCGAGCTACTGGCCAAAGAACCTTCTCACTAGTCTATGGTGTAGAAGCGGTGCTACCCACAGAACTCATATACGGGTCACCTCGAGTGCTTGCCTATGACGAGGTTGAGCAAGAGCAAAGCCGGCATGACGATGCAGTGCTCCTGGAGGAAGATCATCTTCGAGCAGCTGTGTGAGCTGCACGCAACCAGCAAGCCTTGCGCCGCTACCATAGTCACAAGGTTCATGCTCGAAGCCATGAGGAAGGAGACCTTGTCCTTCGGCGTGTTCAATCTGCCAAGGGATCAAACAAGTTGACGCCAAAGTGGGAAGGCCCTTATCGGGTAGTACGAGTCACCAAACCTGGCGTAGTTCGTCTAGAGACCGAGGATGGCATTCATGTGCAAAATTCATGGAACATCGAGCATCTTCCCATTTTCTATCCATGAGGCCCAGTTGTCGGGCCTGTTCCCAGCAACCCCTTTTGTACAAGCCTAGTCTCAAAGACTTGTAACCCTTTGTACAAAGCCAGGCGCACACCCTGTGCATATGTGAATAAAGCTAAGTGTTCCGCAACCTTTTTATGCATATTTACTTATGTACTAGTGCATAATATGATGTGATTACACTTTGTTTCGAAGAAATGGCTACCATACCACCAAGATCTCCACACTATCCTTTCCTCCTCTTTCTTATTCACAAAGGCAGGAGCATTCCTCGCATACATGTTTCCCTTGTGGGGCGATGGAGTACCATTCCAGATGGCGGCGTTTGGCGTCCATTTCATTTCATATGGCAAGAAGTACATCAAAGAAAGATAATTTGAGAAACAACTAATTTTTTTGTTATATCTGGAATTTTTCCTTGATTCGAGTTTATACATGTATGAGAGACCTGCACACGAAGGAATCTTGCCGTGTTTCATTCGCGCTCTTATCCTTGCATCGAGTCCGCTCGACGGGGTAATTTGAAGTTGCGTTGAGACCGGCAAGTCACCTTGCCGAGTACGTTACTTCCAGCAGGATGCTAAGGATCAGTCCTTCAAAGCGCACGCGGCAAGTATGCATTCCGGCGGGTTTCCGAACTGCATAGGGTATCGGATCCAGATCATACAGGAATAAACACGGATAAGGGAAATAGTACATAGTTTTCTAAGCACGACAAATGTTGCATATTTGTTAAAAAAGAAAAGTGCTCGTTTATGTTTTCTCTAGCTCTTTCTTTCCAGGGTTTACATCGAGTGCAACCCGGGGCAAAAGGGACACCCAGGCGAAGCGCTCCCGGCAACCCATCCTGCCGGTGCTCAGCTGCAGATGATGGTGCTGCCGGTTCTTGCTAGCGATGATGGTGCTGCCGATGTTCAGCTGGAGTCTGAGTCGCCGTCTTCGGACTTGATGACCGGGGACTCACTTCTGTCATCTTCACCATCTGCCTCCTCATCATTGTCGCTCGAGGAGGAGCTTTCGCTGTTGCTCAAGCTCTCCGCACAGCACTCCAAGCGAGCGCCTGAAGCCCCGAAGATCTTCACAGAGAGTGTATCGGACTCCACCAACTTGAAGTGGAGGAGATGTCCCTCCGCCAGATAGCGGGCGCGAGCGAAGGATTTCCACATGCAGGTGAGGTACACGACGCCACTGGCGGGGAACTCGACATTCACCCAAACGGTGCTATTGCAGCAGCCGTTCACACGCAGCCATAGACCGAGCGGCTGGTCCATCTCCATTACCCCGACGAAGGGGCGAGGGAGCCACAGCCGGCTTCGCGGTGGATCGTGCAACTCCACAATGAACTCGAGTGTGGTGTCCCCCGTGTGGCCTTCCACGGGGAGCAGAGCAGCTAGAGGACAAGAAACCAGCGCCCCGATCCGGCCTCCTCGACCACAAGCGCCTCGTCGTCCTCGGCCCCGACCTACGACCCCACCCCGCGCACTGGAGCCAGCATCCGTGGCCGCGACCAAAGCAAGGGCGTGTTACCGAGGAGAAGCTCTCGCTGCCGCGGTGGAAGCACGAGCCCGGCCACTTCCTCTCGCCATGGTGGTGGCAGACGCAAGAAGAATGGAGAAGGGAGAGGTAGAGGAGCATCGCCTCCCATGAATCCCCTCCTTTATAGGGAGAGGCGCCGGGGCTAGCTCTCCACTATCCTAGGGCAACCGCCCAGCTCCACCAATCCCACGCCCTGCATTTTTGGCAGGTGCTTTACTCCATCAACCGCCCAGTCTCGCCAATCCGGTGTCCTGGCTCCTCTGATCGAAGCACTATCGCAACGATCGCCCTTCTGCACCAATCCCACATCTCGCGTCTAATCCGCATCGTGGGAGGAGCTGCAGTAAAAGGAGGGAGTGATGACAAAGATGGCAGTTACCTCAGGCCACGCGTGATCGCGGGCCTGCCAGGATAAGCATGGTGGCAACCCATGTATGTATCGGCCCCTGGTTTCTGTCATGAGTGGTAAAGGCCACCTAGACGACAAGAATACAAGAGGAAGGCTGGGGGCTAGCTCGAAATTAGATTAATGAAGAAGCAAAGTAGATCTCAAGACACAAACATCATTCAAATGAAATCAACACTGCTTGTCTGCGCATTGTTTGGGCCTCACCCAATGATGCCCGGCAGCACATATGGCCTAGGCCTGGGGGCTCATGTTGGTGTATTAAACATGGGTGTATAATAAACTGACCTATACACAGAAAAGTGGCAGCTTCCCCGCCAGACCAAAGTCTCCGTGAAGGTTCTTGGTTCAGAGAAATGGCTCTTTGGAAGACCACGCAGCGCATCAAGAAGACCAAGGAATAGAACAAGGCAAGCATCAAGACAGAACACTGGAAGCAACCTTCATCGGCAAGATCAAGCCGGCAAGGCGAAGACCCGACAAGCCCCGTGGCTAGTGGACCCCCACCAACTACCGGGGCTCCACCTCACCAGCCAACTAGTCGCTGATCGGTGAGGTGTCGAGCCCGCAGGCAGCAAGGTGGAGTTCGCCGGAATGTGTCAGCACGCTGGAGAGAAGATTACCTTTATCGACACCCGTCCAAATGGCGTGTCAAGCTAATAGGAGCTAGCTGGGCAAGCGGTGCTGCCTCCTTGCCGCGGCTTCTCCTCATCATGACACCTAGCGATGCATTAAATGCTTCTTATCCTAACGAGTAGAGTTGGGTATGATAGTAGTGTATGATATCTAATCATTGTGTAATTACCTTTTTGCCTCTATGGTAGCCCCTTGAGGTATAAAAGGAGGGCCAGGGCAACCCTTACAAGGGTTCGAACCCATTCAAAGCCCATGCATGTTTTCTCGTGTAGCTGCCTTCTCCTAGCACCTTGCCGGGGGAGAGCGCTATGTGTACTTGTGCTCCACATCCTTAATACACAAAAAGCAGGAGTAGGGTGTTACAACTCAAAGGTAGCCCGAAGCTGGGAAAAATCCTTGCGCTTTCTGTAGTACCTGCTCTTTGCGTTTTGTGCAATCCCCTCACCGAACCAAAAGGGGCTAGACCACCCCATAGATAGTCGATCCACACCGACACTTTAGCCTTTTCAACCCCCATGCAATACAGGAGCGCAAGCCATGGATATAGCACTATGGGTGGAATAGAATACGGTGGTAGAGATTAATATGGAGAAGACGAAAAGGGAGAAAGTCTCACATAGACGAAGCTAATCAACGGGCTATGGAGATGCCCATCAATTGATGTCAATGCGAGGAGTAGGGATTGCCATGCAATGGATGCATTAAGAGCTATAAGTGTATGAAAGCTCAGACTGAAAACTAAGTGGGTGTGCATCCAACTTGCTTGCTCTAGAAGACCTCGGGCATTTGAGGAAGCCCATCATGAGAATTTACAGGCCAAGTTCTATAGTGAAAAATTCCCACTAGTATATGAAAGTGACTACATAGGAGACTCTCTATATGAAAAACATGGTGCTACTTTGAAGTAAAAGTGTGGAAAAAGATAGTAACATTGCCCCTTCTCTCTTTTTCTCTCATTTTTTTGGTGGGCTCTTTTTGACCTCTTTTTTCTGGGCCCTTTTTGGACTCTCTTTTTAATTTCCTCACTGGGATAATGCACTAATAATGAATAGTGATAACCATCACACTTATATTTACTTACAACTCAAAATTACAACTCAATACTAGAACAAAATATGACTCTATATGAATGCCTCTGGCAGTGTACCAAGATGTGCAATGATCTAGCGTAACATGTATAAAAATGATGAACGGTGGTGAGCCATAAATACTATGTTAATTATATGATCATGCAAAGCAATATGACAATGATGATGTGTGTAATAATAAACAGAACGGTGGAATTTGCATGGCAATATATCTTGGAATGGCTATGGAAATGCCATAATAGGTAGGGATGGTGGCTGCTTTGAGGAAAATATAAGCAGGCTTATGTGTGATAGAGCATATCATATCACAGGGTTTGGAAGCACCAGCCAAGTTTGCACCACATCTCGAGGTTAGAAAGTGCAATGCACGGTATCGAAGAGGCTAGCAAATTGCGGAAAGGTGAGAGTGCGTATAATCCATGGACTCGCATTATTCATAAAGAACTCACATACTTATTGCAAAAGTCTATTAGCCTTCGAAGCAAAGTACTACTACGCATGCCCCTGCGGGGAGGTTGGTAGGAGTTAATCATCGTGCGCCCCCGACCTTCATGCAAAGGAAGATACTCAATAATAAATCATGCTCCAACTTCTTAGCATAACGAGAGACTATACGTGCATGCTTCGTGAATCACAAACCTTAACACCAATATTCTTACTAAACCAAAATCATTCACTAGTACCTCCCACATATTACCATCTCTATATCGCAAAACTATTGCAAGGAATCAAACTTATCATATTTAGTGGTCTACATGAAAGTTTTTATTATATCCTTCTTGAATACCTATCGTATTAGGACCAATTTCATAAACCTGTGTCTAGGCCATTACTATTATCAAACTCTCAAATGATATAAATGAAGCATGATAATGTAATTATTTCTTTAAAATATCACAACCGCCATGCTCTAAAAGATATAAGTGAAGCACTAGAGCAACTGCCTAGCTCGAAAGATATAAGTGAAGCACAAAGAGTATTCTAACAAATCACGAATAAATATGTGTCCCCCTCAAAAGGTGTGTCCAGCAAAGATGATTGTGGCAAACTAAAAAGAAAAAAAAGCAAAGAATCATATAATACACGACGCTCCAAGCAAAACTCATATCATGTGATGTATAAAAATATAGCTCCAAGTAATTTACCGATGGTTGGTAGAAGAAAGAGGGTATGCCATCCAGGGCATCCCCAAGCATAGACGCTTGGTTCTCCTTGAATATTACCTTGGGGTGCCTTGGGCATCACCAAGCTTAGGGTCTTGCCACTACTTATTCATTCATCCATCACGATCTCACTTAAACTTGAAAACTTCAGCACACAAAACTCAACAGAAACCTCGTTAGATCTGTTAGTATAACAAGCAAATCTTAACTTTAGGTATTGTTGTAAACCCATTCATATTTTATTATTGCAAAATACCTACTGTATTCTAACTTCACCATGACTTATATCCCCCGATACAATCCATAGATTCATTAAAACAAGCAAACTATACAATGAAAACAAAATCTGTGAAAAAAAGAACAGCCTGTAATGATCTGATCATACGCAATATTTCTGTAACTCCAAACATTCTGTAAAATTAAGAAAACTATGGAAATTTGTATATCAATAATTTAAAAAAAATCATAATTTTATCATGTTCTAGTGAATTTAAACAATTGTGCTACTGAGCGCAAAAGTTTCTATTTTCTCACATAATCAAATCAACTATCAACAAAATCATGCCAAAGGCTTTACTTGGCACAAACACTAATTTAAACACAAAAACACAACCATACAGTGGTACAGCGAGGTGGTATACAAATGGTTTTTAACCCCTTTCTGTGACGGCATTCTGAACCGTCGCCATGTGAGTGTGTTCGTTACGGAGGTTCTTCCCACATGACCCAGAAACTGTCGGGGCTAGGCCCTCCGGTTACACACGGTGGGCAAAATGAGATCGTGTGAGATGGGCGAGCGATCAAATACAATTATACAGGCCCAATCGGTTCTGTCAGTGCAACAAACCTTCACTTATGTTGCTCGGACTGTACACAGGCCCGATGGCAAGGAAGCAAACTTCACCAAGCATCCAAGTCAAAACCAAGCCAGATAAAAATCTCTTTGAGGGATCAAAGGGCGGATCAAGAAGACCAAGACAAGCCAAACAGCAAGATATCACTAAGGGAAAGCCTCCCTTACCGGGCAGGCGAGCTTGGTCAGGTCGAGGCCACCCCAAGGACGAATCCGATGTTTCCCCGGTAGGCTTGCCGGGGACGTTGAAGGCAAACCTCCCCGCCAAGACTCCACCGCTCCACCGCACCACAACGTAAGTCATTTATCAGTGCGGTGTTGAGCCCCCAGGTGATTAAGTGGCTGTCATTTGGCACGTGGCAGCCATTTGGAAGGAAGATTACCTCTATATGACACCCGTCCATAGGCGTGTCAAGCAGACAGGTAGAAGATGACTAAGCAGCGTGGCAGGCTTGCCGGGCTGCATCCTCAGCGTGACACCTAGCAGTGCATTTAATGCACTTTGTCCTAACTGCCAGAGTTAGGTATGATAGCACAGTTGGCTATCTAATCACTAGATAATGACTCTTTTGCCACTATGGTTACCCCTTAGCCTATAAAAGGAGGGCCATGGCAACCTAAAAAAGGATTCGGACCCTTGTGTACTCATACGCGTGTAGCTGCTCTCCCCGAGGCAACCTTGCCGGCCTTGAGCGCTATGTGTTCATCGCGGTCCCTCCCTCAATCCACCAAAGCAGGAGTAGGGTTTTACGCTTCCCAGTGGCCCAAACCTGTTTAAAAACCACCAGCGTCACCTTTGCCATGTTGTTTCATGGCTTCTGCTCTTTACGCAATGTGACTTTCCCCCTTGCCGAACCACAAGGGGCTGATGGCCCCATAGGTGATCGTGTGCCACCGCGACATCTTTTGTGCGCCAGGTAGGGGGAAGTGCGTGCGTGAACCCAAGGTTGTGAACAGCGCTTCAATCTTCATCATCATTTTCTTCATCATTGGCTTCATCATCCATGGCGCCCAAGAAGAAGCCTGGCGCAACAACTCATCCTTCCACCTTGAAGGCCCCCTCGCATGCAGCGGCCGATACTATGGGTGTTGCGGCGGCGTCAGGGGACGCGGGTGCCGTAGGGGACGTGACCGGCGCAGGCGGCGCTGTCGTCATCCCCCCTGCGGCCGAAGCGGGAGCGGAAGACACTAGGGGAGGGCGGCATCAACAACATCCCGATGGCCGTGTTCCACAAGGCACGGGCGGGGAGAATGTTCAGTCTCCACCTCCCCACCGCGCTGGTGGGCGCAGCCGCAGCGACAATGCCCGCTCTGGTGTGAGTCGCGATCCCCTAGCTATCCCTGTTATAGGCGCAGCTGTGGGGCACGCGCCTTGCCCAAGGCAGGGTAACCAAGACGAAGCGCCGAACGGGGTCGTTAACCCCCAAGCGCACCCCTCTCGCCACCGTACTGCCATGGTGATTGGCTCGCAGCGACGAGAATGCAGCGCCGCCATTAATGGTACTATGAGGAGTAGAGCAACGTCGCGGTCTGCCTCGTCATCTACGCCAAGCACTGCTTCGGAAGCCATGGCGCGAGCCCAACTCCTGCTGAGATTCCTGCCCACGGCCGATCAAATGGATGAGTGGAGAGCCACCATCTAGAGTTTGATAGGTTTTGCTGAAGCGGAAGGATCACAGCGGGTGGGCCCACCGCGGCGTCCGCAAGCAACAACAATGTCCCGAGCTACTGACCGTGTTGAGGGGGCCACTCCAACGGTGCAATCCCCTCCACGATAGCCAGCGCAGAGGCTGCAACCAGAGTCGTGCGACCAGGAGCCTGACGAGGAGTCAATGGCTTCATCTGATCCTCGGGCCCGTCGAGATCAGCGGCAGGTCCTGGAAGATTGGCAGAGGGAAGATGCGCGCGTCACTATAGAGCGGTGCCGCGAAAGCCACCGTCAATCTGACAGGCGCAATGGCACAGACGTCGATGAACCCGCACCCAGTGAAGGCGGATACTTGCCTTTCGAGGTTGGGTGCCCTGCCTTCACTCGCGAGCTGTGGCAAGTCTGTTGGCCATCTGCCCGCGTTTTCAAACCAGAAATACCAGAAAAGTATGATGGAAGGCTGAACCCGGCAGAGTTCTTGAGCACCTACACAATTGCTGTTCAAGCCGTCGGAGGAAGAGATGAGAAAATGTTCGCCAACTACTTCCCTTTGGCACTCAAGCCAAACGTGAGGTCATGCCTGATGCACCTTCCAGAGAATTCCATTTCGTCCTGGGCTGACCTGTGCAATGAGTTTGTTGGTGCCTTCACGGGCGGCCACCAAGAACCAGGATGGCCCAGCGACTTGCAACTCTTTCCACAGAAGGAAGGGGAAAGTTTGCGGAAGTACATGCAGAGGTTTAGCCGGGTGCACAGGAACATTCCAGATATCCACCCGGCAGCTGTAATTGCTGTGTTCCAGTCAAAGGAGCACAACAGGAGGATACGTTCCAAGATGAACGTCCGGTTGCCCAAGACTGTGAATGAGCTGGACACATTTGCGGATAAGTGCGCCCGTACAAAGGAAGGGAGGCGACTCCCCAGAGAAGAGGACGGCATCGAAGTTGACTGAGAGGATGATGACGATGCCACTAACCCGAAGAGGAAGAATAAAAAGTGCAACAAGAAGCGTAAATAGAAGGCATTACTGGCTGTTGAGGGTTCTGGCACCCCTAGTACCGGCAAGCAAGCCAAGACTGAAGCCCCCGGCAAGGAAGTTGCCGTGTGCACTGATTTTTGGGAGAAGACAGACCGGCCGTACTACAAGATCGACCGAACCAAGGGCCATGATCTCCAAGAGTGTCATCAGGTTGAGCAACTCATCAAAAAGCAGAAAGCTAAGTATGAGAAGCGCAACAAGGAGAGAGACCAAGAAGGTGCTGGCGGGAAGGGCCGAGGCGGCAGAGGAGGCCACCGCGGCAAGACTCCCCAGCAGCATGAAAAGCCTGCTAGAGGCCATGAAAAAAAGGAAGGCGATGATGAAACTGATGAAGGGGATGATGAGGAAACCAGTGAGCAAGAGTTCCAGAAAGCAACTGAGGCCCTCTGCGTTGGCGGAGGCGCATCCTTGCACTCCTCTCATCGCCAGCTCAAACAGTGGGCGCGTGAGGTCAATGCCGTAGAGCCAGCAGCAGATTCCCGGAAGCCGCTCAAGTGGTGCCGCACGCCTATCAGCTTTGATGAAGAGGATCACCCTGACCGCACCACTGCGGTAGGGTGTTTGCCATTGTTGGTTTCGCCAACAATCCGCAAGCTCAAGGTCACAAAGATGTTAGTTGATGGTGGTGAATCTAATTTCCCCCAAGGTGATTAGAAAACTTCAGATATCAGATGAAGAGCTCAAGGTTACTGGCATGTTTCAAGGAATCAACCCCGGCAGGAGTCGTCCTAAGGGGAAGATTACGCTGCCGGTGACGTTTGGTGGAGAACTAAACCATCGGACCGTGTCGGTGTTCTGGGAACCAGGGTACCCAGACTTGCCTGCCTGCGGCCCACGGCATGGCTCCATCAACGGCCTGGTATGGCCCATCTTTAGCATCGACCAAGCAAGACCCTCGCGAGCAGCCAAGCCTCGCGAGGCGGACGACGCCAAGACCTCCAGAGGGATCGGCCTCCCAAGGCAGGCTCCTGAGGAGCGGAGATTTCTATGCAGGCGCTCACCTCATGAGCTTAAGGTGACGCAAGCCATGACGACCAAGGCCAGGCGGGCGCCAGCGGGCGCAGTACAACATGTTTCCTCTTTGGTGCTAAGGAGGCAAGCGCAGGCGCAGAGTCCCAAGGAATCAGCCAAAGGTTTCGATTCCCGTGCTACAAGACCAGGACCGCCAGGATGGCAGGACGGAGGTCATCGCCGAGCCCACCACGACGTCATGACCAGAAGCTTTGCAGGCGAAGACCACCTTTCGTCAGGATAAGATGTACTATTTGTCTCCCTTCAAACTTGGCCGTTGTGGGATCCGTTCCCGCCTCTATTTTGGGGGAAGAGGACCAAGGCCACTATAAATATAGCCTAGCCTCCACCATGGAGGGGGGATTGAGCCATCCGAACCCTCACTAGCTCACACCCACACAAGAATAGACCTCCTGAGGTAGTTCTTCCCCTGCACTAGTTCATCCTCAGCCCATCGCGAGGCCAATCCACCACAAAGCAGGAGTAGGGTATTACACCGCAAGGTGGCCCGAACCTGGGTAAACTGCCGTGTCCCTTTTCCTTCTAGTTCATCGAGCTAGGCCGTGAGATCGACGGGTTGGCAGACTAAGGAGATCGAGTTCTTCGCACGCACCCCAGAGTTCAAATCCTTCTTGGGTCTGTGGAGCCCCGAATCTGACATTTGGCACGCCAGGTAGGGGTGCATCGAAGATTCACCTCCTCGTCTACTGCACCTCGCGCTCACTATTCGGTTCCCATGGCGGGCGTGGCTCCACTGGCCGGGCCGCCTGGCGCGTCCGGGAGTACTACGGGCCACCGGGCTTTCTCCCCCGCCTTGTGGTAGGTGCGATGGCCGCCAAAGTTCAGGCCGGAGCTGCCGCCTCGATACGACGGCATGGCGAATCCGGCGAGGTTTCTCCAGGCATATGCGGAGGCTATCTGGGTGCCCGGCGGCGACGACAAGGTCATGGCGAATTGGCTCCCCATGGCCCTTACGGGAGAGCCGCGTGCCTGGCTCATGGGCTTGCCGGAGTCTTCAGTGGCCTCCTGGGAGGAGCTATGCGGCCTCTTCATCGCGAGCTTCATGGCACCAGTGCCCCACGTCGTCGGGGCCATCCTTGGCGGGTCGCAGGCGCCAGCCTCAGACCGCCACGCCAAGCAGTTCTTCCACCAAGTGGGCGTCGCCCACGCGCAGCAGGGAGCCCCTTCGGGCTGGGTGGCGCCTAAGGCCGACCTCACCTTCAACTCAAGGGACCACCCCAAGACCACGGTCGGCGCCAGCGCGCTCCCTATGCTCTGCACCCCCACCATCTGCAACGTGGCAGTCATCCGGACCCATATCGACGGCGGCGCTGGCCTCAACGTCCTCTCCGTGGAGGCGTTCGACCTGCTTCATGTGCCCTACGGCCGGCTCCTCCCCACCAAGCCCTTCTCTGGGGTCGTTGATGGCTCCACCTGCCCCCTAGGGCAGATCCGCCTCCCAGTCACCTTTGGCACACGCGACAACTACCGCACCGAGCTCATCAACTTCGACATCGCCCGCATCAGCCTCCCGTACAACGCCATTCTCGGGTACCCGGCCCTGGCCAAGTTCATGGCGGCAACCCATCCTGGCTACAACCTCATGAAGATGCCGGGAAGTAGCAGTGTCCTCACCATGGCGGGGGACACCAAGGACGCGCTCTCGGCCCTCAAGCTCGCCTACAAGGCCGCGGCGGCCACGCGGCCAAACGGGGAGGGGGCTCCAGAGGGCCCGGGGGCTGCACCGACAAAGAAGAAGCAATTGTTCTCTCAAGACAAGGCTGAGACGAAGCAGGTGCCGGTCGACGAAGACGGAGGATCGGGCTCTACCTTCACCATAGGCGCCGGCCTCCCTCCAGACCAGGAGGAGGCACTGGTCAGCTTCCTCCGCGCGAACAAGGACGTGTTTGTGTGGGAAGCGGCGGACCTTGTCGGGGTTCTATGTGGGGTAATCGAGCACCACCTGATGGTGTGCCCCAACGCATGCCCAGTAAAGCAGAAGGCACGGCGGCAAGCCCCGGAGAAGCAATCGTTCATCGTCCAGGAGACCCGCAAGCTGCAGGAAGCCGGCATCATTCGGGAAGTGCGGCATCCAAATTGGCTTGCGAACCCGGTTATCATCCCCAAGAAGGGCGGGAAGGAGCACATGTGCGTCGATTTCACCAACCTCAACAAGGCCTGTCCTCAAGACCCTTTACCTCTCCCGCGCATTGACTAGATCGTTGACTCCACCGCGGAGTGCGATTTACTGTGCTTCCTGGACGCCTTCTCGGGCTATGATCAAATCAAGATGGCGGTGCAGGATGTCGAGAAGACGGCTTTTCTAACCCTGTGTGATGTGTACTGTTACACCTGCATGTCGTTCGGGCTGCGCAATGCCGGAGCAACCTTCCAACTGTTGATGCACATTGCCCTGGGTCAGCAGCTCGGGAGGAGCGCTGAGGCATATGTCAACGACATAGTGGTGAAATCTCAGGAGGCAAGAACCCTTATCGAAGACCTGGAGGAGACATTCACCAGCCTGCGCAAAGTGAACCTGCGGCTCAACCCGGAAAAATGTGTATTTGGTGTCCCGTCTGGCAAGCTGCTGGGTTTCCTGGTGTCGCATAGAGGGATCGAGGCCAACCCAGAGAAGGTCAAGGCCATAGAAAGGATGAGTCCGCTGCAAACCCTCAAGGAGATGCAGAAGCTGGCAGGCTGTGTAACCTCCAAGCTAGGCGAGTGCGCCCTCCCTTTCTTCAAGCTGATGAAGAGGAAGGGCTCGTTCGAATGGAATCCGGAGGCTGAAGCGGCCTTCCAAGACCTCAAGAGGTACCTCACCAGCCCGCCGGTGATGGTAGCCCCGCGCCCCCTCGAACCCTTGGTGCTCTACCTACCTGGCCGCCACACCTCACTCTGCTAGCGCGGCGCTGATGGCGGTCCGGGAGGAGCGTGTTGTCAAGGGCTCGCGGAGCAGGACCTCACACCCGGCCGAGACGCCGCAGCCTCAGGATGGTGCTCCTGAGGCCTCGGCCATTCCACTAGTCAGCGAGGCTCCTGAGGATGGTGCCCCTGAGGCCACGGCTGCCCCAACAGATGACAAGGCTCCTGAGGTCCCCCAGTCTTAGGAGATACAAGACCCCGCCAATGCCTTCACCCTCGTAGAGCACCCGGTGTACTTTGTCAGCACGGTGCTGCGTGATGCGCGGGCGCGCTACCCCATGCCGCAAAAGCTTTTGCTCGCGCTCCTCGTCGCCTCCCGAAAACCGCATCACTAACGCCGCGGGAAGGGTCGTTGAATGGAACATTGAACACCAGGCGTTCCAGTTGGAGTTCAGCACCACCAGGATCATCAAAGGTGCGGCCCTCGCTGACTTTGTGGCAGAGTGGACTGACGCCCCTCACCGGGAAGTGGGAGAGGACCGCTCTCTTGCGCCCGAAAGCGAAGCACCGGATGGTTGGGTCGTGTACTTTGATGGTGCATTCGCGAGTCAGGGTGCGGGGGCTGGAGCCGTGCTCATCTCGCCCACTCAAGACAAGCTCTACTACGCCATGTAGCTCTGCTTCCAGCATGGCTAGAAGGTCTCCAACAACATCACGGAATATGAAGGCCTGATTGCCAGCCTCAAGGCTGCGGCGGCTTTGGGGGTGAGGCACCTCACCATCAGGGGCAATTCCCAGCTCCTCGTCAACTTCTCCAACAAGGCGTACAAGCCAAAGGACGAGCACATGGAGGCATACCTTGAGGAGGTACGCAAAATTGAGAAATGATTCCTGGGCTTGGAATTGTAGCACGTGCTGCGCGGCATGAACAAGGAGGCAGACGACATCGCCAAGAGGGCATCCCGGCATTTACCTCAGGAGCCCGGCGTCTTTGAGGAGCGGCTCTTCAGGCCATCAGCAGTTCCCCCTGCTGTGGGACCGGCATCACCTCAGGAGGAGCTCCCCCCGGCGCCCCCCCTCTGGCGCCCCAGCCTATGGCCCAACCTCGGGAGCCCGCCTGCTCCTTGTGCTTGAGCCTCAGGAGGGGTGCTGGTCTGAGGAGTTCAAGACGTACCTACTTCGGGGCGTCCTGCCGGAGAAGGAGGAAGACGCGGAGCTTGTGGCCCGCCAGGCCATAGCATACTGCATCCAGGACAATGAGCTATATCGAAGGCGCCCAAACAATGTTTCTCTACGATGCATCTCCAGGGAGCAAGGGTGCGAGCTGTTGGCCGACATACATGGCGGGGACTGCGGGCACCACTCCGCATCGCGCACCCTCGTGGGCAAGGCGTTCCGCAGTGGATTCTACTGGCCCACAACACTCAACAATGCCACTGAGCTGGTGAGATCTTGTAAGGCTTGCCAGTTCCATGCTAAGCAGATCCACCAGCCCGCTCAGGGCCTCCAGACCATCCCACTCTCATGGCCGTTCGAGGTCTGGGGGTTGGACATTCTGGGCCCATTCCCCCGAGCGCCCGGGGGCTACCGCTACCTCTATGTCACCATCGACAAGTTCACCAAGTGGACGGAGGTGGAGGCCGTCCGCACCATCCTAGCCGGATTGGCCGTCAAGTTCATCAAGGGCCTCGTGAGCCGCTTCGGGGTTCCTAACAGCATCATCACCGACAATGGCTCGCAGTTCACCAGCAACCTTTTCAAAACATATTGTGCTAACCTTGGAACGCAGATATGCTACGCTTCAGTGGCGCACCCTCGGAGCAATGGACAGGTTGAGCGCGCCAACGCGGAGGTCCTGAGAGGCCTCAAGGCAAGGACTTTCAAGAAGAAGCTCGAGGCCTGTGGCAGGGGCTGGCTCGATGAGCTCCAGTCCGTGCTGTGGTCCATCTGCACCACCGCGACCAAGCCCACGGGCGAGCCTCCATTCTTCCTCATCTATGGAGCCAAGGCGGTCCTCCCTCATGAGGTCAGGCATCGCTCCGCATAGGTCTTGGCATTCAACGAGTCGCGTCAGTATGCCTCATGGGGGATGGACCTCGTGCTGGGGGAGGAACGCTGCCGCCAAGCCTCGCTGATAGAGGCAAAGGTGTCCCGTCTTTCAATGAGATGGTGGCTATCATTTTTGGTGGATTAGACTTTGACGATCCGACTACGAACGTGCGAGGACGTCGCGCCTTAGCAATCGCTAAACCAGCTCCGAGAGGTTATTGACCACGCCGGAGCACGATCAACCTGACCATGAGGGTCTATTTCCTGCAAGCAAACGAAGAACAAGCAAGAAACTAAGATTTGCAATCTGGATATTGCGAATATAAGATGAAAGCTTTATTGATCAAGGTGGGGTTATGTGACGTCTTGCTCTGGTCGTTGAACACAAACGAAGTACGCGAAGTTGCAACTATGGCAAACTTTTAATCTAAACAAAACCCAAAGTCTAAACGGTGCCCTAAGGGCTGTATATATGGAGGAAGAGGGGGGAATTTCGTGGCCCTTGAAGGAGGGGTCCGAAACCAACCCTATCTCTTGTTTCCCCACACATACGGACTCTAAAAATAGCCTATACTCAAGTATATCAAAATACATGGGCCTGGCCCAATAATAGGGTGACACAGCACTTATAATAGCCTCTGGACGAAATTTATGAAGTGGCATCTTGTATATTTCGTCCAAGGCTTCATGCACTCATTATGGTGGCTTCAAAGTCCTGAAATCATCACTTGTAACTCCGTTCTTGTTCCCCTTGCGCATGCCATCATCTCCATGCTTGAACTTGCTCCAAGGTTCATCTTTTCTTGTCCAAGCTAGGCCCTTCATTTGTAAGCAAAACAAATGTATCCAATTTAGGCAGCAGCATATTCTCATGACAATTAGAATCGTTACCAAGAAACAAAAATACCTGGTAATTCAATTGTCGTGCGCGAGCTCTAGTAATTGGTCCCGTATGTATAGCAGCAGGGGTTGTGTGTGTAACAACGGTATTGATGTCCTCATCATCCTCCCCTTCTTGAAATGAAGTCGTCCTCGACGGAAGCTCATCTTCCTCACCCAAATAAGGCTTCAAATCTGCAATGTTAAAAGTGGGACTAACCCCAAAATCTGCAGGCAGCTCAAGTTTATATGCATTATCATTTATTTTCTCTAACACCTTAAAAGGACCATCAGCACGTGGCATTAGCTTTGATTTTCGCAAATCAGGAAATCTATCCTTATGCAAATGTAACCAAACAAGATCTCCAGGTGCAAACACAACATGTTTTCTACCCTTATCTCCAGCAAGTTTATATTTAGCATTCATACGCTCAATGTTCTCCTTAGTTAACTCATGCATTTTTAGGACCAATTCAGCACGTTGCTTAGCATCAAAATTAACATTCTTCGAAGATGGAAGAGGCAACAAATCAATAGGTGCACGAGGTAGGAAACCATACACAATTTCAAAAGGGCACATCTTAGTAGTAGAATGCAGCGAACGATTATAAGCAAATTCAATATGAGGCAAGCATTCTTCCCACATTTTCTTGTTATTCTTCAAAACAGCCCTAAGCATAGTAGACAATGTTCTATTGACTACTTCAGTTTGTCCATCAGTTTGGGGGTGACAAGTAGTACTAAAAAGCTGTTTAGTCCCCAACTTAGCCCATAAACATCTCCAAAAGTGGCTAAGAAATTTAGTATCATGATCTGAAACAATAGTATTTGGCACACCATGCAAGCGAATAATTTCACGAAAGAACAAATCAGCAACATTAACAGCATCATCCCTTTTATGACATGGTATAAAGTGTGCCATTTTCGAGAATCTATCCACGACAACAAATATGCAATCCCTCCCCTTCTTTGTTCAAGGTAAACCTAAAACAAGTCCATAGATATATCCTCCCAAGGAACACTAGGTACGAGCAAAGGCATATATAAACCATGAGGATTGAGTTGTGACTTAGCTTTTTGACATGTAGTGCAGCGAGCAACAAGACGCTCAACATCCTGTCTCATCTTTGGCCAAAAGAAATGTGTAGCAAGTACGTCCTCCGTCTTCTTCACGCCAAAGTGTCCCATTAATCCTCCTCCATGCGCCTCCTGCAACAACAAAAGACGATCGGAGTGTGACGCCCCCAGCTCAATCGTGCACTAATCATACACGCAAATGCACACGATCAAGCCTAAGGACTCATGGGAAGATATCACAACACAACTCTAAAACATAAATAAAGTCATACAAGATTTATATTACAAGCCAGGGGCCTTGAGGGCTCGAATACATAAGCTTGCGTACAAGCATCAGATATCTGAGTACAGATATGAAACAGAAACAGAAAGGCCTTTAGAAAGGCGGGGCAAAATAAAACACTACGATCGAAAGGCGTAGGCCTCCTGCCTGGGACCCTCCGATCCTACTCCTGGTCGTCATTCAACTCGTAGTAGTATCCATCCTTGGGGTAGTAGTAGTAATCGATCGACGGGGCATCTGTCTCAGGGGGCTCCGTCCTCTGGTCGCGACAAACTAATATGGGGAGAAAAGGAAAACAAAGCAACCGTGAGTACTCAGAAGTACTCAGCAAGCAAGGATCTACACTACATATGCAACATTTTCAAAGGGGGGCTGTATATGTGGACTGGGCTGCAGAAATGCCAGAATAGAGAGGAGGCCTAGTCCTATCGAAGACTAGCATCTTCAGAGGTCTTACAGCAATAGAAGAGAGTAGAACAGTACCATATAATGTAGCAGTATCATTAAGTCTCAACCTCACCCAGAGATCCTTTCTCGACTCCCTGCGAGAAAGCAATCCCAGAGCCATATATCCAGGTCTCATCTCATGTTCTAGCTGTATCGATCGGGATACAACTCCGAGTGTCCTTTACCGTAGGACCGGCTATCGATAGAAGTGTTCTTCCCTGCAGGGGTGCACCAACTTACCCACCACGCTCGCTTAACTTTGGCCGGACACACTTTTCCGGGTCATGCCCGGCCTCGGCCAAACGACACACCGCAACCCTACCTACAGCTCAGCAGAGAGGTCCCCACCGGTCTACATCCTAAGCGCAAGGGGGTCTTGGCCATCGCCCCTCGCCCTCCGGGTCGTTGCGCACACGGTGAAGCAAGGCACCAACACTACAGGAAGGCGCCGGTCCGTCTGTGCCGCCATGCTGAACTAGACGTCTGACAGAGCTTTCGGCTGATGCATACGATGCAGAACGCCCATACTATGCCCACGTGATGGTTAGTGCTATCGGGCCAGAGGCCTGCTCGGATCAAATATCCAAATCGTTAGTACCTTGGGCATGCAGTAACGAGCAGAGACTCACGAAAGATGTGACCCCGTCGCCCCGTCTCGAGGACTTGCGGCAAGGGCCAAGAATGCCCGGCCACGCCTCGTATCCATCACTCGGGCACCACACCGGCACCCGTCTTCACAACACTCGCCTCTTAGGCGCACGCGGGTACCCCTCAGGGTCGACCCGCCTATCCAAGTAACAGTGTAAAGTCCAAGTATCCGTGTGTCCATAACATCAGAGGAATCCGAGGTATCACCCTCGTTGAATTCCCACTCGATGTATCCGTTAAGGTGAACTCGGAGGAATCACCCTCGATGGGTTCACACTTGATGTGTTGCACGACAGCGTTGTTACCGGAAGTGGGGAAGGAGGTATCATCCTCGATGACCATGACCGAATAGCTACTCTATAGAGTTAACATCAGAAGTGCTCCAAGAGGTTTCACCCTCGGCACTCGATAGTAACGCTGCAGTGTCATTACAACTAAGGGTGGTGATGTGCGGTGCCGGGGTCTGGTCTTCAATTCCCGTTGATCGGGTCTTCGGATAATCCAGCGGGGCAATCGGGATAAGTGGGGTCACTGATAGGTCTCTACCCAGCCTATACTAAGCAGTTAGGATATGCAGGTAATTATCAACAGCAGGTTACAATAAACAGGCTATGCATTAGAATAGGTAAAGCAGTAGCAGCAGTAATTCTAATGCAAGCATGAGAAAATAGAATGGGCGATATCGGGATGATCAAAAGGGGGGCTTGCCTGGTTGCTCGGCGGCAAGGGCAAGGTCGTCAACGGTGGCGTCGGGCTCCGGAGCTGCGTCGGTCTCGGGGATGATGTCGGGGTCTAACAAGAGAGAAGAGGGGGAGGAAACAGTATAAATACACAGCAAACAAGTGCTACACAAAGTATAACATGACAATATGCCGTGCCGGGTGTGTTCTAACGTATGGCTGCACGTCACCGAGGAAGGGGGAATCCATCCGGGAATGTTTTCCCGGTTCCGGACATTTGTCAGACAGATGACCGGAGGGGAACGGTTGCATGTCCGAATTCGTCTCATCATTCTGAGCAACTTTCATGTACAAAGTTTTTCGATCCGAGCTACGGATTATTTCCTACGATTTTCTAAAGATTTTATTGATTTTCTGGAATTATTTTATTTATTTAAATTCAACATTATCCGAAACAGTATATGCTGACGTCAGCAGTCAACAGTGCAGTTGACCTAGTCAAACTGACATGGGGGACCCACATGTCATTGACACAATGTTAATCAGAGTTTAATTTTAAGCTTGAACTAAACTAATCAGGGGGGACCCACCTGTCATAGTGACATTTAGTTAAAAAAATTAATTAATCTAATCCATTAATTAGCAATTAATTAAACAGGGCCGTGGGGCCCACTAGTCAGACCAGTTGACCGAGTCAACGGTCAACAGTGGCCCCACGGGCCCACCTGTCAGCGGCCCAGGGTGGGGCCCAGGGGTGGTCCATGTGGCGGCCACGTCGGCAGGGCCACCGGAGTGCCTCCGGCGCGCGCGCGCACGGCGGCAGAGAGCCGGCGCGGCCCGGGTTTCGCCTGTGGGTAGCCGTTCGCGACGCGGTCGGTGGCGCTGGCTCCGCGTGAGGGCCGCGGTTCGAATGGTGGCGGCGGGGTGGCCGGAAAATGGCCGGAGAGGGACCGGCGACGACCCGAGCGGAGGTGTGCTCCGGTGAGTGGTGCGGGAGGGGCTACGGCGAGGTTTTGCGCGGGGTTTTCGGTGGCATTTGAACCGGCGGACGCAACGGCGATGAACCGAGCCAAACGCAAGGCAAAACATGCGACGGAGGTGGCTGAACGGCGAGGCACGGCGGCCGGCCGAGCACGGTAACGCGGCGAGCGACCTACGGCTAGCGAGCGGGCGAACAAAGAGGCAGGAGAGGACGGGGGGCTCACAATGGGGCGTAGCCGTTAGCGTGGGCTCGGGGAAGGCGTGAAGCAGCCGGAGTCGAAGGGGAACGGCGGCGGCGATCCGAGGTAGGGGACGAAGCAGGTGCGGCGGAGGAGGGCTTCCCGGCGCGAATCGATGGCGCAGGTCGACGCAGTCGACGTCGCTGAACCCGCCGGACAACACGAGGGGGCGAAACAGGGACGGTGGCCACGCCTACGCCGGCGGCGAGGCCATGGTCGCGTCAGCAAGCGAAGCAGAGGGGTGTGGCGGCGGATCAGGGCGGAGGGAGGAGTGCCTAGGGTTTGGGGAGGTCAAGAGGGAGGCCGCAGTGGCCGGCTTTATACCCCCCGGTGACGGCGTTCGACGGAGACGGCGGGGCGCCGCCCTGTAGCGACCGTCGGGGTCGCTACAGGGGAGGGGATGAGCGAGGGAGAGCTAATGGGCCGGGCCGGCGCAACATAAGGGGCACCGCCCACTCTCTCTCCCCTTTTTCAATTCTGCTTTTCTTTTTTTTTTCCATTTTGTAATTAGTTGGGCCTCAAAATGACTTTTGTAAATTATGTCATTTGTTCCATTAAATGCTAGGCATTATCTACCACTGTCAAAAATTGGTTTGGAGGCAATTGGAGTCCACACAAATTTTATAATAAATAAAATGTATTAAACCTTGCTGTTTTGGTAAAGTTAGAGACACCTAATTAGTTTATTAATTGTTGGTTACAATTTTAGAATAGTCTCTGGAATATTTGCTATTTATTGAACATTTTAGTTTCTATGTTGAACAAATTTTATTTTCCACTTTTAGTTTTGAATTTGAATTTGACAAGGGATATGTTACTAATGATGATTAAGCACTGTTGATCATGATGACTTGGCATTATCAAAAGGTGATTACTGTAGCTTAATACAAGGGGTGTTACACGGAGCTAGCTGGAATGCATAGCTTGTTAGCACGGAACACAAATCCATCATTAACGACAAACTTGTTCCATGTTCTTCCTTCTTTACAATTCTGCATTACATCTTTAAAATCAGCATCATGCACATATTGATCTTCGATGGTCTCCAAGCCAAATATTTTGAAGTCAAGTTGTGAAAGCATAGTATAGCGACGAGACAATGCATCAGCAATAACATTTTATTTACCCTTCTTGTGTTTAATGACATAAGGGAAAGTCTCAATGAATTCAACCCATTTAGCATGTCTACAATTCAGTTTAGCTTGACTTTTAATATGTTTCAAAGATTCATGATCAGAATGTATAACAAATTCTTTGGGCCATAAATAATGTTGCCATGTCTCTAAAGTCCGAACAAGAGCATATAATTCTTTATCATAAGTAGAATAATTCAGAATAGGCCCACTCAATTTTTCAGAAAAGTATGCAACAGGTTTGCCATCTTGTAATAACACACCTCCTAACCCAATTCCACTAGCATCACATTCAAGCTCAAAAGTCTTATTAAAATCTGGAAGTTGGAGTAAAGGAGCATGTGTCAACTTATCTTTCAACACCATGAAGGCTTCTTCCTGTGCGGTACCCCAAACAAAAGGCACATCCTTCTTTGTAAGCTCGTTAAGAGGTGCAGCAATGGTGCTAAAATCTCTAACAAAATGCCTATAGAAACCAGCGAGGCCAAGGAAACTCCGCACTTGTGTGACCGTTTTGGGCTGCGGCCAACTCTCAATAGCTTCAATCTTGGCTTTATCAACTTCAATTCCCTGTGGAGTAACAACATAGCCAAGAAAAGATACTCGGTCAGTGCAAAAGGTGCACTTCCCAAGGTTACCAAACAAACGTGCATCACGTAGAGCAATAAAAACAACACGTAAATGTTCCAAATGTTCTTCCAAAGATTTGCTATAAATCAGTATATCATCAAAATAGACAACCACAAATCGTCCAATGAAAGCACGTAAAACTTTGTTCATTAATCTCATGAAAGTACTAGGTGGATTAGTTAACCCAAAAGGCATGACTAACCACTCATATAAACCAAACTTAGTTTTAAATGCCGTTTTCCATTCATCTCCCAATTTCATACGAATTTGATGGTATCCACTACGCAAATCAACTTTGGAGAATATTGTAGAGCCACTTAATTCATCAAGCATATCATCTAGCCTAGGAATAGGATGACGATAATGAATAGTTATATTATTAATGCCTCTACAATCAACACACATATGCGACGTACCATCCTTTTTTGGCACTAGTATAATAGGAACAGCACAAGGACTAAGAGATTCGCGTATATAACCTTTGTCGAGTAGCTCCTGTACTTGACGCATAATCTCCTTCGTCTCCTCTGGATTGGTACGGTATGGCGCACGGTTTGGCAGCGAAGCATCGGGAATTAAGTCAATCTGATGCTCAATCCCTCGAATAGGTGGCAATCCTGGTTGATAGAGGCGAGGGTGTCCCGATCTTTCGATGAGATGATAGCTATCGTTTTTGGTGGAGTAGACTTTGACGATCCGACTACGAACGTGCGAGGACGTCACGCCTTAGCAATCGCTAAACCAACTCCGAGAGGTTATTGACCACGCCGGAGCACAATCAACCTGACCACAAGGGTCTATCTCCTGCAAGCAAACGAAGAACAAGCAAGAAACTAAGATTTGCAATCTGGATATTGCGAATATAAGATGAAAGCTTTATTGATCAAGGTGGGGTTCTGTGACGTCTTGGTCTGGTTGTTGAACACAAACGAAGTACGCGAAGTTGCAGCTATGGCGAACTTTTAATCTAAACAAAACCCAAAGTCTAAACGGTGCCCTAAGGGCTGTATATATGGAGGAAGAGGGGGGGATTTCGTGGCCCTTGAAGGAGGGGTCCGAAACCAACCCTATCTCTTGTTTCCCCACACATACGGACTCTAAAAATAGCCTATACTCAAGTATTTCGAAATTACATGGGCCTGGCCCAATAATAAGGTGACGCAACACCTATAATAGCCTCTGGACAAAATTTATGAAGTGGCATCTTGTATATTTCGTCCAAGGCTTCCTGCACTCCTTATGGTGGCTTCAAAGTCCTGAAATCATCACTTGTAACTCCGTTCTTGTTCCCCTTGCGCATGCCATCATCTCCATGCTTGAACTTGCTCCAAGGTTCCTCTTTCTTGTCCAAGCTAGGCCCTTCATTTGTAAGCAAAACAAATGTATCCAATTTAGGCAGCATCATATTCTCATGAACATTAGAATCATTACCAAGAAATGAAAGTACCTGATAATTTAATTGGCGTGCGCGAGCTCTAGTAATTGGTCCAGTATGTATAGCAGCAGGGGCTGTGGGTGTAACAATGGTATTGATGTCCTCATCATCCTCCCCTTCTTGAAATGAAGTCGTCCTCGACGGAAGCTCATCTTCCTCACCCAAATAAGGCTTCAAATCTGCAATGTTAAAAGTGGGACTAACCCCAAAATCTGCAGGCAGCTCAAGTTTATATGCGTTATCATTTATTTTCTCTAACACCTTAAAAGGACCATCAGCACGTGGCATTAGCTTTGATTTGCGCAAATCAGGAAATCTATCCTTCCGCAAATGTAACCAAACAAGATCTCCAGGTGCAAACACAACATGTTTTCTACCCTTATCTCCAGCAAGTTTATATTTAGCATTCATACGCTCAATGTTCTCCTTAGTTAACTCATGCATTTTTAAGATCAATTCAGCACGTTGTTTAGCATCAAAATTAACCTTCTCCGAAGATGGAAGAGGCAACAAATCAATAGGTGCACGAGGTAGGAAACCATATACAATTTCAAAAGGGCACATCTTAGTAGTAGAATGCAACGAACGATTATAAGCAAATTCAATATGAGGCAAGCATTCTTCCCACATTTTCTTGTTATTCTTCAAAACAGCCCTAAGCATAGTAGACAAAGTTCTATTGACTACTTCAGTTTGTCCATCAGTTTGGGGGTGACAAGTAGTACTAAAAAGCTGTTTAGTCCCCAACTTAGCCCATAAACATCTCCAAAAGTGGCTAAGAAATTTGGTATCACGATCTGAAACAATAGTATTTGGCACACCATGCAAGCGAATAATTTCACGAAAGAACAAATCAGCAACATTAGCAGCATCATCGCTTTTATGACATGGTATAAAGTGTGCCATTTTCGAGAACCTATCCACGACAACAAATATGCTATCCCTCCCCTTCTTTGTTCGAGGTAAACCCAAAACAAAGTCCATAGATATATCCTCCCATGGAACACTAGGTACAGGCAACGGCATATATAAACCATGAGGATTGAGTCGTGACTTAGCTTTTTGACATGTAGTGCAGCGAGCAACAAAGCGCTCAACATCCCGTCTCATCTTTGGCCAAAAGAAATGTGTAGCAAGTACATCCTCCGTCTTCTCTACGCCAAAGTGTCCCATTAATCCTCCTCCATGCGCCTCCTGCAACAACAAAAGACGAACGGAACTAGCTGGAATGCATAGCTTGTTAGCACGAAACACAAATCCATCGTTAACGACGAACTTGTTCCATGTTCTCCCTTCTTTACAATTCTGCAATACATCTTTAAATTCAGCATCATGCACATATTGATCTTTGATGGTCTCCAAACCAAATATTTTATAGTCAAGTTGTGAAAGCATAGTATAACGACGAGACAATGCATCAGCAATAACATTTTCTTTACCCTTCTTGTGTTTAATGACATAAGGGAAAGTCTCAATGAATTCAACCCATTTAGCATGTCTACGGTTCAGTTTGGCTTGACTTTTAATATGTTTCAAAGATTCATGATCAGAATGAATAACAAATTCTTTGGGCCATAAATAATGTTGCCATGTTTCCAAAGTCCGAACAAGAGCATATAATTCCTTATCATAAGTAGAGTAATTCAGACTAGGCCCACTCAATTTTTCAGAAAAGTATGCAACAGGTCTGCCATCTTGTAATAACACACCTCCTAATCCAATTCCACTAGCATCACATTCAAGCTCAAAAGTCTTATTAAAATCAGGAAGTTGGAGTAAAGGAGCATGTGTTAACTTATCTTTCAACACCGTGAAGGCTTCTTCCTGTGCGGTACCCCAAACAAAAGGCACATCCTTCTTTGTAAGCTCGTTGAGAGGTGCAGCAATGGTACTGAAATCTCTCACAAAACGCCTATAGAAACCAGCGAGGCCAAGGAAACTCCTCACTTGTGTGACCGTTTTGGGCTGCGGCCAACTCTCAATAGCTTCAATCTTGGCTTTATCAACTTCAATTCCCTGTGGAGTAACAACATAGCCAAGAAAAGATACTCGGTCGGTGCAAAAGGTGCACTTCCCAAGGTTACCAAACAAACGTGCATCACGTAGAGCAATAAAAACAACACGTAAATGTTCCAAATGTTCCTCCAAAGATCTGCTATAAATCAATATATCATCAAAGTAAACTACCACAAATCGTCCAATGAAAGCACGTAAAACTTCGTTCATTAATCTCATGAAAGTACTAGGTGCATTAGTTAACCCAAAAGGCATGACTAACCACTCATATAAACTGAACTTAGTTTTAAATGCTGTTTTCCATTCATCTCCCAATTTCATACGAATTTGATGGTATCCACTACGCAAATCAACTTTGGAGAATATTGTAGAGCCACTCAATTCATCAAGCGTATCATCTAGCCTAGGAATAGGATGACGATAACGAATAGTAATATTATTAATGCCTCTACAATCAACACACATACGCGACGTACCATCCTTTTTTGGCACTAGTATAATAGGAACAGCACAAGGACTAAGAGATTCGCGTATATAACCTTTGTCGAGCAGCTCCTGTACTTGACGCATAATCTCCTTCGTCTCCTCTGGATTGGTACAGTATGGCGCACGGTTTGGAACCGAAGCACCGGGAATTAAGTCAATCTGATGCTCAATCCCGCGAATAGGTGGTAATCCCGGTGGCACGTCTTGTGGAAAGACGTCAGCGAACTCCTGCAAAATGTTAGTGACCGCAGGAGGCAAAGAGGAAGGCACGTCCTCGAATGAAAATAACGCCTCTTTGCACACAAAAGCATAGCAAACAGAATTGCTGAAATCTAGCTCATCAATATCAGATTTGGTGGCAAGTAAGCATGCACTTTTCAATTTAATTTCAGAAGCAACACTAGATGGTTTATTATTAGGCTTCATTTGTTGCTCAAATTCTTTTGCCACAATCTAATTTTCACTCTTATTTTTCTCCTGCTTTGCTTTACTAGCTCTATTAATATCATCTTTCAAAATAGAATCAGGAGTCATAGGAAGCAAAGTAATATGTTTATCCTTATGAACAAGAGTATACTGATTGTTTCTACCATGGTGTACAGAATTTTTATCAAATTGCCATGGTCTACCAAGTAATAATGAACATGCTTGCATGGGTACCACATCACAATCAACATAATCAGCATATGTAGAGATACTAAAATGCACACGAACAGTACGTGTTACCTTAACCTTGCCGCTGTTGTTGAACCATTGGATATAGTAAGGATGTGGATGTGGTCTTGTGGTGAGAGATAGCTTCTCCACCATCTCCATGCTAGCCAAGTTGTTGGACAAGAAAGAGGAACCTTGGAGCAAGTTCAAGCATGGAGATGATGGCATGCGCAAGGGGAACAAGAACGGAGTTACAAGTGATGATTTCAGGACTTTGAAGCCACCATAATGAGTGCAGGAAGCCTTGGACAAAATATACAAGATGTCACTTCATAAATTTCGTCCAGAGGCTATTATAGGTGCTGCGTCACCTTATTATTGGGCCAGGCCCATGTAATTTCGAAATACTTGAGTATAGGCTGTTTTTAGAGTCCGTATGTGTGGGGAAACAAGAGATAGGGTTGGTTTCGGACCCCTCCTTCAAGGGCCACGAAATCCCCTCCTCTTCCTCCATATATACAGCCCTTAGGGCACCGTTTAGACTTTGGGTTTTGTTTAGATTAAAAGTTCGCCATAGCTGCAACTTCGCGTACTTCGTTTGTGTTCAACGACCAGACCAAGACGTCACAGAACCCCACCTTGATCAATAAAGCTTTCATCTTATGTTCGCAATATCCAGATTGCAAATCTTAGTTTCTTGCTTGTTCTTCGTTTGCTTGCAGGAGATAGACCCTCGTGGTCAGTTTGATTGTGCTCCGGCGTGGTCAATAACCTCTCGGAGTTGGTTTAGCGATTGCTAAGGCGCGACGTCCTCGCACGTTCGTAGTCGGATCGTCAAAGTCTACTCCACCAAAAACGATAGCTATCATCTCATCGAAAGATCGGGACACCCTCGCCTCTATCAAGTGGTATCAGATTCCCAGGTTGCTCGGTGAGATTTACAGTTTTTCGGAGTTTAGATCGAGTCTGTTCTTCATACCTACAGTCCACGAAAAAGCCAAAAAAAATTAGGGTTAGTTCATCATATCCGAACCAATCTGAGCCTTTGCATAATCTTTTTAGGGTTTTTGCTTTGTTGAATTTGCGGTTGCATCGTCGTGTCAAGTTGCTGGTCTTAGCGTCTAGTTCTTTAGAGTTTCGAGTTCTGTTCACAAGTTGTCACGCCGCCGCCGCACCATCATCATCGCCCCTACCATATACCACCACAGCTTATCTGCTATTTCTCTGAGTCCATATACCACCACCGATCCGAGTCCATATACCACCACCGTTCCGAGTCCATATACCACCACCAATCCGAGCCCACATATACTACCGTCATATACCATCACCAGTCCGAGTTCCACCAGATTCATCTCTGCCACCAGTCCTAGTCCGAGTCCAGTATTTATTCCTTTATTTTAGAGTTCCAGATCACGCGATACTACGAGTCGTGAACAAGTCGAATTCCCCAATTTTCATGCTACCCGCAGAAGAAAAATAGTTCCAGTTTCAAAAAAAAAAAAACTAAGTCTGGAAAATTCTGGCTAGGCAGTTTTTAGACCATTTGTAGACTTTTTCGAAAAAAAATTGTTGCGGAGCAAAAAAAAAAAGAGGAAAAAAAAAGTGCAAAAAAAAAAAAATTTCAGAGTGTGCTCCTCCCTTGTTTACGTGCAGCGCCGTGATTTTTGTTAGTGTTCTAGGCTCGCGTCTCTAGCACGGTCTAGCCTAGGACCAGCACAGTACCGTCGTTGAGAGTTTATTCAACATTGCATCTCTGAATTGATTATTGCTGACCCTTTTTGCTACCATATCATAAGCCTTCCCAGCTCCACATACATCTACATCGTGTGTTTGACACCACCTGGCAATCGCTCTGTCCAAGCTCTGAGAGTTTTGACTACAAAGGTTGCCGATCACCACCTGCTGCTGGGTAAGAACTGGTAAGAATTTGAGATTTGCTTGACGGATTTGTGACACCACACCACACCACCACCACTTTCTAGTAGTCTGTAGGATCATATTCTTGTGTGTTTCTATTGCTGCTAACCATGGCAGGATCACAAGCCGACGAGATTGACTGGGAGAACATGACGAACAAAGAGTTGCATGATAAATTTCAGCAAATGATGAGTGGCCAGGTGGGAGATGTGCTAAACAGATTTGAAGAGGCCATGGAGAAGATAGATGGCATGGAGAAGTCGTTCGAGACAAAGCTGGCTAACAAGTTTAATGAATTGCTCACGCGTCTTCCCCAACCACCACCGGCTGCACCTGTCGCACCTCTGCAACGACAACAACAACGCCCCCTTCCAAATCAGTTCGGACGAGCGAAGCGTGTTCCTCTTGAGGATGGCCAAACTTCTGGTGCTGCTGTACCTACTGTTGATGCTTCTTTGGCTCCTGCTCCTGCTGCTGCTGGTGCCGAGGAGGAGGATGATTACGCGGGCGATTATGAGGATGAGGTTGATCAAAATCATAACTACGTGCAACCACCAGCACCAGGTCGTCCACATGCAAATAATCGCAATGGTAGGCCTGCACCACCACTTCAGGTACGAGATCATGACCATCTTCCTAAATTAAAATTGAATATTCCACCATTCGAGGGTAGATATGTTCCTGATATATATCTTACTTGGGAGTTAGAAACTAAACAACGTTTTACATGTTTACAATATCCCGAGGAACGACGTGTTGCTGCTGCTGTTTGTGCTTTCACTAGTTTTGCATGTGTATGGTGGTCTGAACATTGTAGATTATATCCTATTCCAGCTACGTGGGCTGCTTTGAAAACTGCTATGCGTACTCGTTGGGTTCCACCATATTATCAACGTGAATTACTTCAAAAATTGCAGAGCTTAAGACAAGGAAAAAATTCTGTAGAAGAATATTATCAGGAATTACAAACTGGCATGATTAGATGTGGTATTGTTGAGGAGAATGAAGCTATGCTTGCACGTTTCATGGGTGGATTAAATAGAGAGATTCAGACCATTCTAGAGTATAAGGAGTATAATAATATCACTCGTTTATTCCATCTTGCTTGTAAAGCTGAACGTGAAGTGCAGGATCGACAGGCATTGGCGCGAACTAATTTTTCTGCAGGTCGATCTTCATCATGGACACCGCGTGCCTCCTCTACTCCCACACGTCCTACTACGGCACCACTGACTTCAGCCGCCAATTCCAACCGAGATACAAGAAAACAGGCACCACCACCACCATCTGCCAAGAGTACACCTTCTGGGCCTGCCCAGAGCTCTTCTTCATCTATGGCATCAACAGGGCACACACATGATGATAGAGGCGAGGGTGTCCCGATCTTTCGATGAGATGATAGCTATCGTTTTTGGTGGAGTAGACTTTGACGATCCGACTACGAACGTGCGAGGACGTCGCGCCTTAGCAATCGCTAAACCAACTCCGAGAGGTTATTGACCACGCCGGAGCACAATCAACCTGACCACGAGGGTCTATCTCCTGCAAGCAAACGAAGAACAAGCAAGAAACTAAGATTTGCAATCTGGATATTGCGAATATAAGATGAAAGCTTTATTGATCAAGGTGGGGTTCTGTGACGTCTTGGTCTGGTTGTTGAACACAAACGAAGTACGCGAAGTTGCAGCTATGGCGAACTTTTAATCTAAACAAAACCCAAAGTCTAAACGGTGCCCTAAGGGCTGTATATATGGAGGAAGAGGGGGGGATTTCGTGGCCCTTGAAGGAGGGGTCCGAAACCAACCCTATCTCTTGTTTCCCACACATACGGACTCTAAAAATAGCCTATACTCAAGTATTTCGAAATTACATGGGCCTGGCCCAATAATAAGGTGACGCAGCACCTATAATAGCCTCTGGACGAAATTTATGAAGTGGCATCTTGTATATTTCGTCCAAGGCTTCCTGCACTCCTTATGGTGGCTTCAAAGTCCTGAAATCATCACTTGTAACTCCGTTCTTGTTCCCCTTGCGCATGCCATCATCTCCATGCTTGAACTTGCTCCAAGGTTCCTCTTTCTTGTCCAAGCTAGGCCCTTCATTTGTAAGCAAAACAAATGTATCCAATTTAGGCAGCATCATATTCTCATGAACTTTTGAATCATTACCAAGAAACGAAAGTACCTGATAATTTAATTGGCGTGCGCGAGCTCTAGTAATTGGTCCAGTATGTATAGAAGCAGGGGCTGTGGGTGTAACAATGGTATTGATGTCCTCATCATGCTATAAATCAATATATCATCAAAGTAAACTACCACAAATCGTCCAATGAAAGCACATAAAACTTCGTTCATTAATCTCATGAAAGTACTAGGTGCATTAGTTAACCCAAAAGGCATGACTAACCACTCATATAAACCGAACTTAGTTTTAAATGCTGTTTTCCATTCATCTCCCAATTTCATACGAATTTGATGGTATCCACTACGCAAATCAACTTTGGAGAATATTGTAGAGCCACTCAATTCATCAAGCATATCATCTAGCCTAGGAATAGGATGACGATAACGAATAGTAATATTATTAATGCCTCTACAATCAACACACATACGCGACGTACCATCCTTTTTTGGCACTAGTATAATAGGAATAGCACAAGGACTAAGAGATTCGCGTATATAACCTTTGTCGAGCAGCTCCTGTACTTGACGCATAATCTCCTTCGTCTCCTCTGGATTGGTACGGTATGGCGCATGGTTTGGCAACGAAGCACCGGGAATTAAGTCAATCTGATGCTCAATCCCGCGAATAGGTGGTAATCCCGGTGGCACGTCTTGTGGAAAGACGTCAGCGAACTCCTGCAAAATGTTAGTGACCGCAGGAGGCAAAGAGGAAGGCACGTCCTCGAATGAAAATAACGCCTCTTTGCACACAAAAGCATAGCAAACAGAATTGCTGAAATCTAGCTCATCAATATCAGATTTGGTGGCAAGTAAGCATGCACTTTTCAATTTAATTTCAGAAGCAACACTAGATGGTTTATTATTAGGCTTCATTTGTTGCTCAAATTCTTTTGCCACAATCTAATTTTCACTCTTATTTTTCTCCTGCTTTGCTTTACTAGCTCTATTAATATCATCTTTCAAAATAGAATCAGGAGTCATAGGAAGCAAAGTAATATGTTTATCCTTATGAACAAGAGTATACTGATTGTTTCTACCATGGTGTACAGAATTTTTATCAAATTGCCATGGTCTACCAAGTAATAATGAACATGCTTGCATGGGTACCACATCACAATCAACATAATCAGCATATGTAGAGATACTAAAATGCACACGAACAGTACGTGTTACCTTAACCTTGCCGCTGTTGTTGAACCATTGGATATAGTAAGGATGTGGATGTGGTCCTGTGGTGAGAGATAGCTTCTCCACCATCTCCATGCTAGCCAAGTTGTTGCAGCTCCCTCCATCTATGATGACGCGAACAGAACGTTCCTTCACAACTCCCTTTGTATGGAACAAATTATGCCTCTGATTTTGCTCAGCTTGTGTGACCTGCACACTCAAAACACGTTGAGCAACTAAACATTCATACCTGTCAGCGTCTTCAGGAGCCATGTATTGCGTCTCATGATCAGAATCATCTCCACCGTGTTCTTCACTTGTACTAAGAGCCAAAGTCTCCTCATCATAGTCACTAGCGGACTCATACCCACCATCCTCAGTAGCAATCATAACACGCGGAGATTGGCATTCTCTCGCATAATGACCTCTTCCCTTACAACGACGACAAATAATATCATGTGTGTGCCCTGTTGATGCCATAGATGAAGAAGAGCTCTGGGCAGGCCCAGAAGGTGTACTCTTGGCAGATGGTGGTGGTGGTGCCTGTTTTCTTGTATCTCGGTTGGAATTGGCGGCTGAAGTCAGTGGTGCCGCAGTAGGACGTGTGGGAGTAGAGGACGCACGCGGTGTCCATGATGAAGATCGACCTGCAGAAAAATTAGTTCACGTTGATAATATGGTGGAACCCAATGAGTACGCATAGCAGTTTTCAAAGCAGCCCACGTAGCTGGAATAGGATATAATCTACAATGTTCAGACCACCATACACATGCAAAACTAGTGAAAGCACAAACAGCAGCAGCAACACGTCGTTCCTCGGGATATTGTAAACATGTAAAACGTTGTTCAGTTTCTAACTCCCAAGTAAGATATATATCAGGAACATATCTACCCTCGAATGCTGGAATATTCAATTTTAATTTAGGAAGATGGTCATGATCTCGTACCTGAAGTGGTGGTGCAGACCTACCATTGCGATTATTTCCATGTGGACGACCTGGTGCTGGTGGTTGCACGTAGTTATGATTTTGATCAAGCTCATCCTCATAATCTCCCGCGTAATCATCCTCCTCCTCGGCACCAGCAGCAGCAGGAGCAGGAGCCAAAGAAGCATCAACAGTAGGTACAGCAGCACCAGAAGTTTGGCCATCCTCAAGAGGAACACGCTTCGCTCGTCCGAACTGATTTGGAAGGGGGCGTTGTTGTTGTCGTTGCAGAGGTGCGACAGGTGCAGCCGGTGGTGGTTGGGGAAGACGCGTGAGCAATTCATTAAACTTGTTATCCAGCTTTGTCTCGAACGACTTCTCCATGCCATCTATCTTCTCCATGGCCTCTTCAAATCTGTTTAGCACATCTCCCACCTGGCCACTCATCATTTGCTGAAATTTATCATGCAACTCCTTGTTCGTCATGTTCTCCCAGTCAATCTCGTCGGCTTGTGATCCTGCCATGGTTAGCAGCAATAGAAACACACAAGAATATGATCCTACAGACTACTAGAAAGTGGTGGTGGTGTGGTGTGGTGTCACAAATCCGTCAAGCAAATCTCAAATTCTTACCAGCTCTTACCCAGCAGCAGGTGGTGATCGGCAACCTTTGTAGTCAAAACTCTCAGAGCTTGGACAGAGCGATTGCCAGGTGGTGTCAAACGCACGATGTAGATGTATGTGGAGCTGGGAAGGCTTATGATATGGTAGCAAAAAGGGTCAGCAATAATCAATTCAGAGATGCAATGTTGAATAAACTCTCAACGACGGTACTGTGCTGGTCCTAGGCTAGACCGTGCTAGAGACGCGAGCCTAGAACACTAACAAAAATCACGGCGCTGCACGTAAACAAGGGAGGAGCACACTCTGAATTTTTTTCTTTTTTTTTTTGCTCCGCAACAATTTTTTTTCGAAAAAGTCTACAAATGGTCTAAAAACTGCCTAGCCAGAATTTTCCAGACTTAGTTTTTTTTTTTTGAAACTGGAACTATTTTTCTTCTGCGGGTAGCACGAAAATTGGGGAATCCGACTTGTTCACGACTCATAGTATCGCGTGATCTGGAACTCTAAAATAAAGGAATAAATACTGGACTCGGACTAGGACTGGTGGCAGAGATGAATCTGGTGGAACTCGGACTGGTGATGGTATATGACGGTAGTATATGTGGGCTCGGATTGGTGGTGGTATATGGACTCGGATCGGTGGTGGTATATGGACTCAGAGAAATAGCAGATAAGCTGTGGTGGTATATGGTAGGGGCGATGATGATGGTGCGGCGGCGGCGTGACAACTTGTGAACAGAACTCAAAACTCTAAAGAACTAGACGCTAAGACCAGCAACTTGACACGACGATGCAACCGCAAATTCAACAAAGCGAAAACCCTAAAAAGATTATGCAAAGGCTCAGATTTGTTCGGATATGATGAACTAACCCTAAATTTTTTTTTGGCTTTTTCCTAGACTGTAGGTATGAAGAACAGACTCGATCTAAACTACGAAAAACTTTAAATCTCACCGAGCAACCTGGGGCTCTGATACTACTTGATAGAGGCGAGGGTGTCCCGATCTTTCGATGAGATGATAGCTATCGTTTTTGGTGGAGTAGACTTTGACGATCCGACTACGAACGTGCGAGGACGTCGCGCCTTAGCAATCGCTAAACCAACTCCGAGAGGTTATTGACCACGCCGGAGCACAATCAACCTGACCACAAGGGTCTATCTCCTGCAAGCAAACGAAGAACAAGCAAGAAACTAAGATTTGCAATCTGGATATTGCGAATATAAGATGAAAGCTTTATTGATCAAGGTGGGGTTCTGTGACGTCTTGGTCTGGTTGTTGAACACAAACGAAGTACGCGAAGTTGCAGCTATGGCGAACTTTTAATCTAAACAAAACCCAAAGTCTAAACGGTGCCCTAAGGGCTGTATATATGGAGGAAGAGGGGGGGATTTCGTGGCCCTTGAAGGAGGGGTCCGAAACCAACCCTATCTCTTGTTTCCCCACACATACGGACTCTAAAAATAGCCTATACTCAAGTATTTCGAAATTACATGGGCTTGGCCCAATAATAAGGTGACACAGCACCTATAATAGCCTCTGGACGAAATTTATGAAGTGGCATCTTGTATATTTCGTCCAAGGCTTCCTGCACTCCTTATGGTGGCTTCAAAGTCCTGAAATCATCACTTGTAACTCCGTTCTTGTTCCCCTTGCGCATGCCATCATCTCCATGCTTGAACTTGCTCCAAGGTTCCTCTTTCTTGTCCAAGCTAGGCCCTTCATTTGTAAGCAAAACAAATGTATCCAATTTAGGCAGCATCATATTCTCATGAACAATAGAATCATTACCAAGAAACGAAAGTACCTGATAATTTAATTGGCGTGCGCGAGCTCTAGTAATTGGTCCAGTATGTATAGCAGCAGGGGCTGTGGGTGTAACAATGGTATTGATGTCCTCATCACCGGTGGCACGTCTTGTGGAAAGACGTCAGCGAACTCCTGCAAAATGTTAGTGACAGCAGGAGGCAAAAAGGAAGGCACGTCCTCGAATGAAAATAATGCCTCTTTGCACACAAAAGCATAGCAAACAGATTTGCTGAAATCTCGATCATCAATATCAGATTTGATGGCAAGTAAACATCCACTTTTCAATTTAATTTCAGAAGCAACATGAGATGACGGTTTGTTATTAGGCTTCATTTGTTGCTCAAATTCTTTTGCCACAATCTGATTTTCACTCTTATTTTGCTCCTGTTTTGCTTTATTAGCTCGATTAATATCATCTTTGAAAATAGAATTAGGAGTCATAAGAAGAAAAGTAATATGTTTATCCTTATGAACAAGGGTATACTGATTGTTTCTACCATGGTGTACATAATTTTTATCGAATTGCCATGGTCTACCAAGTTATAAGGAACATGCTTGCATGGGTACCACATCACAATCAACATAATCAGCATATGTAGCGATACTAAAGTGCACACGAACAGTACGTGTTACCTTAACCTTGCCGCTGTTGTTGAACCATTGGATGTAGTAAGGATGTGGATGTGGTTTTGTGGTGAGAGATAGCTTCTCCACCATCTCCATGCTAGCCAAGTTGTTGCTGCTCCCTCCATCTATGACGACGCGAATAGAACGTTCCTTCACAACTCCCTTTGTGTGGAACAAATTATGCCTCTGATTTTGCTCAGCTTGTGTGACCTGCACATTCAAAACACGTTGAGCAACTAAACATTCATACCTGTCAGCATCTTCAGGAGCCATGTATTGTGTCTCATGTTCGGAATCATCTCCACCATGTTCTTCACGTGTAATTAGAGCCAAAGTCTCCTCATCATAGTCACTAGTGGACTCGTACCCACCATCCTCAGTAGCAATCATCACACGCTTAGGTGGGCATTCTCTAGCATAATGACCTCCACCCTTGCAACGGCGACAAATAATATCATGTGTTTGCCCTGTTGATGCCATGGATGAAGAAGAGCTCTGTGCAGGCCCGGAAGGTGTGCTCTTCACAGATAGTGGTGGTTGTGCCTGCTTTCTTGTATCACGGCTGGAGGTGGCAGCTGACGGAGGTGCCGGTGCAGCAGAACATGTGGAAGTAGAGGATGCACGCGGTGTCCATGATGAAGTTCGACCTGCAGAAAAGTTAGTCCGCGCCAATGCCTGTCGATCCTGCACTTCACGTTCAGCTTTGCAAGCAAGATGGAATAAACGAGTGATATTGTTATACTCCTTATACTCTAAAATGGTCTAAATATCTTTATTTAAACCACCCATAAAATGTGCAAGCATAACTTCATTCTCCTCAACAATACCACATCTAATCATGCCAGTTTGTAACTCCTGATAATATTCTTCTACATAATTTTTTCCTTGTCTTAAACGCTGCAATTTTTGAAGTAATTCATGTTGATAATATGGTGGAACCCAACGAGTACGCATAGCAGTTTTCAAAGCAGCCCAAGTAGCTGGAATAGGATATAATCTACAATGTTCAGACCACCAAACACATGCAAAACTAGTGAAAGCACAAACAGCAGCAGCAACACGTCGTTCCTCGGGATATTGTAAACATGTAAAACGTTGTTCAGTTTCTAACTCCCAAGTAAGATATATATCAGGAACATATCTACCCTCAAATGGTGGAATATTCAATTTTAATTTAGGAAGACGGTCATGATCTCGTACCTGAGGTGGTGATGCAGGCCTACCATTGCGATTATTTGCATGTGGACGACCTGGTGCTGGTGGTTGCACATAGTTCTAATTTTGATCAACCTCAGTATCATAATCACCCGCGTAATCGTCCTCCTCCTCGGCACCAGCAACAGTAGGAGCAGGAGCCAAAGAAGCATCAACAGTAGGTACAACAGCACCAGAAGTTTGGCCATCCTCAAGAGGAACACGCTTCGCTTGTCCGAACTGATTCGGAAGGGGGCGTTGTTGTTGTCGTTGCAGAGGTGCAACAGGTGCAGCCGGTGGTGGTTGGGGAAGACGCATGAGCAATTCATTAAACTTGTTATCCAGCTTTGTCTCAAACGACTTCTCCATGCCATCTATCTTCTCCATGGCCTCTTCAAATCTGTTTAGCACATCTCCCACCTGGCCACTCATCATTTGCTGAAATTTATCATGCAACTCCTTGTTCGTCATGTTCTCCCAGCCAATCTCATCGGCTTGTGATCCTGCCATGGTTAGCAGCAATAGAAACACACAAGAATATGATCCTACAGACTACTAGAAAGTGGTGGCGGTGTGGTGTCACAAATCCGTCAAGCAAATCTCAAGTTCTTACCAGTTCTTACCCAGCAGCAGGTGGTGATCGGCAACCTTTGTAGTCAAAACTTTCAAAGCTTGGACAGAGCGATTGCCAGGTGGTGTCAAACGCACGATGTAGATGTATGTGGAGGTGGGAAGGCTTATGATATGGTAGCAAAAAGGGTCAGCAATAATCAATTCAGAGATGCAATGTTGAATAAACACTCAACGACGGTACTGTGCTGGTCCTAGGCTAGACCGTGCTAGAGACGCAAGCCTAGAACACTAACAAAATCACGGCGCTGCACATAAACAAGGGAGGAGCACACTCTGAATTTTATTTCTTTTTTTATCACTTTTTTTGCACTTTTTTTCCTCTTTTTTTTTGCTCCGCAACAATTTTTTTCGAAAAAGTCAACAAATGGTCAAAAAACTGCCTAGCCAGAATTTTCCAGACTTAGTTTTTAAAAAAAAAAACTGGAACTATTTTTCTTCTGCGGGTGGCACGAAAGTTGGGGAAACTGATTTGTTCACGACTCGTAGTATCGCGTGATCTGGAACTCGAAAATAAAGGAATAAATACTGGACTCGGACTAGGACTGGTGGCGGAGATGAATCTGGTGGAACTCGGACTGGTGATGGTATATGACGGTAGTATATGTGGACTCGGATTGGTGGTGGTATATGGATTCGGATCGGTGGTGGTATATGGACTCGGATTGGTGGTGGTATATGGACTCGGAGCGGTGGTGGTATATGGACTCGGAGCGGTGGTGGTATATGGACTCAGAGAAATAGCAGATAAGCGGTGGTGGTATATGGTAGGGGCGATGATGATGTTGCGGCAGCGGCGTGACAACTTGTGAACAGAACTCGAAACTCTAAAGAACTAAACGCTAAGACCAGCAACTTCACACGATGATGCAACCGCAAATTCAACAAAGCAAATACAGAAAAGATTATGCAATGGCTCAGATTGGTTTGGATATGATGAACTAACCCTAATTTTTTTTGGCTTTTTCCTGGACTGTAGGTATAAAGAACAGACTCGATCTAAATTACGAAAAACTGTAAAATCTCACCGAGCAACCTGGAAATCTGATACCACTTGATAGAGGCACAGGTGTCCCGTCTTTCGATGAGATGGTGGCTATCATTTTTGGTGGAGTAGACTTTGACGATCCGACTATGAACGTGCGAGGACGCCGCGCCTTAGCAATCGCTAAACCAACTCCGAGAGGTTATTGACCACGCCGGAGCACAATCAACCTGACCACGAGGGTCTATTTCCTGCAAGCAAACGAAGAACAAGCAAGAAACTAAGACTTGCAATCTGGATATTGCGAATATAAGATGAAAGCTTTATTTATCAAGGTGGGGTTCTGTGACGTCTTGGTCTGGTCGTTGAACACAAACGAAGTACGCGAAGTTGCAGCTATGGCGAACTTTTAATCTAAACAAAACCCAAAGTCTAAACGGTGCCCTAAGGGCTATATATATGGAGGAAGAGGGGGGAATTTCGTGCCCTTGAAGGAGGGGTCCGAAACCAACCCTATCCCTTGTTTCCCCACACATACGGACTCTAAAAACAGCCTATACTCAAGTATATTGAAATTACATGGGCCTGGCCCAATAATAAGGTGACGCAGCACCTATAATAGCCTCTGGATGAAATTTATGAAGTGGCATCTTGTATATTTCGTCCAAGGCTTCATGCACTCATTATGGTGGCTTCAAAGTCCTGAAATCATCACTTGTAACTCTGTTCTTGTTCCCCTTGCGCATGCCATCATCTCCATGCTTGAACTTGCTGCAAGGTTCATCTTTCTTGTCCAAGCTAGGCCCTTCATTTGTAAGCAAAACAAATGTATCCAATTTAGGCAGCATCATATTCTCATGACAATTAGAATCGTTACCAAGAAACGAAAATACCTGGTAATTCAATTGGCGTGCGTGAGCTCTAGTAATTGGTCCCGTATGTATAGCAGCAGGGGCTGTGGGTGTAACAACGGTATTGATGTCCTCATCACTCGCTCCGTGCAGCGAGGTACCAGCAGGCACTACGGCGGTATCACTGCCGTAGCGTCCGCTCCAGGGCGCTCGAGGATGTTTGACCTCGTCCTGAGGCGGGTGCTCTCGGGGGAAGGGCTGCATAAGCTCTCACCCATGTGGGAGGGCCCGTTCAGCATCGCCCGTGTCTCCAAGCCTGGCGTCGCGCGCCTGGAGACGCAGGACGGGGTCCCCATCCAGAACGCCTAGAACATCCAGCACCTCAGAAAGTTCTACCCATAAAGAAGGCCCCGCGCCTATGAAGGTCTCCGCTCATGACACTTGATGTCTACTACGCAACTTTATTCTTGTAGACTCGTGTTGGGCCTCCAAGCGCAGAGTTTTGTAGGACAGTAGCAATTTTCCCTCAAGTGGATGACCTAAGGTTTATCAATCCATGGGAGGCGTAGGATGAAGATGGTATCTCTCAAACAACCCTGCAACCAAATACAAGAAATCTCTTATGTCCCCAACACACCCAATACAATGGAAAATTGTATAGGTGCACTAGTTTGGTGAAGAGATGGTGATAAAAGTGTAATATGGATGGTAGAAATATATTTTTATAATCTGAATAAATAAAAACAGCAAGGTAGCAAGTGACAAAAGTGAGCACAAACGGTATTGCAATGCTTGAAAACAAGGCCTAGGGTCCGTACTTTCGCTAGTGCAATCTCTCAACAATGCTAATATAACTGGATCATATAACCATCCCTCAACGTGCGATGAAGAATCACTCCAAAGTTCCTATCTAGTGGAGAACATAAGAATAAATTGTTTGTAGCGTACGAAACCACCTCAAAGCTATTCTTTCCGATCGATCTATCCAAGAGTTCATACTAAAATAACACTAAAGCAAATTCCGATTCGTAATGCTCAATCCAACACAAAGAACCTCAAAGAGTGCCACAAGATTTCTACCGGAGAAACAAAGACAAGAACGTGCATCAACCCCTATGCATAGATTACTCATAGGATATAAGTGAAACACAAGAGTGAATGACAAACTACTCCAAAAAGATATAAGTGAAGATCAAGCGAGTAGTTAAGTAAAGGGGTAGCTAATTGAGGACTCTCTCTTATTTAAGAACTTTCAGATCTAAGTATTTCATTAAAACAGCAAGTAAAACAAAACAAAATGACATTCCAAGAATAGCACAACTCAAGTGAAGAAGCAAAAACTTAGGCACAACCGATACTAACCGATAATTGTTGATGAAGAGAGGTGGGATGCCTACCGGGGCATCCCCAAGCTTAGATGCTTGAGACTTCTTGAAATATTATATTGGGATGCCTTGGGCATCCCCAAGCTTGAGCTTTTGCGTCTCCTTAATTCTTTTTATATCACGGTTTCCCTAAATCTTAACAATTTCATACACACAAAACTCAACAAGAACTCGTGAGATAAGTTAGTATAAACCAATGCAAAAAACATATCATTCTCTACTGTAGCAAATCACAAAAATTATTATTCAACATTGCATACTAAATGCCTCTGCATATTTAATACTCCTATCCTCAAATAGAATCATTAAACAAGCAAACAATGCAAACATAACAGCAATCTGCCAAAACAGTAGAGTTTGTAAAGAGTGCAAGAGTATCAATACTTATTTAACTCCAAAAATTATGAAAATTTACCACACTGTAGAAAATTTATCAGAACTTACTGTGCAAAACGTTTCAACATTTTATCACATTCTTACTTTTCTCGAGAATTTTTGGAACATCGATAAACTTTCTGTTTTGAAACAGCAACTCATATACTTGTAAAATGAGCATGGTAAAGGCTATCCTTGACATTTTTATTGAAAAGAAAGATGAAAAACATTATTCTAAATAACAGAAAGCAAATCCTAACAAGAAAATGACGCTCCAAGCAAAACACATACCATGTGACGAAAAAATGTAGCTCCAAGTGAGGTTACCGATAATGTTGGAGACGAAAGTGGGGATGCCTTCCGGGGCATCCCCAAGCTTAGTTGCTTGGATCTTCCATGAATATTACCTTGGGGTGACTTGGGCATCCCCAATCTTAGGGTCTTGTCACTCCTTATTCTCCTCATATCGACATCTCACCCAAAACTTGAAAACTTTAATCACACAAGACTTAACGGAACTTCGTGAGATAGGTTAGTATGATAAAGAGCAAACCATTTCACTTTGGTACTGTCAAAGACAAGATTCATAATTGTTTACACACAATTCCTACTGTAGCATATCATTTCCACATTTTATATTGAGCAATATAAGCCATAGAAACTAGAAAACAAGCAAACTATGCATTGAAAACAGAATCTGTCAAAAACAGAACAGTCTGTAGTAATCTGTACTCCAACCATACTTCTGCTACTCCAAAAATTCTGAAAAATGAGGACAACGTAGAGAATTTTATATCTATCACCTGTAAAAAACATTCATATCAAAAGTACGTTCCAGTGAATTTTCAAAATTCCTGGACTGAGCGCAAAAGTTTCTGTTTTTGCACAGATTCAAGTCAACTATCATCCACACTATCCCAAAGGCCTTACTTGGCAATTTATTGAAACAAAAGCAATAAAACATGATTAATACAGTAGTATAATCATGTGAACACATAAAAATAGTAGGGATAAATGTTGGGTTGTCTCCCAACAAGCACTTTTCTTTAATGCCTTTTAGCTAGGCATGATGATTTCAATGATGCTCGCATAAAAGATAAGAATTGAAACACAAAGAGAGCATCCTGAAGCATATGACTAGCACATTTAAGTCTAACCCACTTCCTATGCATAGGGATTTTGTGAGCAAACATCTTATGGTAACAAGAATCAACTAGCATAGGAAGGCAAAACAAGCAAAACTTCAAGATTTTCAACACATAGAGAGGAAACTTGATATTATTGCAATATGTAAAAGCATAAGTTCCCTTCTCATAATAATTTTCAGTAGCATCATGAATGAATTCAACAATATAGCTATCACATAAAATATTCTTTTCATGATCCACAAGCATAGAAAATTTATTACTCTCCACATAAGCAAATTTATTCTCATCAATAGTAGTGGGAGCAAACTCAACAAAATAACTATCATGTGATTGAAAGTTAAAATCATGATGACAAGTTTCATAGTTATCATTATTCTTTATAGCATACATGTCATCACCATAATCATCATAAATAGGAGGCATGCTTTCATCATAGTAAATTCTCTCATCAAAACTTGGGGGACTAAAAATATCATTTTCATCAAACATAGCATCCCCAAGCTTGTAGCTTTGCATATCATTAGCATCATGGATATTCAAAGAATTCATACTAATAACATTGCAATCATGCTCATCATTCATGCCAAACATTTTATTGAATTCTTGTTCGATCAATTGAGCACAATTTTCCTTTCCATCATTTTCACGAAAGACATTATAAAGATGAACAATATGAGACCACCTCAATTCCATTTTTTGGTAGTTTTCTTTTTATAAACCAAACTAGTGATAAAACAAGAAACTAAAAGATTTGATTGCAAGATCTAAAGATATACCTTCAAGCACTCACCTACCCAGCAACGACGCCAGAAAAGAGCTTGATGTCTACTACGCAACTTTATTCTTGTAGACTCGTGTTGGGCCTCCAAGTGCAGAGTTTTGTAGGACAGTAGCAATTTTCCCTCAAGTGGATGACCTAAGGTTTATCAATCTATGGGAGGCGTATGATGAGGATGGTATCTCTCAAACAACCCTGCAACCAAATACAAGAAATCTCTTGTGTCCCCAACACACCCAATACAATGGCAAATTGTATAGGTGCACTAGTTCGGCGAAGAAATGGTGATAAAAGTGTAATATGGATGGTAGAAATATATTTTTATAATCTGAATAAATAAAAACAGCAAGGTAGCAAGTGACAAAAGTGAGCACAAACGGTATTGCAATGCTTGAAAACAAGGCCTAGGGTCCATACTTTCGCTAGTGCAATCTCTCAACAATGCTAATATAATTGGATCATATAACCATCCCTCAACGTGGGATGAAGAATCACTCCAAAGTTCCTATCTAGCGGAGAACATAAGAATAAATTGTTTGTAGGGTATGAAACCACCTCAAAGCTATTCTTTCCGATCGATCTATCAAAGAGTTCATACTAAAATAACACCAAAGCAAATTCCTATTCGTAATGCTCAATCCAACACAAAGAACCTCAAAGAGTGCCCCAAGATTTCTACTGGAGAAACAAAGACAAGAACATGCATCAACCCCTATGCATAGATTACCCCAATGTCACCTCGGGAATCCGCGAGTTGTGTGCCAAAACATATATCAAGTGAATCAATATAATACCCTTGTCACCATGGGTATTCATATGCAAGACATATATCAAGTGCTCTCAAATCCATAAAAGTATTCAATCCGATAAAACGAAATCTCAAAGGGAAAACTCAATTCATCACAACAAGATAGAGAGGGGAAAACACCATATGATCCGACTACATTAACAAAGCCCACGATACATCAAGATTGTGCATCTCAAGAACACGAGAGAGAGAGAGAGAGAGAGATTAAACACATAGCTACTGGTACAAACCCTCAGCCCCGAGGGTGGACTACTCCCACCTCATCATGGTGGCCGCCGGGATGGTGAAGATGGCCACCGGTGATGATTTCCCCCTCTGGCAGGGTGCCGGAATGGGGTCTAGATTGGATCTCATGGATACATAGGCCTTGCGGCGGCGGAACTTCTGATCTAGGGTTTCTGCGAGGGTTTTTGGAATATTTGGCAATTTATAGGGCGAAGAGGCGGTGCGGGAAGCCACTGAGGTGGGCACAACCCACCGGGGCGCGCCTGGGGGCCCAGGCGTGCCCTGGTGGGTTGTGCCCCCCTCGGGGCACCCCCCAAGTGCTGCTCTGGCCCATTGGATGTCTTCTGGTCCATAAAAAGTCCACAAAAAGTTTCGCTGCATTTGGACTTCGTTTGATATTGATTTTCTGCGATGTAAAAAACAAGCAAAAACAACAACTGGCACTGGGCACTATGTCAATAGGTTAGTCCGAAAAAATGATATAAAGTTGCTATATAATGATTGTAAAACATCCAAGAATGATAATATAGCAGCATGAATACTTCATAAATTATAGATACGTTGGAGACGTATCAACACTCTCACGTAATAATGAGTTGGGGCTGTACACGCCCCGGAGTCTCCTGAGTGCCGCCCCTGGGCCTCACGGTGGCTCCCACCCATGTCCTAGTGGAGGCCCCATGCTCCGCACTGGTGGGAAGACAAGAAGACTAGTCTAGGTACCGGACACGGCTTTTATTTCGCTTGCTTTCTGTATCTGGTTTGCAACTTCTTGAATGAAATTTGGAGCTTTCGTGTCTTTCGTTCACAAGAGTTGGAAAAATCTCTTTATTTCCTCTCTTCATAGTATTCTCCCTTTGAAACATTGCCTTAGGAAGAGCGGCAGTTGCCCGTCGCTCTTCCTCGCGCATCCCGCGCGAGGGGCTGGGTACGGTGTGTGCGCCTGGGCTCGCCCGCGACCACACCTCGTCAAAACCTTGCTACCTCAGCTTTGGTGCCTCAATCCTCGCGGGACGCTCTCAAGTGAGCTCAGGGGCATGCGCGCCCTCTTAAGTCCGTGCCTCCGGGCATCGCGACGTGGTGTACTAGCCACAGCCAACCCACGCTTGGGGGCTTGCGCGAGGTATGGCGCCTCATGAGGTTTTCTGACCCTGCAGCCACCTGACGCCTTCGGAGTTTCAACGACCCTTGAGTTCAAGCAAGGAAGCCCTTGGAAGACGCCCCTGGAAGGGCATGCCCTCATGACATGGGAATCCACCACGAGCAGATCGAGCTAAGTTACCCTAACCACACCCAGTAGCAGCACGGATATCACAACATAATATGAAAACAACGAGCATAGCATAATGGCGCGAGCGCCATGATCCATTACACGCCCCAACAGGGCCTTCTACTTTTTTTCAATGCAGGAGAAAGAAAGAAACAAAAGCAAGCCGCACGACTACAGCGACCCCTGAGGCCTGGCCCTGGTGACGCGCGAGTTCAGTCGGAGTCTTTCTCCTGTTTCACCAGGGCGTGCCGGTGATGCGGCTCGCCACCCTCCCCGGTCCGAGCCCGGCGGCGCGGTGGCTCGTCGTAGTCGCCGTCGCTCATGCTCTGCCTAGAAGAGGAGCCTCCGCTGCTAGAGGTGGCGCGGCTGTCGCCAAGGGCAAGCCCACCGCCAGCGACAACACCGTCTTCGTCGTCCCCGTCGTCGCTGTCGCTCTCCGAGCATCACCCCAGCCACCGGCCATCTTCCCCGAAGAACCTAACATAGAGGGTCGCGACACCGTCATACCTGAAGTGGAGGGTGCACCTCCGATGCAGGCCCCGTGCGCGGGCAAACGGCTGCCACCCGCGGTTCAGGAACATGTTGCCAGTAGCGGTGACTTCCATGTCTACCCATGAAGCCTTGCTGCAGCAGCCGTCAGCCTGCAGCCGGAGGCCACCAGGCCCTCCAGCCGGCAGCGCGCTCGTGAAGGAGCGCGGAAGCTGGAACCAGATTCCCACTGGCCTCCCCGAACACACGACGAACTTCGGAGTTGCGTCGGCTGAGTGGGAGCGCGGCCGTGGCGGCCGGGCGATCGCCACACACCTCCCCCCGTCGCTGGGGTCGCCCCATCCGCGGTGGCCCCTATCGAGAGAAGAAGCACCACCACGGCTGCCGAAGGCACAACAGTCGTAGAAGGGGCGTGCACGCACCTCTGAGGGGCTGTTGTTGGAGTCGCCGCATGTTTTTGGGACCGCCCACGGCCTCTCCTGGGCGGCGGCGAACCTGGCCCCTCCTTGGGGCCTTCCCTTTCTCCGCCGCGAAAAACCTCCTCACTGGGGCCATGGACACTTCGACGAGATAGCGAGACAAGAAGGAAGAAGAATGAGCAAGCAGCCGGAAGACGGAGATGAGCCGGGGGCTCCGCCCCCCATTTATAGCCAGAGGGAGGCCAACCGCCGGCCTCCACGATCCCCGGTAATGATGATATTTTTTGCATGCAGCAGGCTGTTGTCAAGTCGAACGGTTGCCAAGGCTGCGTGGGGAAGTGGAGACGCCCACGTCCCATCAAGCGCCACACGTCGGCTCGGTCCGCAGGCAATTGGGGCCCACGGCGCTTCACCCTTGCCCTTTGGCTTCACCTCGAAGCCAAGTCCGAGCGCGCCTTGGGCCCGGGGGCTACTGTCGGCGTTCTGGGAACCAGGGTACCCAGACTTGCCTGCCTGCGGCCCACGGCGTGGCTCCATCAACTGCCTGGTACGGCCCATCTTCAGCATCGACCAAGCAAGACCCTCGCGAGGGGCCAAGCCTCGTGAGGCGGACGATGCCAAGACCTCCAGAGGGAGCGGCCTCCCAAGGCAGGCTCCTGAGGAGCGGAGATTTCTATGCAGGCGCTCACCTCATGAGCTTAAGGTGACACAAGCCATGACGACCAAGGCCAGGCGGGCGCCAGCGGGCGCAGTACAACAGGTTTCCTCTTTGGTGCTAAGGAGGCAAGCGCAAGCGCAGAGTCCCGAGGAATCAGCCAAAGGTTTCCATTCCCGTGCTACAAGACCAGGACCGCCAGGACGACAGGACGGAGGTCATCGCCGAGCCCACAACGACGTCACGACCAGAAGCTTTGCAGGCGAAGACCACCTTTCGTCAGGATAAGATGTACTATTTGTCTCCCTTCAAACTTGGCCATTGTGGGATCCCTTCCTGCCTCTATTTTGGGGGAAGAGGACCAAGGCCACTATAAATATAGCCTAGCCACCACCATGCAGGGGGGATCGAGCCATCCGAACCCTCACTAGCTCACACCCACACAAGAACAGACTTCCTGAGGTAGTTCTTCCCCTGTACTAGTTCATCCTCAGTCCATCGCGAGGCCAATCCACCACAAAGTAGGAGTAGGGTATTACACCGCAAGGTGGCCCGAACCTGGGTAAACTGCTGTGTCCCTTTTCCTTCCAGTTCATCGAGCTAGGCCGTGAGATCGACGGGTTGGCAGACTGGGGAGATCGAGTTCTTCGCACGCACCCCAGAGTTCGAATCTTTCTTGGGTCTACGGAGCCCCGAATCTGACAGACCGAGAGAGTCGTGTTTGATGTGGTCGAGCTCCCCTTGCCGTACAATGGGATTATTGGTCGTCCAGCCCTGGCAAAATTCATGGCGGCATCTCACTATGCCTACAACACACTGAAAATGCCAGGGCCAATGGGCGTCATTCCCATCCCGTCGGACAAGAAAGATGCAATCATATGTGTGGATAAGATGTGTCGGGATGTGGTCGCTGCCGAGGCCACAGAAGCTGCAGCTCCCGCCAAGGAAAACAAGAAAGGAAAGAAGGCTAGCAGGGATGCCGACAAGGAATCCGGGAAGCGCACCTCTCCGGAGTGCGATGCACCCGTCATTGATTTGCCAGAGCGTTCCACTAGCAAGAGATCCACAGTTGCCTCGCCTGCTATAAAGAAGGTCCCGGCAGGGCTGGATGGCGCTGGTGGTACGTTCACCATCAGATCCACCCTTGATGACAAATAGGAAAGAACGCTTGTTGCCTTCCTATAGGTGAATGTCGATGTGTTTTCTTGGCAACCATCTGACATCCCCGGCGTTCCCAGGGAGGTAATTGAGCACCACCTTGCTGTCTGTCCTCATGGTTGGCCCGTCAAGCAGAAAGTCAGGAAGCAAGCTTTAGAGCCGCAGCAATTCATTGCCGAAGAGATCAAGAAACTTAAAGTGGCTGGTTTGGTCAGAGGAGTGTTGCACCCAACGTGGTTGGTGAACCTGGTGGTGGTGCGCAAGGCGAATGGGAAATGGAGGCTTTGCATAGACTTCACAGATCTGAATAAGGCATGCCCGAAGGACCCATTCCCCTTGCCACGCATCGATCAGATTGTGGATTCCACTTCCGGGTGTGATCTGCTTTCCTTCTGGAATGCATACTCTGGATACCATCAGATATTCATGTCCAAGGAGGACGAGGAGAAGACCGCGTTCATAACCCCATGTGGCACGTACTGCTTTGTGCAGATGCCCTTCGGGTAAAAGAGTGTTGGATCCACTTTTGCAAGAGCAGTGCAAATTGGGTTTAAACCTCAGTTGCACATGAATATTGAAGCTTACATGGATGATATAGTGGTCAAAACGAAGGATTACCAGAGTCCATTAATGGAGGCATATGTAGAGGAAGTGAGGAAGCTGGAGGAGCATTTTGAAGGATTGCAAACAGAGCACGTGCCACGTGTGGATAAGAGCATCGCTGATCATCTATCAAAATGCACTGCACAAAAGCTCCATGTGGAACTAGGGACTTTTGTTCTCCACCTGACTCAACCCTCAGTATGCCCGACAACGATGGCCAAAAAAAAGGAGGAAATTGGACTCCGGCAAGCATCTCCCGGCAGGGCTCTCCTAAGTCCCCGATAGAGAGGCTGCCGGGAATAACTCCACTTCACCTGGTGAGCAGCACCCTCCCGCCGAACTACAAGTTCTTGCGGTCGAGATAAGCGCTCCCACGAATGAGGAGGTGCTATTTATCCTTGTTGCCGAGCCTCAAGCTCCAACTTGGGCATGGCTCATAGTCCACTACCTCCAAACAGGAGAACTTCCCGAGGAGCAAGAAGAAGCCGAAAGAGTAGCCCGGAGGGCCAGTATGTATCAATTTGTCGATGACACATTGTACAGAAGAAGGCCCAACGGTGTGAAATTGAAGTGCATTTGCCAGGAAGAGGGGAAGGAACCATTGGCAGAAATACACAAAGGCGTGTGCGGCTCCCATATTGGATCAAGAGCCTTGGATGGAAAAACTTTCCGGCAAGTTTTCTACGGGCCCACGGCCCTCCAAGATGCGATTGAGCTAGTCACCAGATGTGAAGCCTGCCAGTTCCACTCCAAGAACATCCATCAACCTGCTCAAGCTCTCCAGACGATCCCTTTGTCATGGCCATTTTCGGTCTGGGGGCTCGACATCTTGGGCTATGAATTCTTGTACGTTCCAATCGACAAGTTTACAAAGTGGCCGGAAGTGGAGCCTGTGAGGAAGGTAACCGCACAATCAGCTATCAAGCTCTTGAAAGGATTGGTGTGTCGTTTCGGAGTACCCGCCACAGTTATCAATGACAAGGACAAACCCTCGGAAGCAAGGTTTCATTCGCCTTCGTTGCCCATCCCAGGAGCAATGGACAGGCTGAGAGGATGAACGCTGAAGTGCTGCGTGGGCTCAAGACAAGGACTTTTGATAAGCTGCAAAAGTGCGGCAGACGCTGGATCGACGAGCTTCCGGTGGTTCTTTGGTCCCTCCGTACGATACCAAATCCAGCTACCGGCCAGACTCCCTTCTTCCTAGTATATGGGGCAGAAGTAGTGCTCCCCACGAAACTCATATACGGGTCACCTCGAGTATTTTCCTATGATGAAGTAGAGCAAGAGCAGCACCGGCATGACGATGCCGTGCTCCTTGAGGAGAACCGTCTCTGGGTTGCTGTGCGTGCTGCACGCTACCAGCAAGCTCTGCGCCGCTATCACAGCCGCAGGGTTCATGCCCGAAGCCGTGAGGAAGGCGACCTTGTCCTTAGGCGTGTTCAGTCCGCCAATGGTACCAACAAGTTGACGCTGAAGTGGGAAGGCCCTTACCGGGTAGTATGAGTCACCAGACCTGGCGGAGTCCGTCTGGAGACCGAAGATGGCATCAAAATGCAAAACTCATGGAATATTGAGCATCTTCACAAGTTCTACCCGTAAGGCGCGGCTTTCGGGCCCAGCCCCGGTAGCCACTCTTTTGTACAAGCCTTGCCGATGCGCATGTAACCCTTTGTACAAAGCCAGGCGCAGACCCTGAGCACAGATAATAAAATGAAGCACTGGCGCCCTAAAAACTTGCATGCATGATTAGCTTAGCATAAATTTGCCATGATCATTTAGATGAGATCGTATGTTGCTATGTTTTCCTGTGCACTAACTACAGGGCTCTTGCCGTGGGCTCGATCCCGAAAAGAAGAGATGGAAACAAGCCTACATATTGATCCCCGACAGGCCAAACAGATAAGTTTCTTTTTATCCATAAACATGTCTCTGTAAGAAGAAAACTTGTGCATAGAAAAACCTTGTCACCTTCAAAACATTTGTGCTCCCATCCCTTGATTTGAACATTATTCGGTCAAGATGGTTGAAGTGGCATTTGACAGAGAAGGTTCGACCAGGGGCTGGTTCCCTTCCATAGTTTCGAGCCTGGCAGGCCAAGTCCCGTGTCAACGACAGAAGGCTCCGGCAAGATGGCTTGTCGGGAAAACTTGTTTACTTGAAAGTATAGAGGCGTTCCTCCTCTGCATGGATGTAGTACATGCACAAGTACCCGGCAAGCATGTCTTTTTTCATTAATATGCGGATGAACAAGTACAAACCTTACAGAGTACAAACATGGATAGAGGAAATTACATATTTGAGACTAAAATTTGGCAAATGCCTACATGTTTTAGATTAAAAAAGATAAGTGCCCCGAAAGCCCTTTCTTGTCCCTCTCCTCCTAGGAGCTATAGTGGGAGGCAAAGAGGGCAAAAGGAGTGCCTGGACAGAAGCCCAGCCTGACCCTGTCAGGGCTCGCGGGACGCAGCCTGACAAGGTCGGGAGTGCGCGGGCGAAGGCGAGGGACGGAGAGAGCGGCTAGGCGATGCCCTGGTCACCGCCACCAGGGCCAGCAGGACACGGCAGTGCAGACATCAGCAAGGAAGACGAAGCCGGAGTCCACAGGGAAGCCTGTCGGGGTCCAGCTGGAAGACTGCTAGAGGAGGCGGAGACACCTTCCACACCCAACACCCGGCAAATCGCCTTGCCGGGGAGGAGATGCAGGTGCAGATGGTGGTGCCGACGGCTGACAGTGACAGTGCGGCTGGTGCTCAGCCGGAGTCGAAGCCATCATCCTCCCCATCGGCGCTGTCGTCATTGCCGTCACTGTCCTCCTCGTCGCTATCGCTTGAGGAGGAGCTTTTATCATCGGTCGAGCTCTCCGCGCAACACCCTAAGTGAGCACCCGAATGCCCGAAGACCTTGATGGAGAGCAGGGTGGCATCCATTAACTTGAATGAAGGACATGCCATGCCGCCAAACTATGGGCACGAGCGAAGGTTTTCCAGCCGCGCCGGAGAAGCATGACATGAGGTGCAGGGAACTCTATGTTCGCCCGCATGTTGCCATTACAGCAGCCCCTCATGTGTAGCCTCAACCCCGGCGGCTGTTCAACCTCCATCACCCTTGCGAATGGAGTTGGAAGCCGAAGATGGCTGCGCGGAGGCCCGCGCAGCTTGACGATGAATTACAGTGGCCGGTCCCCGAAGTGGCCTTTGTTCGGGCCCGGAGCAACTGGAGGAGGGGCGATCAAAGCACTGCCCTTCCTCCTCGACCCCGGGAGCCACGACGGCCGCGTCCACGTCCTCTACCACCTCCTCTCACGACAGGAGGAGGGAGGCACTGTTGAGCAGAAACCCTCATCGCCGCCACTGGAATACCACCACCCCCTCTCCCCCTTGCCATGGTGGAGAAAAGATGCCGGAAGGAAGAAGGAGGGGAAGTGTGTGAGTAAGCACCTCGCCTGCGTCCCCTTTTATAGGCGAACGTGGCCAGGAGCTAGCTCCTCACCCAGGGGGCAACCGCCCCGCTCCACCAATCTGGCCCCTCTGCATCACCAACGGTGCAAGGAATCAAGACCGCCCTCCTGCACCTATCTGCGGCGCCTGGTTTTCTGCCAGGGCACTCATTCCCACGCACTCCGCGTCCGCCACCAACCCTATGCAATGCATGCAGCGTATGTGGCAAAAATGGCAGGAGCGGAAGAGCGAGCGGAATGGCAGTTACCACCCCGTGAACGTGGGACGTGGGCAGCCCACGGATCATGGCGTAAATTCCCCCACGTCATCTTGCACGACTCACGGGGAAACCGGAAACTGACTCAAGCACAGGTTAATGAAGAAGTAAGGAAAATATCAAGAAAGAGGAGAATATCGTCACAAATGCCCTGCCTGTGTACCTGATGGGTCCTACCCCAACGATGCCCGATAGCACGTTAGGGCCAGGCCCGGGGGCTCCTATCGGTGCAACAAACCTTCACGTATGTTGCCCAGACTGTACACATGCCCGATGGTAAGAAAGCAAACTTCACTAAGCATCCAAGTCAAAACCAAGCCAGATAAAAATCTCTTTGAAGGATCAAAGGGCGGATCAAGAAGACCAAGTGTCGGGGAACACAAACAGGGGTATATGTTTTCCCCTGACTCGTGCACGGACGGTAAGCCAATAGGCGCAAGAACAAGATTACAACACCAAGGTCAGATCAAAGCACGAGGGATCAATTCTTTGGCAGGACCAAAGTGCAGATCAAGAAGACCAAGATGAGCCAGAGAAGCAAGATATCGCTAAGGAAAGAACCTCCCTTGCCGGACAGCCGAGCCTGGCAAGGTTGGGTTTGCCCTGGAAGCAAGTCTCCAGATCGTCCTGGCAGGCCTGCCGGGGCTTACGGAGGCAAACCACTCCACCGCACTACCTCATCACGACACACGTCGTTGATCAGTGCGGTGTCAAGCTCCAAAGTGACTAAGTGGCTGCTATTTGCCACATGGCAGTCGCTTCCTACAGAAAATGCCCCCAGGCGACACCCGTCCTGAGACGTGTCAAGCAAGCCAGCGCGAAGCTGGCAAAACAGCCCGGCAGGGCCTGCCGGGCAAGCTAAGATGTGACATTGAGCGGCGCATTTAATGCGCTCTGTCAGCCTGCAGGGTTAGGTATGATAGCACTGTTTGCTATCTAATCAGTATGTAATGACTGATTTGCCACTGTGGTAACCCCTTGATCTATAAAAGGAGGCCCATGGCAACCGTAGAAAGGGTTGGCTCATCTGGACCCTTACACACTCATACGCGCGTAGCTGCTCTCGCACCGAGGCGACCTTGCCAGGCAAGAGCGCTGCGTCCATCCACCATTTTTCCACCATCAATCCACCAAAGCAGGAGTAGGGTTTTACGCCTCACGGCGGCCCGAACCTGGGTAAAAACTGCCTGTGTGATCTCTGCCGCGCTGTGTGACGCTTCTCCGCTCTGTGTGCAATGTGCCCATCCCCCCGCCGAACCAAAAGGTGCTCATGGCCCCATAGGTGGCCGTGGTTTCCCATGACAGCTTTTGCGCACCAGGTAGGGGGATCACATGCGCGAACCTGAGAGCGTAAGCAGCGCGTCATCATCCATCAATGGCGTCACCCTTCGTGACGCCCAAGGCAGTGGCTGAGGCGGAGCGGAGGGCCAACATTGCCCCCGCACCAACCTTGCCTCCTCTTTGCCATCTCCACATGTCGTGGGCGCAACGGCCACGGAAGCTAGCGGCAAGGGCAACAATATCACCCCGAATGGGCCAGGCAACAGGAATGCCCTGCAAATCCCGTTCGGGAGAAAGGAGCAATGTGCAAGGACACCAGGTTTTCTCTCTCTGTCACTCTCACTCTTTGACAATCGTGCTACTCTGGGTTTTAGCATCATCAACGTTGATGAGCCCGTGCGATGCTCGGTCCAGCATTTACCCTGCTTAGGGAAATCTTGAGTACATCGCCAGTGCGAGTCCGTTGATTGACGCCCCGGCAAGTATGCACCGGCAAGGCCGCCCGCGTTTGCGTGGCTTTTGTGCCTTCTGCCGTTGGATTGGTCAAGATGTGCGGAGAGGAAGAGAGAGAAACCAGCCGTACCTAGCACCGCGTCCTGCTGCCCCAAGTTACATGCGCTTCTAGCCAACCCATGCCGGGGGCTAGAGGTCAATATACAAGCAATGTAGTCCTTCCCGGAACATGCGAGACCAACGAACGGCCGCAGCTGAAAGGGATAAATGGGGGCGCAGATAAGAGCTAAGTTCATGCTACCTTTGCATTATTATAGATTCTTTGGATCTGTATGCTTGTTTATCCCTTGAGTGCCTAAGTGTTCGTGCGATGAAATCTTTCACAAGATGGTACCTCTGTTAGATTCTTGTCTGCACCCTCGTTCCGGTCAGAGCCTGCTCACGGAACGAGTGGCTGAGTCGGAAACTAACGAGGAAAAACCTGTCGGGACGCATCCACGCCAAATGACTGTTAAGGGCCAGACCCTTACGACCATTGCGGCAATGTGATACTGGCAGGCAACCTAAATGTGCATAGAGACTAGTCATGCGGACATTGTATGGATAACACTCAAAAAGGGATAAACACACAATTCAGATTAAGCAAAAGTACCAGGCCCCACATAAAGCATAAATAGTATGAAGTCTAAACACAAGACATGCGTCATCGTTTTGATTACAGGACCGCACGATGGCGGGAATAATTCAAGGGCGGGCCTGCCGGGCTCGTATGACGAGAACCCTGTCGGCGAAGGGAGTGGCCTTCTCCTCGGCGGCAGAGACGTCAATACCCCGTGGCGGATTCTGGAAACCATCAGCAAGGTCGAGATCCGGGTGGCGGCAAGCAATGTTGCTCAGGACCTTGAAGAGGGAATTGCGGGCAAGCCTCCGGGATTCAGCCTCGAAGCGGCCAGCTCTTCCCTCCTCGTGTGTCTTCAGCTTGGCAATCAACTCGTTGAAGAAAATCTCCAGCTTAACACTGGGGGCCTCATGCTTTCCGGCCGGGTAGACCGGCCCCTCCATGCCCATGGCCGCAGTCTGGGCAGTGAGGCATTTGGCCGCATCTATCAAGCTTTTGATCTAGAGGTCAACTTGAGCGGAGTGTTTCTCCAGCTTGTCTTTCGCTTCCCTTCGGAGGCGCCTCGCCGTGTCCAGATACTTTGACAGCTGCTGCTCGTGGGCCTCAATGGATTCCCTTGAGCTTTCCAGGGAGCCGATCCTGGCCTTCAGGTCTTTGATGGTGCTGTTGGCGGTCTCAAGGCCCTGGCTCTTGGAGGAGAGCTGTGACTGGGTATTTTCCAGGAGGGACCCTGTTTTCAGCACCTCCTCCTAGAGGGCTGAAACCTCCTTGGCGCTCCCGGCAAGTTTCTCTGTTAGCTCGACCACCTGCCGGTCAAGGTCCACCTTGACGGAGGAAGCAGCAGCAAGATCATCAGTAAGCCTCTTCAGCTGGGTAGCAGAGTCCACGGTGAGGGCATCCAGGGCGGCCTTGTGCTTGTCCCCCAGATCTTTGGTGCGTTGCTGCACGAGGATCTCCAGCTCAGCATCTTTGGCGCAGAGAGTGGCCTCGAGCCTCTCCTCCCGAAGAGAAATTTCCTGCTCCCTGGCATCCAGAAGTGCCTTGCGCTCAGCCAGGCGTGCTTCTCGGGCAATGACATCTTCCCTCATCATCGAGATCGTCTCCTGCTGCCTCATAAGGGCCCAGAACTGCTTGTCGTGCCAGTCACGCAACTCCATCCCCTTATCCTTCAGTTTCTGGCCCACCTTGTTGGCGGACTGGCACTGCTCCTTGAGCTCCTGCCACTTCTGGCTATGCCGCTCCCGCATCTCTTTAATGCCTGTCGCCACAGACTCCATGAAGGATAGGTCCATGGCAACGGCGGCGGAATCATCCACCTCATCGACTCCCTGGTACAGCAACATAAGGATGCGCTGGAGTTCTTCGTCAAGCTCTGTGCTCGTCGCCATTGACGAGCCAAGGGCTCCAACCCCTGGCTATGCGAGCACTAGCGCCAGATTGCTCGAAGATGGTGGCGGGACTTCCACTGAGGTGCTAAATGAGGGAAGGGGCCCATGGTTTGGAGGGGTATCTTCTCCTCGAGCACGACCACTGATCCAGACACGCTACCGGGTATTTCCTCGCGCTCCTTCAGGGGACCCAGGGCGCCCCCGGCAACATGCTCCTGCTCCTCTGCAACAGCAATTTTGGCTGCTTCATCCGCGGCATCCTTCCCAATGTTGGCCACCTCGTCCAGCAAGTCTGGCTCTTCACTCAAAGAGGCTGTAAGCAGATCCAACAGTTACTGGCGGAAGGACAGTTTTATTGACAAGACAGAGACGCGAAGCAACATGATAAGAGAAGTCATGAGAAGAGAACAGATAAATTACCCAGAGGAGTCTGTCGGGTAGAAGCTTCAGTTTCCCCGGCAATGTTAGCTGCCGGGTCAAGGCCGGACTCTTCTGTGGAAACCCTTGGCGGGGATCCATCAACTCTGTCGATGGGCGGGATGGGCCCCTCCTGGAGGGGCTCGTCTTGAGTGGTCCCATCCCCTCCTTGGACATCCGTGGAGGGGAACTCTCCACCATCACCCCCAGTAGAAGGAACTTCCTCTGCTCTTTCAGACCGGGGGCTGGGCTGGGGGCTCGGTGCCGGGATGCTCGAGCCACCCCTCTGCCGTGCCCGTCCCTCCCGTTGATGACGATGGCTCCGCATGTCTGAGCCGCTTGGTCTGGTGGACAAGGGTCTCTGTCTCCTCCTCCTCCTCCCTGTTAGCAACAAACCAGCAAGATTAGTCAGCAACACGAGCAAGGATACTAAAGACAAAGCAAAAGGGGGGGGGGAGGAGGAGGCAATCTCCCTTACTCTTCATCGATCAGCATGGAGTTCAGCTCGAAATCCATCGGTGGCGAGGGCGCCCTGCCCCTCTTCTGGGGCGAGGGGATGGAGCTCTCTGGCAATTTCGAGCCCTGCCGGGGCACAAGAAACTCCGATGAAGATGAGCTCTGGGAAGAGCTCGAGCTCGATTGGGCACTGGAGTCGCCCTCCGTGGCTGTCGACTGCTTGGCGGGGAGGGCCCTAGCCCCGGAGAGCTGAAGAGAATGCCGGCGCATAGCTTCGGAAACGCTGGTCTTGGAGGTGGTCCCCTTCGCCTTCCTGTAGGCAGGTGCAGGATCGGGGGCTGCCACTTCCCGGTTAGCCGCCCGTGTTCGGGGGCATGGATCCAAGACTGGCTCGGGGGCTTGAGGGCCTTCTGCGAGCCATTCCTCTCCAGGTTCGACCACCCCCTCAACCTTTTCTTCCTCTAGAGCCTCTGTTGCCGCTGCGTACAAGGCCTCGATTCCAGAAGGCCCATCCCCGACGGCCTCTCCCCCAGCACGCTCCTTCCCGGCAACCTCTTCTGAGACTTGCGTCTCACCCTTGCCGTGGGAGGAGCCCTCGTCTTTAGCTTTCACTATTCCTTTTGCTGCCTTCCCGGCCTTCACCGCTACTGCAGCTTGGGCCACCCTGTCTTCCTCGAGCCACTTCTTAATGAATGCCACCTCCACCGTGGAGGTGCATTTGTACATTTTAGCTTCCACCTTAGTGGCCCTTTCTACTAAGGTGGAGGACCATGCCAGCTCTTCATCGAACGTGGGCAACTGCCAATTGCCCGCAACTCCGTGGGCATTACAATCCGGCATCCACTTCAGGATTTGATCCCTGGCAGAGTTGATGTTCAGCGGGATGATGTTTGCCGGCAGCTTGAACAGGCCGATGCGGCCAAATAGCTGATCGCACAACCATGCATGGCCATAAACTGTCAGGTTGTTGGCCAGGCCAGGGAGGAACCTCATCCTGTCCCTGGCATCCCCATACTCCCAGGTGAATCTGTCCCTTTTCTGTAAAGGGGCGATGCGATGGAGGAGAAAGTCTGCTCCTACATGCTCAATGGTGAGCCCGGCAGTCTTTAGACGGGTAATCATGTTTATTGCTGGGCAGAGCCTGATAGAGGCGACGGTGTCCCGATCTTTCGATGAGATGGTAACTATCGATTTGGTGGAGCCGACTTTGATGATCCGACTACAAACGTGCATGATGTTGCGCCTTAGCAATCGCTAAACCAATCTCCTGAGGTTACTGACGATGCCGGAAGCACGGTCAGCCTGACCACGAAGGTCTATTCCTGCAAGCAATCGAAGAACGAGCAAGAATATGATAAAGCAATCTGAATATTGCAAATATATATGAAGTATTGATAATGGTGGGGATCCGTAAGCGGTCTTGGTCTGGTCGTTGGACACAAACGAAGTACACGAAGTTGCAATGGCTAACTTTTAACTAAACAAATCCCAAGCAAAAAGCTACTAGATGGATCTACTTATATAGAAGCAAAGGGTGGCGGCCAAGGAGGTGGGAGGATGTCCCAAGGCAGCCTAAAACTAACCCTAGGTCGTACAAGGCTCATGTGCCCAAGTGGAGGTGATGCAACACCTTTGGACTTGTAGTTTGACTCGGATTCTGCTGCAGTGTCAGATTGTTTCATCGATAACTCAACGCTCCGGATGAATTTGAAGGTGAATCTAATTGGATTAGAAAGAGCACGAAATCTACTTTCCAACAAAAAAAGAATCACCCAATTCGGAGTCCGTATGAAAGAGTTCTTGCCGTTTTGAGTCAGGTATGTCTGTGTAGTCCGAATCTGAGTCCAGAACATGAGAGACTAGGACTCTATCTTCTCTTGGCCCAAAAGTGACGTGAGAGGACTTTTTGGACAGCACCTAAACTTCTCTTTTCCCCTTATCTTCATATGTGGATTGTACAAATGTTCCATACACCTGCAATTAGACATGGCACAAAAGTCTGTGAAGTATTTTTGTTCTGGATGACATAAATAAATTATTGCATAGTTTGCATTAGAAATCACCTCACAAATATACATGTATGTAATATTTTTGGTTGTATCCAAGGTAGTCATGTCCTCATCATCCTCCCCTTCTTGAAAACAAAGCCGTCCTTGGCGTTGCTCAATCTGAAATATGGCTAACAAAAGAGACAAGGTGTACATGTTGTATATGTATATGTCATCTATTGTTACTTCCCTTGGTTTTTGCACAGATGACACATGTATACATGAGTAACCTTCATAGTTCATAAAATCTAAAGCCAAAATATTATCACAAGAAGTAGAAGGCATGAAAATATTGCAACTCAGTTTGCACATATAAGTGAAGCCCTTATTCATTTCAAAAGGTTGACAATGTTCATCATTAAACCATCCCAACATTGGTGAATAAACCTTACTTGCATCAAATTTACATGCTACAACATGCTTAAATAAGCAAACAAGCAATAAGTCATTTGACACAGAATCATCACCAAGATTAGAGGTCATATCAAAATGATTAAACATTGGTACAATTATTTTCAAACGTATTAGATCCAAATCTGATTTATTCCCTGATTCACATGGTTCTTTCATATTAATAGTTAATTCAATGGGTCCACTCGAAATTGTTGATCTTTTAGTTGTTTGGTCACATGGCAAAGTCAAATTATCAACATAGTCCTCTAAAATAGGTGGTGTGATCAAAGTAGTGGGTAGCTGATCAGATGGTGCATTTAAATTGACAAGGCATTCCTCATTCTCATGTAGAGGTGGAAGATCAGTACCTTTGTCATTACCTCTTATGATCAACTCAGCTGATGTATGCACTCTTGGTGGTGATGTGTCACATGATGGAGATGATGTAGTCCTCGCAACAACGGATGTGGTTGTCATAGTATGCCCAGTAGTTGAAGAAACATCTGTATCAACACTTGGAATGTGCACCGTGCGCTTGTTCTCCTTGTGGGCAACACGTCGTTTTATTTCCTGTTCAGCTTTGCAAGCAAGACGAAACAAATGGTCCATAGGATAACACTCTTCATGAATTAGTATCTCTTGAATATCACGGTTTAATCCTCCCTAAAATCTATCCATAAAATCTTCTTCACTTTCTTCTAAAAATGAGTGCAACAATGTAGTTTGTAAATCATCATAGTATTTTGTTACCGTGTCAGTGCCTTGTTTTAAATGTTGTAATTTTTTAATCATGCCACGAGTATAATAAACATCAACGAATCTATCTCTCATGACAAGTTTTAAATCATCCCAAGTAGTAGGTATAAGATCAGGGTTTAACCGACAATATTCACTCCACCAAACTAAAGCAAAGCTACTAAAAGTACTAACCGCAGCTTGAAATTTTCCACGTTCATCAAAATTATGGGAAGCAAATATAGCATTTATTTCATACTCCCATTCAATATATAAATCAGGCCTAAAACGACCAGTAAATGGTGGCATGGAAATATTAACCTGATTATGTGCATTCTGATGTAATTGCTCCTCTTGTGGCGGTTGTTGTATTTTCTTAGGTGATGGCAAATCTCCCACAATCGATGAAGCCCAAGAACTAACAACTCCGGAACCTGCCATAGTTAGTAGAAAACAAGAAACAAAATCCGAGGATAATGTTCCTATGAAGTACTAGGATGTGGTGGTAAAACGCTCACAGTATAGCAAATAGCAATATCTTACAAGTTCTTACCATGCAGCAGGTGGTGACAGGCAACCAGCAGTGTCAAATAACTCCAAAGATTGAGTAAAGCAATTGCCAGGGGAACGTACGTGTACATAGTGTAGAAATATGTGGAGCTGGGTTGGCTATATATGGTAGCAAAAGATTAGCAATAATCAATTCAAAGATGCAATGTTGAATAAACGCTCAACGACGGTACTGTGCTGGTCCTAGGCTAGACCGGAGCATCAATAAAGGATATGAAGTAGCTCTGGACAGTAAGATAAAAGTGAATACCACAATAGCAGTAAACATAATGATGTGAAATAACTGCCAAGCAGGATATACCAACAACTTTCTCTCCAACTTTCCTCTGGAAAAGTTTTTGCCAATTTTCTGATAATTTTTCTCAAGAATGGCACTGACTCAAGCTTTCAAACGCAAAAAGAATCACTCAATTCCTAGTTGATATGAGGAGTCAAAAAATTCTAAAACTGGCCTGAAAAACTTGAACAAGCTGTGTTCACGAACTTCGGAGGGCAAAAAGACCTATTTAGAAGCCGATTTTGAGGTATCAAATATTGAACTTGCTTCTGCAACTATTTAGATGTGGCTCATCGCTAGCTTTAATTTGAGTACTCACGGAGCCAAAACAGACTTCGTATGAGGAAGATACGCCTGTTTTACTGAACAGTGCGCAAAACAGATTCGAATCCGAATTCAGGTACGAGAGTGAGTCTAGATAAATCCGAATTTTGTGTTTTTTTTTCTTCTCTCTTTTTTTTCGTTCACTTTTTTTCTCACTTTTTTTCTCTCTCTTTTTTTTCTCTGTCTTTTTTGTTCTCTCTCCCTCTTTTCAAAACAAACTAGATAAGATGCAGATTGGATCAAGCAAAGATGTGAACGACCTCAACTATGATTATGACAATGAACGGTGGGTAGCACATGGTGAAAATTGATGGATGGAATGGTGGATAGCGAAAGGAATAATGATGCAGCGGTGGCGTGACTAATGTGAACAGAACTCGAAACTCTAAACGAACTAGACACTAAGACCAGCAACTCGACACGACGATGCAATCGATAATTCAACTATACAAGCACTGAAAAGAAAATTGCGAAGGCTCAGACTGGCTTGGACAAAGGATGAACAGATCTAACTTTTTTTGTGGCTTTTTCTTTTGACAATAGGTAAGAAAAAAAATCTAATCTAGGGATAACTGGAAATTCTCAACGAGTAACCTGAAAACTGATACCACTTGATAGAGGCGAGGGTGTCCCGATCTTTCGATGAGATGGTAACTATCGATTTGGTGGAGCCGACTTTGACGATCCGACTACAAATGTGCACGACGTTGCGCATTAGCAATCGCTAAACCAATCTCTTGAGGTTACTGACGATGCCGGAAGCACGGTCAGCCTGACCACGAAGGTCTATTCCTGCAAGCAATCGAAGAACGAGCAAGAATATGATAAAGCAATCTGAATATTGCAAATATATATGAAGTATTGATAATGGTGGGGATCCGTAAGCGGTCTTGGTCTGGTCGTTGGACACAAACGAAGTACATGAAGTTGCAATGGCTAACTTTTAACTAAACAAATCCCAAGCAAAAAGCTACTAGATGGATCTACTTATATAGAAGCAAAGGATGGCGGCCAAGGAGGTGGGAGGACGTCCCAAGGCAGCCTAAAACTAACCCTAGGTCGTACAAGGCTCATGGGCCCAAGTGGAGGTGATGCAACACCTTTGGACTTGTAGTTTGACTCGGATTCTGCTGCTGCGTTAGATTGTTTCGTCGACAACTCAACGCTCCGGACGAATTTGAAGTTGAATCCAATTGGGTTGGAAAGAGCACGAAATCTACTTTCCAACAAAAAAAGAATCACCCAATTCGGAGTCCGTATGAAAGAGTTCTTGCCGTTTTGATTCAGGTATGTCTGTGCAGTCCGAATCTGAGTCCAGAACGTGAGAGACTTGGACTCTATCTTCTCTTGGCCCAAAAGTGACGTGAGAGGACTTTTTGAACAGCACCTAAACTTCTCTTTTCCCCTTATCTTCATATGTGGATTGTACAAATGTTCCATACACCTGCAATTAGACATGGCACAAAAGTCTGTGAAGTATTTTTGTTCTGGATGACATAAATAAATTATTGCATAGTTTGCATTAGAAATCACCTCACAAATATACATGCATGTAATATTTTTGGTCGTATCCAAGGTAGTCATGTCCTCATCAGAGCCTGCCTTCGGTAAGGCCGAATGCCCTCCAGATATTGTCGCGCTTGAGGCATTCCGCTCGTGCCTGACAGAATTCTGGAGCCTTGTCATCCTGAATCCAACACCAATCTCCCCTCCACTCCTCCCATCTGTTGCGCTGTTGGTCAGGGATGTAATCCCAGTTCTCTCTTGGCACTACCCGTGGCATCCAGTTTATATTGCCGGAACGATGGCTCTTGTTCTCCACCCGCGGGACGAAGCAGTTCTTGAACAGATCTACATTGGGAGCAACCCCGACAAAATTCTCGCACAGATGGGCAAAGTTCGCCATACACGCCATTGCATTTGGCGTGAAATCCAAGAGGTGGAATCCATAGATTGCCATCATTGCCTCAAGGAATTCCGAGAAGGGAGGACAGAGGCCACGGATGAAATATGCGCAGAAAAATTTGTATGAACTTGGCAGGTCCCCCTCTCCCTCTGCCAGAACCTTGGGAGCACCATGCCCCTTCGGGACCTCCCTCCCCCACAGGTATCCATACCTCGCCTGTATCACGTTTCCGTCGAGATTCGATGGGGAGAAGACGACGTCTCCCCTTTGCTTGTTGTCCTGCTCGGTCACCCTCTTGCTCCCCTTGACTGCCTCCGCTTTCGCGGTGGTCGTCCGCTGCACCCTAGCAGCGGTTTTCTTCCCCATATCCCCTAAGATGCGGCGGAGAGCGGGAAGGAAATCGGAAGGGGATCAGCGGCGAATGTGGGCAAAGGTTGCGGGCGGTTGCTTGGCTTGCGGAGGAAGATGATGGGGAGGCGAGGTAGACGATGAATGAGCAGTACCTTTCCGCGTTTTCCCCTCTTAAGGGATATGGCGTGGGAAGGGGCGCGGCTCTTCAGAAAGGTTACCGTTATTACATTAACTGCTACAGCCCCACGCCCCCACGCCTCGCAATAATTACACAAAGTGGACGTTGGGTTGACTGGTCATCATAAAGAACCGCCGTGCACAGCCTTCTCCTGCCACGTGTCCATGCACTGTTTGGGGCCTAACCCAACATGCCCCGCGACACGTATGGCTCAGGCCCGGGGGCTTATGTCGGGGAACACAAACAGGGGTATATATTTCCCCTGACTCATGCACGGACGGTAAGCCAACAGGCGCAAGAACAAGATTACAACACCAAGGTCAGATCAAAGCACGAGGGATCAATTCTTTGGTAGGACCAAAGTGGAGATCAAGAAGACCAAGATGAGCCAGAGAAGCAAGATATCGCTAAGGAAAGAACCTCCCTTGGCGGACAGGCGAGCCTGGCAAGGTTGGGTTTGCCCCGGAAGCAAGTCTCCAGATCGTCTCGGCAGGCCTGCCGGGGCTTACGGAGGCAAACCACTCCACCGCACCACCTCATCACGATGCACATCGTCGATCAGTGCGGTGTCAAGCTCCAAAGTGACTAAGTGGCTGCTATTTGCCACATGGCAGCCGCTTCCTACAGAAAATACCCCCAGGCGACACCCTTCCTGAGACGTGTCAAGCAAGGAGGCGCGAAGCTGGCAAAACATGTCGGGCAAGCTGAGATGTGACGTTGAGCGGGGCATTTAATGCGCTCTGTCAGCCTGCAGAGTTTGGTATGATAGCACTGTTTGCTATCTAATCAGTATGTAATGACTAATTTGCCACTGTGGTGACCCCTTGATCTATAAAAGGAGGCCCATGGCAACCGTAGAAAGGGTTGGCTGATCCGGACCCTTACACACTCATACGGGTGTAGCTGCTCTCGCCCCGAGGCGACCTTTCCGGGCAAGAGCATTGCGTCCATCCACCATTTTTGCACCATCAATCCACCAAAGCAGGAGTAGGGTTTTACGCCTCACGGCGGCCTGAACCTGGGTAAAAACTACCCATGTGATCTTTGCCGCGCTGTGTGATGCTTCTCCGCTCTTTGTGCAATGTGCCCATCCCCCCGCCGAACCAAAAGGGGCTCATGGCCCCATTGCTGGCCGTGGTTTCCCACGACACCAAGACAAGCCAAAACAGCAAGATATCACTAAGGGAAAGCCTCCCTTACTGGGCAGGCGAGCCTGGTCAGGTCGAGGCTGCCCCAAGGACAAATTCGATGTTTCCCCGGTAGGCTTGCTGGGGCCGCTGAAGGAAAACCTCCCCGCCAAGACTCCACCGCACCACAACGCAAGTCACCTATCAGTGCGGTGTCGAGCCCCCAGGTGATTAAGTGGCTGTCATTTGTCTCGTGGCAGCCATTTGGAAGGAAGATTACCTCTATATGACACCCGTCTAGAGGCGTGTCAAGCAGACAGGTAGAAGATGACTAAGCAGCGCGGCAGGCTTCCTGGCTGCATCCTCAGCGTGACACCTAGAAGTGCATTTAATGCACTTTGTCCTAACTGCCAGAGTTAGGTATGATAGCACTGTTGGCTATGTAATCACTAGATAATGACTGTTTTGCCACTGTGGTTACCCCTTATCCTATAAAAGGAGGGCCATGGCAACCTCAAAAAGGATTCAGACCCTTGTATACTCATACGCGCGTAGCTACTCTCCCCGAGGCAACCTTGCCGGGCTTGAGCGCTGCGTGTTCATCGCGGTCCTTCCCTCAATCCAACAAAGCTGGAGTAGGGTTTTATGTTTCTCAGCGACGCGAACCTGGGTAAAAACCACCAGCGTCACCTCTGCCGTGTTGTTCCATGGCTTCTGCTCTTTGCGCGACGTGACCTTCCCCTTTTTTGACTATACGTGACCTTCCCCCTTGCCGAACCACAAGGGGCTGATGGCCCCATAGGTGATCGTGTTCCATCGTGACAGGTTCCAGTCCTAAGTACATCCCACACAGTCAGTCCCAGACAAACATTTTTGTTTGTATGTACATTACACACAGTCAATCCAAGGAATACGTTTCCATTCTTATGTACATCCCACACATTCAATCCAAGAAGTACGTTTCCGTTCATATGTACATCCCACACGGTAATTCGTGGGAAAAGGTTTCCGTTCGTATATACATCCCACACAGTTTTATGTATAGCCTCGTGTGTGATAGGTGTAACGATCACACACGCTCTGCCTCGGTTAACCATTTGCTTTTATTCAACTACATCACACACGATTTGCTGAAGAAAACTGTATGGCATTGGGCTATCCATCACAACCGCTTTTACTGCTAGAACCGTTTGCAAAGTTCCATGACCCATTTAGCAGGTTTATTGGGTTACAATTAATAATTCCAGTATTACGCAAATTCACATTTCATATCGAACAGCTGTTTGCCAATTTCATATCAGGCACATAAATATATTTTTAACATCACAGTACGATAGCTACCTAAAAATAGCACAGTACAACATATAGCTAGTTCACCTTCATAAGAACAATATTTGAACAATATATTCATCCCTAACCGAGATCACCCAGGCTCATCTTATCCACCTCTGCTTTCAGTTCAGTAAGAACCTGTTTTGCACTAACCAACTGGGAAAGTGCCTCCTCCTTCGCCAACACCATCTTAGCAAAGTCTAATTTAAAAAATCTGAGCTCATTCTCCATCTTCCTCTTTTTTCCCGCATCTTGAAATATTCTTCAGCGTTGACAACACTTTCTCTAAGCCTACCTCTATTCTCTTCCTCGACATGCTCCAGAGCTTTGCTAGGCACATATTCAAAGACTGTCGCCAATCTTGATCAACCCACTCCAGGTAAGAACACTTTCGATCATCCTATAATATTTAAAACTAGATCAGTAACAATTGTTGGGGAAATGGGTTTCTAGCAACATAGAAAATCACAAAATACATATTTTGAAAAACTGAAGAAATAGGTTAATTATGACATATCTTCTCAAAAAGATCAATGTGCAAATGAATTAATTGCTACTGAGACAACAACCAAATTCTGAAACATCAGAAGCTATAATTAACTACAACAACGCTACAAGTTCTTAGTCATGTACTATAAATAACAAATTGAACATTTTATGAGGAAGCTAAATATAACAGCAACAACTTAGCGACAGTGTTTGGATGATATCAAATTGATACTAACAGGTGTGTACATGCACAAATTTAGTAACATAGAACTAATAGCACTAGGGCCGTCCACTATGTATGCCAAAACCGGTGTCAAGACAACTGTTGCTACATTTGGCACCGGTGCCCTGCACTGGCGATCCGATGCAGCCGAAAAAAATCAGGGAACCGGACCCCAGAGCACCTAGTTGCTCCGATGCCCAGTTCCTTCGTGCCATAAAGATTTAGTATTTTACTGCTTGGCTGCTTGGATGTGTGGACCAAAGTTGGCTGCACAAACTGCTGAAGCGATGCCAAATAATTTTCTAATGCCACCCCTGATGAGATGGCAACATTTTTAGATACTAGGTACAAACTGTGACACTGTCTGAACATCCAAAATAACATAGCACAGTGACAGTGTCTGAATCACATCTAACAAATTATTTGTAACAACGAAAGTGGGGCTAACCTTCTCTGCACATGCCAGAAACTTCCTCCCACTGTCCATAGATTCAAACGCAACTAACTTCACGCATGGAGATTGATGGTGACAACGAGCAGGCAGATCTTCAGCCACCCTGCTCCATTCATTGCAACTGATGGTCCTAGGGAGCTACAAGAGGAAGAAATGACTCAAATCGACCACCGGGTTAAAATCCTTCATTCCAAGTCATAACCTGAGACAGAAGAGAGGCATACCCGGTTGGTGAAAGATTCATTGTCGGAGGAGGAACTGCTGGAGAGGTCATTGAAGAAGACCATGGCGACCCCGACAGTAGGATGCAAGACGGTGAGAGCGAGGAAGCAAGCGAGGAAGCGGCTATAGCTTCGAAAGGAAGGAAGGAGGAAACAGGGGAAATGTGACTTGTGGTCGGGGAGAAAAGGGGGTGGGGAAGGGGGTTGGGTAGATATTTCGGCGGTAGGCTAAAAATTTCGAAATGTGGAGGGAAACTTTGCGCGCAGTGCTGCCGGACACCATTCAGTTTGAATGATTGTGTGCATCACAAACGATTCTTCTGCTTTACGTGCATGGGATGAGTTTGATAATTCAAATTTCGGTGGAAATTTCCCTGGGTATTGTCCTCATCCACGTCATTGCATAATTTAACATCGCTTGCTAATTTGGGCACACAAAAGAGAGTACAGCACACAGACCACACTTACTGAATCGAGCAATTTTAGTATTTAAGCAGAGCTAGTTGACCTAAACATTGCTCTAACAAAAGACCAACATTAAAAACAAATCCTAAGTACGCATAATTTTAACAAAGTCGCCGCCGCGCCGGCCTATGCATCGCCGGTGTGAGATGAGACGTCGATGACTTGTCCTGGCGACATGCCACCATTGGTGGACTCCGCGCCCCCCCTGCTGAAGTCGACCGCGTCCTTGTCCTCGTCCTCATCCTCAGCGCCGCCCTCATGGTTGTAGTACTTGTAGTAGTTGCTACGCCAGAGCTCGCGTTGGTACTCCACCGCCAATTCCTCGATGGACAGACTCTTCTCTACCTCGACCTTGGCCACACGCAACTCCTCCTCCCAGCGCTCCTTGATCCGCGCCACCTCCTGCATCTCCAGCTCCAGCTCGGCGATCTCATGAGGAAGAAGGTGCTCCGTGGCCACTTCCGCCTTTTCGGACATCGGTTGCATGCTAGATTCTGAGGAGGCCTGGAATATCTTGGCGTGTGCTTCCTCGATCTTGGCGTGGATGGCCTCGACCTGGGCTAGGGCGATATCGGCGGCACGGACGGCAGCTCAAGAGCTTTCGGTGTTTGCAGCCGCTGTCGCAGCAGCTTCTACAGTTGTCTGGGCTGCTGCAGCTGCCTTGTCGGCTGCAGCAGACGCCCTCTCGGTGGATGCGGCCGCGCTCAATGCGGATGCGGCAGCACTCTCGACATAGGCGGCTGCGCTCTCGGCGCAGGCGGCGGCGCTCGGGGAGGACGCGGCCACCATACGGGCCCTCATGAAGCGTTTCGACGGCATCATATTTGCAAGAAGGGGTTGCGGGAATGGGGATCAGGATTCATGGATTCGGGGGTTGCCGGCACTGGAGTAGACGAAGCCGGCGAAGCTTAAGGAGGAAGACTTAAATAGGCCCACGAATTTTCATCGCAAACGGTTCCTACAAAAAAATTGTGTCTGATGTTGTTAATATTTTTTATTAGCCATGAAAGATGAATTTGGAGTAAAGTGGCAATGGATGGTATTTTAAATGTACGAGAAAAAATTGTAGTACTAATACAACTATCATTTCAAAATTTGGAAAATTTCAGGGGTCATTAGACCTTTTAAGACATTTAAGTGATTTTCTAGCCTTTTAATGACCATAATTCAAATTCAATCTACATGTACATGCAACAACTAACCATAACAGTTTGAAAAGTCATATTTGTGTACTTCTGTGTGAGTTAATTCCATGTGCAATAAATAGGAAGGAATTTTCAAACATATTGGTGTCACGGCCATGACACAAAGCATGGATTGCCATGGCATTTAAAAATCCAAAAAATTAAGAAATGATCTGAAACACATGAAACCTTGCTTGACGTAATGTCATGCCACCAAGATGATGTGGTAAAAAAATTGGCCTGTTTGACGAAAGTTTGGACACACACCCCTCACAAAACCGGAGCAACTCACTAGAAGGCTCGTGGTTCCGAGAGGGAACAATGTATGTTTGATGATGAACGGGCGATAGCTTCCTCTTACGGCCTTCAAAATTTTTCTACAGTTAATGTGCACTAATACAACTGTCATGTGAGAATTTGGAAAATTCCAGGGGTCATTTGACCGTTTAAAGACATTTAAGTGATTTTCTAGCCATTTAATGACCGTAATTCAAATTTGAACTACATCTACATGCAACAGCTAACCATAATGGTTTGAAAAATCATATTTGTGTACTTGTGTGCGAGTTAATTCCATGTGCAGTAAATTGGAAGGAATTTTCAAACATATTGGTGTCACGGCCTGGACACATGCATGGAGTGCCATGGCATTTAAATTCCAAAGAATTAAAAAATGATCAGAAACACATGAAACCATGTTTGACATAATGTCATGCCACCAAGATGATGTGGTAAAAAAATTGGCCTGTTTGAAAAAAGTTTGGACACACACCCCTCACAAACCGGAGCAACTCACTAGAAGGCTCGTGGTTCCAAGAGGGAACAATGCATGTTTGATGATGAATCGACAATAGATTCCTCTTATGGCCTTCAAAATTTTTCTACAGTTAACATGCACTAATACAACCGTCATGTCAAAATTTGTAAAATTTTAGGGGTCATTTGACCTTTTAAAGACATTTAGGTGATTTTCTAGCCATTTAATGAACGTAATCCAAATTTGAACGGGGTCACTCTATTGGGTAGTAAATTGGAATGAATTTTCAAACATATTGGTGTCATGGCTTGGACACATGCGTGGAGTGCCATGGCATTTAAATTCCAAAAAATAAAAAAATGATCAGACGATGTAAATATCTGGTGTTCAAAAAAGAAATTGGAAAAATCTGGTAAGACAACCGGCCCCACACGATTGGCACTTTATTTTGCACCTCGAGGTTTGGAAGGTGAGTGCGCGGGTTATTAATCAGACGCGGTTCTGTATTGGAAACCGTCAGCTATTAAGTTCACACACGGCTTTTGCTGCGGGGATCATGTGTAATTCAAACAACAGTACTCGTAAATTACGGCGACCGGCGTGTGTATTGTTCCCGTCGATCTAGATTCTGGCCGCCAATAAATACTACCTTGCTCACGTCGTCCCAGCTACATTCTCATCTACATCCTCCCCTCGCTCGCCCTCTCTCTCTCTCTCTCTCAAATCTCTACCATGGCGCCGCCGATCTGCCCACGCAACGACAAGGAGGCGCCACCCTAAGGACGCTTAGTCAAAGAGCAGCGACGAGGAGGACCCCTACGCGCCACGGGACGAGGTTGCGCCGGACCCCCCAACTTTGGAGTGGTTTTGGGGCCAGTACAATCTTTGTCTGTGGAAGTCGCTGCCGCCGGCTGAGAAAGCTAGACCAGTGGCATTCAAGAAGAAGATGGCAAAGGAGGAAGCCAGGTACCAGGTGGCCTGTGAAGCCCGTGATGCCGCCTGAAAAAAGGAGGCGGTGGAGCTTTGGGGGTGGGCGCGTCATCGTGTGGAGGAGGTGTACGAAGAGGGGTACTTCACGAGGAAGGCCAAAGGTGCTAGGCGCCTCATCGCTGCGTGGAGGTGGGTTGATAAGCTCCAGTGTGCCACCGACGAGGAGCTCCGGTGGGCGCCCAACGAAATGGCAAGATCGTTCACGCTCGTCCGCCAGCAAGAGGCATATCGGTACGTCAAGCACTGTGAGGTGGAGAAGGCGGAGTACTGCCTCCGCACTGGGAAGACGCCGCGCACCAGGGAGCTACTGGCAAGGGGCTGCCAGAATACTACCCCCAAGAGGGATTATTAGTTTTAGTATTCTTCGTTTTCAATTTTATGCATTGTACCTAGTAGTTAAGTATCATCACGTATATGTGATGATATTATATATATTCTGTGATGAACTAATGAACAATTAATATATATATATTATGAATTCCATTTTCTATCTGTTTTCGCATACTAATTTGTATCTAGCTATTATCATCCACATATATACAGAATGGAAAGCATATATACACACATTGAAACAGAACATATAAGAACGAAAAATAGAGTACACACATTGAAGCAGAGCAATAAACCGAGCAATATTATGATTGTTGTGAATACATAGCGATCCACGTCGAAACGACTCAACAAAATAAAATGCGTCCATGAGACCATGACCAACAACCCTTGCCTACGGTAGCTCTTGGCTCTGCCTAAACTCGTGCAGGCGTTAGTCCAAGCGGTCGACACGCTCGCGGTACATCTGGAGCACGATCTCGAGCTCCAAGTTGGATATTTCATCGGAGATCACCAGCTCGAGGATGCGACGGCCATGTTCCTCTATTGCGCCCAGGTGGACACGTGGACTAAGGAGGCGGTCGAGCCTAGCGACCAGCGCGTTGGCATCGAGCAGGCCGCGGACAAGGCAAATGGGGCTACCCATGTGAACGACGCGGTGGGCATCCGGTGCAAGTACGGCGCGGCTGGCCTCTAGTCCAAGTACGGCGCAGACGGCCTCTGCCCACTCCTGGCGACGAATGGGGGTACTGACGGGATGTGTACCCAGCTGCGATGCCCTGTCGACAGCACGCAAGCACCGATGGATCCACTTTTGCTGTGCGGCGTGCCGCGCCTCTCGCTCTGCGGTGCTCCAACGGTATCACTGTCCGGCGAGCCACAGCCTATTGGCATGGACGCGCCTAGCTTGCTCTGCGGTGCACCATCGATCATGTTGTGCGGCGAGCTGCGGCCTCTCGACGCTGACATGCCTATCTTGATCCGCGGTGCTAAAGTGCCATGTGCCAAGGGTCTGCTCAACCCTGGCGATGAAAGGCATCACGACATCGTCCATCGCGTTGCCGGGGAGGGCCTCGGCCTCGATGGGCCGTGGCGCCTTCTTGTTTTCCTTGTCGAGGAGGTTGGTGGCAGAGGCGGCGCTTTGGTGGGTTGGCATGCTTGGAAAAGGTTGATGTGCTACATGCTATGCTTGTTGCCTCAATGCATCGCACGCCGCATAGGTTTATGCGCAATATCACTTGGTGGTGGCAGGAAACCGGTGAGGAAATGGCGGGAAATAGTGGCATGTTCATAGAATGCCATCAATTAATTGCAACTTAGCATAGAAGGAACATCGAGCTAGCACGACGCGTGCGGGCACATTGCTCGCCCAAGGCTATGATCCATATACTTGTGTGCCCAACAGAGCACACTATTCACAGTAAAGAATACTATTCCGTTTATCCTAGTAGAGCAGTGGCGGCAAGTGTCACAAGAAGTAGATGATCATTTATACTAGTTAATTATGCATGTAATAGCTTACTTTGGTGTGTGGAAATGTCATGTGTGTAGTAGCCACCTATGTAATTGGATGTTTGCCGCGTATCACACACATCTTGTTTACACAAAACCTTTCTGTTCTCTTGGCTCAACACAAATAGTTTATTGGAATGAACTGTATGCCCTCCATTGCACACACCTTGATCTGGCTACCCGTTTCTGTTGTTCCGCCTCATCACAAACAGTTTATCCGAGTGAACAGTATGTCGTATATCGCACACACCTTCATCTGGCTGCCCGTTTCTGTTGTTCAGCCTCATCATAAAAAGTTCATTGAACAGAAACGTATGCCCAGCATTGCACACACAACTAAAATCTGAACCTTGTTTGATGTATTCACCATCTCAAACATTTTGCATCTTTTTTGATGGTTTTTTACATCACCGTGTCCGATTAATGCATCGCACACAGTTTCGTCGAAGGGTCTCTGATTGTAGTCTCGCATTAGCAGCATCCTGCAGTAGTGAGAAGAGTAGCATAATTGTGTGCACACTCAAAAACAGAAAAGAAAAAGGAAAATAAAGATAACTATTGGGTTGCCTCCCAACAAACGTTATTTTTTTATGCCCCTAGCTAGGCGTAATGCATAGTTTCATGTGTTGTCATCCTTTAAATTAATTGCATAGGTGGACCTCATAATAGATTCATATGGTTTCTTAATTTTATTTCTAGGGAAGTATTCCATTCCTTTCTTTAATGGAAATTGGATCTTATATTACCTTCTTTCATATCAATAATATCACCTATGGTACGTAGGAAAGGCCTACCAAGTATTATGGGACAAGATGGATTGCAATAAATATCAAGCACAATGAAATCAACGGGCACATAATATCTATTTGCAAGAATAAGCACATCATTTATTCTACACAAAGGTTTCTTAATAGTTGAATCTGCTAAGTGCATATTAAGGGAACATTCATCCAAATCATGAAGGCCTAGCACACCACATAAAGATTTTGGTATAGTGGAAATGCTAGCACCGAAATCACATAAAGCATTACACTCATAATTTTTTATCTTTATTTTAATAGTAGGTTCCCATTCATCATATAATTTCATAGGTATTGATACCTCCAACTCTATCTTTTCTTCTAAAGCTTTCATCATAGCTTCTATGATATGTTTAGTAAATGTTTTATTTTGTTCGTAAGCATTGGCTGAATTTATCATGGATTGTAACTAGGAAATACATTCAATTAAAGAACGACTATCATAATTAAAATCCTTGAAATCCAAAGTAGTGGGTACATCACTATTTAAAGTTTTGACCTCTCCAAAGCCACTTTTATCAAAAAAATCATTAAGATTATCACCCTCCGAATAATTGGGACGTCTTCTAGCTAAAGTTGACTCATCTTTAGTCTCTTTCTCATCATGTTTTATATTACTAAATAAAGATTCAATGGGTGAGACACCAATCATTTTAATATCTTCATCATGATTATGATAAAAACCAGGCAGAATCGCTTTTTCTAGGGATTCTCGCTTAGCTCTCAACCTAGCGGTTCTCTCTTTACTTTCATTAATAGATACTAGCAAAAGAGCCCCTGCATTGTCATCAAATTTCTGGCAACCAATATGTCATATTTTTAGCAAAGGTCATGCCAAAATTTTGAATTTTGTATATGAATTGATTATATGTCCTATTTGTTTGTAGATGTACGACATGGGCTCTTCTTCGACACATTCAGCCAACGACGAAGAAGCATTTACGGACGTGCAGGGACATGATGATTATGATGAAGATCTTCAATGGGAGGATATAAATCCGGATGAGTGCTATATCAGAGGTAGTGGCTACAAAGATATTCCTGGTGAGGATAGTAATCCTGATAAGGACGCTGGTACTGCTGAAGATGATACGGATGAGTATTGTGCTGAGGATGAGGAGGAGGTGGAGGATGCTCCAAAAAACAAGAAGCATCAGAAACCTAGGAGCCGAAATGCTATCGGCACTGACAGGCTTGTGGTCACTCGACTTAACTCCACTGGTGAGCCCGCTAGTCCGCGGAAGGCCGTGTCTGACTACGGCAACGCCCTAGGTGTCATCCTTCGAGAAGTCTGCTTCATCAATGAGTCCAGTATAAGGGATTCAGGCAAACAAAATCTACGAGAACTCCTCATAAGAAGGGTGCACACTAGATTTAAGTTTCCTGATGAGTACAACAACCTATCGTACCCAAAGAATCAGGTCAACAACCATGCAATCCATAAATTCTCAAAGAATTTGAGTTCATGGAAATCAGCTACAAGAAAGAGGTTCATGAAGATTACTCTGTGATCATGGAGAAGTGGCCTACCATTAGTGAAGATGACTGGAACATTTTCAAGATGCAAAATACGGAGAATCCTGTGGTGCATAGCCAGTCGACATGGGGGAAGGACATGCGATGAAAGACATCAAGTAACCACACCCTCAGAAGCCATGGTTTTGTTGGGAAGAAGCCCGTGTGGGACAAGCAGGACGCTATACTTGCAGTAAATGGGCATCCCAAACCACTTCGAGCAATTCAAAGAACCCCTTGAATATAACTATGTCAGAGGCTGGTACCATTATGATTATAAGTCAGGGGAATTTTCCTCCGATCTCCAAACTAGAAGACTTGAAGAAGAACTGCCAAAGCAGCATACAGAACCTCAGAGCTCTCAAGGGTCCACGGCCAAGTGGAACACTCCTCTTAACCGGTCGATCAATGTGACCCTTGGCAAGGACCCATTGCATCCGCCAGTGGGTGGCCGTGTGAACGGCGCCAGATGCGGCGCCAAATGGGACCGCGAGCAGCGACGGCAGAGAAGGAGAGACAACAAGCAGACCATCGAACAGAAAATAATTTCAGCCACAGCCGCAGCCACAGACGCAGCAACTGCCGACATTGAACCACGCATCAACACGCAAAGCCAAGCCTATGCCCAAGCCATGTTACCTTCAATAATCGAGACTGTCAAGCAATGGATCAAAAACGATGAACTAGGAAACATTGTCATTGAAGCATCGCCCAAGGATAGCAGCCCTTCTGTCTCTTTCATTGTCAACCCGTCGCCAATGGCAGCTCTTGACGCTCTTACAGAAGACACTCCATGCAGTCTCTTAGCCCATGTGAATGGTGAGCTGATTAAAGTTGCAATCGGCTTGATCATTCGCCCCAAAGATACAATCATTCATAGAGTGCAGATGCCTGAGGGGGTCTTCAAAGTTGAGTTGTCTGTTGTCTTAAATGGTTACGATGATATTGCTCCTCCGATACAACTTCCCGGTGTGGATAGCCATCTTACCCTTGGACAATGCTTATGTTGGCCAATGATGTGGCCAAAGAGTCAAATTGGGCTAGGAAATGTCCAAATAACAACGAGCTTGCAGCAGATGAACAATAGCAAGACGTACTATCGAGGACCATCTCCTTTGGGTCAGAGTCAACCTGAATTGCATAACAACAATGTGGATGTCATTGAGGACCAAGTAAATAATGATGACTTACTTGTCAATCGATTCTTCTTCATTGAAGAATATTAGAACTTAGCTGCCATGTGCAATCTTGATGGACCTATGCCTGTTGATCCCGTCCAAGCAATCTCTGTGCCTCCTGCAGTCCAAGCTGATCACCATTTTTTTCCTTGCCAGAAGAGTCTACTGTTGAACAGGGACTTCACGCCACTAGACACACCAGTGCCACCATCTAGGGGAGCTTTGCTGAGTCCAAACACACTCAATGCGATGGTAGCAAATGCACTGACGGGCGGTGTAGCCAGCCAGCCTAACATGTCACGCAAGAAGAGGAGGCGACAAAGAAATGCTAAGAAGGGCACTGCCACCGCCAGCTAGCCGGTTCAGAATAATAAAGAATTAGTTCGTTGTGTTGCATGGCGGACTTACCATTCCCCGGGTGAACCCATCCTTCCAAAGGAGCTCTCCGATCTTGTACAGACAGAATTGAGGCTTCTGCATGTCGCAATTCTCTGTAGGGAGAAGTACGCATTTTCTCATGCAGGTGGATATCACCCCGTTTTCACAGTGATGATGCCACCTAATATTGGTTTGTCCGACAGTTTCCCCGTGGAGAAGTTCTATGTGCCATTCGAAGACATCTTCAACCTATTCCACCTATACAAGCTTGCTCCTTCTTTAATATGCCTATGGGCAATCAATAGCGCCTACGTTGCGATATGTGAGCTAAACATGGTTGTCGCAGTAGGGGACCCCTACCTCATGCATGAGAGCAACGTCAATCTCCCTAATCACCATCAAGCTATGAGGAACTACCTGACAGACCTCATGCATGCCAACATGGAAAAAGATTGCCATCTAGTGCTCTACTATCCGAAGTAAGTCATTCGATACTCGGTACACACTATTCTTTCATACAATCTCATTCTAATTCCACATCAAAACATTATATACTTGAGAACAATTGATTTTTCTCTAGTTTTTACGCAGAGAATATTGTGTCCTCATCGTTATTACCCCGAAGTTCGCTGAAACTTATTTCTTGGATTCGACGAGGATAGTGAAGAAAGACTACAGAGGCATCAAGATGGTTCTCAATGAAGCATCAGTCGATTATACTAGCCGAGAAGGAGTGATCAGAGACGGATATCACAAGTTCGACAAATTTAAATCGGTACGCTTCGCCCACAAAACTGACTTTTGTTGCATGCAGTAGCCGGCAAACACTGATTCAGACGGCTACTATGTCGTCCACCACATGGAGGAGTACATACGGGAGGCAGAACGCCTTAAAAAGAACTCTGATGTCATCGCATGGGGGAATAAAATGGAGGAAATTAGCCCAAGAGATAGTAGAGATGAGTTCGGATGCATCCAGCTCAAGTTTGCTACCATCCTCAACAAGGATATCATCCACCATGCCGGTGTTTTCAACGGCGGCGCACCTGCCAGCTCGGAGGAGATAAAAACTCGTCTTAATAAGCAGGGTCGCAATGCTGACGGACCAGTGTCTCTTGCGGATCCGACGAAGAAATACATTAATGATCCTTATTATTGATGTAATAGGATAGTGACAGCTAGCTATGCTATTGTGGTTCTGTAAACTACTCGATCAGCTACACATGTCATTCTATCGTCTTATCGTACTTCAAAACTTTCCCTAGCTATCTTAATTTTAAGTGCTACACATAATTATCGTGGATGTAATTTAATTAATGTTACCTAGCTAGAAATATTTTTTATCTTAAAAAACGCTGCCACGGCACTGTTTTTCGGTTGCCGTGGTAGCGTTTTTCCTATGCTTTCAAACTAAGTAATGGCGTGGGAAGGATACGCAATGCCTCTAAGGTTTCTCCATATTTATGTCATGTGGAGAAGTACAAACTCGTAGGTATATATGATATTACCGTTGTGCAAATTTAAGCAACGCCATAGATACCATAAACACTGCTGGCGTAGGGTCCAACGCGACCGCTATATTTTAACACTGGCGCCATATAGGTGGCGTCGAGCTCCTACGTCCGCAAGGCAGTTTTTGGCACGCCATGGCTAGGTTTTTTTGCACTAGTGGGTAGACGACATCGAAACACACGTCACACCCGTCGCGAGATGGGCGCGATGTGACCCCGAGCAACGTTGTTGATCGTGCACAATAGCACCCGCACGACAAGTCGCCCATTGATCAAGTTCAAGATCCTCAGGCACCGCTCCCCGCCACGCCACCCTGCCACCGCGCCCGTGGTACGACAGCAAGATCGCAATGGCGCTCCTGCTGGCTCTACCAGGAGTCAAGCGACGTCGCGTTCTTCGTGATCTAACATGCCCTCGACGGCAACGGAGGCAATGGCACGAGCCCAATTACTGCAGAGCATCCCTCCAGTGGCAGATAAGATGGATGAGTGGGTGATCACCATTGAGAGTTTTATTGGGTTGGTGGAGGCTAATAAGCACCAACTAGCGGAGCCCTCGTGACACCCACAAACAGCGCCAGTAGCCTAGGATGATGGCCCTATAGCAGGCAGTTCACCAACGGTGCAATCACCTCCGCGACATCAACCCTGGCAACAGCATCAATGAACCCAGCAGACAACCGATCCTGATGATGTCTTAATGGCCTCTTCAGACCCACAGACATAGCAAGATCAGTGACAAGTACTATTGGATAGGTGGGCAGAGGATGGTCGTACCGCCATTCAATGTTGCCGAGAGGCACGCCGGCAATCCGACGCGCGTAACGGTCCAGTCGTTGACGAGCCAGCGCCCGCTGTTGGCGGGTACCTACCCTATGAGGTTGGGTGCCTTGCTTTCACGCGTGAGCTGCGGCAAGTTCACTGGCCATCCTTCTATGCATTCAAGCCCGAAGTACCGGAAATGTATGACGACCAGCTGAATCTAGCAGAGTTCCTAGTAATCTACACTATTGCTGTGCAGGGTGCCGGGGAAGAGATGAGAAGATCCTTGCCAATTATTTCCCATTTGTGCTCAAGCCCAATGTGAGATCTTGGTTGATGAACTTGCCGGAGAACTCCATTTCCTCATGGTCAGATCTATGCAATGAGTTCATTGGCGCTTTCACTGGAGACTGGAAAGGCTCCGGACAGCCCAGCGACTTGCAGGTGATCCCACATAGAGAAGGAGAAGATCTGCGTAAGTATACTCAAAGATTCAGCCATATTCACAACAACATACCAGATGTGCACCCCACTGCTGTGATCGATGCATTCCATACAAATGTACGCAATCGCAATGCTAGAGAAGATAAACATGCGACTACCAAAGACTGTCAACGAGCTCTACACGTTGGCGAACAAGTGTGCACATGTTGAGGAAGGAAGAAGGCTTCCTGGGAAAGAGGCTGGCGTCGAAGTTGATTTTGAGGATGATGACACAGCCAGTCCAAAGAAGAAAGGCCGGAGGCGCAACCGAAAGCGCAAAGGCAAGACTATTATGGCCGTAGAAGGGTCAGGCAATTCTAGTCCCGCCAAGAAGACCAATATAGAGAACTCCGGCAAGGAAGCTACTCCGTGTGCTGATTGCTAGGTAGCTATGACAGGCGAGAAGGCCGGCAAGTCTGACGGGCCGTACTGCAAGATTCACCATACCAAGGGTCACGACCTCCAAGAGTGTCGTCAAGTCAAACAGCTGGCCGAGAAACAGAAGGCTGAGTATGAGAAGCGTGACAAGGAGAAGGGCCAGGATGGTACGAGTGGGTCTGGCAAGAAGGGTCTCGGTGGCCGAGGAGGGCGCCACGGCAAAACCAATCAACAAAAAGAGATGTCAGGGGTAGAGAAAGGAAAGAAGGAGATGAAGAGAGAGAAGGGGAGGATGACGACAAATCCAGTGTGCATGAGTTCCAGAAGGCGACGAAAGCCATGGGCATTGACGAGGGTGCATCTTTGCATTCCTCTCGCTGACAACTTAAACAGTGGGCGTGTAGGGTCAATGCGACGGAGCCGATAGCAGATGCCCAAAAGCCCCTCAAGTGGTCCCACACGCCTATCATTTTCGATGCTGAGGACCACCCTGATCGCAGAACAGCGGTCGGGTGTTTGCCATTGTTGGTTTCACCAACAATACAAAACCTCGAGGTCACGAGAATGATAATTGACGGTGGGTCTGGTTTGAACTTGATCTCTCCTGAAGTGATCGAGAAGCTGCAGATCCTTGAGGAAGAGCTCAAGAAAACTGGTACATTCTAAGGAATTAATCCAGGAAGGAGCGAGCCTAAGGGGAAGATCACGCTGCCGGTAACGTTTGGCGGGGAACTGAACTACATGACCGAGAAGATCATGTTCGATGTTGTCAAGATCCCCTTGCCGTTTAATGGAATTCTTGGCCGCCCGACACTAGCCAAGTTCATGGCAGCATCTCATTATGCCTACAACACACTGAAGATGCTAGGGCATATGGGTGTCATCTCCATCAGCTCTGACAAGAAATACGCAGTTATATGTGTTGACAAGCTTTATAGAGATGCACTTGCAGTGGAGACCGTTAAGGATACAGCTCCCGCCAAAGGAAAGAAGGGCAAGAAGCCTGGTAAGACCTCTGGTGAGGATCCCGGGAAGCACGCCCCTTCGGAGTGCTGCGAACCCACTGAAGACTTGCTAGAGAGCTCTGGCGGCAAGAGATCCAAAGCTACCCCGACGGCCACAAAGAAGGTGTCTGCAAAGGAGGATGGAACTAGTGGTACCTTCACCATCAGTGCCACTCTTAACAGTAAATAGGAAAGCGCACTCGTCGCCTTCCTGCGGGCGAATGTAGATGTGTTTACATGGCAACCATTTGACATCCCCGGTTTTCCCAGGGAGGTAATTGAGCACCACCTTGCTGTCTGCCCCCATGGTCGACCCGTCAAGCAGAAGGTCAGGAAGCAAGCTTTGGAACAGCAGCAATTTATTGCTAAGGAAATCAAGAATGTTGAAGCAGTCGGTCTGGTTAGAGGTGTACTACACCCAACTTGGTTGGCGAATCCAGTGGTTGTGTGCAAGGCAAATGGGAAATGGAGACTTTGTATTGATTACACTGATCTCAATAAGGCATGTCCAAAGGATCCTTTCCCCTTGCCGCGTATTGATCAAACCATAGACTCTACTGCTGGCTGTGAGCTGCTATCAGTCCTAGATGCATATTCTAGATACCATCAGATATTCATGGCCAAGGAGGATGAGGAGAAGACCACATTCATTACTCCATGTGGCACATATTGCTTCGTATGTATGCCTTTCGGATTGAAGAGTGCTAGATCAACGTTTACAAGAGCTGTCCAAATTTGTTTTGAGCCGTAGTTACATAAGAACATAGAAGCTTACATGGATGATATAGTGGTCAAGACCAAGGACAAATCGACCCTCATTCAAGATTTAGAAGAAACTTTTGCAAACCTGCGGAGAATCAACATGAAGCTTAACCCTGAGAAATGCGTATCCGGCGTCCCATTCGGCAAACTTCTCGGATTCTTTGTGTCTCAGTGTGGGATAGAAACAAATCTCGACAAGATCAAGGCTATCGAGCAAATTCAAGCACCCAAGACTGTCAAGGATGTGCGGTCTCTTGTCGGCTCTGTTGCCGCTTTGAGTAGGTTCATTTCAAGGTCTACTAAGCGCGCCCTGCCGTTTTTAAAGATATTGAAAAAGGTAGGTCCAGTAAAATGGACTCCGGAAGTGGAGGCTGCGCTGCAAGACCTGAAAAGATACCTAACCTTTGTGCCAACATTAGTTGTGCTTAGGCCCCAGGAGCCGTTGTTGCTGTATTTAGCGGCAACAAACTAGGTGGTCAGTGCTACACTAGTGGCGCAGAGAAGTTGGTGATGAAGAGACAACAGCGACAAGTACATCCCGCAACGAAGCAGAGTCCTCCCCAGGAGATCCCAGTGCTGGCAAGGCTGAAATGGTGCAAACAACCGAAGCTGATCAACAGATAGTAGCGAAGAACAAAGTTGTGGAGCGGCCCATGTACTCTTTAGCTCTCTTCTATAGGGGGCTAGGTCAAGGTATTTTGGTGTGCATAAACTACTTTTTGGCCTCCTCATGGCCTCGAGAAAGCTGCGCCACTACTTCCAAGCACATGAGATCACTGTTGTCACTCGCTTCCCGTTGCAACGTATTCTGAGGAATCCAGAGGCAACTGGCAGGATAGTTGAGTGGGGATTAGAATTGTCGAGTTTTGCACTCAAGTTTGAGAGCACTTCGACCTTTAAGAGCAGAGCATTGGCGGAGTTCATTGCAGAATGGACCCCAACGCAGGATGAAGAAATCCAATAATCAACTCTCTCCAGCAAAGAGGCCGACAAGGAATGGGTCATGTACTTTGACGGCGCCTTCTTGCTGCAAGGCGCCTGTGCCGGAGTGCTACTTATCGCACCCACAAGAGAACACCTCAAGTATGTGGTTCAAATGCACTTTCCCAGGGAGAAGGCAACCAACAACACTGATGAATATGAGGGGCTCCTTGCCGGCCTCAGAATCTTGGTAGAGTTGGGAATCAGAAAGTTGATTGTTCGCAGAGATTCACAGCTCGTTGTGAAGCAAGTGAATAAGGATTACTAGAGCCCGTTGATGGAAGCCTACGTGGGTGAAGTGAGGAAATTGGAGGAGCACTTTGACGGGTTGCAAACAGAGCATATCCCTCGTGCAGAGAACAACATTGCTGATCACCTATCAAAGTGCGCTGCCCAAAAGCTACATGTGGAACCAGGGACTTTTGTACTCCATTTGAACCAACCATCAGTTACTACGTCAACACAAGCCAGAAAAGAGGAGAAAATTGAACACTAACAATTATTTTCCGGCAGATCTTCCTAAAGCCGCCAGCGAGAACATTGTCGTGAACAACAATGCGCTTGACAGTGAGCCGCAGTTCCACATAGAACCTTAGGTTCTCGTTGTTGAGGATGGCACTCCCGGGGCCGCATAAATGCCTTTAGTCCTTGTCGTCGAGCCACACATAGTTCAGTTTCTCCAAATAGGAGAGCTTCCCGATGAGCAAGAACAGGCTAAGAAAGTAGCCCGTCAGTCAAGTACGTACCAGTTTGTGGACAACATTCTGTATAGAAAGAGACCGAATGGAGTGAAATTAAAGTGCATTTGCCGGGAAGATGGAATTAAGTTGTTTGCAGAGATACATGGAGGCATATGTGGCTCTCACATAGGATCAAGAGCCCTTATCGAGAAAGCTTTCCGGCAAGGTTTTTATTGGCCCACAACCCTCCAGGATGCAACTAAGCTAGTAACAAGATGTGAAGCATGTCAGTTTCATTCAAAGAATATAAATCAGCCAGCGCAAGCTATTCAAATGATCCCTCTCTCCTGGCCCTTCTTGGTCTGGGGGCTTGACATACTAGCCCCCTTCCCCCGTGCTGCCTGGGGCTTTGAGTTCTTGTACGTTGCAATCGACTAGGTCACAATGTGGCCTGAGATAGAGCCAATGAGAAAGGTGACTGCACAGTCAGCCATCAAGTTCTTTAAAGGACTAGTTTGCCATTTTGGAACCCCAAACAGAGTCATCAACGATAACGACACACAATTCACGAGCCCCACCTTCATGCAGTATATCCAGAGCCTTGGGAGCAAGGTTTGCATTGCTTCTGTTGCTCATCCAAGAAGCAATGGACAAGTAGAAAGGATGAATGCTGAAGTGTTGCATGGTCTCAAGATGAGAACATTTGACGGGCTGCACAAGTGCGGGAGACGCTGGATTGATGAGTTGCCGGTGGTTCTTTGGTCACTCAGAACGACACCAAATCGAGCTACTGGCCAAACAACCTTCTCCCTGGTCTATGGTGCAGAAGCGGTGCTACCCACAGAACTCATATACGGGTCACCTCGAGTGCTTGCCTTTGTCGAGGTCGAGCAAGAGCAAATCCGGCATGACGACGTCGTGCTCCTTGAGGAAGGTCGTCTTCGGGCTGCTGTGCGAGCTGCATGCCACCAGCAAGCCTTGCGCCGCTACCATAGTCACAAGGTTCATGCTCAAAGCCTTGAGGAAGGTGACCTTGTCCTTCGGCGTGTTCAATCCGCCAAGGGATCAAACAAGTTGACGCCAAAGTGGGAAGGCCCTTATTGGGTAGTACGAGTCACCAGACCTGGCGCAATCCGTCTGGAGATCGAAGATGGCATTCATTTGCAAAACTCGTGGAACATCGAGCATCTTCCCAAGTTCTACCTGTGAGGCGTAGTGGTCGGGCCTCGTCCCGGCAACCCCTTTTGTACAAGCCTAGTCTCAAAGACTTGTAACCCTTTGTACAAAGCCAGGTGCAGACCCTGTGCATATGTGAATAAAGCTAAGTGTTCTGCAATGTTTTATGCATATTTACTTATGTACTAGTGCATAATATGATGTGATTACACTTTGTTTGGATGAAATGGCTAACATACCGCCAAGATCTCCACACTGTCATTTCCTCCTCTTTCTTTTCATAAAGGCAGGAGCATTCCTCGCGTACATGTTTCCCGGGGGGACGATGGCGTACCATTCCAAATGGCGGCGTTTGGCGTCCATTTCATTTCATATGACAAGAAGTACAACAAATAAAGATAAGTTGAGAAACAACTAAAAAATTATTTGTTATATCTGGAATTTTTCCTTGATTAGAGTTTATACATGTATGAGAGACCTGCACACAAAGCAATCTTGCCGTGTTTCATTCGCGCTCTTATCCTTGCCTCGAGTCCACTCGACGGTGTAATTTGCAGGTGTGTTGAGACCGGAAAGTCACCTTGCCGGGTACCTTACTTCCAGCAGGCTGCTAAGGATCAGTCCTTTAAAGCGCTCACGGCAAGTATGCATTCTGGCGGTTTGCAAACTGCGTATGGTATCAGATCTAGATCATACAGGAATAAACAAGGATAAGGGAAATAGTACATAGTTTTCTGAGCACGACAAATGTTGCATATTTGTTAAAAAAGAAAAGTGCTCGTTAATGTTTTCTCCAGCCCTTTCTTTCCAGGGTTTAAATTGAGTGCAGCCCGGGGCAAAAGGGGAGCCTAGGCGAACCGCTCCCGGCAACCCATCCCGTCGGCGCTCAGCTGCAGATGATGGTGCTGCTAGTACTCAGCTAGTGATGATGGTGATGCCGACGTTCAGCTGGAGTTCGAGTCACCATCTTCGGACTTGACGACCGGGGACTCGCCGCTGTAGTCTTCACCATCAGCCTCCTCATCGCTGTCGCTCGAGGATTTGCGTTGCTCGAGCTCTTCGCGTAGCACTATAGGCGAGCGCTTGAAGCCCTGAAGAGCTTCACGGAGAGCGTATCGGACTCAACCAACTTGAAGTGGAGGAGATGCGCCTCCGCCAGAGCGGGCGCGAGCGAAGGATTTGCACCCGTGGGTGAGGTACATGATGTCACTGGCGGGGAACTCGACGTTCACCCGAACGGCGCCATTGCAGCCGCCATTCATGCGCTGCCACAGACCGAGCGGCTGGTCCATGTCCATTACCCTTGCGAAGGGGCGAGGGAGCCGCAGCCAGCTTCGTGGTGGATCATGCAGCTCTACAACGAACTCGAGCTCTGTGTCAACCGTGTGGCCTTCGGGGGGGGGGGGGGGCGGATCAGCTAGAGGAGGAGCAACCAGTGCCCCTGTCCGGCCTCCTCGACAACGAGCGCCTTGTCATCCTCGGCCTCGACCTACGGCCCCACCCCGCGCACTGGAGCCAGCCTCCGTGGCCGCGGCTAAAGCAAGGGCGTGTTGCCGAGGAGAAGCTCTCGCTGCCGCGGTGGAAGCACGATCCCGGCCTCTTCCTCTATCCATGGTGGTGGCAAACGCAAGAAAAATGGAGAAGGGAGAGGTAGATGAGCATCGCCTCCTACGAATCCCCTCCTTTTATAGGGAGAGGCGTAGGGGCTAGCTCTCCACTATCCTAGGGCAACCGCCCTGCTCCACCAATCTCATGCCCTACATTTCTGGCAGGTGCTTTACTCCACCAACCTCCCAGTCTCGCCAATCCGGCGTTCTGCTCCTCTGTTCGAAGCACTATCGCAATGATCGCCCTTCTGCACCAATCCCACATCTCGCGCCTAATCAGCATCATGGGAGGAACTGCAGTAAAAGGAGGGAGTGATGACAGAAATGGCAGTTACCTCAAGCCACGCATGATCGTGGGCCTGCCAGGCTGAGTGTGGTGGCAACACGCGTATGTATGCGCCCCTAGTTTCTGTCACGAGTGGTGAAGGCCACCTAGATGACAAGAATACCAGAGGAAGGCTGGGGGCTAGCTCAAAATCAGATTAATGAAGAAGCAAAGAAGATCTCAAGACACAAACATCATTCCAATGAAATCAACACTACTTGTCTGCGCATTGTTTGGGCCTTGCCCAACGATGCCCGGCAACACATATGGCCTAGGGCCGGGGGCTCCTGTCGGTGTATTAAACATGGGTGTATAATAAGTTAATAACCTGACCTATACACAGAAAAGTGGTAGCTTCCCAGCCAGACCAAACTTTCTGTGAAGGTTCTTGGTTCAGAGAAACGACTCTTTGGAAGACCACGAATCGCATAAAGAAGACCAACAAAGAGAACAAGGCAAACATCAAGACAGAACACTGGAAGCAACCTTCATCGGCAAGATCGAGCCGGCAAGGCGAAGACCTCGCAAGCCCCGTGGCTAGCAGACCCCCGCTAACTACCAGCGCTCCACCTCACCAGCCAGCTGGTCGTTGATCGGTGAGGTGTCGAGCCCGCAGGCAATAAGGTGGAGTTCGCCGGCATGTGTCAGCACACTGGAGAGAAGATTACCTTTATCGACACCTGTCCAAATGGCGTGACAAGCTAATAGAAGTTAGTTAGGCAAGTGGTGTTGTATCCTTGATGGCGCTTCTCCTCCTCATGACATCCAGTGATGCATTAAATGCTTCTTGTCCTAGCTAGCAGAGTTAGGTATGATAGCATTGTATGCTATCTAATCATTGTGTAGTTGTCGGCGCTCTGGGAACCGGGGTACCCAGACTTGCCTGCCTGCGGCCCACGGCGTGGCTTCATCAGCGGCCTGGTATGGCCCTTCTCTAGCATCGACAACACAAGACCCTCACGAGGCGGACGACGCCAAGACCTCCGGAGGGAGCGGCTTCCCCAGGCCGGCTCCTGAGGAGCGGAGATTTCCATGCGAGCCCCACCTCGTGAGGTTCAGATGACACAAGCCATGACGACCAAGGCTAGGCGGGCGCCAGTAGGTGCAATACAGCATGTTTCCTCTTCGGTGCTAAGGAAGCAAGCGCAGACGCAGAGTCCCAAGGAATCAGCCAAAGGTTTCCATTCCCGTGCTACAAGACCAGGAAGGCAGGATGGAGGTCATCACCGAGCCCACCACAACGTCATGACCAGAAGCTTTGCAGGGGAAGACCACCTTTCATCAGGATAAGATGTACTACTTGTCTCCCTTCAAAACTTGGTCGTTGTGGGATCCCTTCCCGCCTTAATTTTTGGGGGAAGAGGACTGAGGCCACTATAAATATAGCTAGGCCACTACCATATGAGGGGACGAGACCTAGAGCATCCTCACCAGCTCACACCAGCACAAGAACACTCCTCTTGAGGTTGTTCTCCCTCTGTACTAGTTCATCCTCAGCCCACCACGAGGCCAATCCACCACAAAGCAGGAGTAGGGTTTTACACCACAAGGTGGCCCGAACCTGGGTAAACTGCTGAGTCCCTTTCCTTTCCTATTCATTGAGCTAGGCGGTGAGATCGACGAGTCGGTAGGCTGGGGAGATTGAGTTCTTCGCACGCACCCCAAAGTTCTAACCTTTCTTGGGTCTGCGGAGCCCTGAATCCGACATTTGGCGCGCCAGGTAGGGGTGCGTCGGAGCCTCTCTTTCGCCGACCGATTCGCCGCCGTTCCACCATTCACATGGCCGACGCTCGCCGAGTTCGCGCTGACCGCTGGGCTGCTCTCGCCGCTCGTGTTGCCCAAATCGCACCTGTGGGCAACGGCGCCCCCCGCCGTTCCCCGTCGCCTGCGGCAAACGCTGCCACCGGCTCCGCAGCCCACGAGCAGCAGGCTTCGTCGCTACATCCCTCTGTACGGTGCGACGGGCGCACCGCCACCCCGTCACTGACTCCAGCGGCTGCTTCATCCTCCCATGCCCATCGCAGCCTGGCGAACACGCAGGCGGAGTTGCTCATGGCGCGCGAGCTTCTGCGCTATCCCCCGACCGACGACCTCTACGAAGACTGGCTGGACCACATCACCGAGCTCGTTAGCGCCACCTGAGAGACCCCTGCTTCGTCTCGCTTGCTGCCTCCGCAGCCACCTCTTGCGGGCGACGTGGCCCACGGTGCGCCTCCTCCACCTCCCAGGCAAGAAGTCGCCCTCGAGCCAAGGCGTGAGGCTCCTCAGCGAGACCCGCCGTGCAGGGCACCGGCGCGCGACCAAGAAAGCTGCCAAGTGGTGCAGCGTCCCCAAGGAGAGGCGCGCGCGCTCCTAGCGCCCCCATGTCAAGACCGCGTGCTGCTTGAGGCGGCGGTGCGCGAGCGCCAAGTCCAGGCTCCCCCTCTGCGGCGTTCTCCCGTGGGCACGACGGGTTGCCGTGCGTTCACCCCGGAGCTGCGTGGCATCGTCTGGCTAGGGAAGTTCAAGCAAGACCTGCCTACACGTTACAACGGCACCCCCGACCCTGCAGAGTTCCTCCAGCTCTACGAGCTGAGCATTGAGGTGGCCAACGGCGACGAGAAGGTTATGGCGAACTGGTTTCCCATGGCCCTCAAGGACGGTGCGTGCTCATAGCTCCCGAACCTCCACGCTGGATCGATCTCTTCATGGGATGAGATGCGGGAGTGCTTCATCGCCAACTTCCAGGGCACTCGAGACCGCGCTCCGGCTGTAGGCGACCTGCGGCGCATCAAGCAACAGCCTGGGGAGACCTTGCACAAGTACATCCAGCGCTTCACCAACGTTCGCCTCAAGATTCCCAAGGTGACAAATGAGGCCATGATTTCCGCGTTGACTGATGGCGTCCAGGAAGTCAAGATGAAGGAAGAGCTGGCCATGCCCGAGGACCTGTGCTCGGCTTTGGAAATGTTTAACATGGCAGCCAGATGCGCGAGGGCCGAGGAAGGTCGTCTGACCCTCCTCAAGCTCCCAGAAGCTGACCCAGAAGACAAGAAGGCCAAGGCCAAGGACGTGAAGCGCAAGGGGCCAGCTGTGCTCGCGGCTGAACCTGAGATGAAGAGCGGCTGCGACTACCCGGAGTCCTCCAAGGGCAGTCGTCCGTTCTGCATCGTCCATAATGTGCACAGCCACAACACCAACGACTGCCAAGAGCTCAGGGCCATCCGGGACGGGCGCCTTGGCTGCCGCCCTGAGCGCAATGACCGCGGCTACGGCCATGGAGGAGGCCGAGGTGGCGGACGCTGGGACAACCGCGACCCCCGCCAGGACTGGCGCGACCAGCCCCATGAGGATCGCTGGCAGGGCCAGCCTCGTGAGGACCGCCCTCAGGGCAACGCCGGTCTTCCTCCGCTGCCGCCATCGCCAAGGAGGAATGATAACCACCACCAAGATGATGGGGCTGGGGGCTTCCAAGAGCCTCGTGCCATGGCTTGCATCCTGGGCGGCGCTCAGGCTCCCGCCTCTCACCGCATCTTCAAGCAGTTTGCTCGTGAGGTGAACGCGGCCCTCCCCAAGCTCGAGGCGACGCGTCCACTCAGGTGGTCCAAGTACGCCATCACCTTCGACTCTACTGACGAGCTCAAGTGCGCGGCCGCTGCCGGGGCGCTCCCAATGCTCTGCTCTCCTACCATTAGCAACGTCCTCGTCACCAAGACACTCATTGATGGCGGTGCGGGACTCAATGTCCTCTCCGTCGAGACGTTCGACAGACTCCAGGTGCCGTATGACTAGCTTCAGCCTACCAAGCCCTTCTCAGGAGTAACCGACGGCTCCACCACCCCGATAGGGCAGATCCACCTCCCTATCACCTTTGGCAAGCGCGACAACTACCGCACTGAGCTCATCGACTTCGATGTCGCCCACATCCGCCTCCCGTACAATGCCATCCTCGGGTATCCAGCCCTGGCCAAGTTCATGGCCGCCACTCACCACGGCTACAATGTCCTCAAGATGCCAGGGAGCGGCGGCATCATCACGGTCGCCTACGACGAGAAGGATGTGGTGTGCTCCCTCAAGTGCGCCTACCAGGCAGCAGCGATCGAGAACCCAGATGATGAGGGCGCCGCCTACCCTCCCGAGGCCGTTCCCAAGAAGAAGAAGAAGCAGCTGCTCCGCCTGGGACCCCAGGAGGATGGGGCGCCCGACGATCGTGCCTCAGGACCTGCGCCCACTGACGGGCGCCTTCCCCTCTCGCATAGTAAGGCGCGCCTGGCACCCCTCTCAGGCTGGGGTCGGGAGCTCTCCTCTGGAGGGCCTCAGACCTGGCCAGCGTCACGAGGGAGGCGTTCGGGCACCATGTGGAGGCGTGCTTCAACGCGCGCTTCCGCCTGAAGAGCGCAGGGCGCGAGGCGCCAGGCGCTCAGGAGTTCATCACCAAGGCGACTGAGGATCTTCAGGAGGCGAGGGCCATGCGAGGCGAGCGTCGTCCCGCACCACCAGGCGCGACTCCCTCCCCTAACGAGGGCAGCGGGCTGCGCATCTGTGTCAACATCCCAAGGCTCAACCGGGCCACGTCTCAGGAGCTCTACTGGCCGTCCAACGTGGGCTGGTGCGAGGGCCCCCCTTGCATGCCTTTTAGTTTGCTGAACCAGGCTGCCACGCACCAGCGCCACATGCGGAGCGTCCTGGCGGCTCATGAGGCCAGGCACCAGGTGATCCTGTTGGAGGAGGCACCGGACCCTCGCCAGCCCCACGGGCCACTGGGGCCTCATGAGGCTCAGGACCTGGACGGCTTGTGAGGAACGACTTCTGCGGCTCCCGTCTTCAGCTACTCCAACACTTCTTCAGCGACGGTGCCAGGTGACATTTTTCAGTTTGTTCAGTTTGGGGTGCCCCTCGGGCTGCATTATCCCCAAGCCATGTGGGTCCGTCCCAATGGCATGTATCGTTCTTTGCATCTATCAGAGCTGGCCTTACCTCTTCATGAGTTGCTTTATGATTATCACCTGTCTGTCCGGTGTTTCCTTGCCATGAACGTCGTGCGCCCCTGCGAACCCGCCCACGACCGCCTCGTGATTAAGGACTGGCACGGCGTCTGTGCTTGGGTCCGTCCCTGCAGCGTTGCTAAATCCAAGTGGCTAAGCTCTGGCTCGCGGGCCAGCTCCCGTGCACGTCACCTCCCATGGTCCTTGGTGCCTTGTTCTCGCATCAGCTAATTGGGAGCGGATAAGTTAGGGCGCGCGACCCGGTGCCTCGCCGCCGCGGGAGCCACCCGCCGGTTGTCTTTCATAAGGACCTTCGCATGAGAAGACTGGGCACGGTGTCTATGCTCAGGTTCGTCCCTGCAGCATCGACAAACCCAATGGCTGAGCTCTGTCTGGCAGGCCGGCCCCGTACACGTTTGTAACACCCTGGATTTTGCCCATTTTCTTTTTCTTTTGATTTTGGTCCAGATTCGCTTTTCTGTGGCTTAGTAGTCTTGAAACCTGGAGGAATCACTCTTGATTCCTCTTCCCAAGTGGCTTGCCAACTTCAAAATTGTCCCAAGATCATGCCATTTCCATCTTGGACCAATCCCAATATTCTTTTTCTTGGGAATATTCCTTTTCCTATTAAAGGAATAACCCTGTCTGTCCCGGGTTGTGAAGCAACCCACATTTCCATCATTCCAAAGATTCCCAAATAATTCTCATAAATACTTTGAGACATATCTTCCACAAATATGTCCAAACCCTTCCTTGCCATGTTCAAAACTCTTTCACAAATATTCCTTTTCTGATTCTGCCCAAGCTGGCAGTTTGTGAAGCAAATACCCTTTATATTTTCTTGCTTGCTCTCAAAGATTTTGGGCATTCTTTCCTATCCATATCATTGCCACATGCCAAAATTCAACTTCATTAGGCTATTAAATCCCCCTTGGCTAATTTCCAAAGTTTCTGGTCAACTGGAATCTTTGTGAAGCAAGTGCTGGCTAGGAGTATCCAAATGAGTTGAAATTTTGCAAGCATCTTTATATGCTCTAATCCTGACTCTCCACCAAGTTTCAACCCTATCCAATCATCTATGTGAGCACAGCATCAAATCTTATCTTCTGGTTAGATTTTTCACATTGTGAAGCAACTATATTTTCTATTGCTCCATAATTGCTGAAAATTTACCAGAGCATTCTCCTACCCATATAACCTATCTCCACAAAATTTGGGCTCATTTCATATTCCCAATAATCCCCTAGAATTTTTCTAAGATTCTGGTCACAGAGGATATCTGTGAAGGAAGTACTATTTTGGCATGTCCAAATGGTATGAAAATTTTACAGTGTCTTCATTTGATCAAATCATTCATCTCCTCCAAATTTCAGCTCAATCCAAGCAAGTATGTGAGTGCCACTTCATATTTTGCATTTATGTCCAGTAGAGCCCATTGAACTGCAAGTGCTATTTATCTTCATCCATATGAGCTGCAAATTTGCAGAGATGATCACCCTAGTATGGGATCACCCTCAGCCAAAAACCAGAGTCTATCCCCTGCTCAACCTCTCTCATATCATTTCAAGCACCTTGCTATTCCTGTGGTTGCCAGCAAGCTTTAGTCACCTACTTGACCACTATTGTTGTTCCTTTGCATTTTGGCACTTACCAAACTCTGATACACCGCGTTGACAAGGCCTGGAAGTGTCTGGGTGCCGCGGACGCATGGTGCCGGTGGTGACCACGACTCTAGTCGGCAGCCACAGTGCTCTGTGCACTGGTTCCTTCGGGAGGCCACCTCCGGCCAGTCCCAGCTCGTCCGCAAGCGTCAGAGAGCTCCCCACCGCACATGTGTGCCCTCTAGACCCCTCTCCCTTTCGTCTCCTAGCCTGTGGCCGGCCTCGACGTCCTGTTGCGACGCGGTTGCGGCGCCGCCGTCTCGGAGCTTCGGCCACTGTCGCGAGACCCCTCTCCCTGTGGCTATAAATAGCCTAGCCGTGCTCTGGCGCATCCCATCCACCGCTCCCCTGCCTCCCTAACCCATCGGAGCCCCTCTTTCCCCTCCTCTATCCACCACGGTGCTCGCCGAAGCTCGAGCAAATCCGGCCATCCCGAGCTCCTCCCTCTACTTTTCCACCAACAGGGGACCACTCCCACGCCGGCGCACCGCTCCACCACCCCAACTTCTTGCCGGAGTGCCCCTGGCCGCGCATACCCAAGACCAGCGCCGCCGCCCCTGTCCTTTGTTGCCGAGCCGCCGTGGCTACGGCCCTCCTCGGCGTCCGTACCCGGGCCAGGCTAGTGCAGCGTCCTTCCCCGAGTCTGCTGGTGCCCGCGCCCTCGCCGGGGACGGCCTGAGTCGCCGGAGCCGGCGCCGGACTCGCCTCTGCCTCATCTCTTCCCTATTCTGATCGGGGGGAAGGAGATCAGGAGGAGAGAGAGAGAGAGAGAGGTGGCGTGGGACCCACATGGCAGCGATACAGAGCCGGCCCAGTCAGCATAAGTGGAGGTGCCCGGCGCTGAATGAGTTTTCCCCACTGAGGAAACGTATTCCCTAAAAGTGCGCGACCAGCCGCTCTGCCCAGGGACCCAGATGCAATTATTTATTTTGCAGATAGGTCCCTGATAGAAAAGCCTTTGCAACTTTGTAACCGTGACTCCGATCGAGGTGATTCCAAAGCCCACGTCTTCGTCTCGTCGAGCCTGTTCTGTTGGTATCATTTTCACTATGTGGTCCCACTATGAAAATGACCATTTTGCCCTTGCCCGTAAATGGCCCCTTCCGGGAGAGAACTGTTTCCGGCAGTCAACTCTGCGGACTCTCCGCACTTCTTCCCGATGGTTCCTTCAAGCCCAGGCAAGCCACAACTCTCATCTGCATAATTGCATTGCAATGTCATAGTTTAACTATTCACTTTAACAGCAAGTATGAGTTATTTGCGTAATGAATTGGTTTATACAATGCTTGAGTAAATGCTTGGATAGGTGACTACAATGTTGAATACCAGATTATTAGTGACTAGTAATTTACCTACTTGTTGATACTATGATATTGAAATCACTGTCTATGATTATTTTGGATTTCATCCGGCAGTTCGTGGAGATGAGTTAATAGCAGTGGCTTAAGTATAATGGTTATCGGAGTGTCAGCCATGACAGAAATACTATTCAAAGATTAGATACTTCATGGTTGATCCGGAGTCACCTGTCCGGACTTATCCGTGCAGCCACATTTGCCGGTATGGGACGGCCTTGACTTGGTCAGATCGCGTGCTCTTTCACCGGTACCACCCGACAGGGAAGGTTATGTGTGCGCGCTACCCTGGCCCGGTAGGCGGCGATAACCTTGTGAGCCCTGTTGAGTTATATGGTACCAGGTCCCCGTTTGGGACAGTTTGTTAGCCACGACGGTGGCAGGTGTCACGCGGTGACACAGGGGCCACCCAGGGCAGGACTCCGGGGGAGGATGGTTGCCGGTGGTACGATGGGAGAGTCACGGGTCAGGCGGGTTTCGTTGGAGCAACGCTGGTCCACCCGAATGGGATCATGAGGTCAGGTGCTCCATGGTGTGGGTAAAGTGCGCAACCTCTGCAAAGTGTAAAAATCTATTCGAATAGCCATGTCCATGGTATTGGACAGTCCGTCCAGACCTCTTTAGATGGTCAACCATAGTAGTGATAATGATGGAAGAACTCGTCGTAAGATCAGAAGTACTCGGTGGATCGAGAGTATTCTGAGGGTTGTGAGGCAACCCGGAAGAGAGTAAGATTGCCATACTTGTGTTGCAGATGGTATCAGGTATATGATATGTCAGCCATGGGATGGCAATGGGATGAGTGGTCGGATGACCACATGATTGGGATTGGACTTGGAACAGATTCGGATTGGATCCTGAGGTTATTCGGAGTATGAATTAAACTACTTAATGTGTTCTACCTTTCTGCACATACTTCAGTATCTATTTTGCGATGATGTTGTCTTGCTTTAATGCTGATGTTTGCTGTGAGCTTGCGAGTACATTCAAAGTACTCACCTGGCATGTCATGCCAGTTTGCAGGTCATGCTGTGATTGCTTGCTTATCGAGGATCCCGAGTTTGCGACCTAGGATACGCGTTCTAGCCAGAGTCCCTGTGGGGTGGAGTCCATCACCGCCGTCGCTGTTCTGCTGCCGAGAGTGTTACTCCGCTGTTAGCATAGAGCTACCCCGGGCAGGCGTAGTGTCGCCGTGCCGATGTAATCCTTGTACCCGTTGTAACCATATCCATTGTAATAAAGAGCTAATTTGTTCTATGCCAACAATGCCGTATTCCAGAGGACTTGTCCCTGGGCTGGAATACGGGGCGTTCCGGTCTTCTCTGAGCCGGGGTACCACAACGTCACCTCCTGGGGTCGTTGGTGTTTGGCCTTCTCATGTGATATCCTCAGGAGATTCACTCGGCACAGGCTACCTAACCATCTCATAGGACCCTTGCAAGTGTTCCGAACCAAATTTAGGCGCAACCCGCCTTGAGGTAGGGCCTCGTGAGTCCTGCGCTGGCTCACGAGTGCCCACATACACCTCCTCTAGTCCTGCTGTGCAAGCCACGTGGCAGGACGGGGCTGTACATGCCCTGGAGTCTCCCCTCAGAGGGGGCTCCCACCCACGAACCAGTGGAAGCCTCATGCTCCGCGCTGGCTGACGACACGGTCGAGGAGCGGCTTTGCCCGTGCAAGAGCGGAAGCACCATGCTCCGCGCTGGTGAATAAACAACTGAGGGCAACCTAGCGGCTGCAGTAACCTCAGGAGAGCCACCAGGCTCGCCGCTCAGCCTCACCGCGCTGCTTTCCCTCAGGAAGGTAGCACGAGGGGCTGGGCACGGGGGCTACGCTCAGGCCACGCCTGGTGTATGCCACCTCACCAGGTCCCTCGGACCTGGTCTTCTCGCGTCCCTCCCGAGCAAAAGCCCGGTGAGCAAAGGTATGGAGAGCTGTTCGTATGTCAAGGGGGACCCCTGAGCATTGCGACTCAGGGGCCTCACTGGTCACGTAGCCCCTCACCCCTTGGTCTCGTCCTGGTGATCTGGACGACCCAACGGGGGCTGAGGTATGCGCGAGGCCGTGCCCTGCCGATGCAGAACACTAAAGCTTACACTCGCATCTCCTTCCTGAGGGCTGTTTGTATGTCAAGGGGGACCCCTGAGCATCGTGACTTAGGGGCCTCACTAGTCACGTAGCCCCTCACCCCTTCGTCTCGTCCTGGTGATCCGGACGGCCCAACGGTGGCTGAGGTATGCGCAGGGCCTGGCCCTGCCGACGCAGAACACTAAGGCAAACGGAAAGGAAATCGTGAAATCCTAGCAAATTATTACAAAACATATTGTCTCTTAGAAACTTAAAGAAGAAGTTCTCAAGCCTCCACGAGGCACGGAGAATATTGCAGGGATAAAATAGGAGGAAGCGCCTTCGAACCTCCTCTTCAGCCTTGGATGCCACTGTCGCTTGCCCGGGGAGGCCCGTCGTCGACAACGTTCCCGCCGTCTTCACCATTGGCTACGTCCGTCGCAGTAACGGGGTCGACACAGAGGAACTTCTGGAGCATGGCCTCCACCTGCTTCCCCACGGCTTCAGCAGCAGCATCTTGGAATTCAGGGGCCACGGGTTCAAGCAGCGCGCCAAGATCGAAGCTCGGGTCCCGGAGGTGGAGGTGGCTGAATATGCGCGTCGCGGCCGAGGTGAAAAGCGCGCGAGCTTCCGCTTCCACCAGGGGGACCAACCTGGCGACGATACCCTCGAGCGTCGTGGCAAGCTTGGGGAGCAGCCCGGTAGGGCCCTCCGCCGGACTAGCCAGCGGTCCCTCGTACCCTTCCTCGTAAAGGGACTGCAGGGTTGTGCAGGTGTCGGCGTCCTAGGACCGGGGGTGCCCAGACTTGCCTACCTGCGGCCCATGGCGTAGCTGCATCGACGGCCTGGTATGGCCCAGCTTCAGCAACAACAACTCAAGACCCTCGTGAGGGGCCAAGCCTCGCGAGGCGGACGACACCAAGACCTCCGCGAGGGGCGGTCTCCCCAGGCTGGCTCCCGACGAGTGGAGATATCAATGCAAGCCGCACCTCGCGAGGTTCACCTAACGTGAGCCATGACGACCAAGACCAGGCGGGCGCCAGCGGGCGCACTGTAGCAGTTTCCTCTTTGGTGCCAAGGAGGCAAGCGCAGGCGCAGAGTCCCGAGGAATCAAGCAAAGGTTTCCATATCGGTGCAACAAGACCAGGACCGCCAGGACGGAGGTCATCGCGGAGCCCACTGCAGCGTCACCGCCAGAGGCTTTTGCAGGCAAAGACTACTTTTGTCAGGATAACTTTTACTAGTTGTCTCCCTTCGAATTTGGCCGTTGTGGGATCCCTTCCCGCCTATATTTGGGAAGAGGACCAAGGCCACTATAAATAGGACTTAGCCACCACCATAGGGGGCTGGCTGGACCTTAACCTCCACCTTGAACGGGAGGGGAGCTGGATCAGATCCATTCCACCCTGACCACCTCACCAGCTTATCGAGCTCAAGAACACCTCACCTCCTGAGGTCGTTCCATCATTGTACTAGTTCATCCTCAGCCCTTCGAGGCAATCCACCACAAACCTGGAGTAGGGTATTACACCGCAAGGTGGCCTGAACCATGATAAACTGTTGTGTCTCTTGTCCCTTGGGTTCGTCGAGCGAGGCCGTGGAATCATTGAGCAGGCAGACTGGGGAGGGAGAGTTCTTCACACGCACCCCAGAGTTTGAACCTCTCAAGGGTCTGCGGAACCCCGAATCCGACATTTGGCGCGCCAGGTAGGGGTGCGTCGGAGCCTTTCTCCCATCGGCCGACCCGCTGCTGCTCCACCGCTTCCATGGCTGACGCCCATCGAGCCCGTGCTAAGCGTCGAGCCGCCCTCACCGCTTGTGTCGCCCAGACGGTGCCCGTCGGCGGGCCTCCCCGTCGTTCTCCATCGCCTGCTACTAATGCCGCCACCGGCCCGGCGGGGCACGAGCAGCAAGCTTCGTCGCTGCACCCCTCCGTGCGGCGTGATGGGCGCACGGCCACTCCGTCGCTGACTCCGGCTGGTTCAGCGTCTCATGCTCGTCGCGGGCCGGCGGATGCGCAAGCTGCGTTGCTCATGGCGCGCGAGCTCTTGCGCTACCGCCCCATCAACGACTTCTACGAGGATTGGCTTGAGCGCATCACCGAGTTTGTCAGCGCCGCAGGGGGCTCGCCTGCGCCGTCTCTCTCGCTGCCTCGCCCGCCACCTGCCGCGGGTGACGTAGCCCACGGAGCGCCTCCACCACCTCCCTGTCAAGACATCGCCCTCGCACCAAGGCGCGCGGCCCCACGGCTTGACCTGCCGCGCAGGGCGCCCGCGCGTGAAGAAGCAAGCTGCCAGGAGGTCCAACGGCCGCAAGAGGATGCCCCTGCACTCCCAGCACCCCCACGCCAAGAACGCGCGCCGCCTGTGGTGGTGGCGCGTGAGCGCCAAGATCAAGCTCCACCTCCACGTCGGGCTCCCGTAACCACCATGGGCTGCCGAGCCTTCACTCCAGAGCTACGCAGCGTCGTCTGGCCGAGGAAGTTCAAGCCCGACCTGCCTCCACGCTACGACGGCACCCCCGACCCCATTGAGTTCCTGCAACTCTACGAGCTGAGCATCGAGGCGGCCAGCGGCGACGAGAAGGTCATGGCGAACTGGTTCCCCATGGCTCTCAAGGATGGTGCGCGCTCATGGCTCCTCAACCTGCCCGCAGGATCAATCTCCTTCTGGGGCGAGATGAGTGAGCGTTTCATCGCCAACTTCTAGGGCACCCGCGACCGCCCGCCTACCGCGGGCGACCTGCGACGCATCAAGCAGCAGCCAGGGGAAACCCTGCAGAAGTACATCCAGCACTTCAACAGCGTCCGTCTCAAGATCACCAAGGTGTCGGACGAGGCCATCATCTCAGCATTCTCTGATGGTGTCCGCGATGTCAAGATGAAGGAGGAGCTCGCCATACACGAAGACCTGTGCACGACTCTGGAGATGTTCAACATGGCGACCAAGTGCGCGAGAGCTAAGGAGGGACGCTTCTCCCTCCTCGAGCTCCCAGCGGCCGACCCAGAAGACAAGAAGGCCAAGGCCAAGGACATGAAACGCAAGGGGGCGGCCGTGCTTGTGGCTGAACCAGAGATGAAGCGCGGCTGCGACCACCCAGAGTCATCCAAGGGCAGCCGTCCATTCTGCGTCTTCCACAACATACACAGCCACAACACCAATGACTGCCATGAGCTCAGGGCCATCCGCGACAGGCGCCTCGGTCGACGCCCTGAGCGCAATGATCAAGGCTACAGCCACGGAGGAGGCCGAGGCGGAGGACGCTGGGACGACCGCGAGCGTCGCCAGGAGTGGTGTGACCAGCCTCGTGAGGACCGCTGGCAGGGCCAGCCTTGCGAGGGCGCCTGGAGAGATCAGCCTCCTGAGGACCGTCCTCAGGGCAACACCGGCCTCCCTTCGCTGCCACCGCCACCAAGAAGGAATGACCACCACCACCACCAGGATGAGGGGGCTGGGGGCTTCCAGGAGCCTCACGCCGTCGCTTGCATCCTGGGCGGTGCTCAGGCCCCAGCCTCCCAGCGCATCTTCAAGCAATTCGCCCGTGAGGTGAACGCGGCTCTCCCCAGGCTCAAGGCCACATGCCCGCTCAGGTGGTCCAGGTGTATCATCACCTTCAGCTCGTCAGACCAGCTCAAGTGTGCGGCAACCGCCGGCGCCCTCCCGATGCTCTGCTCTCCCGTCATTCGCAACGTCCTCCTCACCAAGACCCTCATTGATGGTGGTGCAGGGCTCAATGTCCTTTCCATCGAAACATTCGATCGCCTCCAAGTGCCCTATGATCAGCTGCAGCCCACCAAGCCCTTGTCAAGAGTGACCGATGGCTCCACCACCCCGATAGGGCAGATCCGCCTCCCTGTCACCTTCGGCCAGCGCGACAACTACCGCACCGAGCTCATCGACTTCGACGTCGCCCACATCCGCCTTCCGTATAATGCCATCCTTGGGTACCCAGCCCTGGGCAAGTTCATGGCGGTGACTCATCATGGCTACAATGTCCTCAAGATGCCAGGGAACCGCGACATCATCACGATCGCCTGCGAGGAAAAGGACGCGGTGTGCTCTCTCGAGCGCGCCTACCAGGCCGCGGCGGTTGAGGACCCAGACAACGAAGGCACCATCTACCCTCCTAAGGCTATCCCCAAGAAGAAGAAACAGCTGCTCCGCCAAGAGCCTTAGGAGAACGGCGTCTCCACCGGCACCACCTCAGGACCAGCGTCCTCGGATGGGGCGCCCCCCTCTCTCGCATAGGAAGGCGCGCCTGACACCCCTCTCAGGCTGGGCTCGAGGGCTCTCCTCTGGAGGGCCCCTAAACTAGCCAACGTCATGAGGGAGGCACTCGGGCACCACGTGGAGGCGTGCTTCAGCGCGCGCTTCCGCCAAGTGGGCACAAGGCACGAGGCGCCTGGTGCTCAGGAGTTCGTCATCAAGGCAACCGAGGAGCTTCAAGAGGCAAGAGCCATGCGCGGCGACCGCCGCCCGCCACCTGGCTCGGCTCCTTGTCCTGGCGAGGACAGTGAGCTGCGCGTCTGCATCGACTACCTCGGGCTCAACAGGGCTGCGTCTCAGGAGCGCTTCTGGCCATCGCGTGTTGGTCGGTGTGAGGGCCCCCCTCACAGCTACGTTGGCATGCCGTACGGCCTGCCGAACGCGGCTGTCACCTTCCAGCGCCACCTGTGGCACGTCCTAGCGGCTCAGGAGACTAGGCACCAGGCGGTCCTGGTGGAGATGGCGACGGTTCTCCGTGAGCCCCCTGAGCCTCCAGAGCCTCTCGAGGTTCAGGACCCAGGCGACTCGTGAGGAGCGACTTCTTCAACACACATCTTCAGCTACTCCAACATCTCTTCTGCAACGGTACCAGGTGACATTTTCCAGTTTATTCAGTTGGGGGCGCCCCTCGGGCAGCATTATCCCCAGATCGCGTGGGCCTGTCCCTGTGACATGTACTCTTTTGCATCTTGATTCACTCCGTTGGGGGCACCCCTCGGGCTGCATCATCCCCAAGCCGTGTGGGTCCGTCCCTGTGGCATGTATCACTTTGCATCTATCAGAACTAGCCTTATTCTTGCCATCGGTCGGTTTATGATTATCATCTACCTGTCCGGTACTTCGTTGCCATGAACGTCGTATGCCCTTGCAAGCCCACCCACGACCGCCTCATGATTAAGGGCTGGCACGGCGTCTGTGCTCGGGTCCGTCCCTGCAGCGTTGCTAAACCCAAGAGACTGAGCTCTGGCTCATGGGCCAGCTCCCGTGTACATCACCTCCCATGGTCCTTGGTGCCTTTTCCTCGAATGAGCTAATCACGGGCGGATGAGTGATGGCGCGTGACACGGTGCCTCGTCACCACATGAGCCGCGCGCCGACTATCTTTCTTCAGGACATCCGCATGAGAAGACTGGGTACGGCGTCTGTGTTCGGGTCCGTCCCTACAGCGTCGATAAACCCAACGGCTGAGCTCTGTCTGGCGGGCCGGCCCCGTTCATGTCACCTCCTGGGGCTGTTGGTGCTTGGCCTTCTCTTGTGGTAACCTCAGGAGATTCACTCGGCGCAGGTTGCCTAACCATCTCGCAGGATCATTACAAGTGCTCTCAATCAAGACCAGGCACAACCCGCCTTGAGGTAGGGCCCCGTGAGTCCCGCGCTGGCTCACGGGTGCCCAGACACACCTCTTCTAGCCCTGCCGTGCAAGCCACATGTCAGGGCGGGGCTGTACACGCCCTGGGGGCTCTCCTCAGATGGAGCCCCCTCCCACGTACTAGTGGAAGCACCATGCTCCGCGCTGGTAGTCGACATGGTCGAGGAGCGGCTATGCCCGTGCAAGAACAGTAGCGCCATGCTCCGCGCTGGTGATAAACAACTGAGGGTGGCCTCACGGCCACAGTAACCTCAGGGAGCCACCAGGCTCGGTGCTTAGCCTCACCGCGTTGCTTCCCCCTGGGCACGGGGGCTACGCTTAGGTCACGCTTGGCGTACGCCACCTCGCCAGGTCCCTTGTACCTGGTCTTCGCGCAACCCTCCCGAGCGAGAGCCCGGCAAGGACAGGTACGAGGTCTGTTTGTACGTCAAGGGGGACCCTTGGGCATCGCGACCCAAGGGCCTAACTGGTCACGTAGCCCCTCACCCTTTGGTCTCGTCCTGGCGATCCGGACGACCCAATGGCGGCTGAGGTACGCGCGGGGCCAGGTCCTGCCGACGCAGAATGCTAAGGCCTAATCTCGCGTCTCGTTCCCGAGGGTTGTTTGTACGTCAAGGGGGACCCTTGGGCATCGTGACCCAAGGGCCTAACTAGTCACGTAGCCCCTCACCCCTTGGTCTCGTCCTGGCGATCCGGATGATCCAATGGCGGCTAAGGTAGGCGTAGGGCCGGGCCCTGCCGACGCAGAATGCTAAGGCCTAATCTCGCGTCTCCTTCTTGAGGGCTGTTTGTACGTCAAGGGGGACCCTTGGGCATCGCGACCCAAGGGCCTAACTGGTCATGTAGCCCCTCACCCCTTGGTCTCGTCCTGGTGATCCGGACGACCCAATGGCGGCTGAGGTATGCGCGGGGCCGGGCCCTGCCGACGCAGAACACTAAAGCAAACGGGAAGGAAATTGCAAAATCCTAGCAAATTATTACAAGACATATTGTTTCTCCAAAATACCAAACATGAGTTCTTATGCCTCTGCGAGGCACTGTTCATATTGCAGGAAATAAAATGGAATGAGCGCCACCATCAAGCTTCTCCTTCAGCCTTGGGCGCCACCATCGCCCACCTGGGGAGTCCTGTCGTCGATGACGTCGTTGTCGCCCGTGCCGCCAGCCGTAGTCGCGAGGTCGACCGCAAGGAACTTATGCAGCAGGGCCTCCACCTGGCCATTCATGGCTTCAGCAATGGCGGTGTAGTGATCCGGGTCCACAGGCTCAAGCATGGCACCGAGGTCGAAGTTGGGGTCGCGAAGACAGAGGTGGTAGAATACGCGTGTCACTGCCGAGGTGGAAAGCGCACGGGCCTCCCCTTCCAACATGGGGCCAAATCCAACGACAACGCTCTCAAGCGCCGTGACAAGCTTGGGAAGCAGCTCGGCGGGGCCCTCCTCCGAGGTCACCAGCGGCTCCTTCAACTCGCTCCCGTAGAGGTCCTGCAGTGCCTTGCGGGACCTCTGTTCGAGGGAGTCGAATGTAGCGCGCCCCACGACGGCTGCCTCCTCAGCCTTGGCAAGGAACCTCTCCCTGGCCTCCAGCTGGGACTTCTCTGCCTCCACCTCCTCCTTCAACTTCTCTAGGCGGCCGCGCTCTGTGGCCTGTTCCCGGGCCGCCCGCTCAAGCTCGGCGTCACGATCAGCAACTGCAGCTTTCTGGGCCTTCAGCTCCTCCTCCTGCACCTCTGGCAGGCCTCGGCTGCCTGCTCGTCGTGGAGAGTACTCAGTTCGGCCTCCGCTGCTCGACAACGCTCCTCGGCGGCCTTGGCGTCCTTCACCGCCACGTCACGGGTGGCCGCGGCCAAGCCGGCTGCCTTCTCACCTTTCCTCCGCGGCCGTCATGGCTTGGTGCCAGGCCGTCCTAACGGATGCGTCGGCTCGAAGCCACCCCGAGACCAGCTCCAGGCGCCCTGATGCTAGGTGCCGGTCGGCACCTTGAAGGTCGACGCGAAGCTGGTTCAGCGCGGAAAGAGCCTCCTCCAGAGCACCGGGCATGGCAAAAGAGCCATGGTTCAGCGGCATGATGGACAGGGGAGGAGACGGCGCAGGCACCAAGACCGGCGAAGCAGCAGCGGTAGAAGAGGCCGGGGGCTCCGGAGGCTTCGAGGCTTCGGCAGGTGAGCTGAGGGCAAGCGGTTCCTGAGCAGGCCTGATTGTAGGGAACGCCTTCTCCTGAGGCTGGGTCTCCGAGCCACCAGGGGACGACCCAGCCGCAGGAGCGCGTAGGCTGGCCCCGACCTTTTGTGCCGGAGGTGGTGCGGCTGCGGCGAGCACCTTGGTCGCGGCAACAGCTGCACCCCCCTCCTTCTTCTTCTTCGCCGCCGTCGTTGGCCTAGCCACAGAAGAGGCAGACGTTAAGATACCAAGACAGGAGCAGGAAGCAAAGGCAAGATGGTGCACTTACTGGTCCGCGGCAACGTAGTCCCTCGTCCTCTTCAGGAGCGCGAGGCCCGAAGGCTTCATGGGCACGGGAGCCGTCCTGCCCTCAGGAGCACGCGGGCGCACGGCTGGCTTTGCAGCAGCAATGATTGGCGGCGAGGCAGAGGCACCGCCTCGAGGGATCATCGCCGACCTGCCCTTCTTTGGGACCCCCGGCTTCAGCTTCTTCGGAGGGGTGCCCTTGGACCGCGTGGTGACGCCTGCGGAGCACGGCGCCACCCTGACCGGGTGCTCGCTGGCGTCGTCATCGCCAGAGAGGCCGCGGAGGAGATTGGTCTGGAATGGAGGGAAGGTCTCCCCCGCGCTTTCCCATGTCGCCTCCTAGTCCGTCCCCTCTTCCTCGTCGGGCTCGCCGGAGGATACCGGAACAGGGGAGCTTGGAGGCTGGGAAGGCCCCTGAGGTACGAGCCCGCGCTCGTTGAAGATAGGCATGGCATCAGCAATCTTCTCCCCATCAGGGCGGTGGTATAGCAGAAGATGGGAGTCCAGGGAGCAGCCCTGATCCACCCCAAGCAGGGCACGGACGATTTTGTCCAGCTCCTCCTTGGAGAAGTCATCCGGGCGTAGCCGGAGACCCTCTTCTGCGCCCTTGATCTTCCACAGGGGGCGCGAGTGTGCCTGGAGCGGAGCCAGGCGTTGTGTCAGGAATTCCTTGACGATCATGGCCCCCGTCAGCTTCTCCGCCTTCGGGTCATCGGTCTTCAGGTCTGCAACCATCCTCTCCAGCAACAGCTCCGCCCTGGGATCGGTGAGCTTCTCGTGAGCCCATCCTTCCAGGGGCGCCGGCTGCGAGGTCGGCAGTTCCAGCCGAGCGTCGGCGCACTTGGCGTCCAGGAAGATCCACTTGTTCGGAAGGTATCCACCATTTGCCCCGTCCGAGAGATCATGTTGCTGCCATTGGCAGGAATGAAGCTGGCGCACCCCAAGCACTGGCTGCCGTTGATTCGAAGGTAGAAGAAGTGGCGGAGGAGCGCAACAGAGGGCATTACCCCCAAGAACACCTCGCTGTAAAAGGTGAAGACCGACAGGAGGAGGATAGAGTTGGGATGAAGATGGAGGGCAAGGAGCCCGTAATGGCGGAGGACGGCGTAGAAGAATTTGGAGAAATGGGGAACCAACCCGGCGAGGACGTTGTGCCAGAAGAAGGGGTAGACGGTGCTCCCAAAGCTTCCGGCTTGGCGGAGCCGACCTAGAGCTTCGTCTCACCCCCCTCGTTGCTGCCCTTCGCCGCCAGATGGAGCGCGGAGCCGAGGTGCTTCTCCTCGGTGATGGTGGACACGCTCAAGGCCGGCTCATGCCAAGGGATAGAGCGCATGGCCGCAGCTGAAGATCCCGCCTGCTCGGAATCCATTGGTAGCGAGCTTGGGGGAGATTGGCGGATCTGGGAGTTCTCTGGGCAGAAGGAGAAGGGGATCTGGGGCAAGATGAAAGGAAGGCAATAAAGGTTTAACAGCGGGCGCCAGCCCTTTTGTCAGTCTAGAGCAGTTGCTGAGGCAGCGTGAGGAAGCGGAGGCGCCCACGTCCCATCAATCGCCACGCGGCAACTGAGGCCGTAGGCGGTTAGGGCCCGTGGCGCTCCGCACTTGCCCTTTGAATTCGCCTCCAAGCCAAGTTCGAGCGCGCCTTGGGCCCGGGGGCTACTGTCGGCGTCCTGGGACCGGGGGTGCCTAGACTTACCTGCCTGCGGCCCATGGCGTGGCTCCATCGACGGCCTGGTATGGCCCAGCTTCAGCAACAACAACTCAAGACCCTCGCAAGGGGCCAAGCCTCGCGAGGCGGATGACACCAAGACCTCTGCGAGGGGCGGTCTCCCCAGGCTAGCTCCTGAGGAGCGGAGATATCAATGCAAGCCACACCTCGCGAGGTTCACCTGACGTGAGCCATGACGACCAAGACCAGGCGGGCGCCAGCGGGCGCAGTGTACCAGTTTCCTCTTTGGTGCCAAGGAGGCAAGCGCAGGCGCGGAGTCCCGAGGAATCAAGCAAAGGTTTCCATATCGGTGCACCAAGACCAGGAACGCCAGGACGGCAGGACGGAGGTCATCGCGGAGCCCACTGCAGCGTCACCGCCAGAGGCTTTTGCAGGCGAAGACTACATCTGTCAGGATAACTTGTACTAGTTGTCTCCCTTCGAATTTGGCCATTGTGGGATCCCTTCCCGCCTATATTTGGGAAGAGGACCAAGGCCACTACAAATAGGACTTAGCCACCACCATAGGGGGCTGGCTGGACCTCAACCTCCACCTTGAACGGGAGGTGAGCTGGATCAGATCCATTCCACCCAGACCGCCTCACCAGCTCATCGAGCTCAAGAACACCTCACCTCCTGAGGTCGTTCCATCACTGTACTAGTTCATCCTCAGCCCTTCGAGGCAATCCAACACAAAGCTGGAGTAGGGTATTACACCACAAGGTGGCTTGAACCAGGATAAACTGCTGTGTCTCTTGTCCCTTGGGTTCATCGAGCTAGGCCGTGGAATCGTTGAGCAGGCAGACTGGGGAGGGAGAGTTCTTCGCACGCACCCTAGAGTTTGAAGCTCTCAAGGGTCTGCGGAACCCCGAATCCGACAGCAGGACCTTTGCTCAAGGGAGACGAAGGCGTCACGCCCCGCCGCGGCCGCCTTATTAGCCGTGGCAAGGAGTTTCTCCTTGGCCTCCAGCCGAGCCTTCTCCTCGGAGACGAACTTGGCATGGGACGCCTGGGCTGCCTCCGTCTCCTCCTTCAGCTTCCCCAGGCAGCTGCGCTCCGCGGCTTGTTCCTCGGCCGCTTGCTCCAGCTCGGCATCTCGGTTGGTGATCGTAGCTTCCCGGGCCTTGAGATCCTCCTCCAGCTCTCCAAGCTGGCGGGCGCGGGTGGCCTGCTCATCTCGAAGGGCCTTCAGCTCGGCCTCCACCGTGCGGCAGCGCTCCTCGGTACACGCGGCGTCGGTCAGAGCTGCATCACGAGCCGCTGTGGCATCACCGGCCTCCTTCCTGCCCTCCGCAACGACAGCCTCGGCCTGGTCCCAGGCCGCCCTGACAGAGGAGTCGGCCTGGAGCCACCCCGAGATCAGGCCCCGACGCCTCATCACCGCACGCTGGTCGGCACCCTGGAGATCGGTCCGAAGCTGCCCCAGTGCGGTGAAGGCCTCCTCCAAAGCGCTGGGTATGACGGAGGTGTCATGGTCCGCGAGCGTGAGGACTCGAGGAGGAGGCAGCACCGGCGTCGGGATTGGCGCCACTACAGCAGCACGGGCGACAGGGGGCTTCGGAGCCCTCAAACCCCCAGCAGGTGCGCTGGAGGTAGGCGCCTCCGGAGTCGGTTTGGCCACCGAGCCTCGGGAGGCTCGCTCCATCACAGGCGCATGTGGGGCGGCCTCTTCTGCACGCCTCGGGGTCGACGCGGCCACAGCGGGTCGCGTGGCCTCGGAGGATTTGGCCTCTTCCTTCCTCTTCTTCACCACCGGTGTCAGCCTGGCCACCAGGAGGAGGGGATCGTGAGCACGACGTCGAGGATGGGAAGCAAAAAGCAAGGTAAAATACTTATCGTCAGCAACATATGCCCTCCTCTTGATCAGGAGCGCAGCAACTCCGAGCTTTTTGGGCGCGGGCTTTGCCGCGCTCTCAGGACCGGCCGGACGCATGGTGGCTGGTCCCAGAATGGTGGCGATGGGCAACAAGGCAGGGGCGTCGCCCTGGGGCAGCAGCATCTCCTCGCCCTCCTTCGGGGCCCCTCATTTCGGCCCCCGCAGGGGGGTGCCCCCAGACCTCGTGACGACCGCGGTGGGGCAAGCAGACCCCTCAACCAAGTGCTCGCCGGCGTCGTTGTCGTCGGACAGATCGCGGAGGAGCTCGCTCTGCCGCGGGGGTGAGGTCTCCCCCACCCCCTCCAAGGTCGCCTCCGAGTCCTCCTCTCCCTCCTCCCCAGAGATCTCGCCAGAGGACACCGGCACCGGGGAGTTCGGGAGTTGGGGGAGCTTTGACGGCAGGAGCCCCCGCTCGTCAAAGACAGGCATTGCGACAGCCACCTCCGCCCCGTTGTCACGACGGTACAACAGGAGGAAGGCCTCCAAGAGGCCGCCCGGGTCCTTCTCGAGCAAGGTGCACAAGGCCTTGCTCAGCTCCTCATCAGTCATGTCTTTTGGGTGCAACCGGAGGTCGTCTTCTGCGCCCTTGAGACTCCACAAGGGGCGCGAGTGTGCCTAGAGCGGGGCCAAGCGCTGCGTCAGGAACTCCTTGACGAGCATGGCCCCTATCAGCTTCTCCGCCTCCAGATCTATCGTCAACTTCTCCAGCAACGGCTCCGCCCGAGGGTCAGTGAGCTTCTCGTGAGCCCACCGATCCAGCTTCACCGGCAACGCGGTCGGCAGCTCCAGCCGAGCGTGAGAACGCTTGGCGTCCATGAAGACCCACTTGCGCCGAAAGTCATCCACCTTCTTCCCGGCCCTCGAGATCGTGTTGCTACCATGGGACACAACGAAGCGGATGCACCCAGAGCATTGGTCTGTGCTACGCATCCGGAGGTAGAAGAAGTGTCGGAGCAGTGCAACGGAGGGTGCCACCCTCACGAACACCTCGCAGTAGAAGGCAAAGATCGACAAGAGGAGGATGGAGTTGGGATGAAGATGAAGGGCGCGGATCTGGTAATGGTTGAGGACGGCAAAGAAGAAATTGGAGAAGGGGGGGACGAGCCCAGCAAAGACGCTGTGCAGGAAGAAGGGGTAGAAGGTTTCCCCCAAGGTTTCCTGCTTGGCGGAGCCGACCCGGAGCGTTGTCTCCCTCCCCTCATTGTCGTTGCTCGCTATCAGCGGGAGCACGGCGGCGAGGTGCTTCTCCTCGGTGATGGTGGACACACTAAGGGCCGGCTCGAGCAAGGCCCGACGTGTGGGAGAAGCGGCGGGCTTCGCCTTCTTAGTCGCCATCGGTGGCAAGTTCGTGGAAAGGTCGGCAGATCTGGAGGCGCTCTGAGCAGGGAGAAAAGGAGATCTGAAGCAAGGCGAAGGGAAGGTAATGAAGGCTCAGCGGCAGGCGCCAGCCTTTTTGTCAGCCCAGGACGGTTGCCGAGGCCATGTGGGGAAGCGGAGACGCCCACGTCCCATCAAGCTCCACGCGTCGACCGGGTCCGTAGGCGGATTAGGGCCCGCGGCACTTCACCCTTGCCCTTTGGCTCCGCCTCGAAGCCAAGTCCGAGCACGCCTTGGGCCCGGGGGCTACTTTCGGCGTTCCAGAAACCGGGGTACCCAGACTTGCCTGCCTGCGGCCCACGGCGTGGCTTCATCAGCGGCCTGGTACGGCCCTTCTCCAGCATCAACAACACAAGACCCTCGCGAGGGGCCAAGCCTCATGAGGCAGACGATGCCAAGACGTCCGGAGGGAGCAGCTTCCCCAGGCCGGCTCCTGAGGAGCGGAGATTTCCATGCGAGCCCCACCTCATGAGGTTCAGATGACGCAAGCCATGATGACCAAGGCCAGGCGGGCGCCAGCAGGTGTAGTACAGCAGGTTTTCCTCTTCGGTGCTAAGGAAGCAAGCACAGACACAGAGTCCCAAGGAATCAGCCAAAGGTTTCCATTCCCGTGCTACAAGACTAGGACGGCAGGATGGAGATCATCGCCGAGCCCACCACGATGTCACGACCAGAAGCTTTGCAGGTGAAGACCACCTTTCGTCAGGATAAGATGTACTACTTGTCTCCCTTCAAAACTTGTCCATTGTGGGATCCCTTCCCGCCTTCATTTTTGGGGGAAGAGGACCGAGGCCACTATAAATATAGCTAGGCCACCACCATAGCAGGGGACGAGACCCAGAGCATCCTCACCAGCTCACACCAGCACAAGAACACTCCTCCTGAGGTTGTTCTCCCTCTGTACTAGTTCATCCTCAGCCCACCTCGAGGCCAATCCACCACAAAGCAGGAGTAGAGTTTTAAACCGCAAGGTGGCCCGAACCTGGGTAAACTGCTGAGTCCCTTTCCTTTCCTGTTCATCGAGCTAGGCATTGAGATCGATGAGTCGGTAGGCTGGGGAGATTGAGTTGTTCGCACGCACCCCAGAGTTCGAACCTTTCTTGGGTCTTTGGAGCCCTGAATCCGACAGTAGTTACCTTTTTGCCCCTGTGGTAACCCCTTGAGCTATAAAAGGAGGGCCAGGGAAACCTCTACAAGGGTTTGAACCCATTCGAAGCCCATGCACGTTTGCTCGTGTAGCTGCCGTCTCCTAGCACCTTGCTGGGGAAGAGTGCTCTGTGTACTTGTGCTCCACATCCTTAATACACAAAAAGCAGGAGTAGGGTGTTACACCTCAAAGGTGGCCCAAACCTGGTTAAAATCCTTGCGCTTTCTGCTATACCTGCTCTTTGCGTTTTGTGCAATCTCCTCACCGAACCAAAAGGGGCTAGAACACCCCATAGATAATCGATCCACATCGACACTTCAGATTTTTCAACCTCCACGCAATACATGAGCGCAAGCCATGGATATAGCACTATGGGTGGAATAGAATACGATGGTAGAGATTAATATGGAGAAGACAAAAAGGGAGAAAGTCTCACATAGATGAAGCTAATCGACGGGCTATGGAGAAGCCCATCAATTGATGTCAATGCGAGGAGTAGGGATTGCCATGCAACGGATGCATTAAGAGCTATAAGTGTATGAAAACTCAAACTGAAAACTAAGTGGGTGTGCATCCAACTTGCTTGCTCTAGAAGACCTCGGGCATTTGAGGAAGCCCATCATCAGAATATACAAGCCAAGTTCTATAATGAAAAATTCCCACTAGTATATGAAAGTGACTACATAGGAGACTCTCTATATGAAAAACATGGTGCAACTTTGCACCACAAGTGTGTAAAAAGATAGTAACATTGCCCCTTCTCTCTTTTTTCTCTCATTTTTTTGTGGGCTCTTTTTGACATCTTTTTTTGGGCTCTTTTTGGGCTCTTTTTTTATTTCCTCACTGGGAGAATGCACTAATAATGAATAATGATAATCATCATACTTCTATTTACTTACAACTCAAAATTACAACTCGATACTAGAACAAAATATGTCTCTATATGAATGCCTCTGGTAGTGTACCAAGATGTGCAATGATCTAGCATAACATGTATAAAAAATGATGAATGGTGGCTGAGCCATAAATACTATGTCAATTTTATGATCATGCTAATCAATATGTCGGGGTACACAAACAGGGGTGTTTATTCCCCCTGAGTTGTACACGGACAAGCAACCTCCCGACAACCAAGGCTTGACGAAGGAATGGCTACACCCACATGCAATGCAAAACCCAGCCAGAGGAACCGCTCTTCATGAAATCAAGGAGCGGATCAAGAAGACGAAGTCAGACAAGACAGCAGAGCACCACCTTGGGGAGGCGTCCCTTGCCTGGCAGGAGAGCCTGGCCGAGTCGAGGCCGCCCCAGGGACAAGTCCAAGATTTCCCCGGCAGGCTTGTCGGGTCCGCCAAGGGCGAGGACTCCCGCCAAGGCACCACCGCTCCACCACACCACAACGCAAATCACCTATCAATGCAGTGTCAAGCCTCCAGGTGATTAAGTGGCTACCACCAAGCACATGGCAGCCCATTAGAAGACAGATTACTCTCATGTGACACCCTTCCAGAGGCGTGTCGAACAGATAAGCAGAAGATGATTAAGCGGCACGGCAGGCTTGCCAGGCTTCACCCTCGACATGACACCTAGCAGTGCATTTAATGCACTTTGTCCTAACTGCCAAAGTTAGGTATGATAGCACTGTTAGCTATCTAATCACTAGATAAAGACTGTTTTACCACTGTGGTCACCCCTTGAGCTATAAAAGGAGGTCCGAGGCAGACTAGCAAAGGATTGGGACCCTTGCACATTTGTACGCGCATAGCACCTCTCCCCGAGGCCACCTTGCCGGGCTTGAGCGCTGTGTGTTCTTCGTGTTCCCCCATCCAATCCACCAAATAAGGAGTAGGGTTTTACGCTTCGCAGCGGCCTGAACCTTGGTAAAAACCACCAGTGTCACCACCGTCCTGCTGTTTCATGGCCTCTGCTCTTTGTGCAATGTGATCTTCCCCCTTGGCGAACCACAAAGGGGCCGACGGCCGCATAGGTCATCGTGTTCCTCCACAACATCTTTGGCGTGCCAGGTAGGGGGAATCACTTGAGCGAACCCGAAGCTATGAGCAGTATGTCAATCTTCATCATCGCCATCTTCGTCGATAGCTTCGAAAAAAAGAGAAATGGTGCTACAAGCTAGCCTTGTCCCTCCTAGCCTCTGTCACTCGTCTCTGCCACTGCGGCAGCAACGGTTAGGACGAGGGGCAGCGGCGATGCAGTTGCCATGGTTGGCATGGATGGCGTGGCCACCGCACCACCCACGGCCAGAAGAAGGATCGAGGCATGTGGCGGCATCGCCCTCCTCATGGTCTCCTATCAATGCATACCCGGTCTCGGAAGGTGTCGCTTGGACGGGAGGACAAGAAAACGGTGCGTAATTGGCCTCCCCCTCTTTTCCCAATCATCGATGGTCAGGTCACGCGATGGTGAGGCCGCCAGCATCGATAAGCCCGCGTGGCACTCGGTTCTGTATTTACCCCGCCAAGGGTAAATCCTGAGTGTAGTGCTGGTGCGAATCCATTGGTTGGCGCTCCCGGCAAGCAGACCCCGACAAGGCCTTCTGCACATGTGTGTCCTTTACGCCAGCCGTGGTGAGACAATTGGAATTTGAGAAAAAGGATGGAGGAGCCGATTCTTTTCCTTTTCCGCCATATGTTATTAGTTGCAAACGTTTTTGTTAACTCCCCCAGCTCATGCCCTGGCTGGGTGCATAACAAATGGACTGCCTAGTCCCTCCCCTATATGCTCTTTCCCGTTTTTCATCCTTACAGAGTGAAAATGAACGTGCGAGCACGATCTCCCAGGAGACACGCATAGGAGGAGCAACCATGGGTGGAACAGAAGATATTATGCATAATCGAGTGTATTCCCCGGCAGGAGGGTAACATAGACAAAAAGCTAAGTTGGCATGCTTGTTTAACTTTTCTTTGGAGTTGCACTTGCACATCCCTCGGACAACCAATGGTTTCGTATGGCAAGTCCTTTGTACAATGGACCCTTACTGTATTTTCCTGCGCCCTCGCTTTGTTTTCGAGCCTGCTCAACAAAGTGGGTGGCAGCGTCAAGGACTGTTAAGGAAAAACCCACCGGCAGCGTGTCCTTGCCAGCTGAATGCTAAGTACCCGTTCCTCAGAGCAATCGTGGCAGAATGCTAAGTACCAGTTTATCAGAGTTTACTCCAACTTCCTGATTTTAATAACACTTTTGAGCTTGAATGTGATGCTAGTGGAATTGGATTAGGAGGTGTGTTATTACAAGATGGCAAGCCTGTTGCATACTTTTCTGAAAAAATGAGTGGGCCTAGTCTGAATTACTCTACTTATGATAAGGAATTAGATGCTCTTGTTCGGACTTTGGAAACATGGCAACATTATTTATGGCCCAAAGAATTTGTTATTCATTCTGATCATGAATCTTTGAAACATATTAAAAGTCAAGCCAAACTGAACCGTAGACATGCTAAATGGGTTGAATTCATTGAGACGTTCCCTTATGTCATTAAACACAAGAAGGGTAAAGAAAATGTTATTGCTGATGCATTGTCTCGTCGTTATACTATGCTTTCACAACTTGACTTTAAAATATTTGGTTTGGAGACCATCAAAGATCAATATGTGCATGATGCTGAATTTAAAGATGTATTGCAGAATTGTAAAGAAGGGAGAACATGGAACAAGTTCGTAGATAACGATGGATTTGTGTTTCGTGCTAACAAGCTATGCATTCCAGCTAGCTCCGTTCGTCTTTTGTTGTTGCACGAGGCGCATGGAGGAGGATTAATGGGACATTTTGGCGTGAAGAAGACGGAGGATGTACTTGCTACACATTTCTTTTGGCCAAAGATGAGACGAGATGTTGAGCGTTTTGTTGCTCGCTGCACTACATGTCAAAAAGCTAAGTCACGACTGAATCCTCATGGTTTATATATGCCTTTGCCTGTACCTAGTGTTCCTTGGGAGGATATATCTATGGACTTTGTTTTAGGTTTACCTCGAACAAAGAAAGGGAGGGATAGCATATTTGTTGTCGTGGATAGATTTTCGAAAATGGCACACTTCATACCATGTCATAAAACCGATGATGCTGCTAATGTTGCTGATTTGTTCTTTCGTGAAATTATTCACTTGCATGGTGTGCCAAATACAATTGTTTCAGATCGTGATACCAAATTTCTTAGCCACTTTTGGAGATGTTTATGGGCTAAGTTGGGGACTAAACTGCTTTTTAGTACTACTTGTCACCCCCAAACTGATGGACAAACTGAAGTAGTCAATAGAACATTGTCTACTATGCTTAGGGCTGTTTTGAAGAATAATAAGAAAATGTGGGAAGAATGCCTGCCTCATATTGAATTTGCTTATAATCGTTCTTGCATTCTACTACTAAGATGTGCCCTTTTGAAATTATGTATGGTTTCCTACCTCGTGCACCCATTGATTTGTTGCTTCTTCCTTCTTCGGAGAAGGTTAATTCTGATGCTAAACAACATGCTGAATTAATCTTAAAAATGCATGAGTTAACTAAGGAGAACATTGAGCGGATGAATGCTAAATATAAACTTGCCGGAGATAAGGGTAGAAAACATGTTGTGTTTGCACCTGGAGATCTTGTTTGGTTAAATTTGCGTAAGGATAGATTTCTTGATTTGCGCAAATCAAAGCTAATGCCACGTGCTGATGGTCCTTTTAAGGTGTTAGAGAAAATAAATGATAATGCTTATAAACTTGAGCTACCTGTAGATTTTGGGGTTAGTCCCACTTTTAACATTGCAGATTTGAAGCCTTATTTGGGTGAGGAAGATGAGCTTCCGTCGAGGACGACTTCATTTCAAGAAGGGGAGGATGATGAGGACATCAATACCACTGTTACACCCATAGCCCCTGCTGCTATACATACTGGACCAATTACTAGAGCTCGCGCACGCCAATTAAATTATCAGGTACTTTCGTTTCTTGGTAATGATTCTAATGTTCATGAGAATATGATGCTGCCTAAATTGGATACATTTGTTTTGCTTACAAATGAAGGGCCTAGCTTGGACAAGAAAGAGGAACCTTGGAGCAAGTTCAAGCATGGAGATGATGGCATGCGCAAGGGGAACAAGAACGGAGTTACAAGCGACGATTTCAGGACTTTGAAGCCACCATAATGAGTGCAGGAAGCCTTGGACGAAATATACAAGATGCCATTTCATAAATTTCGTCCAGAGGCTATTATAGGTGCTGCGTCACCTTATTATTGGGCCAGGCCCATGTAATTTCAAAATACTTGAGTATAGGACGTTTTTAGAGTCCGTATGTGTGAGGAAACAAGAGATAGGGTTGGTTTCGGACCCCTCCTTCAAGGGCCACGAAATCCCCCCCTCTTCCTTCATGTATACAGCCCTTAGGGCACCGTTTAGACTTTGGGTTTTGTTTAGATTAAAAGTTCGCCATAGCCGCAACTTCGCATACTTCGTTTGTGTTCAACGACCAGACCAAGACGTCACAGAACCCCACCTTGATCATTAAAGCTTTCATCTTATATTCGTAATATCCAGATTGCAAATCTTAGTTTCTTGCTTGTTCTTCGTTTGATTGCAGGAAATAGACCCTCGTGGTCAGGTTGATCGTGCTCCGGCATGGTCAATAACCTCTCGGAGTTGGTTTAGCGATTGCTAAGGCGCGACGTCCTCGCACGTTCATAGTCGGATCGTCAAAGTCTACTCCACCAAAAACGATAGCCACCATCTCATCGAAAGATGGGACACCTCTGCCTCTATCAAGTGGTATCAGATTTTCAGGTTGCTCGGTGAGATTTTACAGTTTTTCATAGTTTAGATCGAGTCTGTTCTTCATACCTACAGTCCACGAAAAAGCCAAAAAAAAATTAGGGTTAGTTCATCATATCCGAACCAATCTGTGCCTTTGCATAATCTTTCTAGGGTTTTTGCTTTGTTGAATCTGCGGTTGCATCGTCGTGTCGAGTTGCTGGTCTTAGCGTCTAGTCTTTTAGAGTTTCAAGTTCTGGTCATAAGTTGTCACGCCGCCGCCGCACCATCATCATTGCCCCTGCCATCTACCACCACCGTTTTTCCGCCACCGCTCTGAATCCATATACCATCACCGATCTGTATCCATATACCACCATCGATCCGTATCCATAAACCACCACCGCTGCCATATTCCACCACCATATACCACCACCGCTGCCATATTCCACCATATTCCACCACCAATCCGAGTTCTTTTCATATTAGGTTTGTTTTCGAGACCCATCTATTTTCCGATTCGTGTTTCCTTGCCTGAGTAGGATTCGAAAAAAAAAGAGTCTGGAGACCCCTGGGCAGTTTTTAGGCCAAAATTTCGGCAGTCAATTTTTTTCCCTATCCTATTTTTAGGTCCCAGGGAGCGTTTTAGACACTCGCCATCATAGTGATTTTTTGTCGCACTTTTTCGTTGTCGCTGCCCTGATTTCTGAAAAAAATTGTCAAAAAAAACTTTCATGCCAATCCTGTTAGTTTGACTTGGGAAGAGTTTTGAGACACGCGCCATTATAGTGATTTTTTGCAAAAAAAAAGGAGCGCAAAAAAAAAGAGGAGCGCAAACAAAAACAAATTTTTTTTAGAGTGTGCTCTTCCCTTGTTTACGTGCCGCGCCGTGATTTTGTTAGTGTTCTAGGCTCGCGTCTCTAGTACAGTCTAGCCTAGGACCAGCACAGTACCGTCGTTGAGCGTTTATTCAACTTTGCATCTCTGAATTGATTATTGCTGACATTTTTGCTACCATATCATAAGCCTTCCCAGCTCCACATACATCTACGTCGTGCGTTTGACACCACCTGGCAATCGCTCTGTCCAATCTTTGAGAGTTTTGACTACAACGGTGGCCTATCACCACCTGCTGCTGGGTAAGAACTGGTAAGCATTTGAGATTCGCTTGACGGATTTGTGATACACCACCACCACGACTTCCTAGTAGTCTGTAGGATCATATTCTTGTGTGTTTCTATTGCTGCTAACCATGGCAGGATCACAAGCCGATGAGACTGATCGGGAGAACATGACGAACAAACAGCTACATGATAAATTTCAGCAAATGATGAGTGGACAGGTGCAAGATGTGCTAAACAGATTTGAAGAGGCCATGGATAAGATAGATGGAATTGAGAAGACGTTCGAAACAAAGATCGATAACAAGTTTAATGAATTGCTCGCGAGTCTTCCACAACCACCGCCGGCTGCACCTGTCGCACCTCTACAACAACAACAACGTCGCCTTCCAAATCAAGTGGGACGAGCACAACGCGTTCCCCTTGAGCCTGGCCAAACTTCTGGTGCCGCTGCACCTACTGTTGATGTTTCTATGGCTCCTGCTACCACTGAGGAGGACGATTATGCGGGCGATTACGAGGATGAGGTTGATCAAAATCAGAACTACGTACCAGCACCAGGTCGTCCACATGCCAATAATCGCTATGGTAGGGCTGCATTACCAGCTCAGGTACGAGATCATGACCATCTTCCTAAACTGAAATTGAATATTCCACCATTTGAGGGTAGATATGTTCCTGATATATATCTTACTTGGGAGTTAGAAACTGAACAACGTTTTACATGTTTACAATATCCCGATGAGAGACGTGTTGCTGCTGCTGTTTGTGCTTTTACTAGTTTTGCATGTGTATGGTGGTCTGAACATTGTAGATTATATCCTATTCCAGCTACTTGGGCTGCTTTGAAAACTGCTATGCGTACTCGTTGGGTTCCACCATATTATCAACGTGAATTACTTCAAAAATTGCAACGCTTAAGACAAGGAAAAAATTCTGTAGAAGAATATTATCAGGAATTACAAACTGGCATGATTAGATGTGGTATTGTTGAGCAGAATGAAGCTATGCTTGCAGGTTTCATGGGTGGATTAAATAGAGAGATTCAGACCATTCTAGAGTATAAGGAGTATAATAATAGCACTCATTTATACCATCTTGCTTGTAAAGCTGAAAGTGAAGTGCAGGATCGACAGGCATTGGCGCGAACTAATTTTTCTGCAGGTCGATCTTTATCATGGACACCGCGTGCCTCCTCTACAACCACACGTTCTACTGCAGCACCACTGACTTCAGCCGCCAATTCCAACTGAGATACAAGAAAACAGGCACCACCACCACCATCTGCCAAGAGTACACCTTCTGGGCCTGCCCAGAGCTCTTCTTCATCTATGGCATCAACAGGGCACACACATGATATTATTTGTCGTCGTTGTAAGGGAAGAGGTCATTATGCGAGAGAATGCCAATCTCCGCGTGTTATGATTGCTACTGAGAATGGTGGGTATGAGTCCGCTAGTGACTATGATGAGGAGACTTTGGCTCTTCTTACATGTGAAGAACACGGTGGAGATGACTCTGATCATGAGACGCAATACATGGCTCCTGAAGACGCTGACAGGTATGAATGTTTAGTTGCTCAACGTGTTTTGAGTTTGCAGGTCACACAAGCTGAGAAAAATCAGAGGCATAATTTGTTCCATACAAAGGGAGTTGTGAAGGAACGTTCTGTTCGCGTCATCATAGATGGAGGGAGCTGCAACAACTTGGCTAGCATGGAGATGGTGGAGAAGCTATCTCTCACCACAAGAGCACATCCACATCCTTACTATATCCAATGGTTCGACAACAGTGGCAAGGTTAAGGTAACACGTACTGTTCGTGTGCACTTTAGTATCTCTACATATGTTGATTATGTTGATTGTGATGTGGTACCCATGCAAGCATGTTCCTTATTACTTGGTAGACCATGGCAATTTGATAAAAATTCTGTACACCATGGTAGAAACAATCAGTATACTCTTGTTCATAAGGATAAACATATTACTTTGCTTCCTATTACTCCTGATTCTATTTTGAAAGATGATATTAATAGAGCTAGTAAAGCAAAACAGGGGAAAAATAAAAGTGAAAATCAGATTGTGGCAAAAGAATTTGAGCAACAAATGAAGCCTAATAATAAACCATCTAGTTTTGCTTCTGAAATTAAATTGAAAAATGCATGTTTACTTGCCACCAAATCTGATATTGATGAGCTAGATTTAAGCAAATCTGTTTGCTATGCTTTTGTGTGCAAAGAGGCATTATTTTCATTCGAGGACGTGCTTTCCTCTTTGCCTCCTGCTGTTACTAACATTTTGCAGGAGTTCGCTGACGTCTTTCCACAAGACGTGCCACCGGGATTACCACCTATTCGCAGGATTGAGCATCAGATTGACTTAATTCCCGGTGCTTCGTTGCCAAACCGTGCGCCATACCGTACCAATCCAGAGGAGACGAAGGAGATTATGCGTCAAGTACAGGAGCTGCTCGACAAAGGTTATATACGCGAATCTCTTAGTCCTTGTGCTGTTCCTATTATACTAGTGCCAAAAAAGGATGGTACGTCGCGTATGTGTGTTGATTGTAGAGGCATTAATAATATTACTGTTCGTTATCGTCATCCTATTCCTAGGCTAGATGATATGCTTGATGAATTGAGTGGCTCTACAATATTCTCCAAAGTTGATTTGCGTAGTGGATACCATCAAATTCGTATGAAATTGGGAGATGAATGGAAAACAGCATTTAAAACTAAGTTTGGTTTATATGAGTGGTTAGTCATGCCTTTTGGGTTAACTAATGCACCTAGTACTTTCATGAGATTTGTGTTTCGTGCTAACAAGCTATGCATTCCAGCTAGCTCCGTTCATCTTTTGTTGTTGCAGGAGGCGCATGGAGGAGGATTAATGGGACATTTTGGCGTGAAGAAGACGGAGGATGTACTTGCTACACATTTCTTTTGGCCAAAGATGAGACGAGATGTTGAGCGTTTTGTTGCTCGCTGCACTACATGTCAAAAAGCTAAGTCACGACTCAATCCTCATGGTTTATATATGCCTTTGCCTGTACCTAGTGTTCCTTGGGAGGATATATCTATGGACTTTGTTTTAGGTTTACCTCGAACAAAGAAGGGGAGGGATAGCATATTTCTTGTCGTGGATAGATTTTCAAAAATGGCACACTTCATACCATGTCATAAAACCGATGATGCTGCTAATGTTGCTGATTTGTTCTTTCGTGAAATTATTCGCTTGCATGGTGTGCCAAATACTATTGTTTCAGATCGTGATACCAAATTTCTTAGCCACTTTTGGAGATGTTTATGGGCTAAGTTGGGGACTAAACTGCTTTTTAGTACTACTTGTCACCCCCAAACTGATGGACAAACTGAAGTAGTCAATAGAACAATGTCTACTATGCTTAGGGCTGTTTTGAAGAATAATAAGAAAATGTGGGAAGAATGCCTGCCTCATATTGAATTTGCTTATAATCGTTCATTGCATTCTACTACTAAGATGTGCCCTTTTGAAATTGTGTATGGTTTCCTACCTCGTGCACCCATTGATTTGTTGCCTCTTCCATCTTCAGAGAAGGTTAATTTTGATGCTAAACAACATGCTGAATTAATCTTAAAAATGCATGAGTTAACTAAGGAGAACATTGAGCATATGAATGCTAAATATAAACTTGCTGGAGATAAGGGTAGAAAACATGTTGTGTTTCCACCTGGAGATCTTGTTTGGTTACATTTGCGTAAGGATAGATTTCCTGATTTGCGCAAATCAAAGCTAATGCCACGTGCTGATGGTCCTTTTAAGGTGTTAGAGAAAATAAATGATAATGCATATAAACTTGAGCTGCCTGCAGATTTTGGGGTTAGTCCCACTTTTAACATTGCAGATTTGAAGCCTTATTTGGGTGAGGAAGATGAGCTTCCGTCGAGGACGACTTCATTTCAAGAAGGGGAGGATGATGAGGACATCAATACCATTGTTACACCCACAGCCCCTACTGCTATACATACTGGACCAATTACTAGAGCTCGCGCATGCCAATTAAATTATCAGGTACTTTTGTTTCTTGGTAATGATTCTAATGTTCATGAGAATATGATGCTACCTAAATTGGATACATTTGTTTTGCTTACAAATGAAGGGCCTAGCTTGGACAAGAAAGAGGAACCTTGGAGCAAGTTCAAGCATGGAGATGATGGCATGCGCAAGGGGAACAAGAACGGAGTTACAAGTGATGATTTCAGGACTTTGAAGCCACCATAATGAGTGCAGGAAGCCTTGGACGAAATATACAAGATGCCATTTCATAAATTTCGTCCAGAGGCTATTATAGGTGCTGCGTCACCTTATTATTGGGCCAGGCCCATGTAATTTCGAAATACTTGAGTATAGGATGTTTTTAGAGTCCGTTTGTGTGGGGAAACAAGAGATAGGGTTGGTTTCGGACCCCTCGTTCAAGGGCCACGAAATCCCCCCCTCTTCCTCCATATATACAGCCCTTAGGGCACCGTTTAGACTTTGGGTTTTGTTTAGATTAAAAGTTCGCCATAGCCGCAACTTCGCGTACTTCGTTTGTGTTCAACGACCAGACCAAGACGTCACAGAACCCCACCTTGATCAATAAAGCTTTCATCTTATATTCGCAATATCCAGATTGCAAATCTTAGTTTCTTGCTTGTTCTTCGTTTGCTTGCAGGAAATAGACCCTCGTGGTCAGGTTGATCGTGCTCCGGCGTGGTCAATAACCTCTCGGAGTTGGTTTAGCGATTGCTAAGGCGCGACGTCCTCGCACGTTCGTAGTCGGATCGTCAAAGTCTACTCCACCAAAAACGATAGCCACCATCTCATCGAAAGACGGGACACCTCTGCCTCTATCAAGAACAGTACAAAGCCTAAAAACGAGATGCATATTATGTCTTATTATAGGGCGACGCGGCAGCAGGAATGGTTCAAAGCTAGTCCTGATGACCTCCGGGAACTCTTGGGATGGAGAGAACCTTGTCATCAAGGGGTGCGGCCTTCTCCGCAGCGGCAGAAGTGTCGGCACCAGGCGGCAGCCTCTTGAAGCCATCGGCGAGGTTGAGGTCCGGATGGTGGAAAGCAAGGTTGATCAAGACCAGGAAGAGGGCGTCGTGAGCGAGCTTCCAGGACTCATTAGCAAAGTAGGCGCACTGTCGTCCTCATACATCCTCAGCCCTTCAATTAGTCCTTCGAAGAAGAGCGTCAGCTTGGCACTTGCGACTTCATGCTTGCCGACGGAGAAGGCCCATCTCATCATGTCCATCTTTGCGATCTGAGCAGTGAGGCATTCAGCTATATCTACTAGGCTCTTGATCCAGAGGTCACGCTGCTGGATTTGGTTCTCAAGCTTCTCTTCCGCGTCCTTCTGGAGAGTCCTGGCCTTGTCCAGATCCATCATCAGCAACTTCTCGCGGCACCGGCAAACTCAATTGCCTTCTCCAAGGAGCCAAGCCTGGCCTTCATCTCAGAAATGGTGCTGTTGGTGGTGTCAAGGTCCTGGCTCTTGGAGGAAAGCTGCGATTGCACCTCCTTCAGGATGGTCTCTGCTTTCCGCGCTTCCTCTTTGAGAGCCACGATCTCCTTGTCGCTCCCGACAAGGTCCTCCGTCAACTTGCTCACTTGGTGTTCAAGATCAGTTTTGGTGGCAGATGCGGCAGCTAGCTTGTCAGTAACGTTCTTCAATTGAGCTGATGATTCAAGGGTGAGCGTGTTGAGAGCGGCCATATGGTTATCCTCCAAACCCTTAGTACGCTGCTGGACAAGAGCTTCCAGTTCCTCATCCTTGCCACGGAGGATGGCTTCAAGATTTCCTTCCCGAGCAGAGATGTTCTTATCCTAGGTATTCAGAAGCGCTTCGCGCTCCGCCCAGTGGACCTCCCGGGAAGCAATATCTTCTTTGGCCATGGTCAGCACCTCCTCTTGCCGCATGATGGAGTGGGATTGCCTCTTGTACCATTCTCACAGTTCATTGCCCTTGTCCATTAGTTTCCTATCCATAAGAACGGCAGAGTGACGCTGCTCCTTGACTGCCTGCCACTTGAGATCATACCTTTGTTGCATTTCTTTGAGCCCTGCTGCCATGGATTCCAGGAATGCTAGATCCTTGGCGCTATCAGCAGAATCGCCAGCTTCTACAACCCTATGGGACAGCGGCGCCAGTATGCATCCGATCTCTTCATCAAAATCCACCCTGCTGCAGCAGACGAGCCAGGATCTGCGAGCCCGGGTTGGGCAAGGACTAATGCCAACTTGCTCGAGGAAGGATGCGAAGGTGAAGCCAGCAGATAGTTCATGGGAAGAGGGCCCATGGATTGGAGAGGAGCTTTCTCCTCAACAACCATGCCTAGGCCAGAAGTGCTACCGGGGGTTTTCTCTGTCTCTTTTTGGGACCCCTGGATATCCCCGACAGCCTGTTCATGACCTTCAGCGGCATCAATCTTGGTTGCTTCCTCAGCACCACTCTTCCCAATACTAGCTACCTCTTCCAAGAGCTCAGGTTCTTCAATCAACGGAGCTACAAGTAAAATCAACAGATGGAGTAATGAGAAACCAGATACTGCTACGTCGAAGACCATGAAGCAAAATAATTCAAGGAAGCAGAAACAAAGACAAGTGGATTACCCGGTGGTGTTTGCTACGGAGGAACGTCCGCCTCCCCGGCAACATCGGTTGTCGGCGTGCGGTCCGTGTCCGCTCGCTCGGTGGTCGTGACCTCCTCACGAGCGGACCCCTCAGTGGAGGCCCTTGCCGGGGATCTCTCTTCTTGGACTTTGATTGGGGTGGACCCCTCCCGGTGGGCCCCTCCTTTCTGGATCTCACTTTCTCCCTTGGCGGGGGATGAAGCATGTTCCTCCGCATCTCTCCGGGTGGGCGAAATCTGCCCCATGCCTTCGCGCCGGGGGCTGGGTTGGGGGCTAGGCACGGGATCCCTTGCCCTATCCCCCGCCAGACCCGTGCTCGCCAAAGAACCTAACGCCGCTGTGTGCTTGGTTCGTTTGGCCCACTGGGTGAGGGGCTCTTCATCTCTGCCAAGACAACAAAGAGTATTGAATCAACAATTATCAAATGCATTGTACCTCAGCAAGAAGCTCAGCTATTCTCCTTACTCTGGGTCTACGAGCATGGAGCCCAGCGTGTACGTCGTAGGTGGCGGGGTCACCGTGCCCCTCTTCAGAGTTGGAGGAGCGGAGCTTCCCGGCAGCCTTGAGCTCTTCGGCAGGGCCGAGGCTTCAGGTGGAATCGAGCTTTGCGAAGAAGCTGGGCTTGACTGGGGGCTAGGATCAACTCCAGTGACTGCACGTCGCTTGGCGGGTGGCGTCTTGGCCTGCGACAGGCGAGAGGATTGGCGGCGTACCACCACAGGCTTGTTGCCCCTAGAGGTGATCTTCTTCACCCTCTTCGTGATCGCCGAGGAGGCAGGGGCCGTTGTTCCCCGGCTGGCCCGCTTGCGAGGACATTGATCTGGATCTGGCCCTGGGGCTTGAGGACCTATCGTGAGCCATTCCTCCTCCGCCTCGGGCTGCTCTGCCTCTTCAGCCCTGCCTTCTCCTTGGGCCTCTGCTACCATGGGATGATGAATCCCCGCCCCGGCAGGATCAAGCCCAGCAACCTCCTCCGCGTCGTGCCCCTCGCTCCCTTCATCAGAAGAACCTTCACCTTCATCCTCCTCCTCCTCCTCTTCCTCTCCGGGCCTCGCTACTACAGCAGCCTTGAGCGCTCTATCCTCTGCAATCCGCCTTGCGATGAACGCTGCCTCTGCCGGGGAGGTGCGCTTGACAAGATCATTCTCCACCTTAGAAGCCCTTTCTTCCAGACCAGAGACCCACTCTATTTCCGCATCCAATTCAGGCAGTTGCCAATCGGCCGCAACTCCGTAGGCATTGCAATCAGGCATCCATTTCAGAATCTGGTCCCGAGCAGAGTTGAGATGCAGAGGGATAACCCTTGCCGGTAGATGGAATGGGCCAAGGCTATCGAATAACTGATCACACAGCCAGCCGTGGCCGTATATCGACAAGTTGTTGAGAGGGCCTGGGTAAAGACGCATCGTGTCAGCAGAATTCCCATATTCCCATGCAAATCTGTCCCTCTTCTACAGCGGTGCGATTCTGCGCCTGAGGAAGTCGGCTCCCACCTGCTCAATGGTTAGACCGACAGCTTTGAGGCAGGCAATCCTGTTTAGTGTCGGGTGGAGCGTGTCGTCGGTAAGGACTGGCTTACTCCAGTCGCGGCCGCGCGTAACGCATTCCGTTCGCGCTGCGCAGAACTCAGGCGCATCCTTGTCCTAGATCCAGCACCAATCTACCCTCCATTCCTCCTATTGGAGTCTACGGTAGGGTGCGTCGACTGCAATTCCTATGCGCAGAACAACCAAGAACATGCTACAAGAGATGGATCACAGATCGTTACCACTAGACACACAGTGCTGTGTAGCGGAAGTAGAGTTGGGGCAGCGCGTCCGGAGTCATCTCCTCCTCGTCCGATCTCCCTCGAACAGCCGGTCATGGATCCCGCGTACAAGTTTGCCGGAGCGGCGCAGGTGCACCGCCTCTAACGGTATCCGCGTGTGCAGGAGGAACCCCGTGCGGCGGACTGCTAGGTCCGATCATACAGTCAGCGGCAAGTGGAGGTGGCTATTCGCAACACATGCAAACCCTAGTGACAACGCCGAAGCGATCAACCGAATGAGTGTGCCACACGCCCACTTTATATAGGCATCCATCGTGGGCACAACACTTGGGCCTCGCACGGACCCTAAAGCCCAAAATCTATTCGGCGTGGATCCAAGTCTGAGTAGGATCACTTCTAACTCGTGGAGTCGGACCGGGCGTCACAGGCTCCTTCCCTTAAGGGCGCGACCCCTTAGGTTCTCGTTCACTTGGTCGTGAGTCTGATCACATTCGACTCGGCTAGTCGGCAGCGGCCTCTAGCAAAGTGTGCCGACTCCAAGTGTCCGAAGAAGCTGGTTAGGCGAACCTGTACATCACACTTCTGTTCCCTTTGCCACACGATATATGTTGTTGGGCTCAAGGCGAGTATGTTATCCTTGTGCTAGCCCGACCTCTTTCTCGTTCCAGTGATGCCGACCACAAAGCGGATTATCTCATAATCCTTGTCGCATGGCCATGCTTATCTTGGTCGGATCACACGAGGGGCCCAGAGTATATCTCTCCTGATCGGAGGGGCAAATCCCATCTTACTCGACCATGTCTCGCGGCATGGGTCTGGACAAGCCCGAAACCTACCTTTGTAACTACCCAGTCACGGAGTAGCGTTTGGTCGGCCCAAAGCAGGTTTGTCATCATCCCGAGTACATGCGCCAGCTCAGGTCTTAGGACATAGAACGTATGTTGTACTAGAGACTCACAGATGACATATTGTTGCATATCATAGTTGGGTCTGTGCGACTCGAACCTTATCTCAACTCGGATCCGACTATGTTGAACCCGACTAGATCCTTCTGAGTCGATATTATCCGGTTAGCATCCAATGCTCTATGGCTAGTGAGACCAAGCCATCAACCGTGTCATATGCTAGTCTAGTCGGCTGCGCGTCCACACAGCCCTTTTGACTAGGGACCTTTTAGGACTGTCATCATACAATGCATAGTCCTACAAACAAGTCACATACTTGCTGATACACATCATTGATAATGTCCAAGGACTATCTTTATTCGTACACACATAGGAAATATCATCATACATGATTGCCTCTAGGGCATATCTCCAACAGTCTCCCACTTGCACTAGAGTCAACCAAATGGACATCAAATGCCCATAGCTCTAACGTGCCCCTCATGCTTGGCTTGTGGAAGTGGCTTAGTCATCGGATCCGCAACATTTGCATCCGTGTGAATTTTGCATAACTCTACATCACCACTCTTTACAATCTTTCGTATCAGGTGATATTTCCGATCTATGTGTCTAGTCTTGTGGTGATTCCTCGGCTCCTTGGCTTGTGCGGTGGCACCAGAATTATCACAATAAAGGTCCAATGGTTTTATTGAGGCTGGGAAAATACCAAGACCATCCAGAAAGTTTCAGATCAAAACACCCTCCTTTGCAGCTTCACAAGACGCAATGTGTTCGGCTTCTGTGGTAGAATCGGCCACCGTATCTTGCTTGGAACTCTTCCAGCTCACTGCTCCTCCATTCATGACATACACGAATCCTGACTGTGATCGACAATCATCTCTGTCAGTTTGGAAACTGGCATCGGCGTAACCCTTTATGCAGAGCTCCTCCTCAAGTCCATAAACTAGGAACATCTCTTTAGTCCTTTTCAGGTACTTTAGAATATTCTTCACAGCTGCCCAGTGACTCTCACTAGGGTTGGCCTGGTATCTGCTTGTTAGGCTTATTGCAAAAGCAACATCAGGCCTTGTACATATCATGGCATACATGATGGATCCGATTGCCGAGGCATACGGAATCCTACTCATCTTGCTCGCTCATCAGATGTCAAAGGACTCTGAGTCTTGCTTAGCCTTAAACCATGTGAGAGTGGCAAGAACCCTTTGTTGGCCTCACTCATGTTGAACCGCTTCAACACTTTATCTATGTACGTGCTCTGGTTCAAGCCGAGCAGCCTCCTCGATCTATCTCTATAGATCTTAATGCCCAATACGTAAACTGCTTCACCGAGGTCCTTCATTGAAAACTTGCCATTCAATGACTCCTTGACCGAGTTCAGCATCGAAACATCGTTTCCGATCAGTAATATGTCATCCACATACAAGATCAAAAACACTATCGAGCTCCCACTTAACTTCTTGTATAAACAAGCGTCCTCTTCGCTTTTGATGAAACCGAGACCTGTTATGACCTCATCAAAACGAATGTTCCAGCTACGAGATGCTTGCCTCAACCCATAAATGGAACTCTTGAGCTTGCATACCTTACTAGCGCTAGTTGGATCGACAAAACCCTCGGGCTGTATCATATACACGTCCTTGGTTAAATTCCCGTTAAGAAAAGCCGTTTTTACATCCATCTGCCATATTTCGTAATCGAAGTATGCAGCTATAGCTAGTACGATCCTCACCGACTTCAGCATAGCTACTGGCGAGTAAGTCTCGTCGTAGTCAATTCCTTCAACTTGTCCATAACCTTTAGCGACAAGCCGAGCTATCGGTTTTCTTCTTAAAGACCCATTTGCAACCAATGGCTGTTACACCAGGCGGTGGATCAACCAAGTCCCAGATTTGATTCTCATCCATGGACTTTAACTCGGATCTCATGGCTTCTAGCCATGCCTCCGAATCTGGGCTCACCATCGCTTCCGCATATGTGGCTGGCTCGTCGCTTTCTAGCAACAATACATCAAGCACTCTACGCAATCTTTCCAACCTCTGTGGTTCCGGTGCCACTTCCACTACGGGTTCCCTAACTGACTTCGGTATGGTCTCATCACTAGCCGAGCCATCCCCGAGTGGTCCTCGAATTTCTTCGAGTTGGACTGGCCTCCCTACCGAGAAACTCTTTCTCAAGGAAAACCCCGTTCCGACCAATAAACACTTTGTTCTCTTCCCGGTTGTAGAAGCTATATCCCAAGGTTTCCCTTGGATATCCCACGAATATGCATTTATCTGACTTGGGTGTAAGCTTGTCTGACATAAGTCGCTTGATAAATGCTTCACAACCACAAATCTTTAGAAAAGACAAACTGGGACTCTTCCCGGCCCACTTCTCATGTGTTGTCTTATCTACGGATTTTGATGGTACCCTGTTAAGTGTGAAAGCTGCAGTTTCTAGAGCGTATCCCCAGAATGACAAGGGTAAATCCGATTTGCTCATCATTGACCGAACCATGTCCAACAAGGTCCTATTCCTCCATTCCGACACGCCGTTTCTCTGTGGCGTACCTAGAGGTGTGAGCTGAGGTACTATACCTTGGCTTTTCAGATGATCATCAAACTCCTGGCTTATGTACTCACCTCCATGATCTGATCGTAGAAGTTTTATTATCTTGCCGAGCTAATTCTCAACATCGTTCTGAAACTCTTTGAACTTTTCAAAAGTTTCTGACTTGGGCCTCATCAAATAGATATATCCATATCTACTCAAGTCATCGGTAAAAGTCACGAAGTACTAATAGCCACCTCTGGAAATTGTGCTCATTGGACCACACACTTCACTGTGTATAAGATCCAACAGCTCAGATGCCCTCTCGCAACTCTTTGCAAAAAGAGACTTAGTCATCTTGCCGAGCAAGCATGATTCGCATGTCTCGAATAACCCAAAGTCAGACGAAGTTAGGAGCCCATCATCATGGAGCTTCTTCATGCGTTTCAGACTAATGTGTCCAAGCCGGCAATGCCAGAAGTATGTCAGATTTATCTCATTAGGCTTATGCCTCGTGACATTCACGTTATAGACCGGTTCCTGTTCTAGATTCAATATAAAAATCCCATCAACAATGGGTGCATAGCCGTGGAATATTCCATTCAAATAAAATGAACAACTATTGTCCTTTAAATTGAATTCGTAACCCTGACTCATCAAACATGAGGCAGAAATAATGTTCCAACTAAGTGCAGGAATGTAATAACAATCATTCAATTCCAAAATTAATCCAGAAGGAAGCTAGAGCTGCATCGTGCCGACCTCCAACGGAGCAACTCTTGCTTTGTTGCCGACCCTGATGTCAATCTCCCCTTGTGCCACATGCCTAGTTCTTACCAACCCCTGCATCAAGTTGCAAATATGAACAACCGATCTGGTATCAAATACCCAAGAGCTACTAGGTATGTCAGCAAGGTAAATGTCTATAACATATGCAACAAGTGTACCTTTGCCTGAAGAAGCATTTCCGGCCTTTTTGCCATGCTCTGCAAGCCACTTGCTACAGTTCCTCTTCCAGTGACTGGTCTCCTTGCAAAGATAGCAAATGGTCTTCGAGTCCGGTCCCGACTTCAGCTCAGCGGTGAAGGTTACCATCTCCATGCCCTTTGCCTTAGCCTTTTTCTTGGACCAACTCTTCTTGAACTTAGCCAATTTCTGCACCATCAACACTTGATGCGTGTCTTTCTTAATATCCTGCTCTACCACTTTGAGCATCCCATGCAACTCAGTGAGCTTCTTATCCATGCCATGCATATGATTGTTCAAGATGAACGTCCCATAGCTGGGCGGAAGAGAACCCAGAACTGCATCAGTAGCCAGCTCATCCAAGAGCGGGAAGACCAACCGATCCAAAGCTTGCACGTATCTGATCATCTTGATCACATGCGGGCTCAGTGGATCACCTTCCTTCAGCTTACAATCCATCAAGGATCACGAGACATTGAACCTTTCGGTCCTATCCTGTGTCTAAAACATGCTCTTGAGACTCTCGATCATATCGTAAGCCTCAACATTTTCGAAATGTTCTTGCAAATCGGGCTCCATACAAGCAAGCATCAGACAGCTGATCTCCGTTGATTCATCAACGAGTTTCTGGTAGGCATTTTTGGTTGTGGCATTAGCATTATCGGCAGGTTCCTCTGGAAGTGGATCCTCTAGAACATGTTCCTTTTTATCGTGCTTGAGAACAATCCTCAAATTTCTATACCAGGTGGTAAAGTTTGTTCCATTCAGTTTATCCTTTTCCAGAATTTATTTCAATGCAAAGTTGGGTTGAGGAGGTGGTGCCATTGATCTAGAACAGAAAATATGCAACCACTAAACAATGTGTTTATGTAGAGTAATTCAAGCCTAATAGAAATACTCCCACTGAAGTCAGCATCCCTCTGCAAACTCTCAGTGATTCAGGATCCGACTAGCGCATGCGACTTGTGAGCTTTACCATCACTGTTAGCCAACATACCTATCCGGTAAGCAACTCCTTGCTAATCACATCTCTATACGACTCCTGTCGGTCAGGTAGGTATCTTATACCAAGGCTCCCAACCTTCTTTGCCACAAGCCCAAAACCATTTTGATAGCCTTGTCAAGTTAACCAGGTGCAGTGCATGTCCGTGTCTGACACGAACCCTTCAGTTCAAGGACACCTAGCAGCACCCCAATTTTATGAGCCCACCACTAGACGTACTTGACATGCGAAGGTGCAACATCGGGGATGGCAATTCACTTGATATTAACAAGGGATCTTTCTACCATTTTAACATGCATAGAAATAAAGAAGCATAACAAAGACAAATAAACATATATTGTGAAATAGTATGGCTCTTTTATGGATGTTCGTCCAGGTCGGCTCCAACTCCGATGACCATCTAGGAACTCCATCTTGTTTGTCACATCGGAACGCCTAGCCACCAACCTGATCTCTATTATCCAACTACTACAACTAGTAATGAATTTTACATACAGTCACAAATCGACACGCAGGTCTTTATACATTGTAATGACCGCACTTTGGCTCCTGCCTGCTGACAAACATGACGCGCGGGCCATGTATATATTACACATATGCATCACATACACATGAGCCATACTATTCACATCAAGCCTGCAAAACAAAGTTACATAGAATCGCATTCTACCGGTTGGAGCGATAGTGTACGAAAAACAGGGCGCTACGCACACGGCGGTCCCTCGCGGGTGTGGGCAGCACCCGACGTTTTCAGAAATCACAGATCACATCTGTACTCCGATCACGCCGAATTTTCTGATCTGACCGATCTTATCGATCATCGCGAGTCCGATTCAGATTTACATTTCACTGTTAACCCCGATGGCGGATACCAACCGGTGGTTGTGTCATGACCTCACCGTTTCTGATCATCAGAAAACATAGCCACATCGATCCCCATGTGCAGTTGATCTCATCAACCGTGCACATAGCCGATCTCATAAATGACAACAGATCTCATCTGCCGCCTCCACATATCTAATATGCATACGATCCGAATTTAAATCCTATAGTAGAGGCTCTGATACCAAGCGCCTGAGGAAGTCGGCCCCCATGCGCCTGAGGAAGTTGGCCCCCACCTGCTCAATGGTTAGCCTGGCAGCTTTGAGGCGGGCAATCCTATTCAGCGCCGGGTGGAGCCTGTCGTCGGTAAGGCCTGGCATACTCTAGTCGCTGCCGCGCGTAACGCATTCCGTCCACGCCGCGCAGAACTCGGGCGCATCCTTGTCCTGGATCCAGCACCAATCTGCCCTCCATTCCTCCTGTTAGAGTCTACGGTAGGGTGCGTCGACTACAAATTAAAAATTCCTACGCGCAGAACAACCAAGAACATGCTACGGGAGATGGATCACAGATCGTTTCCACTAGACGCGCAGTGTAGTGCAGCGGAAGTAGAGTTAGGGCAGCGCGTCCAGAGTCATCTCCTCCTCGTCCGATCTCCCCCGAATAGCCGGTCGTGCATCTCGCGTAAAGGTTCGCCGGAGCGGCGCAGGTGCATTGCCTCTAACGGTATTCGCACATGTAGGAGGAACCCCGTGTGGCAGACTGCTAGGTCTGATCACACAGTTGGCGGCAAGTGGAGGTGGCTATTCGCAACACATGCAAACCCTAGTGACAATGCCAAAGCGATCAACCGAATGAGTGTGCTACACCCCCACTTTATATAGGCATCCATCGGGGGCTGAACACTTGGGCCTCGTACGGACCCTAAAGCCCAAAATCTGTTCGGCCTGGATCCGAGTCCGAGTAGGATCACTTCTGACTCGTGGAGTCAGATCGGCCTCACAGGTTCCTTCCCTTAAGCACGCGACCCCTTAGGTTCTCGTTCACTTGGTCACGAGTCAGATCACATCCGACTCGGCTAGTCGGCAGCGGCCTCTAGCAAAGCATGCCGACTCCAAGTGTTCGATGAAGCTGGTTAGGCAAACCTGTACATCACACGTCTGTTCCCTTTGCCACACGATATATGTTGTTGGGCTCAAGGCGAGTCTGTCATCCTTGTGCTAGCCCGACCTCTTTATCGTTCCAGTGATGCCGACCACAAACCGGATTATCTCATAATCCTTGTCGCATGGCCATGCTTATCTTGGTCGGATCACACAAGGGGCCCAAAGTATATCTCTCCTGATCGGAGGGGCAAATCCCATCTTGCTCGACCATGTCTCGCAGCATGGGTCTGGACAAGCCCGAAACCTACCTTTGTAACTATCCAGTCATGGAGTAGCGTTTGGTCGGCCTAAACCAGGTATGTCACCATCCCGAGTACATGCGCCAGCTTAGGTCTTAGGACATAGCATGTATGTTGTACTAGAGACTCACAGATGACATATCGCTGCGTCTCATAGTTGGGTCTATCCGACTCGGACCTTAGCTCAACTTGGATCTGACTATGTCAAATCCGACTAGATCCTTCCGAGTCCATATTATCCGGTTAGCATCCAATGCTCCATGGCTAGTGAGACCAAGCCATCGACCGTGTCGTATGCTAGTCTAGTTAGCTGCGCGTCCACACAACCCTTTCCACTAGGGACCTTTTAGGACTGTCATCATACAATGCATAGTCCCACAAACAAGTCATGTACTTGCTGATACACATCACTGATAATGTCCAAGGACTATCTTTATTCATAAACACATAGGAAATTTCATCATACATGATTGCCTCTAGGGCATATCTCCAACACCTCCCACCTGCTGCGCTGCTGACCGGGGAGATACTCCCATTCGTCCTTCTTGCCCTGAGGGATCCAGGTTATGTTGCCCGAGCAGTGAGAATTGTCTTCAACCCGTGGGACAAAGAAGTGCCTGAACAAGTCCACATTGGGGGCAACTCCAACAAAGTTCTCGCACAAATGGGCGAAGATTGCCATGCACACCATTGCATTTGGTGTGAAGTCTAGAAGATGGAATCCATAAACCGTCATCATTACGCAGAATAAAGCAGAGAAGGGGAGGTGAGGCTGCAGAGGAAGTACGCGCAGAAGAAGTGGTACAAATCTGATGGAACCTTGGCCCCCTCCGGCTGGGCCACAGGCGCTCCATGCCCTTCGGAACTTCCCTACCCCACATATAGGCATACTTCGTGATCAAAGTATTTCCATCCAAGTTCGACGGGAAGAAGACCACGTCTTCCTGCCGCTTCATGTCCAGCTCCTCCGCCCTTTTCTTCCTCCCCTCCGCTGCTGCATCTTTTGCTGTAGCCGCCCGCTTCCCTTTCGCACCAGCCGCCTTTCACCCCATCTTGTGGGCTCACTGGATGGGCAGAAGATCTAGCGAAGCTTTGAGGGCGAATGACGGTGTGGGAGCAGTTGCTTGGCTTGAGGAAGAAGATGAAGGGAGGGGAGACATATACGAATGAGCAGCGCCCCTTCATGTTGCCTTTTTATTGGGAACAGACGCAGGGGTTGGCTCTTCGCTATCTCTCCTCAGGAAGTTACCGGTTTTGCAGGCCCACTACCCATTAACTACTACAGTTCCGCGACCCCACGACCTACGGTAATTGCACGGAGTGGACGTTGGATTGACTAGTCATCATAACAACCGATGCATGAGCAGCATTTCTTCGACACGTGTCCATGCACTGTTTGGGGCCTAACCCAACCTGCCCAGCGACACGTATGGTTCAGGCCCAGGGGCTTCTGTCTGGGTACACAAACAGGGGTGTTTATTCCCCCAGACTTGTGCACGGGCAATGTGGCACCCCGGCTCAGAGAAACCGGAACACCCCGTATTCCAGCCTAGAGATCGAGGTGAAGTCTTTTGGAATACGACACTGCTTAGCATAGAACAAACCAGCTCTCTATTACGACACGAATACGAATACAAGCTCTCCGATATTACAATGAATAACACCAGCACGGCGACGCTACGCCAACCACAGTTAATCTATGCAAGCAGCATAACAACCCAAGGCAGGGGAACCTCAACTGGCAGTGGAACAACGAACGACGATGATGGACTCCAATCCGCAGGGACTCTGGCTGGAACGTTTATCCTAGCTCGCGAACACAAGAACCACACCAAACAAGCAAGCAAACTAGGCACGACCTGCAAGCTGGCATGACACGCCAGGTCAGTACATTGAATGTACTTGCAAGCTCACAATAACCAAAAGCAGTTAAGACAAACAACTGCATGGCATTAGCAGGTTAAAGCAATCATAAGCATGATACTAATAGAACAACATGGCATGCACAAGGTGAACATGATACAACTTTAGCATGGCATGAGCATATGAACATGATGATGCAACAGGTTAACATTATCATGCACCAACTTACTCTTGCTCAGCGGATGCTTCGTAACCATCTCATACATCCACTTACCAACATCGGTATCCACAATACCTCCGTGATCATCTCGCGATCACATAAAAATCAACCAACTTCGGTATCCACGATAACTTTGTGATCCTATCTCGATCACAACCAAGCTCTTTCTCATCATTGAACCGAGGTTATTATTAATCAAGTTATTATTATAGTTGGCTCATAGTGTGATCGACTACGAACTGGGCCCATATCCGCGGGCACAGCTATCGATAGATTAAACACACACTCTGCAGAGGTTAGTACACTGTACCCACACCACGGAATCCATGGCCTTGTGCTCCCATTCGGGTGAACCAACGGCATTCCGACAAAACCGATCTATTGCCATCACACTCTCCCAGCCACTCCGACAAACTCCCCTTTGGGCTAAGTCCTGGGTGGCCCCGATGTCAACTCGTGACATCCAACGGCCACCGTCGTGGCAAAACATAAACGGTCCCAAAGGGGGACAAGGATCCTTACAACAACAACGGGCACACAAGGTTTATGTCCGCCTACCTGATCAGGGTAGCACGCGCCCATAACCTTCCCTCATTGGAGGCACCGCCGAGAGGCATGACAATAGACCGCATTAGGGCCTTCCCATAAAAGGCAAATGTGGCTGCACTGGTCAGCTTGATTTGGTGGCACCATGACTCAGCCAATAGTTGTTCAAGTTCATTATTATCCGGTTAAACTTGAATGAAATAAGCTGAGCCATTGAAAATAACATGATGCAACTACAATGCATGAGCATGATATCAACATAAGCATGGAGGTGCAACATAATCATCAAGCATAACAACAATGAAGCATTTAACCAAATGAGCATGGCATACTGACGAGCATGAGTATAACACTACACATGAGCATAGCATGACTACTAGCATCATAAATAAATACCATGCAAGAACATAACAAGAATACTACCAAGTAAGCATGTGACCACTAGATGCAAAGGAACATGCATTGCAATGATACTGGGTAACAGATGACAAGCATGAATCAGGATGAACACCACTACTACCAGCATGTACCACTACCAAGCATAACATGTGCCATTAATACTAGTAAGTAGTACAAGATAACAAGAGACATCGGAACATAGCATGAAGGTGAACATGAATCCACGAGCATAATCGAAACAATGACAGTAGAAGGAAACAAGCAGGCTGTTAATGGTCAAACATTTATTAAATATTCAAGTAGAAACCATGGCTACTGCATGGCTATCATGGAAGTGGGGTGATGGTGACTCCGGGAAGAAGTGCGGTGAAGCCGCGGAACGATTTGCCGGACGTTCTTCTCTCCCGAAGGGGGCTGATTAGAAGCAAGGGCAAAATGGTCATTTTCACTGTGGAAGCACCTAGTGAAAGTGTTACCAACAGAAAGACGAGACGAAGAAGTGGGCGTTGGTTTCACCTCGATCGGAGTTACGGTCGCGGAGATACGAGGTGGTGAAGGAGAGGGACTAATCTGTGATTTTTTTATCACCAACTGGTCCCTGAGTGGATAAGACAGAAACGGATTTGAGAAAATATGCTTTCTGACTAAGAAAACGTACTTTAGGCAAAAGAGGAAAGAAATGCGGATTCAGAAGAAGAAAACATATTCCTGGGAAATGCGTTTCCACTTACGTGACGTGGCGGGGCACTGGGCCACTGGCGCGTGGGGCCCGGGGGCAGGTGGAGTGGCCGATCGGGGGCGTCGTCTTCCCCGCGCCTCTGTTCCTCCCGTGAACAAAGGAGGGGAAGCAGAGGAGAGGAGGGGCAAGGGGCCCGACCGGCTCCGGCCATCCCCGGCCATGGCGAGGCCACCAGCGGGTGCGGCCCGGCGCGGCGCTCCCATTCCTGGCAACATGGGGTGTAGGGGAGGTCGGGAATGGCGGCTAGGTGCAGCGACCTGAGGAGGCACAGGAGGTGCGGGTCAGCTCCTGGCGCGGTTCTCCGGTGACGGGAGGAGGAGGGAGAGGGCTGGGGCGACTAGCCGGAGAGTCGGGGAGGTGCTAGTGGTGGAGGAGAAGCGAGGGGAGGAGCGGGGCGTCCGGAACAGAGGAGGCCGAAGTGGCCATGGCGGACGGCGATGGGGAAAAATGCGAGATGGGGCACTCCAGTGGTCGGGAGAGGCGAGGGAGGAGTGGGTGAGCTGCGGAAGGACTTGGGGGTGCTATATGTAGCCGAGGGGCGGCCACGGAAGTGCTCTAGAGAGCTCCAGCTCGCTGCCAATGGCGAACAGAGGACGGACACATCACGGGCGCGATGATGGCGACCACACCACAGCGATGCAGGGCGGGGCAGCGATGCAAGCTGATGCAGTAGAGCACGGGGGAGCTACTAGACATGGATGGGAGTCGAGACGACGAGGGAACGGACGAGCACAGCGCCGAGGTCTTGCCAGAGCAGGCTGTTTGGCTTTTCTGCCCCGTGGTCACCGTGTGAACTAGCGCACGCGATGCACTCCGACCAGTCCGATCATGTCCAGTAGATGGACCATACTGCCCTGAGTTCAAAGGAAGAAACAACTCAGTCCAGGGGCAAAGAAGAGATTTGCAGGTGGCTCCAACTCAGATGAACAGCAAGGTGTTTGCGCTGTGGGGAGACAAACACAGGAGGAGATAGAGGCTGAGCTTTGGCATGGCTTGATCACATGCCAAGGTGACTGTGGTGGATAAATATTAGATGAAATGGAGGAGTCTAGATGGGGGTTGCTGTAGAAAGTGACCCACTGGTCAGATTTGGAAATTTTAAAGTAGCACTCAAATGCTAAATGGGATTGAGCTAAAAATGGGCATGGCTCAATGATTTGAAGATATGAAGATGCCCAAAAAGTTTCATGCCATTTGAAGGAACCAAACTAGCACTTGCTTCATAGAGCATCTCCCTGGACAGAAATTTCAAAAAATTGCATAGGGAAAATGGATTGATGAAATGAGCCAACACTTGGTGGAGAGAGTGAATATAGATTGGAGAATGTTCTGGTAAATTTTCAGCTTAAATGAAGCAATATAAAATATACTTGCTTCACAAACTAAAAATCTAACCAGAAACCAAGATTTGGAGCTGGGCTCACATAGATGAGTTACATGAGCTCAAATTTGGTGGACTAGCATTATTTGATCAAATGAAGGATGTGGAAAAGTTTCAACTCATTTGGACATGCCTAGAATATACCTCCTTCACAAAGTTCCTTCCTGGAAAGAAACTTTGGAAAATCACTGATAAATAATTACTAGGCAAATGAAGTTGAAATTTGGCACAGGGTAATGATATGGAAAGGAAAAGGTGTGCAAAAATTTGGGGTCAAACAAGCAAAGATAAATGACACTTCCTTTTCAAAAAGCCACTTAGGGCAGAATCAGAAAAGGAATATTTGTGAATTATCTTTGATGATGCCAAGGAAGGATTTTGACATATTTGAGGAAGATATGACCCAAACAATTTATGAGAATTATTTGGGAATTTTGGGAGTGACAGAAATATAGGTTGCTTCACAACCTAGGGTTAAAAAGAATTATTCCTTTAATAGAAAAGGAATATTCCCAAGAAAATGAATATTGGAATTGGGTCAAGGTTGAAAATGACATGATCTTGGGATGATAATGAGGATGACAAGCCACTGTAAAACCACGGAAGACATGATCTTCCCAAGTTTCAGAACCACGTAGCCACAGAAAAGCAAATCAAATCAAGAAATACAAGAAAATCATCAGAAAAAGAAAAGGGCAAAATCCAGGGTGTTACAAACCTTCCCCCCTTAAAGAAATCTCGTCCTCGAGATTTGGTTGCTTAGGGAACAAGTAAATATTTTGACTTGAAGAAACCGTTTCCAACTCGGGTTTCTCCTATTTACTCTCATATAATGTTCGCACTGAATTTGATCTGACTGACTGCCTTGATTTGGGGTGGTTTGCTTCACCGTATCTGACATTCTGACAGGACTTACCTTATATGTTCCTGTTCATACTGACTCAAATTTTTCTTTCATATCTGTTGGCTTAGCTGGGGTCTGAAAGATTATCTTTGCTGACATAAGTGTCCTTCTCGATATTAATCCTTGAGGGAGGTGTTATTCTCGTATCGAGTACCGAGAATATTCCATGGAGTGGGGAACACATCTTCCCGTGGAACAAAGAGTCTCTTCTATCCAGGCATCAGGTTGCTCGAATATATGCATGCCTTCTGGGTTCAACACATTGATGTGAATCATACCTGTTCTTCTATTGGATTCTGACATCTTGCAGGAGTTTCTGACTTATCTTGACTGGCTTCACAGTCTTGAGTATCCAATCTATACCAAAGGTTTGACTGTCGCTTGACGTGACTGATAGAAAAATGCACCATCTCCTGATGATAACATTTGCAGACTTGACTGGCGGTGATCCCATTCACGGCAGGCTATTCTTTAATCTATTCCCATATGTGAGAGCACATGCTTTGTGATTTAATACTCTGATTCTTCATTTTCATTTTCTTTATCTGGATCGTTAACTGAAAGAGTGGGCCCTTATATATCCTCGACTATTTTCGCGGCCCTGTGTACTGTCATGCGCAATATCTTGCAATTCATACTTTGGTCTCGAGTCTCAGGATATTTATCCGGTTCATGTTCGATTGTACGGATCTCATTACTGTTGTCGACTATGCCTGGCAGTGACAGGATTAATAACATCACCTTGTCGGATGCACGGGGCTGATCTTGATATTTACTGCTGAGATGGTGTCTCAATGTTGTCTTTCTTCAAGACTTGTCGATTCTTGCATCACCCACTGGTTTTCCTTCACTTGCATATCCAATGAGGTTGTCGAATGCATACCATGAATTCTTCCTTGTGCGAGGGACTTGCATGAACTTGACAGCATACTCATTGTATGAAGAACTATCTGATTCTCGAGGCATACCTTTGTTCTGGCTGATTCTTGTTTCTGACTTAGTTGTTGCAGATCTGCCACTTGGAAACACTGTCATATGCTGACAATTCATTGTTTATTTTCTTGTACCAGTGCCATACTGAAGAAGATTGGGTAGCATGCGTTGGAAGCCATCGGGGTATCGTGCTTAGGAAGACTGGATGGCTTGTGCTCGCAGCTTTCGGTGGATATCTTGCTGAGGAAGGCTGGGTAGTGTACCTCATAAGCTTCCCCCCTTTAAAGACTTGCTAGGGAAGACTCGGTACCTTATGCCAGAAGCTTTTACAGTACCTTATCGAGAAGACTGAATATCTTGCACGGGAATCCATTCATACCTTGCTGATGCAGACTGAGGAATCTTGCCTTGTATGCTTCGCTGAGAAATACTGTGCTGCTTTTCTTGCGAATGGAATGACATATATATATATATATCCTTGTCATTCCGGCTGCTGATAACATGTATGACAAGAATTGTCTGACCATCCTTGCTTAATCATTGTGTACTGACTTTTGGGTGTCGCATGTTTTAAATCTGACTCATGGCAGAATCAATCATTGTGTACGGACCATACCTTTGACTTGAAATGCATGTTGGACTTGGATCCAATTTTGTTCTCCTACTGGTTTAATCATTTCTGCAATAAAGATGTATCTCTGACGGGTGCCTGTTAATAGAAGTCTGAGCAGAATATAACTTGTATTCAGACCGGATGTCTGCAATACAATGCTGTCAGCTGAAAATCTCATTGTTTTTAACTGAGTTCCTTGGTGTATATCTTTAGTTCTCATGGCTTCTTCTGATCCGGTATCGGTTGATGAGCAATTTTCCATAAGGGGGTAACACCAAAGATTCAAATAAAGAAGCACGAGAAAACGATCTATTGCAACAAAGCACATATCAAACAAGCTACAAAACTACTCCACACAGGCACACACAAGCATGATACTACAGCAGATGCACATGCACTACACGAAGGACTACACCCTACGCTTGAGAAAACGCTTGGGAGCTGATGAAGAAGCTAAGGGAGTAGCGAGTGGAACTGCTGACTCCGAAACTCCGGAGGGATGAGGTGGAGGGGTTGGAGAAGCTGGCGGAGACTGAGGTAGGAAAACACCAAGCAATCTCCTGGCTCGAATGGCATCTTGGACTAACTCGGAAATAAGAAGACACTCGGCCGTCATGTAACGGGACATGGCGAGGATAGCCGGGTCATCTTGAGGGTTGACAGAGGGGAACTTGATCCGCTTAGGATTCTCGACGATGGTGGGATAATATTGATAAGCACGGTTCTCTTCCACCATGCTCTCTTGATGACGAAGACCGGTGATTCCTGCCATTGCGACAAGCTGAACGGCACGCTCGGGAGTAGCGCTGTAACCACCGTGGAAACTGTAGGTGCGCTTACCGATAGGAATCGAGGCTAACAGATGGACATGAGCAACATACTCCCGAATTCTTCCTCCGACAGAAAACTGGAATACTTGGTAATGGGGTGGATCTCCATGGGGATAAATGCTACGCCACAAATCGCTAAGGAGGGTGGCAAAGCTGAGAGGTGCAGGAGTGGGATTGAACGCAATAGGAACAGCACCGGGAGCTCTGGGGAGGGCACTGAACTCATGAAAGCTGACCGCCATCTACGCACGAAACAGGGGTTAGGGGTAACCGAATAAGACTATATACAGCAAACAAATGCAACAACCAAATGCAGCAAGCAAGGGCAACAACCAGACCCTGTACTACCGTTTTCTAATGTTCCAGCAGACTAGGATGCTCTATAGCCAGACCTGCTCTGATACCAAGCCCTGTGGCACCCCGGCTCAGAGAAACCAGAACACCCCGTATTCCAGCCCAGAGATCGAGGTGAAGTCTTCTGGAATACGGCACTGCTTAGCATAGAACAAACCAGCTCTCTATTACAACACGAATACGAATATAAGGTCTCCGATATTACAATGAATAACACTGGCATGGCGACGCTACGCCAACCACAGTTGCTCTATGCAAGCAGCATAACAACTCGAGGCAGCGGAACCTCAACTGGCAGCGGAACAACGAACGATGATGATGAACTCCAATCCGTAGGGACTCTGGCTGGAACGTTTATCCTAGCTCGCGAACACAGGAACCACACCAAACAAGCAAGCAAACCAGGCATGACCTACAAACTGGCATGACACGCTAGGTCAGTACATTAAATGTACTTGCAAGCTCACAATAACCAATAGCAATCAAGACAAACAGCAGCATGGCATTAGCAGGTTAAAGCAATCATAAGCATGATACTAATAGAACAACATGGCATGCACAAGGTGAACATGATACAACTTTAGCATGGCATGAGCATATGAACATGATGATGCAACAGGTTAACATTATCATGCACCAACTTACTCTTGCTCAGCGGATACCACGTAACCATCTCATACATCCACTTACCAACATCGGTATCCACGATACCTCCGTGATCATCTTGCGATCACATAAAAATCTGCCAACTTCGGTATCCACGATACCTCCGTGATCCTCTCTCGATCACAACCAATCTCTTTCTCATCATCGAACCGGGGTTATTATTAATCAAGTTTCTATTATAGTTGGCTCATAGTGTGACCGACTACGAACTGGGCCCATATCCGTGGGCGCGGCTATCGATAGATTAAACACACACTCTGCAGAGGTTAGTACAATGTACCCACGCCACGGAATCCATGGCCTCGTGCTCCCATTCGGGTGGACCAACGGCATTCCGACAAAACCGATCTATTGCCATCACACTCTCCCAGCCACTTCGACAAACTACCCTTTGGGCTAAGTCCTGGGTGGCCCCGATATCAACTCGTGACATCCAACGGCCACCGTCGTGGCAAAACATAAACGGTCCCAAACGGGGACAAGGATCCTTACAACAACAACGGGCACACAAGGTTTATGTCTGCCTACCTGATCAGGGTAGCGCGCGCCCATAACCTTCCCTCGTTGGAGGCACCGACGAGAGGCATGACAATAGACCGCATTAGGGCCTTCCCATAAAAGGCAAATGTGGCTGCACTGGTCAGCTCGATTTGGTGGCACCATGACTCAGCCAACAGTTGTTCAAGTTCATTATTATCCAGTTAAACTTGAATGAAATAAGCTGAGCCATATAAAATAACATGATGCAACTACAATGCATGAGCATGATATCAACATAAGCATGGAGGTGCAACATAATCATCGAGCATAACAACAATGAAGCATTTAACCAAATGAGCATGGCATACTGACGAGCATGAGTATAACACTACACATGAGCATAGCATGACTACTAGCATAAATAAATACCATGCAAGAACATAACAAGAATACTAGCAAGTAAGCATGTGACCACTAGATGCAAAGGAACATGCATAGCAACGATACTGGGTAACAGACGACAAGCATGCATCAGGATGAACACCACTACTACCAGCATGTACTACTACTACCAAGCATAACATGTGCCATTAATACTAGTAAGTAGTACAAGTTAACAAGAGACATCGCAACATAGCATGAAGGTGAACATGAATCCACGAGCATAACCGAAACAATGACAGTAGAAGCAAACAAGCAGGCAGTTAACGAGCAAACATTTATTAAATATTCAAGTAGAAACCATGGCTACTGCATGGCTGTCATGCAAGTGGCTATTGTGGCTTGCCTGGGGGTGACGGAGACTCCGGGAAGATCCGCGGTGAAGCCGCGGAACGATTTGCCGGACGTTCTTCTCTCTCGAAGGGGGCTGATTAGAAGCAAGGGAAAAATGGTCATTTTCACTATGGGACCATCTAGTGAAAATGTTACCAACAGAAAGAGTTCAATGAGACGAAGAAGTGGGCGTTGGTTTCACCTCGATCGGAGTTACGGTCGCGGAGATACGAGGTGATGAAGGAGAGGGACCAATCTATGAAATTTTTTATCACCAACGGGTCCCTGAGTGGATAAGACAGAAACGGATTTGAGAAAATACGCTTTCTGACTAAGAAAACATACTTTAGGCAAAAGAGGAAAGAAATGCGCTTTTAGAAGAAGAAAACGTATTCCTGGGAAATGTGTTTCCACTTACGTGTTGTGGCGGGGCGCTGGGCCACTGGCGCGTGGTGCCCGGGGGTAGGGGGAGGGGACGATCGGGGGTGTCGTCTTCCCCGCGCCTCTGTTCCTCCCGTGAATAGAGGAGAGGTGGGGCGAGGGGCCCAGCCGGCTCCGGCCATCCCTCGCTGTCGGGGACGAATCCGCGATCACCTATGGGACCCAGGGAAGGACCCCTTTATGTTCGGCAGGGAGAGACGGTCGCACGAAGAGCAAATCTAGCGAAGAACACGACAGTGCACGAGAGAGATTTACCCAGGTTCGGGCCGCACGGATGTGTAAAACCCTACTCCTGCTTTTTGGTTTATTATCTGTATGGTTTTTCTAGCTCCAGGAGCGCTACAGTACCGAGTAGCTGCGTACAATACTGGAGTTCTCCCTTTCCCAGTTCCTCTCCTTTTTCACGTTGCCTATGGGCCTCCTTTTATACGCACAAAGGGGTCGCCAACAGGTGGCAAACAGTAAAGGTAGAGGTGGAAAGTTGCTACAGTAAGGCCACTATTACCAGGATGACATGTCCTACCTACCACTGACGGCAGGGGACAAGGGCATTAAATGCCCATGCCTTTGCTGTCCACATACATGTACCCAGACGTCTTGGACGTGGGAAAAGCCTATCCCACCTGCTGCTGCACCGCTATCTACAGTGCACCGCCGTCTACACAGTGCCCTGCCACGCACGCTTGGAAGGACCCAGAGCGCCACGCTGGCAAAGGCACCGGCGCAGCACAGTAGCACAGTGGTACAGTAACGCTTGCCGCGGCAAGACCTTGCCGCACCTAACAGCTTGGCGCAACCCATAGTTTGCCGCGCAAGGTAACTTGCCGGGGCAAGTACCTTGCCGCAGCAGCTATCTTGCCGCAGCCAATACCTTGCCGCAGCCAATGACTTGCCGGGGCAAGTACCTTGCCGCGGCAAGTACTCTGCTTCAGCAATGCCCAGGCTGGGCCTCAGCTGTCCCTCCCGGCAAGCTCCTCTTGCCGGGGCCTTAACTCTTGCTTTGTATACTTTGTTCTTGAATGGCTTAATAATCTTGAGCTTCTCTCTGGCTGTCCTCCCGCAAGCCTGGCCACGGGATGCTACTACTGCCCGTGCACAAGTACGGGGTACTAGGGTACCCCTATTCTAGTACACCGACAGGAGCCCCCGGGCCTGGGCCACACAATGCGCCGGGCGTTGTTGGGCCAGGCCCAAATAGTGCACGGGCACGCGTGGCTGGGATAAGCCGAAACGTCCCTATGCTGTTTAATTGCACGCTCTCCCACGTGTCGCGCGTTGAATGCGGAGCGTGGGAAGCGTGCGCAGCCATCTCAAATGACGAAGGGGCGGATGGTTCCGCATCTTTCCCCATAAAAGGAGGGACCTGCAGAAGCACTCACACACCCCTCTCACCATTCTCGATCTCCAAATCTCCGCCTTCTTCTTCCTCCGCTCTAAAACAAAGCGGTTTCCCAATCCTCCGCCACCGCGCGCGTCTGCATCTCCCTCGGTCCTCAGCTCCGCCTTCGCCATGCCTCCCAAAGGAGAAAAGGGGAAGACGGGGAAGTCCTCAAGGACGGAGACCCAGGCGCAGTTGAAGAGGCAGAAGTACGCGCTCTTCGCTCCGACGCTCACGGGGGCGGATCTGAAGGCCAAGTTCCAAGGCATGTGGGCCGCGAGGACCAAGGCGCATCCGGCCACCCGCGTTCGCCCAGCCACCGACAAGAGCGAAGTGAGCAAGTACCCCTTCTTCGCTTGCTACTTTTGGTGCGGGCTCTGCCCACCGTACTCGAATTTCTTTAGCGACGTCATGTACACCTTCAACCTCCGTCTGCTGGATCTCACACCGAATGCCGTATCCACCATGGCAATATTTGCGCATCTGTGCGAGAACTTCGTCGGCGTCGCACCCAACACTGCGTTGTTGAGGCATTACTTCACTCCCCGTGCTGAAAAGGGGGAGCCTCTCACTGTTGGCGTCTCATTCGTTTCAAGATTGGGTGCCAAGGAGAATTATCTGAAGGGGGATCTCCGCCCAAGATGGGGAGAAATCCGGTCTGAATGGTGTTGGATCATTGACGACGAGCCGCCACCATACTGTGCGCTTCGCAAGACCCCAGCAGCGCGTGGCACGGACTGGAGCGATCTGGATCCCCAGGACAAAAAGCTGGAGATTGCCGCTACCAGGATCATACGGCTCAGGGAGGCCGGGCTCACCATAGGGATGGTTGGCGCAGACTTCCTCCGCCGCCGCATTGCTCCTCTGCAGCAGAGAGGAAGGCCGGCCTCTGATTGGAAGAACCCAGCCGATATCATGCGGCTGCGCCCCAGACTGATCAACAACTTCACAGTTCTGCAGCACGACTTTTTCATGCGAGAACTGTTCAAGCAAGACACAGATCCAGAGAAGCGCGACAAGGCGTTCACGCTGCCGAAGCACATCGTGCCCCTTTGCAACAACTCTGCATTGAGTGCAATCATCGCTATGATGCCGTTCTGCAATGCGCACAGCGTTGAAGCAACTTGGGACATGCCGCTCGAAGAAGACGTGCGGCGATTCTTTGACTCCACGGTCGAAAAGCAGGTCCGGGAGGAGGAGTGGCTTGTCCGCAACACCACTGAGCAAGAAATAGAATTCATTGCTCGAAGAGTGGAGGAGGACAGGCTCGCCAGGGAAGCTGGCGATTTTGGTTATACTTTGGCGGAGCTCGACGAGGCACAAAAGGAGATCCTTGCCGAGCAGGGGATGCTTGCCGGGAAGGGCGAGCTCGCCGCACCCGGCAAGGATGTCGGGCCAAGCCAGCCTGCCGACGAGTCAGGCAGCTCGGAGGATGAGGGCTCCTCTTCCGAGGAGGGCACCGAAAGCCCACCGCAGTCAGAGTCCCCAGCCCCTCGGAGGAGGAAACGCCTTCGCAGGCTTGGCAAAGTGGCTGAGCGGCAAGAGGTTCAACAACCGCCGGAGCGCCGTTCGACGCGCTCGACCACGGCAAGGGCTGGTGCTGCGGGAGCATCTCACGCGGCCCCGGCAACTGGAGCAGGGTCATCAAAGACCGCTGCTACTACCCCCGCCAAGCAGCCAAGGAGTCCAGCTCCCCCTCCTCACACGAAGGCGGACTTTGATTTTTCCGCTCTCAGCGAAGAGGACGACGAGGAAGAGTAAGTTCCCTTGCCGCGACCCTCAATCTTTGTAAGGTTTTGTTTCTATCCTCACTTCTCGCGCTCCGGCCTTGCTTCCGCAGGGAGGAAACCTTGGCGGAGAGGACAAGGAAGAGAGCTAAGGTCTCGACGAGCAAGACCGTGGTGGTCGTCGAAGATGAGCCCACGGCAACCACCGGGAGAGCGTCTGAGACCATGCCGACCAGCTCGGAGCCCAGCCCTCGTCGCAGCCCCCAGCGCAGCCCCCAGCGTAAGTATTTCAACTACCTTTCGCTGGCGGTCGCTGAGGAACAAGCATTTTGTCACTGACATCTTTGGGCGTGTAGGAGAGGAGCAGCAAGTGGAGCCATCTGAAGGTGCTCCAGAAGTACCACCCCCCTCGACCACACCGCCAAGGAGAAGATCTCCGGTAAGGGCTCCCACTAGCGAGCCGAGCCACGAAGAGGAGCCGGCAAGCGCCGAAGTGCCAAGCACCAGCGCTGGCGACCCCACCCCAATGACAAACGTTGACGGGGGAGGGGAGCCCACCACTCCTGAGCTCAACACGGGTAAACCCACTTGCTGCAAAACTCTTTCTGCTTTCTTTCTTTTGTCTTCTTGAATTTCTTCCTGAAGCTCTTTTTGCCTTACTTCTCGGGTTGGCAGAGCCCTCCTCGGTGGAGCCAATGAACATTGACTCTTCTGCCGAGGAGAACACCACAGGGGCCGTCGACGACGAGGCCGCCAAGGCCGCCGCTGCCAAGGCCGACAAGCTGGCAGCCGACAAGCTTGCCGACGAAGAAACTGCCAATGCTGCCGAAGAGGCCGGCAAGGCCGCCGAGGATAATACCGCCAAGGCGCCCACCGATGAAGCCACCAAGGCTGCTGAAGCTGAGGCCGCCCAGAAGGCTGCTGAGGAGGCCGGCGAGGGAGCCGGTGGTCGTACTGACGGCCCTGAGTCCACAAGAGCGCCAGGCGCTACTCCGACCACGGGTCCTTTAACCACTGACGAGGCGGCAGCGCCCAACTCGCCTCCGCCAAGCAAATACATCCGGGTCGGCGAGAACGTCTACGTCAGCCTCCCCTGGACGGTGGGCTCCAGAGCGCCAACCGAGGAGGATGTTGTGGACGAGGAGATCCTTGCCGCTACCGGGCTCCAGCTTGTGGATGTGCCAGGCGCCAGCAGTAGCAGCACGTCTGAAGAGGAGCAACTGCTTCAAAAGCTGCTGAATCTTCATCGCGCCCGATGGGAGAAGCTAGCTTCCAGGGAGGCGCTCATCGAGAAGGCCGAAGCTGACATGTTGAGGCGTGCGGAGATCTTGGCGGACGTCCGCGCGCGATCTCTTAATGCGTTAGAGGCCAAGCGGGCACAGCTGGCCGAAGAACGGTAGGCCCTCCTCCTGATGAAGCAAGACATTGAACAAAAACAGGAGGAGACCGCCAAGGAGTTGTCTGCTCAGGCCGGTGATCTGAACCAGCGGAAAGTGGACCTTGATGCCCACGAAGAAGAACTTGCCGAGCGCAAGAGGAAACTTGCCGAAACCCTCCGACAGAAAGACGAGGAGGTGGCAAGACTTGTCGCAGAGCGGACCCAGGGGCAGGCACAAAAACACCAGAAGGAAATCGAAGCCTTGGCCCAAGAGTACGCCAGCAAGTTGGTGGAGGCCACCAACGCTGTCGCTGCTGCAGGAGTGAACAGAAAGGAAACGGAGGGGAAAGTGGCAAGACTAGAGGCCGCCCTCAAGGCAAACGGTGACAAGTTCTCAACGCTTGAAAGTGAGAGGGCAAAGGTGACCCACACTTTGGCGGAGATGCAAGTTACCATAGCCAAGAAGAACAATCTGCTTGCCGCCGCCAATGACTCCAGAGCAGACCTGAAGCTGAAGCTGACCATGCTGAAGGAGATGCTCGACACCACTAGAAAGCGCGAAGGGCTTCTAATGACAGAGCTCCAGAAGGAAAAGGGTCTGCTTCAAGACGCTATTGCAACCCACAAGAAGTTCATGGATAACGTGGGGATCTTCACAGACAGGCTTGCCGGCGCCGCCGAGGACATCGACAAGGAGCTGACTGCCCTGAAGGTGCCGGACTTCGGGTACTCCACCGACAAGAACACGCAAACTAGCGTCAAGCTAGCCGAGTTCTTCGACGGAGTAGTAGAAGCACTCCAACAGCTCCAAGTCAATCACAAGGCTCAACTGGCCGACGAGTCACGCAGGCTTTGCCGGGGAGTTCTCCGGAGGTTGTTGGTGAAGATAGCATACAGAAACCCAGGCGTCGACTTCAGCAACATCTTCAAAAGCTTGCCGAAGGGATACGACCCCGCGCCACTAGAGGCCCTTGTCGCGCCCATCGTGGAGAGGGTGGACCAAATCCAGAGAGTCGAAGGCGAGCACCGCAATTAGAGAGCCCATTCTTCTCCCTCCTTGCCGCCGCTAGACATGTTAAAGAACAATCTGTTTAAGCCGCGGCAACTTATCTTGTAATATAACATGCAATATTTTGAAGTTAATGCATGTCATCTCCCTTGAGCAATTTCTTTCTTTGTGTGTACTTGGCCTACGCTTATAGGGAACTTGCCGGTGCGCGCACCATCGCCGCGAGCGCTGGGTGCGGGACTCCAGCAGCCTGCTGGCGGTGCCGCTGCCGGCAAGCAACCTTGTCGCGCTCAGTGCAGCCACTTAGGTTGTTGAGCGGACTCGAAACAAGGTAAGGGCGCGACCGATTACGCTTAGGTTCCGTCGCGCACAGGTTTTCCATACAAAGAGTAGTATCGTTCAAGGAAAATAACCTTGAAAATAAAAAAGAATTTGGTTATTCAAACTTTGGCACTTAGCTTTGTCGCTGATCTCTCCGCGGCAAGGTCTTGTCACTGCTTGCCGCTGCCTTCTTCCCGGCAAGGCAAAGTTTCTTTGAACGACGCCTGGTCCATATCATTATCCCATCCCCCCGGCAAACTTGTGCGCGAGGGAAGCTTCTGTCTTTTTGAGAAAAAGAAAGAAGAGAAAATAAAGATATAGGAGCTTGGCGGCTCGTTAATGCTTACCGGGGAGGCTGTACTGCACAGTATGTCAGATAATCATGCAAAATAAAAGTAAACATGAAATCGTCAAAAACTGCGAAATACAAAAGCTTTATTTATGCACAGGGTCTGCGCCTGGCTTTGTACAAAGGATTACATGCAACAGCGGCAAGACTTGTACAAAAGGTGGTTGCCGGGGAAGGGCCCGGCAACCGCGCCTTATGGAAAAAACTTACGGAGATGCTCAATGTTCCAGGAATTGATCACTGGAATGCCATCCCCGGTCTCCAGGCGGACAGCGCCGGGCCTGGTGACTCGTTTCACCCGATAAGGGCCTTCCCACTTCGGCGTCAACTTGTTTGAATTCTTGGCCGACTGAACACGCCGAAGAACAAGGTCGCCTTCCTCGAGACTTCTGGCATTAACTTTGCGGCTATGGTAGCGACGCAAAGCTTGCCGGTAGCGAGCAGCTCTCACAGCAGCCTGAAGACGATCCTCCTCGAGGAGCACAGCGTCATCTTGCCGCAGTTGCTCTTGCTCAAGCTCATCGTAAGCGAGCACTCGAGGTGACCCGTATACGAGTTCCGTGGGGAGAACTGCCTCTGCTCCATAAACTAGAGCAAAAGGCGTCTGGCCAGTAGCTCGATTTGGCGTCGTCCTGATCGACCAAAGAACCACTGGCAGCTCCTCGATCCAGTTTTTGCCGCACTTGCGCAGCCTGTCGAAAGTTCTCGTCTTGAGCCCACGTAGCACCTCAGCATTTGCCCTTTCAGCTTGACCGTTGCTTCGGGGGTGAGCAACAGAAGCGAAACAGACCTTGGCGCCAAGGTCTTCGACATACTGCATGAAGGCGTGGCTCGTGAACTGGGTACCGTTGTCGGTGATGATCCTGTTAGGAACACCAAAGCGACAAACAATTCCCTTGAAGAACTTGATGGCTGATTGTGCTGTCACCTTCCTCACTGCTTCCACTTCTGGCCACTTCGTAAACATGTCGATGGCCACATACAAGTACTCGAAGCCCCCGGTGGCACGGGGAAAGGGGCCGAGGATGTCGAGCCCCCAGGCCGAAAATGGCCAGGAGAGAGGGATTGTCTGGAGAGCTTGAGCTGGCTGATGAATCTGCTTGGAATGAAACTGGCACGCTTCACACTTGGTTACTAGTGCAGTTGCATCCTGGAGGGCGGTGGGCCAAAAGAAACCTTGCCGGAAAGCCTTTCCAGCAAGGGCTCTTGACCCTATGTGGTGACCACATATGCCTCCATGAATCTCCGCCAACAGCTCCTGTCCTTATTCCCGGGGAATACACTTAAATTTCACACCGTTTGGTCTTTTTCTGCACAGCATGTCATCGACAAATTGATACATATTGGACCGTCGGGCTACTTTCTCCGCTTCTTCCTGCTCTTCGGGAAGTTCTCCTGTCTGAAGGAAACGGACGATCTGCTGCGCTCACGCTGGAGCCTGTGGCTCGACAACGAGGACTAAAGGCATTTCTTCTGCTGCGGGAACATCAGGCCCTACGGCAAGAGCTCGTCGCTCTACCAGAGCCGGCCGTTCCCCGACGAGCTTGGCGGGAACAGCCGCTTCAACGACAAGAGCCTGGGGCCCTGCTGGAGCGTGCTGTCCTTCAACAAGCTTGTTGGGAGTGGTTGCTTCAACGACGGAAGCCCAAGGCCTCGTCGGAGCATCTTGCTCCTCAGCGCTTCGATCAGGAGCGCCTGCTTCAACGACAAGGACCCGAAGTCTTGTCGGAGCAAGTTGCTCCTCGGCCTCTTGCCTAGGAGCACCCGCTTCAACGACAAGAGCGTGAGGCCTTGTCGGAGCAAGTTGCCCCTCTGCATCTTTGGCGCTGGCTTTGGCAGCCTTCTTGCCGGCGGCTTCGGGGAGCTCTGCCGGGAAGTAGTCGCCAGAAGCCAACTTCCTCTTCCTGCCTTGCCCTACTGATGGCGTCACGGATGGCTGAGTTAGTTGGAGCACAAAAGTGCCTGGTTCCACAGGCAATTTGAGTTCGGCGCGCTTTGACAAACCATCGGCAATGTCATTTTCAGCACGTGGGACGTGCTCCATTTGTAGGCCGTCAAAGCGTTCCTCCAACTTCCTCACCTCATCTACATAAGCTTCCATCAATGGGCATTGGTAGTTCTTGTTCACTTGCCTGATGACAAGCTGCGAATCTCCCCTGACAATAAGCTTCTTGATCCCAAGGTCTGTTGCGACCCTGAGACCGGCAAGCAACCCCTCATATTCTGCAGTATTGTTCGTCGCCTGTTCCTTGGGAAAGTGCATTTGGACCACGTACTTGAGGTGCTCTCCGGTGGGTGCGACAAGCAGTACGCCAGCACCGGCGCCTTGCAGTGAAAAGGCACCATCAAAGTACATAAGCCCCTATCTGGCGCGCCAAAGATGTCGGGGACGAATCCGCGATCACCTATGGGACCCAGGGAAGGACCCCTTTATGTTCGGTAGGGAGAGACGGTCGCACGAAGAGCAAATCTAGCGAAGAACACGATAGTGCACGAGAGAGATTTACCCAGGTTCGGGCCGCACGGATGCGTAAAACCCTACTCCTGCTTTTTGGTTTATTATCTGTATGATTGTTCTAGCTCCAGGAGCGCTACAGTACCGAGTAGCTGCGTACAATACTGGAGTTCTCCCTTTCCCAGTTCCTCTCCTTTTTCACGTTGCCTATGGGCCTCCTTTTATACGCACAAAGGGGTCGCCAACAGGTGGCAAACAGTAAAGGTAGAGGTGGAAAGTTGCTACAGTAAGGCCACTATTACCAGGATGACATGTCCTACCTACCACTGACGGCACGGGACAAGGGCATTAAATGCCCATGCCTTTGCTGTCCACATACATGTACCCGGACGTCTTGGACATGGGAAAAGCCTATCCCACCTGCTGCTGCACCGCTATCTACAGTGCATCGCCGTCTACACAGTGCCCTGCCACGCACACTTGGAAGGACCCAGAGCGCCACGCTGGCAAAGGCACCGGAGCAGCATAGTAGCACAGTGGTACAGTAACGCTTGCCGCGGCAAGACCTTGCCGCACCTGACAGCTTGGCGCAACCCATAGTTTACGGCGCAAGGTAACTTGCCGGGGCAAGTACCTTGCCGCAGCCGCTATCTTGCCGCAGCCAATACCTTGCCGCAGCCAATGACTTGCCGGGGCAAGTACCTTGCCGCGGCAAGTACTCTGCTTCAGCAATGCCCAGGCTGGGCCTCAGCTGTCCCTCCCGGCAAGCTCCTCTTGCCGGGGCCTTAACTCTTGCTTTGTATACTTTGTTCTTGAATGGCTTAATAATCTTGAGCTTCTCTCTGGCTGTCCTCCCGCAAGCCTGGCCACGGGATGCTACTACTGCCCATGCACAAGTACGGGGTACTAGGGTACCCCTATTCTAGTACACCGACACTCGCCAGGGCGAGGCCACCAGCGGGTGCGGCCCGGCGCGGCGCTCCCATTCTCGGCCAGATGGGGTGCAGGGGACGTCGGGAACGGCAGCTAGGTGCGGCGACCCGAGGAGGCAGAGGAGGTGCGGGTCAGCTCCTTGCGCGGCTCTCCGGCGACGGGAGGAGGAGCGAGAGGGCTGGGGCGACTACCCAGAGAGTGGGGGAGGTGCTAGTGGTGGAGGAGAAGCGAGGGGAGGAGCGAGGCGGCCGGAACAGAGGAGGCCGAAGTGGCCATGGCGGACGGCGACGAGGAAAAAGGCGAGATGGGGCACTCCGGTGGTCGGGAGAAGCGAGGGAGGAGTGGGTGAGCTGCGGAAGGACTCGGGGGTGCTATATATAGCCGAGGGGCGGCCACGGAAGTGCTCTAGAGAGCTCTAGCTCGATGCCAATGGCGGACAGAAGATGGACGCGTCACGGGCGCGACGATGGCGACCACACCACAGCGATGCAGGGCGGGGCAGCGATGCAAGGTGATGCAGTCAAGCACGGGGGAGCTACTAGACATGGATGGGAGTCGAGACGACGAGGGAACGGATGAGCACAGCGCCGAGGTCTTGCCAGAGCACGCTGTTTGGCTTTTCTGCGCCGTGGTCACCGTGTGAACTGGCGCATGCAGTGCACTCCGACCAGTCCGATCATGTCCAGTAGATGGACCTTACTGCCCTGAGTTCAAAGGAAGAAACAACTCAGTCCAGGGGCAAAGAAGAGATTTGCAGGTTGCTCCAACTCAGATGAACAACAAGGTGTTTGCGCTGTCGGGAGACAAACACAGGAGGAGATAGAGGCTGAGCTTTGGCATGGCTTGATCACATGCCAAAGTGACTGTGGTGGATAAATATCAGACGAAATGGAGGAGTCTAGATGGGGGTTGCTATAGAAAGTGACCCACTGGTCAGATTTGGAAATTTTGAAGTAGCACTCAAATGCTAAACGGGATTGAGCTAAAAATGGGCATGGCCCAATGATTTGAAGATATGAAGATGCCCAAAAAGTTTCATGCCATTTGAAGGAACCAAACTAGCACTTGCTTCATAGAGCATCTCCCTGGAAAGAAATTTGGAAAAATCGCACAGGGCAAATGGATTGATGAAATGAGCCAACACTTGGTGGAGAGAGTGAATATAGATGGGAGAATGTCCTGGTAAGTTTTCAACTTAAATGAAGCAATATAAAATATACTTGCTTCACAAACTAAAAATCTGACTAGAAACCAAGATTTGGAGCTGGGCTCACATAGATGAGTTACATGAGCTCAAATTTGGTGGAGAGGTATGATTTGATCAAATGAAGGATGTGGCAAAGTTTCGACTCATTTGGACAAGCCTAGAATATACCTCCTTCACAAAGTTCCTTCCTGGAGAGAAACTTTGGAAAATCACTGATAAATAATTACTAGGCAAATGAAGTTAAAATTTGGCACAGGGCAATGATATGGACAGGAAAAGGTGTCCAAAAAGTTTGGGGTCAAACAAGCAAAGATAAATGACACTTCCTTTTCAAAAAGCCACTTAGGGCAGAATCAGAAAAGGAATATTTGTGAATTATCTTTGATGATGCCAAGGAAGGATTTTGACTTGTTTGAGGAAGATATGACCCAAACAATTTATGAGAATTAGTTGGGAATTTCGGGAGTGACAAAAATATAGGTTGCTTCAGAACCTAGGGTTAAAAAGAATTATTCCTTTAATAGAAAAGGGATATTCCCAAGAAAATGAATATTGGAATTGGGTCAAGGATGAAAATGACATGATCTTGGGATGATAATGAGGATGACAAGCCACTGTAAAACCTCGGAAGACATGATCTTCCCAAGTTTCAGAACCACATAGCCACAGAAAAGCAAATCAAATCAAGAAATCCAAGAAAATCATCAGAAAAAGAAAAGGGCAAAATCTAGGGTGTTACAGGCAAGGAGCCTCTCGGCAACCAAGTCTTGACAAAGGAATGGCTTCACCAACATGCAAAGCAAAACCAAGCCAGAGGAACCACTCTTCGTGAGATCAAGGAGCGGATCAAGAAGACCAAGTCAGACAAGACAGTAGAGCAGCACCTTGGGGAGGCCACCCTTGCCGGGCTGGAGAGCCTGGCCGGGTCGAGGCTGCCCCAGGGACAAGTCCAAGATTTCCCCGGCAGGCTTGCCAGGTCCGCCAAGGGCGAGGACTCCCGCCAAGGCACCACCACTCCACCGCACCACAACGTAAATAACCTATCAATGCGGTGTCAAGCCTCCGGGTGATTAAGTGGCTACCACCAAGCATGTGGCAGCCCATTAGAAGACAGATTACTCTCATCTGACACCCGTCCAGAGGCGTGTCGAATAGATAAGAGAAGATGATTAAGCGGCACGGCAGGCTTGTCGGGCATCACCCTCAACATGAAAACTAGCAGTGCATTTAAATGGACTTTGTCCTAACTGCCAGAGTTAGGTATGATAGCACTGTTAGCTATCTAATCACTAGATAAAGATTGTTTTGCCACTGTGGTCACCCCTTGAGCTATAAGAGGAGGTCAGAGGCAAACTAGCAAAGGATTGGGACCCTTGCACACTTGTACGCGCATAGCACCTCTCCCCGAGGCCACCTTACCGGGCTTGAGCGCTACGTGTTCTTCGTGTTCCCCCATCCAATCCACCAAAGCAGGAGTACGGTTTTACGCTTCCCAACGGCCCGAACCTAGGTAAAAACCACCAATGTCACCACCATCATGCTGTTTCATGGCCTCCGCTCTTTGTGCAACGTGATTTTCCCCCTTGCCGAACCACAAAGGGGCCGACGGCCCCATAGGTGATCGTGTTCCTCCACGACATAATATGACAATGATGATGTGTCATAAGAAACAGAAGGGTGGAAGTTGCATGGAAATATATCTCGGAATGGCTATGGAAATGCCATAATAGGTAGATATGGTGGCTGCTTTGAGGAAGATATAAGGAGGCTTATGTGTGATTGAGTGTATCATATCACAGGGTTTGGATGCACTGGCGAAGTTTGCACCACATCTCGAGGTTAGAAAGGGCAATGCACGATACCGAAGAGGCTAGCAAATTGCGGAAAGGTGAGAGTGCGTATAATCCATGGACTCACATTAGTCATAAAGAACTCACATACTTATTGCGAAAGTCTATTAGCCCTCAAAGCAAAGTACTACTATGCACGCACCTAGGGGGGAGATTGGTAGGAGTTAACCATCGTCTGCCCCCGACCTTCACGCAAAGGAAGACACTCAATAATAAATCGTGCTCCAACTTCTTAGCATAACAAGAGACTATACGTGCATGCTTCGTGAATCACAAACCTTAGCACCAATATTCTTACTAAACCAAAATCATTCACTAGTACCTCCCACATATTACCATCTCTATATCGCAAAACTATTGCAAGGAATCGAACTTATCATATTTAGTGGTCTACATGAAAGTTTTTACTATATCCTTCTTGAATACCTATCAAATTAGGACCAATTTCATGAACTGTGCCTATTGCCATTACTATTATCAAACTCTCAAAATGATATAAATGAAGAATGAGAATGTAATTATTTCTTTAAAATATCACCACTGCCATGCTCTAAAAGATATAATTGAAGCACTAGAGCAACTGCCTAGCTCAAAAGATATAAGTGAAGCACAAACAGTATTCTAACAAATCATGAATAAATGTGTGTCCCTCTCAAAAGGTGTGTCCAGCAAAGATGATTGTGGCAAACTAAAAAGCAAACAAAGCAAAGAATCATATAATACACGACGCTCCAAGCAAAACTCATATCATGGGATGAATAAAAATATAGCTCCAAGTAATTTACCGATGGTTGGTAGAAGAAAGAGGGTATGCCATCCGGGGCATCCCCAAGCTTAGATGCTCGGGTCTCCTTAAATATTAACTTGGCGTGCCTTGGGCATCCCCAAGCTTAGGGTCTTGCCACTCCTTATTCCTTCATTGATCGCGATCTCACTTAAAACTTGTAAACTTCAGCACACAAAACTCAAGAAACCTTGTGAGATCCATTAGTATAACAAGCAAATCATAACTTTAGGTATTGTTGGAAACCCATTCATGTTTTATTATTGCAAAATACCTATTGTATTCTAACTTCACCATGACTAATACCCCCGATACAATCCATAGATTCATTAAAACAAGATAATTATGCAACGAAAACAAAATCTGTCAAAAAACATAACAGTCTCTAATGATCTGATCAAACGCAATATTTTTGTAACTCCAAAAATTCTGTAAAATTAGGAAAACTCTGGAAATTTGTATATCAATAATTAAAAAAATCAGAATTTTATCACGTTCTAGTGAATTTAAACAATTCTGCTACTGGGCGCAAAAGTTTCTATTTTCTCACATAATCAAATCAACTATCAACCAAATCATCCCAAAGGCTTTACATAGCATAAACACTAATTGAAACACAAAAACACAACCATAAGAGTAGCATAATTATGTGCACACTCAAAAACAGAAAAGAAAAAGGAAAATAAAGATAACTATTGGGTTACCTCCAAACAAACATAATTGTTTTACGCCCCTAGCTAGGCGTAATGCATAGTTTCATGTGTTGTCATCCTTCAAATTAATTCAATACGTGGACCTCATAATAGATTCATATGGTGTCTTAATTTTATTTCTAGGGAAGTATTCCATTCCTTTCTTTAATGGAAATTGGATCTTATATTACCTTCTTTCATATCAATAATAGCACCTATGGTACATAGAAAAGGCCTACCAAGTATTATGGGACAAGACAGATTGCAATCAATATCAAGCACAATGAAATCAATGGGCACATAATATCTATTTGCAAGAATAAGAACATCATTAATTCTACCCAAAGGTTTCTTAAGAGTTGAATCCGCTAAGTGCATATTAAGGGAACATTCATCCACATCATGAAGGCCTAGCACACCACATAAAGATTTTGGTATAGTGGAAATGCTAGCACCCAAATCACATAAAGCATTGCACTCATAATTTTTAATCTTTATTTTAATAGTAGGTTCCCATTCATCATATAATTTCCTAGGTATTGAAACCTCTAACTCTATATTTTCTTTTAAAGCTTTCGTCATAGCTTCTACGATATGTTTAGTAAATGTTTTATTGTGTTCATAAGCATCGGCTGAATTTATCATGGATTGTAACAAGGAAATACATTCAATTTATCATAATTAAAATCCATGAGATCCAAAGTAGTGGTCACATCACTATTTAAAGTTTTGACCTCTCCAAACGCACTTTTATCAAAAAAATTCACTAATATTATCACCCTCCGAATAATTGGGACGTCTTCTAGCTAAAGTTTTTTTTGACCGAATACTGTAGGGAAAACCACCACAACCTTTTTTATTAAGATCAAAATATACAGTATGTACAAGGGTTACCAAAAGTGACCAGGGGTGAAGTAAGAAAAGCTTAACTAATACAAACTATACAAGTACAATACACTAATGGGGGAAGGAAAGAAACCCATCTAACAAGATCCTCTTTATGCCTAACCTTAATACTGTGAGAAAGAAGATACATGTCATAGATAAAAGCCCCTCTCCATTTTTTAAAACTAGGCCTCTCGTGCCTAAAAACTTTACCATTCCTGATGAGCCAAATATTCCACCAAGCTGTGAAAACCACCTCAGCAAAGAAACATTTACCAAAATTCCTTTTAGCATCTAGGGCAATCTTCCCCATTTCATTACCAGTAGACCAGTCAATCTGTAAGAAGTTCCACATCCTCTGACTAAAGTTGTAGTTAAAGAATAGATGATCTCTATCCTCCCTTGAGTGTGTGGGGCAGAGCACACAATTAACCCCATCATCAATATGCCAATGCCTTCTTTCCACCATATCCTTAGTGTTTAACCTATCCATTATGAGCATCCAAGCAAAAACTTTAATTTTCATAGTACAACAACTTTTCCAAATCCAGAGCAGAAGAGGGTTGAAAGCATGGTTTGAATACATGGATGTGTAAAATTGCTTGGGAGTGTAAAGTTTGCAAGTGCCATGCCAGGACCAAACATCCTTCAAGTTAGGTTGTCTCTCATGGGACTGAATTAGAGCTTGCAATGATTGAAGCTCCTGATAGGCTTGCCCAGAAAGGGGCAAGTTAAACCAGGATAGAAAGTTTTGACACTCAAGACCATCTTTCACTGACACCAGTGTATCCTTTGCATATGAGAACAACCTTGGGAATCTGTTTTGCAAAGGCAGGATAGAATCTCCAACCTTCCATTTATCCTGCCAGAAGAGAGCAGTATCCCCTTTATTGATTTCAACCCAAGAAATCTCTCTGAACTGATCAAACATTTTGAGTATGTCCTTCCACCAAAAAGATCCACATGAAGCTGTTCCTTGGGGCACAAGCTCATTATAATAAGGGTTCCAAACGAGTTGTACCCAAGGAATATCTACTCTCTTAAGAAACTTGTTGACATGCTTCATCTACAGTGCAACATTCTGAGTCCCAAGATTAAGTATGCCCAGACCACCTTTATTCTTGGGTCTGCAAATTAACTCTGAAGAGGCCAAAGAGGGGGCAGGCTCTTGCCTGTTTTTCCTCCAAAGACACTACCTCTGGATTCTCTGGAGTTGCTTGAGAATACCAGGAGGGATGAACAAGCTGCAAAGGAAGAAGATTGGCAGAGATGGTAAAGCAGAATTAAGATATTGCAGCCTTCCACCCTGGGCAAGAAAAGATGAACTAGCAGTCATTCTCCTCTCCATATAATTCACCAGAGGCATCAAATTAGAAATTGTAGGCCTTATAGTGCCCACTGGTAGGCCCAAGTATGAAAAGGGCATCTTGGCCACCTGACACCCAAAAATTGAAGCTAGCCTCTTAGTTTCTTCCTATGTGACATTAATGGGAACCATTGATGATTTGTGATAATTAACATCAAGGCCAGTTGACTGTGAAAAGACCAGCAACATTTTCTTAAGGCAGTAACTGATGCTCATCTCCTTGTAAATGATCAGAGTATCATCTGCATATGGCAAAATTGGATAATCCTTGACATGACAAGGAATGTGTAGTTGTAACTCTCCTCTTTGATGCATATCATTGACCACAGACTGAAATAAATCTGCAGCCAGGACAAAGAGGAGAGGGGAAACATGATTCCTTGCCTAACTCCTTTTTTACAAACAAATTGCTTGCCAAGTACCCCATTCAATAGGACAGAAGAAGTCCCAGTAGTCAACAATTCCTTTACCCAGCTGATCCATTTAGCATTAAAACCTTTGTACTTCATTATCTCAAAAATAGCAGAATGCCCAATGGAATCAAAGGCCTTCTCAAAATCAAGTTTGAGAATTAGAATGGGCCTTTTAGACTGATGACATTGGTGGAGATACTCAAGGGTCCAACCAATGCAATCCTAAATGGTCCTGGATTTAATAAATCCATACTGGTTTTTGTGTATACACTCCATGATCAACTCCTGGAATCTGTTGGCAGCCATCTTTGACAAAAAATTGATTCCCATACCAGTCAAAGAGATTGGCCTATAATCACCTACAACTTCAGGTGAGAGCTTCTTAGGTATGAGAGTTATAAAGGACCCATTGATATTTTCCAACTTAGCTTTTCCATCATAAAAATCTTGTGCCAAAGTATAGAATTCCTTGCAAATGATGGGCCAGCACTTTTTAAAAAAGAGACCATTGAAGCCATCAGGACCAGGGGCTTTATCAATAGGCATATGCTTGACTACAAGATCCATTTCCTCAACAATAAATGGCTTTGTAAGAACATCCAAACCAGGCACATGTTTTAACAAAAAACTGAGATCAAAGCCCATATTAATACCTCTTGAGACCCCCATTCTCCCTTTAAATGCAGTCCAAATCATCCCTTCCATTTGTGAACGTTCATAAATAACTGTTCCATCAGGTTGTTGCACACTAGCAATTGAATTCCTTCTGAACTTCTCAGTGCCCATGGCATGAAAGAATTTAGTATTTTCCTCTTCCACTTTGATGTACCTAATAGTGCACCTATTTTTCCAATATAGGTACTGCAGATGCAGCAAGTTCTCCACATGGAGCTTAACAATTTTCCTGAAATTAAATTTGTGCCTAAACAGTGGCCTGATTTCCTCCAAGTTATCTAGCAGAACAATAACCTTGTTGCATTTGGCAATAAGCAGTTTCATCTTAGAAAGGCCAATCTGCCATTTTTTTAGATCTTGTCGAGAGTTTTCAACTTGTCAACAATGATAGCAGAAGAATGTGTTTTGCAAGAAGGTTTACTCCATGATTTCTGAACACACTCATAAAACCCCTCCATTTGAACCCAATAGTTTTCAAACCTAAAAATCTTGCACTTGGGCATTGTAGTTTTAATCACAACCACACATGGGACATGATCAGAAGTAGTCCTAGCAAAAGGAAGGGCCTCAGTAATTGGGTAAACAGTGATCCAATTGGTGGATGTTAAAAACCAATCTAGTTGTTCTAACAAGGGGGAATCCTGCATGTTTGACCAAGTGAAAGATCTACCCTTAAGAGGCAATTCAGGAAAACCAAGGTGCCCTATGATCTCATTAAAGATAAAAATATCATTAATATTTCCTCCAGGTAGGTTTCTATTCTTAGTAGATCTGATAAAATTAAAGTCCCCAATGATCAACCAGTTGTGATCAACTGGGATATTTAAATTATATAACCATGACACAAAATTGTCCCTGGCCTCCCCCAGGCAGGGCCCATAGATAGTCACAAGAGTCCATTGCTCATTATTCTTCCTGGAAGTGAAATGGATTATGACAACAAAAGGTTGTACTTCCACTAGCATACCATATAGTACAACAAAATTCCAGACCACTAGGATTCCTCTAGAGGCACCCACAGCAGGTGCAAAAGCAAAACTATCAAACTGTTTGGGGGCAAAAGGCCCTACTTTCTCTGATATCAAAGTTTTCACATTTGGTCTCTTGGAAGCAAGGTACCACACACTGGCTTTCATCAATTTTTTGCTTAACAACACGTTTCCTAGCAGGAGAATTGATTCCCCGCACATTCTAACAGAGAACACTCCAGCTTTTGCAGTTGTTATTACTCATGATTAACAACACTAGGTAATAAGCAAAGAAGTACTACATAATAGTACAACAGACAGTGCAGACACATAACATAGAAAGGTTCACATCCTAAATTATTACAATGATCAAAGAAAGCCAATAGTTCAAAGCAAAAGAACACATCCAATTTATGGGCTTGCCAAACCCTAATGCTCATGTAGAAACTATTCATCACTTGTAGCTGGCTTGTCATCACTGGGATTGGCCATAAGCTTCTCCACAGTGAGCTGTGCAGTCGGGATCCCAAGATCCTAACCGATCTCTTGGATATGCCTGATTGGAGTTGGAGGTGGCACACCATCTGGGCCCTCTGCATCGTGATCTTCCTCCGAGAGTGATGCGGTCATGGGCTTGCACTTTGGTTTCTTCTTCCTGGGCTATTGCTAGAATTCCTGGAAGATAGGTTTACAGCCATCACGTTTGACTGATCCACGAGTGCACTTGCAAACTAAAGTTTCCACTAATGGTGTTGGAGCAAGCGTCTTTCGACACCGAGTCTTCTTCCTCTCACATTGCACCGTGAAGGAGAAAGCTTCATCAGGCTTGGTAGAAGTAGGATCATCAAGGTGTACCTGGCTGCCTGCAACAAATTTAGACTGACTGCCCGAAGAACTAGTAGGTTCAGTGTGGCTGTCATAAATGGTAACTGGTTCAAAGAACAGAGCACGAGCAATAGGTCGAGGTTTGCTAGGCATTTGGGCTTCCATCCACTGTAGTTTTGACAGGACCTGAACATCATCAAAAGCAAGGGCCTAGCTCCGCTTGGACAGCACTATGGGCTTCATATCCTCCACAGGCATCTCAGGGGGGATTTCGAAGGTGGGGCAGAACTGCATGAGAGTTTCAAAAGACCTTCTCTAGGCCATTTCTGGCGGCAAAATGGGCCCATAAACCACCTTGACTGAACCCACAACAATTCTGTCAAACTGAATAACTGGCGGCTAGTATGGGACAATTGCCCAAGCATTAGCATCAAAGAACTATTGTGGAGGGACTGGTAGTTGAAATTCAGATTCAGATTGCCGAGAATTATCTATAACCATAGACTCCTGGTCCTGGAGTGGTTCTAGCCAAAGTTTACTCATCTTCAGTCCCTTTCTCATCATGTTTTATATTACTAAATAAAGATTCAATGGGTGAGAAACCAATCATTTTAATATCTTCATCATCATTACAATAAAAACCAGGCGGAATCACTTTTTCTAGGGATTCTCACTTATCTCTCAACCTAGCTGTTCTCTCATTACTTTCATTAATAGATACTAGCAAAAGAGCCCATGCGTTGCAACGGGAGAAGAAAATATCACACGTCCCTAACCCAATAACCATGACATGGGTTTTATTGTGCGTATTCAGGCAAAAAAATGGCATAGGTTTTAAGCAACACTTTTAAAACCTAGACCAATTTTCGAAATCATGCCCAATAAAGAAGAAGCTTGGCCTGCTCTGCAATCAGCCTAGCGGCCCACCTAACTCTTCCTTAACCAGCCCAGCGGCCCACCTAACCCTTCCTTAACCCTAGCCCGATCCACTCTACTCTCGTCCCCCCATCCGCGATCTGCCCCTCCCTCATTCCTCTTTAGCGCCGCCTCCAGGAGAGAAGCGTTGCGCCCGAACATCCCGCCAGCGCCGCCGTCTCCCCTCCCCAGTTTCCTGTTGGCGAGCCATACCACACTACCCCTCCTTCCTCTTTCGTGCTCCTTTCACCCTCCCCTACTGCTCTGTGCTCTGGCCTCCCTCCTCTTAGCTCTTGGCGCCGCCGTCGTGACCCTGTCCCGGTCGCCTGTTGACTCCCATGGCCGGCCCTCCTGCCTCTTTGGCGCTTCGATCGCCCTCCTACCGCTCTGCTCTGCTCTGGCCTCCCTCCTCTTTGCTCTTGGCACCGCCGTGGCTCTGTTCCGATCGCCTCTTGACTCCCATGGCCAGCGACCAAGCGCCGCCGCCGTGCCTCTGTTCCGCTCGTCCTCTGCACTGGCCTCCCTCCTCTTAGCTCTCGCGCCGCTGTCGTGGCTCTGTTCTAGTCGCCTGTCGACTCCCATGGCCTGCCACCGAGCACCGCCTCCCTGCTTCCCCTCCCCTCGCCTCCGGCCCCAGCCTCGCTCCACCACTCCCGTGTTGGCCACACAACATCTTGTATAGCATCAGTGCTCCTCATCCCTTTCCTTATTAACTCTCAAGGCGGCTTGCAAATTTGAAATCAAAGACGTATATAAAGTGGTTCATCAGGAGGTATGGGGACAAGGTGGGATTATTAAAGAAGCAGACATTCTCTATGAAATGTGCCTTCGATGCTGGAGTGGTTAGGTCGGGAGGTCAATCCAGTCCGCTGGCAATTTGTTTTGGGCTGGCAACGCATGCATCACCGCAGGACGGGTATGAGCCAGATTTATCTATGCACGGACAGACAAATTTTTTTGTACCACCTTGGATAAGCATGGTACTAAATAAGACTTTTTGCAAAAATATAAATAATGACGGTGAACGTGCAGAAACACTCCGTGCTTTACTATTAAGATAAGATCTGGATAGACTTAACTGACTCATTAATATCAACCTTAGGTGGCAAAATTTTATATTTGAGATGTTCCACATCATGAGCAATTCTATCCATGTTCCTAGCCATATCATCAAATTTATTCAGTTTTTCCTCTATCATAGTATTAACAATCTTTTGAGAATTAATAATTCTAAAATATTACTTTCAAGATTAGAGGGCATCCTACTATTATTATAAGAATTACCATAGGAATTGCCATAATTATTAGAGGAATTTCCAGGAAACGGCCTAGGATTAAAATTACCCCTATAAGCATTATTGTTGAGATTATTTCGAGAGACAAAATTCACATCAATGGCATCATTATTTTGCTCAATCAAAGTAGATAATGGCACATCATTAGGATTAACATGAGCACTCTTACTAGCAACCATTTTCATAAGTGCATCCATTTTATCACTCAAAGTATTAATTTCTTCGACAGAGTTCACCTTTTTACTAGTTGGAGTTCTTTCAGTGTGCCATTGTGAATCATTTGCCATAATATTATCACCAATTTTTTTAGATTCTCCTAATGTGATTTCCATAAAGGTACCCCCCAGCGGTAGAGTCTAAAAGATTTCTAGAAACAAAGTTTAATCCCGCATAAATATTTTGTATGATCATCCATAAACTTAAACCATGAGTCGGGTAATTTCTTATCATTTATTTCATTCTGTAACAACCCCACTATCATGCTAAAGTGACGTCACACTAATGGCGCCATGTCATCAAGTTTAACTAAGTGAAATTGCCACTTGATAAAAATCAAAGCCATTTTCAAATTTAAAATAAAGTCAAATAAATGATTTACTCAAACAGTAAGACAAAAATGATCGCTGGGTTGCAAAAATTCACTTACTAATTGTCATGAATAATCCAATATGTAATAAAATATTTAAGTGCCCTAAAACAATTAAAACATGGGCCAAAACAATATTTTAATTGATTTTTAAATTATAAAAATTCTAAACTAATTTAACTGTGTGCAAAACTTTTTGTGGCAGTGGCCTAAATTATAGTACTATTTAAGGTGCATGTTTTATATTTTATAAAACTAAAATACTAGTATAAATAAAAAGAAAAACAGAAAAGGAACAAAAGAAATAAAAAAGAAAAGCCCCCACCCCCCCGTTTCCCCTGGGCCTTAGCTTAACCCTGTGATTTGTGTCGCGTCACCATTGAGAGCGCCGCGCCCTCACGACTCTTCTCTTGGCCATCCCATGAGCGGGGGCTAGGCACGGCGCCTGTGCTCGGGCCCATCCCTGCAGCGCTGATAAATCCAAGCGATCGAGCTCTGGCTCGCGGGCCTGCTCCCGTGCATGTCACCTCACCGAGATACTTGGTGCCTCATCTCCTCATGGAACAGACACGAAAAGGTCGGCAAGCACGCATTGCCCTCGGGCTTCAAAACTTTTCAAATGTGCAGTACCCCAGGAACCAAGCGCTTGGGAGCCCAAATGATTACCCGAAGGGCCCCGTGCGGCAAAAACTCCAAGGATCGAACCGCGGTCTATCGGACGCCGCTTCGCGCATAAAGCTAAGTTGAACCGCCTCACGAGGCACCGCTATCGTCTCTAGAGTTCCCTCCTCTCACAACCTAGGCAGAGGCCGTTCCCATTTTTCCACATGACTCGCTTGCAGGTCAAAGGGGGTCCCTAAGCATCGCGCCTCAGGAGCCCTCACTAGCCTCTGATTCCCCTCTCCTCTTGGCCTTGTTCCAGGCATCGCAACCTGACATACCAGCGATGACTGAGGCTCGCTCGGGGGCTAGTTCCCGATGACGTAGATCACGTTAGCAAGCAAGGAAAAGGGGGTGAACCCGACGAGGAGATCTCAAGGGGAACATATGATTTAAACCACAAAAGCATTAGCTAAGATGCAAAAGGCATAAGTTTTTCACGCACCCCTCACGTGATTTACATTGATCCCGTGCAGATAGAAGACTTCAGGGCGGTGCATCCTGACGCCGCATGAACTCCTTGTGAGCCGCGTCACACCCTGAAAAGCTAAATTAACCACCTCGCGTGACACGATGGTCTTTTGTGATTGTCCTTCTTTTCGTTACCTCACCTAAGGCGGAAGGCTTTCTCTCGCGTAAGCCGCCTGCGCGTCAAGGGGGAGCTTCTTGAGCACCGCGCCTCAGGATTTCTTACTGGACCCCGGAGCTCTTCACCTCCTGGCCTTATCCAGGCATCATGACCTGACATACCAGCGATGGCTGAGGCCCGCTCGGGGCTGGGTCCTAGAGACGCAGAGCACTAGGGTGATCGTGAAGAGGAGGCGCGAGCCTAATGAGGAACGTTAAGAATGAACTTGATTTCGAGCTGCGGGAACATCAATCCGGGAACATGGGCGACATTGTTTTCTTAAGCGCCCGCGTGGCGCTCATGTCCATCCAACACAGGAAAAGAAACAAAATAAAAGAAGCCCGGGCGAAGTGTGTCACTACCAGGGCTGCGACGCGGGCGCGTCTGTGCCTAGTCGGAGTCCTCCTCCTTGATCTTGATGTGGGGGGAGCCATCGCTGCCCTCACTTCCGCTCGAGGGGGATGCCTCATCGCCGTCACCACCGCCGTCCTCGTTGGAGGTGTCACTATCATCACTCTCCATGCAACACTTCAGGCGGTCGCCGGTGACCCCGAAGATCTTCACGAAGAGCATGGTGGCCCCGTCAAACTTGAAGTGGCAGACGTGCCCCCGCTTCAAGCCACGGGTAAGGGAGAACGACTTCACCCCTTCTTCAAGAACATGAAGCCGTTGGGGGTGAAATCCGTCGCCACCCAGGAGGAGCCGTTGCAGCAGCAATCCGCCTGCAGCCACAGGCTTAGTGGCGCGCGGTCCACCATCTCTGCCATGTAGGAGTCCGGGAGCCGAAGTCAGGAGCAAGGCCATTGCTGCATGTCCATGATGAATTCGCAGACCGGTTCAGCTGAATGGTGCTGCGACTAGGGAGGCAACGCGGCGCGCCGCCCCTACCCCCTCGGCCATGGGCACCTCACCCTCCACACCCGCGTCCACGGTCGCTGCCCCTTCCATAGCCGCTTGGGCCGGAGTTGACAGTTGCTGGAGGGCGTCTGAGCCCTCGGGGCGGCACCTTGGGTGTCGTTACGCATCCTCTCCCCCTCGCCATCGTCGCAGGAGCTTGATCGATGCACGGAAGCAGAAGGAAGGAGTTGGAGAAAGAAGATGAGCTGGGGGTCCTTCCCGTCGCACTTATATCGCACCCAAAGGAGGGGCGCCCTGCGCCTCTTCGCCTTCGGAGACGCGAGATGGAGATGCAATAATGGCCTCGCGCCGCGCGTGGGCAGGCTTTATGTCAGCCCAGGTGGTTGCCGAGGCACTGTGAGAGAAGTGGGGGCGCCTCATGTTCCGTAATGCACCACACGTCATGCCTGGCCCACAAGCGGTTGGGGCCGCACCGTTTCGCCCCTCCTTAATAGGCGGAGTCGTGCGCACCGCGGGCCCGGGGGCTACTATCGGGCATGTGGGACTGGGGATACCAGACCCGTCTTCCTGTGGTCTAGGACGTGGCTCATATCCTAGGCGTAATGCGTGGCCCACTACAGGGCTTCGCGAGCAAGACGCTCGCGAGGCCCTCGCCTCGAAAGGTGCACATCAGCCGACGCCACCAGGAGCCTCGAGGCTCTCTCACGGGGCGGTCTCCCGAGGCTGCCTCCCGAGGCCCCTCACGGAGGCGAACGAGTCAAGAGCAGCTCATCGGGGTCGCGCGGTCCTGCGTCTTCACATGGGTGACGCGCACGACGACGAATGGTGCCAGAGGCCGTGCCAGCGAGCGCGGATAAGGAGGCTTTCCTCTTTCGTGCTAAGGAAGCAAGGCCAGCACGCCAGTTCCCAAAGCAACCCTCAAAGGTTGCCTGATTGGTGCAAAAAGACCAAAATGACGGGCGCGCCAGGATAGAGGTCATCACCGAGCCCACCGGCGCGTCACAACAGAAGGGTTTTGTAGGTGAAGACCACCTTTAGTCAGGATAAGCTGTGCCCCTGTCCCCCTTCAAACTGGCCGTTGTGGCAACCCTTCTCGCCAAGTGTTTTCGGTGGAAGAGGACCAAGGCTGGTATAAAGAGGGCAGGGTGCCGCCGTAGTAGAAAAGAGAGCTTCTTCCCCCACAGCCCTGGTACTCTGGTTCTACCTCTTGCCAAGCAATCCTAGACAAGCAGGAGTAGGGTTTTACACCACAAGGTGGCCCGAACCTGGGTAACATCCGTGCCCACTGTTCTTCTTCTCTAGTTCGTGCTCGCCGGAGCATCGCCTTGAGGTTGAGAGGCTGAGTAGGGCATTAGTCAGCGAGTGCACCCCAGAGTTTGAACCTCTTGGGTCCTCGGAGCCCCGATTCCGACAGCAATGACCACCACGCGGGAATAAGTATGGGCACTATGCATCGTACTTTTCTTTCGAAAGTTCACTGACGTCGGCGATTGAGCGACACACGCCCAGGTGGCCCGCGTAACAATCTGCCTTGTATAAGGAGGTAGCCAGGACTAATCCCGTCCGTCCATGCAACATGCAGGAGTGCAAAGGGCAATGGGCCCAAGACCCGTACGCGCTTAGGATGTAGACCGGCGTGCTAGCCTCTCTGTTGAGCCTAGGTAGGACTACAACGTGTCGATCAGCCGAGGCCGGGTATGATCTGATGGAGTGCCCGGCCGGAGTTAACCGAGTGTGTTGGGTAAGTTTGTGCACCCCTGCAGGGAAGTATATCTATTCAAATAGCCGTGTCCATGGTGAAAGACGCTCGGAGTTGTATCCCGATCGATACAACTAGAACTGGATACTAGAGATGTGAAATGGATATGATGGCTCCGAGATTGTTTTCTCACAGGGAGTCGAGAAAGGATCTCTGGGCGTGGATGCTACAACATACTTATTATTTATGATATGTTATTCTTATCTCTTCTGATGTTGCAAGATGCTTGAAGATGCTAGTCTTCGATAGGCTAGGCTTTCCCTTCTCTTCTGGCATTTCTGCAGTCTAGTCCACAGATACAGCCCCCTTCCTTTGATACTGATACATACTTAGCATAGTTCTGATGTAAGTCTTGCGAGTACTTCAGATGAGTACTCATGGTTGCATTGCTACCTCTTTTTCCCCCATACCCGATTGTTGTGATCAGATGATGGATCCCAAGAGCCAGATGCCACCACCGATGACTACTACTACCCCGAGGGTGCATACTACTACGTGACGGACCCCAGGCAGGAGGCCTTGCCTTTTCGATCATTGTTGCTGTTTGTGCTAGCCTTCTTAAGGAAGACTTGTCTACTTATGTCTGTACTCAGATATTGTTGCTTCCGCTGACTCATTTGTATTTGAGCTTATGTATTCGAGCCCTCGAGGCCCCTGGCTTGTAATATAAAGCTTGCATTATTTTATTCGTGTCTAGAGTTGTGTTGTGATATCTTCCCGTGAGTCTCTGATCTTGATCCTGTACATTTGCGTGTATGATTAGTGCATGATTAAGTCGGGGGCATCACAAGTTGGTATCAGAACCAACTGCCTATCGGTAGCCCCCTTTCCAACTCCTTGGCCAAAGTTGAGTCTAGTCTTTTAAAAAACCCTTACAAAAATTGTTGTGTGGCTTACGGGCCCACATCTCAATTGGGTGGTATTAGGATATTTTATTCCTTGTCTGTACTCTGGGACTCTGATCTCTCTTCTACCTAGGTTAAAGATTTTGCTATCTCTAACTTTAGGTTCTCGTAACTAATTCCTCCCGGAGAGCGCCTTATTCCAGATGATGGCTTGATTCATCAGAAGACTCCAAAGATACTCTCCGTTGTTCTACTGAGAACTTGTGCTCATCGCTTTTGCAATTTCCTTCCACCGTGAACCCCTATGGATAACTACATACACCTGTCGTTCATACTTTCATTCCCAGTTGCTCTTGTTATTACAAGATACATCGAATTATTCTCCGACTTTTTAAGAATCCCTTGTGCCATTGCCTTGTAGTTCTTTGCCGCATGAATACCCCTAAGAATAATTCCTCACACTTATCGAGGATTTGTTCATTCCTAGTAGTTCATGTGATTCAGAAGATACTTTGAAATGCTATCTGATCTTGCGATAATCCTCTCCCAACTATTGATCTGCAAATACTTGTCTGCTTGCATTATGGTTACTTTCCATATGTCTAGCAATATTCATTAGTATCCTTTGTCATCATCATTTTGAGCCTTTGATTTGATATGTTTGTGAATGGTCACAATCATCAGTCGAAACTAGAATTCGTCCTTTCGGCTCATACATCACTCCAGACATGAGCTGGTTCTTGGCAAATCAAACCTTGATTGATTGTCGATCTATGTCTATTCAACTTACTTGGCTTTTGATCAGAGCATCTACTACCGATCCCCCGATTTGGAGATCATAATTCCTTTGTATCTAAGCTTTGAAATTATCCAGAAATTTCTATAATCATGTGCCCTTGCATTCTTTTTTCTTCTGATTGAGTACCGATACAAACATCAGCTTCGTTGTGGACCGCCAAATCCTTTGGTGGATTATTATCCGATAGTTCCTACATATTCTAAAAACCCTGAGTTCTTCCCCTGATACATAATGCCTTTGGTAAATTGTATCCTCTGCTTTTGTCAACCATGCTATGCTTTCGAGCTTGTGCTAATCACTCCTGAAGATTGTGGTATATGTTCCTAAGATGCCCCGATGGGGTGAACCTATGCCATCCCTAATCTGTGTGAACCCGAAATTTTTCATGGGTCATACTCTTTTGGTAATTCACCAGGTAGATTTTCACACTCGAATCAATTTTAACAGAGCAGCGAATGAAAGGTTATGCATTGGAGAAGTGGGAGCCGACCTTGAACTTTGTGTTCATGCCCATGGAAGCGATTTTGATCTTATCATGGCAGCTTATTCTAACAATAATTATCCCCTTGGTATAAGTTCATCTTATATCTGGGATTTGGTCTTTTGCAATCATGGTTCCAACCATATTGTTCTTCTTTGATCCCCTTTATGAGAAAAGTTAAAAGACTTGTCTTTCGCAGACCGATACACCAGTCCAACCTCTATTCTAGTCAACCTTCGAGTACTACCCTTTGGTATATCGAGAATATTACGGAAGTGCGTTGCTTCTTGTGAGTTCTTCGTCAAGTATTACTTCTCACATATTTCAGTTTTTCCATGGTTTCTGAGTTTTTTGTAATTCAAGAACACCGATAAGTGAACCAAGTCCACACTGTGATTTAATAGTTCTTGAAGATCTTCATTGCTTATGAGTTGGTACTCAATGATGACATTCTTATCCGATTGGCTACATCATCATCGTCATGCTAAGGCTTGACCGTGCTACCTATGTCTTTCATCCACATAACACAATTCTAACAGTACACTAAGCTTACATCAAGCTTTCAACATCATGTTGGTTGTCTTGAAAGGCAAATTTCGATTCTGAGTTTGTGTCAGTGCAACAAACCTTTGCGTGTGTTGCTCGGACCGTACACAGGCACGGCAGCAAGGAGGCAAGCTCCACCAAGTATCCAAGACAAGCCAAAACAGCAAGATATCACTAAGGGAAAAGCCTCCCTTACCGGGCAGGCGAGCCTGGTCAGGTCGAGGCCACCCCAAGAGCGAGTCCCAAGACCTCCCCGACAAGGGTTGCTGGGGCGCTGGCGGCCTGCTATCCCACCAAGGCTCCACCGCTCCACCTCGCAGTGATGCAAGTCGCTTATCGGTGCGGTGTCGAGCCCCCAAGTGATTAAATGGCAGTCATTCAGCATATGGCAGCCATTTCTGAGGAAGATCACCCCTAAATGACACCCGTCCAGGGGTGTGTCACGCAGACAGGCGAGAAGGTGGTTGAATGGCACGGCAAGGCTTGCCAGGCTGCATCCACGATGTGACACTAAGCGGTGCATTTAATGCACCTTGTCCTGTCTGCAGAGTTAGGTATGATAGCACTGTGGCTATCTAATCATTGGATAATGTCTCTTTTGCCACTTTGGTAACCCCTTTACCTATAAAAGGAGGGCCGAGGCAACCTTAGAAAGGATTCGGACCCTTGTACACTCATACGGGCGTAGCTGCTCTCCCCAAGGCAATCTTTCCGGGCTTGAGCGCTACGCGTTTGTCACGGTCTTCCACTCAATCCACCAAAGCAGCAGTAGGGTTTTACGCCTCAAAGCGGCCCGAACCTGGGTAAAAACCACCCGCGTCACCATTGACGTGCTGTTCTACGGTCTCTGCTCTTTGTGCAACGTGCCATTCCCCCTTGTAGAACCACAAAGGGGCCGATGGCCCCATAGGTGATCGTGTCTGACCACGACACCTTTCGCGCGCCAGGTAGGGGGGAGCGCTTGTGCGAACCCAAGGACGTAAACATCGCGTTGATCTTCATCACCATCTTCCTCGACGACGGCGTCATCACCCATGGCGCCCAAGAAAAAGTTCGACGCAGCAGTCCGTCCTTCCACCTCGATGGCCCCCTCGCATGCAGCCACTGATCTCATGGGGGCTGCGGTGGCATCGGGGGACGCAGACGCCATGGGGAACGTGACTGGCGCAGGCGGCGCCATCATCGTTCCCCCGCAGCTGAGGTGGGAGCAGGAGACGCCGGAGGATGACAGCGTCAACAGCACCCTAGCGGCCATGCTCCACAAGATGCGGGAGGGGAGAACATCCAATCCCCGCCTCTCCACCTCACTGGAGAACGTAGCCGCAGCGACGGCACCCGCTCCGGCATGAATTGTGACCTCCTAGCAGCCCCTGCTACAGGTGCAGCTACGAGGCACACGCCTTCCCCAGGGCTAGGCAATCAAGATGAAGTGCCGAACGGGGCCGTCAACCCCCAAGCGCGTCCTTCTCGTCGTCGCGCCGCCCTCGCGACTGGCTCGCGAGGACGAGAGCGCGACACTGCCATTACCGGTACCATCAAGAGTTGGGCGACGTCGCGATCTGCGTCGCCGTCCATGCCAAGTACTACTTCGGAAGCCATGGCGCTAGCCCAGCTCCTGCTGAGATTCCCGCCAGTGGCTGACCAAATGGATGAATGGAGAGCCACCATTCAAAGTTTGATTGGTTTCGCTGAGGAAGGGGGACCACAACGAGTGGGCTCGCCACGGCATCCGCAGGCAGCGACAACGGCGCGAGCCGCTGGCCGTGCTGAAGGGACCAACCTTACGATGCAGTCCCCCCCATGACAGCTAGCGCAGGGGCCACAGCCAGAGCCGCACAACCAAGAACACGATGAGCTGTCGATGGCTTCATCTGATCCTCGAGCCCGTCGAGATCAGCGGCAGGTCCTGGAGGACAGGCGGAGGGAAGACACGTGCGTCACCATAGAATGGCACCGCGAAACCCACCGCCAGTCTGACAGGCGCAATGGCCCCAACATCGACGAGCCTGCACCTGGTGGAGATGGATACCTGCCTTTCGAGGTTGGGTGTCCTACCTTCACTCGTGAGCTGTGGCAAGTCCGTTGGCCATCTGCCCGTACGTTCAAGCCAGAGATACGAGAAAAATATGATGGAAGACTGAACCCGACAGAGTTCTTGAGCATCGACACCATTGTTGTTCAAGCCGCCAGAGGAAGAGATGAAAAGATATTCTCCAACTACTTCCCTTTGGCGCTCAAGACAAATGTGAGGTCGTGGTTGATGCACTTGCCGGAGAACTCCATCTCGACTTGGGCTGATCTGTGCCACGAGTTTGTTGGTGCCTTCACGGGCGGCCATCAAGAACCAGGGCAGCCCAGCGATTTGCAGCTCTTTGCACAAAAGGAAGGGGAGAGTTTGTGGAAGTACATGCAGAGGTTCAGTCGAGTGCACAGGAACATTCCAGATATCCACCCGGCAGGCGTGATTGCCGCGTTCCAGTCCAATGTACACAACCGCAAGATACGTTCCAAAATGAACGTCCGGTTGCCCAAAACTGTGAACGAGATTTACACCTTGGCAGATAAGTGTGCTCGTGATAGAGGCGAAGGTGTCCTGATGTTTCGATGAGATGGTGGCTATCGTTTTTTGTGGGAGTTGACCTTGACGATCCGACTACGAACGTGCGAGACGTCGCGCCTTAGCAATCGCTATACCAACTTCCAAGGGGTTATTGACCACGCCGGAGCATGATCAACCTGACCACGAGGGTCTGTTTCCTACGAGCAAACGAAGAACAAGCAAGAAACTGAGATTGCAATCTGGATATTGCGAATATAAGCGGAAAGCTTTATTAATGAAGGTGTGGTTCTGTGACGCCTTTGTCTGGTCGTTGAACACAAACGAAGTACGCGAAGTTGCAGCTATGGCGAACTTTTAATCTGAACAAAACCCAAAGTCTAAACGGTGCCCTAAGGGCTGTATATATGGAGGAGGAGGGGGGATTTCGTGGCCCTTGAAGGAGGGGTCCGAAACCAACCCTATCTGTTGTTTCCCCACACATACGGACTCTAAAAACAGCCTATACTCAAGTATTTCGAAATTACATGGGCCTGGCCCAATAATAAGGTGACGCAGCACCTATAATAGCCTCTGGACGAAATTTATGAAGTGGCATCTTGTATATTTCGTCCAAGGCTTCCTGCACTCATTATGGTGGCTTCAAAGTCTTGAAATCATCACTTGTAACTCCGTTCTTGTTCCCCTTGCGCATGCCATCATCTCCATGCTTGAACTTGCTACAAGGTTCCTCTTTGTTGTCCAAGCTAGGCCCTTCATTTGTAAGCAAAACAAATTTATCCAATTTAGGCAGTATCATATTCTCATGAACATTAGAATCATTACCAAGAAACGAAAGTACTTGATAATTTAATTGGCGTGCGCGAGCTCTAGTAATTGGTCCAGTATGTATAGCAGCAGGGGCTGTGGGTGTAACAATGGTATTGATGTCCTCATCATCCTCCCCTTCTTGAAATGAAGTCGTCCTCGACGGAAGCTCATCTTCCTCACCCAAATAAGGCTTCAAATCTGCAATGTTAAAAGTGGGACTAACCCCAAAATCTGCAGGCAGCTCAAGTTTATATGCATTATCATTTATTTTCTCTAACACCTTAAAAGGACCATCAACACGTGGCATTAGCTTTGATTTGCGCAAATCAGGAAATCTATCCTTACGCAAATGTAACCAAACAAGATCTCCAGGTGCAAACACAACATGTTTTCTACCCTTATCTCCAGCAAGTTTATATTTAGCATTCATATGCTCAATGTTCTCCTTAGTTAACTCATGCATTTTTAAGATCAATTCAGCATGTTGTTTAGCATCAAAATTAACCTTCTCCGAAGATGGAAGAGGCAACAAATCAATAGGTGCACGAGGTAGGAAACCATATACAATTTCAAAAGGGCACATCTTAGTAGTAGAATGCAACGAACGATTATAAGCAAATTCAATATGAGGCAAGCATTCTTCCCACATTTTCTTGTTATTCTTCAAAACAGCCCTAAGCATAGTAGACAAAGTTCTATTGACTACTTCAGTTTGTCCATCAGTTTGGGGGTGACAAGTAGTACTAAAAAGTAGTTTAGTCCCCAACTTAGCGCATAAACATCTCCAAAAGTGGCTAAGAAATTTGGTATCACGATCTGAAACAATAGTATTTGGCACACCATGCAAGTGAATAATTTCACGAAAGAACAAATCAGCAACATTAGCAGCATCATCGCTTTTATGACATGGTATAAAGTGTGCCATTTTCGAGAACCTATCCGCGACAACAAATATGCTATCCCTCCCCTTCTTTGTTCGAGGTAAACCCAAAACAAAGTCCATAGATATATCCTCCCGTGGAACACTAGGTACAGGCAAAGGCATATATAAACCATGAGGATTGAGTCATGAGTTAGCTTTTTGACATGTAGTGCAGCGAGCAACAAAGCGCTCAACATCCCGTCTCATCTTTGGCCAAAAGAAATGTGTAGCAAGTACATCCTCCGTCTTCTTTACGCCAAAGTGTCCCATTAATCCTCCTCCATGCGCCTCCTGCAACAAATAAAGACGAACGGAGCTAGCTGGAATGCATAGCTTGTTAGCACGAAACACAAATCCATCGTTAACGACGAACTTATTCCATGTTCTCCCTTCTTTACAATTCTGCAATACATCTTTAAATTCAGGATCATGCACATATTGATATTTGATGGTCTCCAAACCAAATATTTTAAAGTCAAGTTGTGAAAGTATAGTATAACGATGAGACAATGCATCAGCAATAACATTTTCTTTACCCTTCTTGTGTTTAATGACATAAGGGAAAGTCTCAATGAATTCAACCCATTTAGCATGTCTACGGTTCAGTTTTGCTTGACTTTTAATATGTTTCAAAGATTCATGATCAGAATGTATAACAAATTCTTTGGGCCATAAATAATGTTGCCATGTTTCTAATGTCCGAACAAGAGCATATAATTCTTTATCATAAGTAGAATAGTTCAGACTAGGCCCACTCAATTTTTCAGAAAAGTATGCAACAGGTTTGCCATCTTGTAATAACACACCTCCTAATCCAATTCCACTAGCATCACATTCAAGCTCAAAAGTCTTATTAAAATCAGGAAGTTGGAGTAAAGGAGCATGTGTCAACTTATCTTTCAATACCGTGAAGGCTTCTTCCTATGCGGTACCCCAAACAAAAGGCACATCCTTCCTTGTAAGCTCATTGAGAGGTGCAGCAATGGTGCTAAAATCTCTCACAAAACGCCTATAGAAACCAGCGAGGCTAAGGAAACTCCTCACTTGTGTGACCGTTTTGGGCTGCGGCCAACTCTCAATAGCTTCAATCATGGCTTTATCAACTTCAATTCCCTGTGGAGTAACAACATAGCCAAGAAAAGATACTCGGTCGGTGCAAAAGGTGCACTTCCCAAGGTTACCAAACAAACGTGCATCACGTAGAGCAATAAAAACAGCATGTAAATGTTCCAAATGTTCCTCCAAAGATCTGCTATAAATCAATATATCATCAAAGTAAACTACCACAAATCGTCCAATGAAAGTACGTAAAACTTCGTTCATTAATCTCATGAAAGTACTAGGTGCATTAGTTAACCCAAAAGGCATGACTAACCACTCATATAAACCAAACTTAGTTTTAAATGTTGTTTTCCATTCATCTCCCAATTTCATACGAATTTGATGGTATCCACTACGCAAATCAACTTTGGAGAATATTGTAGAACCACTCAATTCATCAAGCATATCATCTAGCCTAGGAATAGGATGACGATAACAAATAGTAATATTATTAATGCCTCTACAATCAACACACATACGCGGCGTACCATCCTTTTTTGGCACTAGTATAATAGGAACAGCACAAGGACTAAGAGATTCGCGTATATAACCTTTGTCGAGCAGCTCCTGTACTTGACGCATAATCTCCTTCGTCTCCTCTGGATTGGTACGGTATGGCGCACGGTTTGGCAACAAAGCACTGGGAATTAAGTCAATCTGATGCTCAATCCCGCGAATAGGTGGTAATCTCGGTGGCACGTCTTGCGGAAAGACGTCAGCGAACTCCTGCAAAATGTTAGTGACAGCAGGAGGCAAAGAGGAAGGCACGTCCTCGAATGAAAATAATGCCTCTTTGCACACAAAAGCATAGCAAACAGATTTGCTTAAATCTAGCTCATCAATATCAGATTTGGTGGCAAGTAAACACGCATTTTTCAATTTAATTTCAGAAGCAACACTAGATGGTTTATTATTAGGCTTCATTTGTTGCTCAAATTCTTTTGCCACAATCTGATTTTCACTCTTATTTTTCCCCTGTTTTGCTTTACTAGCTCTATTAATATCATCTTTCAAAATAGAATCAGGAGTCATAGGAAGCAAAGTAATATGTTTATCCTTATGAACAAGAGTATACTGATTGTTTCTACCATGGTGTACAGAATTTTTATCAAATTGCCATGGTCTACCAAGTAATAATGAACATGCTTGCATGGGTACCACATCACAATCAACATAATCAGCATATGTAGAGATACTAAAATGCACACGAACAGTACGTGTTACCTTAACCTTGCCGCTGTTGTTGAACCATTGGATATAGTAAGGATGTGGATGTGGTCTTGTGGTGAGAGATAGCTTCTCCACCATCTCCATGCTAGCCAAGTTGTTGCAGCTCCCTCCATCTATGATGACGCGAACAGAACGTTCCTTCACAACTCCCTTTGTATGGAACAAATTATGTCTCTGATTTTGCTCAGCTTGTGTGACCTGCACACTCAAAACACGTTGAGCAACTAAACATTCATACCTGTCAGCGTCTTCAGGAGCCATGTATTGCGTCTCATGATCAGAATCATCTCCACAGTGTTCTTCACTTGTAATAAGAGCCAAAGTCTCCTCATCATAGTCACTAGCGGACTCATACCCACCATCCTCAGTAGCAATCATAACACGTGGAGATTGGCATTCTCTCGCATAATGACCTCTTCCCTTACAACGACGACAAATAATATCATGTGTGTGCCCTGTTGATGCCATAGATGAAGAAGAGCTCTGGGCAGGCCCAGAAGATGTACTCTTGGCAGATGGTGATGGTGGTGCCTGTTTTCTTGTATCTCAGTTGGAATTGGCGGCTGAAGTCAGTGGTGCTGCAGTAGGACATGTGGGAGTTGAGGAGGCACGCGGTGTCCATGATGAAGATCAACCTGCAGAAAAATTAGTTCGCGCCAATGCCTGTCGATCCTGTACTTCACGTTCAGCTTTACAAGCAAGATGGAATAAACGAGTGATATTATTATACTCCTTATACTCTAGAATGGTCTGAATCTCTCTATTTAATCCACCCATAAAACGTGCAAGCATAGCTTCATTCTCCTCAACAATACCACATCTAATCATGCCAGTTTGTAATTCCTGATAATATTCTTCTACAGAATTTTTTTCCTTGTCTTAAGCGCTGCAATTTTTGAAGTAATTCACGTTGATAATATGGTGGAACCCAACGAGTACGCATAGCAGTTTTCAAAGCAGCCCACGTAGCTGGAATAGGATATAATCTACAATGTTCAGACCACCATACACATGCAAAACTAGTAAAAGCACAAACAGCAGCAGCAACACGTCTCTCCTCGGGATATTGTAAACATGTAAAACGTTGTTCAGTTTATAACTCCCAAGTAAGATATATATTAGGAACATATCTACCCCTCAAATGGTGGAATATTCAATTTCAGTTTAGGAATATGGTCATGATCTCGTACCTGAGGTGGTAATGCAGCCCTACCATTGCGATTATTGGCATGTGGACGACCTGGTGCTGGTATGTAGTTCTGATTTTGATCGACCTCATCCTCGTAATCGCCCACATAATCGTCCTCCTCAGCGGCAGCAGGAGCCATAGAAGCATCAACAGTAGGTGCAACGGCACCAGAAGTTTGACCAGGCTCAAGGGGAACGCGCTCTGCTCGTCCCACTTGATTTGGAAGGCGATGTTGTTGTTGTTGTAGAGGTGCGACAGGTGCAGCCGGCGGTGGTTGTGGAAGACGCGCGAGCAATTCATTAAACTTGTTATCGAGCTTTTTTCGAACGTCTTCTCAATTCCATCTATCTTCTCCATGGCCTCTTCAAATCTGTTTAGCACATCTTGCACCTGTACACTCATCATTTGCTGAAATTTATCATGTAGCTGTTTGTTCGTCATGTTCTCCCAATCAGTCTCATCGGCTTGTGATCCTGCCATGGTTAGCAACAATAGAAACACACAAAAATATGATCCTACAGACTACTAGGAAGTGGTGGTGGTGGTGTATCACAAATCCGTCAAGCGAATCTCAAATGCTTACCAGTTCTTACCCAGCAGCAGGTGGTGATCGGCCACCGTTGTAGTCAAAACTCTCAAAGATTAGACAGAGCGATTGCCAGGTGGTGTCAAACTCACGACGTAGATGTATGTGGAGCTGGGAAGGCTTATGATATAGTAGCAACAATGTTAGCAATAATCAATTCAGAGATGCAAAGTTGAATAAACGCTCAACGACGGTACTGTGCTCGTCCTAGGATAGACCGTACTAGAGACGCGAGCCTAGAACACTAACAAAATCACGGCGCGGCACGTAAACAAGGGAAGATCACACTCTAAAAAAATTTGTTTTTTTTTTGCGCTCCTCTTTTTTTTTTTGCAAAAAATCACTATAAGGGCGAGTGTCTCAAAACTCTTCCCAAGTGAAACTAACAGGATTGGCACGAAATTTTTTTTGACAATTTTTTTTTCGGAAATCAGGGCAGCGACGACGAAAAAGTGCGACAAAAAATCACTATGATGGCGAGTGTCTCAAAACGCTCCCTAGGACCTAAAAATAGGATAGGGAAAAATATTTTTGACTGCCAAAATTTTGGCCTAAAAACTGCCCGGGGGTCTCCAGACTCTTTTTTTTTTCGAATCCTACTCAGGCAAGGAAACACGAATCGGAAACTAGATGGATCTCGAAAACAAACCTAATATGAAAAGAACTCGGATTGGTGGTGGATATATGGTGGTGGTATATGGCAGCGGTGGTGGTATATGGTAGCGGTGGTGGTATATGGATACGGATCGGTGGTGGTATATGGATACAGATCGGTGATGGTATATGGATTCAGAGCGGTGGCGGATAAGCGGTGGTGGTAGATGGCAGGGGCGATGATGATGGTGCGGCGGCGGCGTGACAACTTATGACCAGAACTCGAAACTCTAAAGGACTAGACGCTAAGACCAGCAACTAGACACGACGATGCAACCGCAAATTCAACAAAGCAAAAACCCTAAAAAGATTATGCAAAGGCTCAGATTGGTTCGGATATGATGAACTAACCCTATTTTTTTTTGCTTTTTCGTGGACTGTAGGTATGAAGAACAGACTCGATCTAAACTACAAAAAAATGTAAAATCTCACCGAGCAACCTGAAAATCTGACACCACTTGATAGAGGCGAAGGTGTCCCGATGTTTCGATGAGATGGTGGCTATCGTTTTCTGTGGGAGTTGACCTTGACGATCCGACTACGAACGTGCGAGTCATCGCGCCTTAGCAATCGCTATACCAACTTCCAAGGGGTTATTGACCACGCCGGAGCACGATCAACCTGACCACGAGGGTCTGTTTCCTGCGAGCAAACGAAGAACAAGCAAGAAACTGAGATTGCAATCTGGATATTGCGAATATAAGTGGAAAGCTTTATTAATGAAGGTGGGGTTCTGTGACGCCTTTGTCTGGTCGTTGAACACAAACGAAGTACGCGAAGTTGCAGCTTTGGCGAACTTTTAATCTAAACAAAACCCAAAGTCTAAACGGTGCCCTAAGGGCTGTATATATGGAGGAAGAGGGGGGGATTTCGTGACCCTTGAAGGAGGGGTCCGAAACCAACCCTATCTCTTGTTTCCCCACACATACGGACTCTAAAAACAGCCTATACTCAAGTATTTCGAAATTACATGGGCCTGGCCCAATAATAAGGTAACGCAGCACCTATAATAGCCTCTGGACGAAATTTATGAAGTGGCATCTTGTATATTTCGTCCAAGGCTTCCTGCACTCATTATGGTGGCTTCAAAGTCCTGAAATCATCACTTGTAACTCCGTTCTTGTTCCCCTTGCGCATGCCATCATCTCCATGCTTGAACTTGCTCCAAGGTTCCTCTTTCTTGTCCAAGCTAGGCCCTTCATTTGTAAGCAAAACAAATGTATCCAATTTAGGCAGCATCATATTCTCATGAACATTAGAACCATTACCAAGAAACGAAAGTACCTGATAATTTAATTGGCATGCGCGAGCTCTAGTAATTGGTCCAGTATGTATAGCAGCAGGGGCTGTGGGTGTAACAATGGTATTGATGTCCTCATCAGCTCGTACGGAGGAGGGAAGGTGTCTCCCCGGAGAAGAGGATGGCGTCGACATCTACTCAGAAGATGACGATGATGCCATCAACCAGAAGAAGAAGAACAAGAAACTCAACAAGAAGCACAAGGAGAAAGCAGCGCTGGCTCTCGAGGGGTCAGGTACTCCTAGTACCGGCAAGAAGGCCAAGGTCAAAGCTCCCGGCAAGGAGGTTGCCACGTGCGCCGACTGCCGAGAGGCCGCGGCAGCCGAGAAGGCTCGAAAGGCTGACGGGTCGTACTGCAAGATCCATCTTACCAAAGGCCATGATCTCCAAGAATGTCACCAAGTTGAGCAACTCGTCAACAAGCAGAAGGCTGAGTACGAGAAGCGTGATAAGGAGAGAGACCAAAATGGTGTTGGCGGGAAGGGCCGAGGCGGCCGAGGAGGCCGCCCCGGCAAGGTCCCCAAACATCAGGGAAAACCTGCTGAAGGCCATGAGAAGAAGGAATGTGGTGACGAAAGTGATGAAGGGGATGAAGAGGAAACTAGTGAGCAAGAGTTTTAGAAAGCGAGTGACGCCTTATGCATTGACGAGGGCGCATCCTTGCACTCCTCTCACCGCCAACTAAAACAATGGGTGCGTGAGGTCAATGTTGTGGAGCCAGCGGCGAACTCCCGGAAACCACTCAAATGGTCTCGCACGCCCATCATCTTTGACGAAGAGGGTCACCCTGACCACACCACGGCGGTAGGGTGCTTGCCATTGTTGGTTTCACCAACAATCCGCAACCTCAAGGTCACAAAGATGTTGGTTGACGGTGGGGCCGGGTTGAATCTGATTTCCCCCAAGGTGCTCAGCAAGTTACAGATAACAGATGAAGAGCTCAAGGTTACTGGCACGTTTCAAGGAATCAACCCCGACAAGAGTCGTCGAAAGGGGAAGATCACGCTGTCGGTGACATTTGGAGGGGAATAGAACTACGGGACTGAGAAGATCATGTTCGATGTGGTCGAGCTTCTGTTGCCATATAATGGGATACTTGGGCGACCTGCGTTGGCAAAGTTCATGGCGGCATCCCACTATGCCTACAACACCCTGAAGATGCCAGGACCGATGGGCGTCATTTCTATCCCATCAGATAGGAAGGACGTGATCATATGCATGGACAAGATGTACTGGGAGGCGGTCGCTGCCGAGGCCGCAGAAGCTGAAATTCCCGCCAAGGAAAACAAACAAGGGAGAAAAGCTAGCAAGGATGCCGGCAAGGAATCCGGGAAATGTGCCTCTCCGGAGTACGCTGCACCTGTCGATGATTTGTCGGAGAGTTCTACTAGCAAGAGATCCAAGGTTGTTGCACCCACTGTGAAGAAGGTCCCGGTAGGGCTGGTTGGCGCTGATAGTACATTCACTATCAGCTCCACCCTTGACGACAAATAGGAAAGCGCACTCATTGCCTTCCTGCGGGCGAATGTCGATGTGTTTGCTTGGCAACCATCTGACATCCCAGGTGTTCCCAGGGAGGTAATCGAGCACCACCTTGCTGTCTGCCCTCATGCCCGGCCCATCAAGCAGAAGGTCCAGAAGCAAGCCTTGGAGTGCCAGCAGTTCATTGCTGAGGAGATATGGAAAGTTGAGGCAGCTGGTTTGGTCAGAGGAGTATTGCACCCAACATGGTTGGCAAATCCAGGGGTGGTGTGCAAGGCAAATGGGAAATGGAGGCTTTTCATAGATTTCACAGATCTGAATAAAGCATGCCTGAAGGACCCGTTCCCCTTGCCGTGCATCGACCAGATCGTGGATTCCACCTCCGGGTATGATCTGCTTTCTTTTCTTGGATGCCTACTCCGGGAACCACCAGATATTCATGTCCAAAGAAGACGAGGAGAAGACAGCGTTCATAACCCCCTGTGGCACGTACTGCTTCGTACGAATGCCCTTCGGGTTAAAGAGCGCTGGATCCACTTTTGCAAGAGCAGTGCAGATAGGGTTTGAGTCTTAGCTACACAGGAATATTGAAGCTTACATGGATGACATAGTGGTCAAGACCAAGGACACATTAACGCTCATTCAGGACTTGGAAGAGACCTTTGCGAACCTGCGCAAGATCAACTTGAAGCTGAACCCAGAGAAGTGTGTGTTTGGCATTCGCTCTGGCAAGCTACTTGGCTTCTTTGTATCTCACCGGGGGATACAGGCCAACCCCGACAAGATCAGAGCAATTGAATAGATTCAAGCACCCAAGACAGTCAAGAATGTGAGGCGTTTAACTGGATGTGTTACCGCACTAAGTACGTTCATTTCCAAGTCTGCTGAGTGTGCCCTATCGTTCTTGAAAATTTTGAAGAAGGCGAGGCCCATAAAGTGGACCCCGGAGGCAAAAGTAGTGCTGCAGGACTTAAAAACCTACCTTTCCCCTGTTCCCACCCTGGTCGCTCCTAAACCACATGAGTCGTTGCTGCTGTATCTGGCAGCAACCAATCAAGTGGTTAGTGCAGCACTGGTGGCACAACGGGAAGTGGAAGAAGGAGCGGCTGCGGCTACTGTCCTCCCCGGAGAAGGAAGTGAACCAGTCCCAGCAAGGCTAAGTGCAAATCAAGAGAGGGAAGAGCAGAGAGGCAAAGGCAACCCCAAGACTACGGCAAGGAAGAAGGCGGTGTAGTGGCCAGTTTACTTTGTCAGCTCTCTGTTGCAAGGGGCTAGATCGAGGTACTCTGGTGTGCAAAAGTTGATCTTTGGCCTCATCATGGCCTCAAGGAAAAATGCGCCACTACTTCCAAGCCCACGAGATCACAATTGTCACCCGATTCCCTTTGCAACGCGTACTAAGGAATCCAGATGCCACTGGGAGAATAGTGGAATGGGCTTTGGAGTTATCAAGCTTTGGTTTGAAGTTTGAGAGCACATCAACCATTCAGAGCAGAGCACTGGCAGAGTTTATTGCGGAGTGCACGCCTACCCCAGACAAAGAGGCACTGGAAACAGTTATCCCCGGCAAGGAAGCACCCCAAGAATGGATCAAGTACTTTGATGGTACCTTCCCACTACAAGGTGTAGGACCTGGCATGCTCCTTGTCGCACCCACTGGAGAGCACCTCTAGTATGTGATCCAGATGCATCTCCCCCGGGAGAAGGCAACTAACAACACTGCAGAGTATGAAGGACTCCTTGCCGGGCTCAGAATCGCGACATAGTTGGGAATTAAGAAGTTGATCATACGAGGAGACTCACAGCTCGTGGCGAGGCAAGTGAACAAGGATTATTAGAGTTCATTGATGGAGGCATACATGGAGGAAGTGAGAAAGCAGGAGGAGCGCTTTGACGGATTGCAAATAGAGCACGTACCCCGTGTGGTAAACAGCATTGCTGATCATCTGTCAAAGTGTGCTGCGCAAAAGCTTCCTATGGAACCAGGGACTTTTGTTCTCCACCTGACTCAGCCCTCCATATCCCCAGCAACAATGGCCAGAAAGAGGAGGAAACTGGACTCCGGCAAGCCTCTCCCGGCAGAGCTGCCTGAAGCCCCTGGCAGAGAGGTTGGCGGGAACAAGTCCACTTCGCTTGGCGAGCAGTACCCTCCCGCCGAACTACCATTCCTTTCGGTTGAGCCATGCCCTCCCACGAACGAGGAGGTGCCGCTGATCCTTGTTGTCGGGCCTCAGGCTCCAACTTGGGCACGACACATAGTCTATTACCTCCAAACAGGAGAACTTCCCGAAGAGCAATAAGAAGCTGAAAGAGTAGCCCCGAGGTCCAGTATGTATCAGTTCGTCGATGACGCACTATACAGAATTAGGTCCAAGGGTGTGAAATTGAAGTGCATTTGCCAGGAAGAGGGGAAGGAACTGTTGGCAGAGATACACAGAGGCATGTGCGGCTCTCATATTGGATCAAGGGCCTTGGTTGGAAAAGCTTTCCGGCATGGTTTCTACTGGCCCACGGCCCTCCAAGATGCAATCGAGCTAGTCACCAGATGTGAAGCCTGCCAGTTCCACTCCAAGAATATCCATCAACCTGCTCAAGCTCTCCAGACGATCCCTTTGTCATGGCCCTTTTCGGTCTGGGGGCTCGACACCTTGGGCCCCTTCCCCCATGCTACCGGGGGCTTTGAGTTCTTGTACATCGCCATCGACAAGTTCTCAAAATGGCCGGAGGTGGAGCCCATGAGGAAGGTGACCGCACAGTCAGCTATCAAGTTCCTAAAAGGACTGGTGTGCCGCTTCGGAGTACCCGCCAGGGTCATCACTGACAACGGCACACAGTTCACGAGTCGCGCCTTCATGCAATAAGTTCAAGCCCTCGGAAGCAAGGTTTCATTCACCTCTGTTGCTCGTCCCAGAAGCAATGGACAAGCTCAGAGGGCAAACGCTGAAGTGCTATTAGGACTCAAGACAAGAACATTGGATAGGCTGCAGAAGTGTGGATGGCGCTGGATAGACAAGCTGCCGCTGGTTCTTTGGTCCCTCCGTACGACACCAAATCGACCTACCGGCCAGACTCCCTTCTCCCTAGTCTATGGGGCAGAAGCAGTGATCCCCACGGAACTCATATACGGGTCACCTCGAGTATTTGCCTATGATGAAGTAGAGCAAGAGCAACACCGGCATGACTATGTCGTGCTCCTCGAGGAGGACCCTCTCCAGGCTGTTACGCGTACTGCACACTAGCAGCAAGCCCTACGTCTCTATCACAGCCGCAGGGTTCACCGTCGGAGCCTTGAGGAAGGCGACCTTGTCCTTAGGCGCGTTCAGTCCGCCAAGGGTGTCAACAAGTTGATGCCGAAGTGGTAAGGCCCTTACCGGGTGGTACGAGTCACTTGACCTGGCGCAATCCGTCTGGAGACCGGAGTTGGCGTTCAGTTGCAAAATTCATGGAATATTGAGCATCTCCGTAAGTTCTACCCGTAAGGCGCGGCTGTCGGGCCCTGGCCGGCAGCCACCCTTTTGTACAAGCCTTGCCGATGCTGCATGTAACACTTTGTACAAAGCCAGGCGCAGACCCTGAGCAGTAGACAAATAAACAAAGCGCTGGGGGGCCCAAAAACTTGCATGCATGCATAGCATAACATGAGCATGGCATGATCATGTAGAAAAGGTCATATGTAGCTTTGTTTTCCTCTGCACTAAACCACAGGGCTCTTGCCGCGGACTCGGCCCCGAAAAGAAGAAACGGAAACAAGCCTACATATCGGTCCCCGACAAGCCAAACAGATAAGTTTCTTCTTATCCATACATGTTCTGTAAGAAGCAAACTTATGCATATAGAAACCTCGTCACCTTCGAAGCATAGGTGCTCCCATCCTTTGACCCGAACGTTGCTTCGGTCAAGGTGGTTATAGTGGCCTTTGACAGAGAAGGTTCGACAGGGGGCTGGTCCCTTTTCATAGTTTTGAGCCCAGTAGGCCAAGCCCCGCGGCAACAAACAAAAGGCACCGGTAGGATAGCTTGCCAGAGAAAACTTGTTTACTTGTACGTATAAAGCATTCCACCTCTGCATGGATGTAATGCATGCACAAGTACCCGGCAAAACTTGTCTTTTTCATTAATATGCAGATAAACAAGTACAGATCTTATAGAGCATAAACATGGATAAAGAAGATTACATATTTAAGACTAAAATTTGGCAAATGCCTACATGTTTTAGGCTGAAAAAAGATAAGTGCCCCGTAATCCCTTTCTTGTCCCTCTCCTCCTAAGAACTACAACAGGAGGTGAAGAGGGCAAAAGGAGTGCCTAAGAAGAAGCCCAGCCTGACCCCGTCAGGGCCTGCCGGGAGCAGCTTGACAAGATCGGGAGTGGCGAGGCTGCGAAGGAGGGAGACGAAGGGAGTAGCTTGACGGTGCCCTGGTCACCACCTCCAGGACCGGCGGGGAAGACCTGCTGGGGACCAGCCAGAAGACTGCTGGAGGAGGCGAAGGATGGCAATGGGTAGGGTATGGGGCGGGTAAGCAATACCATACACATACCCGTGTAGTCAATGGGTACAAAATTATACCCATACCTGTACCCATGGGTATGAAACTTTACCCGTACCCATACCCGATGGGTACCCATACCCATTGGGTACCCAATGGGTAGATCAAACAGTACACAATTTATTCGCAATTTCACATTCATCTATAGCACATTCGACAAACAAACATTGTTCTCAACTCAATAATAGATAGGTGAGTACATGACAATTATCTCAATTCAAATTGACAATTGATGACAACTTTAACATAGGTTCACAAGCTCACGACACAACTTCAACATAGGTACACTTGTGAATTGTGGGTAAGGTTCACATGCCAGTATAAACGGGTAGGGTATGGGTATATCCATGATTGAAAGGCTATACCCGTGCCCTATCCATGACTTAATGGGTAGGGTATGGGTATTACCCGTGGGTATAAAATTGTGCCCATACCCTACCCGTGCGGGTACGGTATCCGCGGGTACCCGTACCCATGGGTAAAATTGCCATCCTTAGAAGGCACCAAGAGGACATCCACCCCCGGTAACCACCCAAAAGAGGCTGGTGATGATGGTGCCGAGGAGGGTGGCGAAGAGCTGGAAGACAGGGCGGCTGGCAGGAGGAACGAGACGAACGTGTCGGTGCCATCATACTCCGACCTGACGGCCTGCCCCTCGCCTTCATCGTCTCCGCCCATTTTTTCCTCATCACTGTCGCTCTAGGGAGGCGCCGGGCCCTTGGCCAGTCACCTCCCCCGAAGGAGCGACCGACGACGGCGGCAGTGCCCAAGGCGCATAGGGGGTACCGTTCCCCACCTTGGCGGGCGAGCACCAGGAGCCTTGCGGGCCCCATTGACGGGTCGACAAGTTCCGACAGCTTGCGGTAGAAGCGACACCTCTCCCCCGGGCAGCAAGCTCGCGTGGAAGGGGCGAGCACTCCGTCACTATAAAGAGGACTAGCACCCTCCCCGCCGGGATCGGCATGGCGTTCGCAGGCACATCGCCGCGGGTTTCGACCACCCCTACTACGGTCGCTGCGCCTCCCGCGGCCCCGGACCAGACTCACTCCTTGAGCGACGGCACTAGCCTTCGGCATCATCGCCCTCGAGCTAGGACCTGGGGATAGACCCCAGTCTCTTCCCTTCAGCATAATGAGGGAGGAAGCAAGGAAGAAGTGCTTGAGTGGATGCCTCCGCTCCCCTTAGTGCTCCCTTTTATAGGCGAGCCGGGGCTGGGGGCTGGTCTTTCACCCACACCCAAGGGCTCCTCCGAATCCGACCCGTCCAAACTACGGATTGTGGCCGAGCCCATCGACCGCCTCTCTGCACCAATCTAAAAGATCCGGGTCCCTGCTATAGCGCTCTCCCCTACAACATGTGCATCGGTCGCCTACCCCGCGCGGTGCATGCGGCGTACGTGGCGGACAGGACGGGCGTAGTGGGAATAGTAAAATAGCAGTTACCCCCCGTGAGATAAAGTCATTCACGGGCCATAGCAGGATGGCCCCCAACGCATTTGGCATCGCACAGCGCACGCAAAAACTGGAAACTGACTCAAGCATAGATTAACGAAGAAGCAAGGAAAATATCAAGGAAGAAGAGAATATCAGCACAAGACCTCTGCCTGTGTACATGATAGGGCCTACTCCAACGGTGCTCAGCAAGCACATTTGGACCAGGCCCGGGGGCTCCTGTCGGTGCAACAAACCTTTGCGTGTGTTGCCCGGACCGTACACAGGCACGACAGCAAGGAGGCAAGCTCCACCAAGTATCCAAGACAAGCCAAAACAGCAAGATATCACTAAGGAAAAAGCCTCCCTTACCAGGCAGGTGAGCCTGGTCAGGTCGAGGCCACCCCAAGAGCAAGTCCCAAGATCTCCCCGGCAAGGGTTGTCGGGGCACTGGCGGCCTGCTATCCCGCCAAGGCTCCATCGCTCCACCTCGCAGTGACGCAAGTCGCTTATCGGTGCGGTGTTGAGCCCCCAAGTGATTAAGTGGCAGTCATTCAGCACGTGGAAGCCATTTCTGAGGAAGATCACCCCTAAATGACACCCATCCAGGGGCATGTCATGCAGACAGGTGAGAAGGTGGTTGAATGGCACGGCAAGGCTTGCCGGGCTGCATCCACGACGTGACACTAAGCGGTGCATTTAATGCACCTTGTCATGTCTGTAGAGTTAGGTATGATAGCACTGTGGCTATCTAATCACTGGATAATGATTGTTTTGCCATTGTGGTAACCCCTTTACCTATAAAAGAAGGGCAGAGGCAACCTTAGAAAGGATTCAGACCCTTGTACAATCATACGCGCGTAGCTGCTCTCCCCGAGGCAATCTTGCCGGGCTTGAGCACTGCACGTTCGTCACGGTCTTCCACTCAATCCACCAAAGCAGGAGTAGGGTTTTACGCCTCGCGGTGGCCCGAACCTGGGTAAAAACCACCCGCATCACCATTGTCATGCTATTCTACGGTCTCCACTCCTTGTGCAATGTGCCCTTCCCTCTTGCCGAACGACAAAGTGGCCGATGGCCCCATAGGTGATCGTGTCAGACCACGACAGTTTGCAATCTTATATGTGGTTCTGATAACCTTTTGCTTGATGTCGTCGATGATTGATTACATCTTCATGAAATCACTCGACGAATGTGTCGTTATCATCATCAACATTCTGGGCTCTTCTAGGATATCAATCGAATTCATGATGAGAAATACCATCCTTCCCCCTCGATGATTTGTGTTAACATCGACAACATTCTTGCTAAACATCCAACACAAAACTTGTTATTTTTCTGTGTTGTACCTTGAGTTCCTTACTATCCAACTTATGTTATGCTCTACCTTGGAGTATTACCATCTTTTATGTCAAGAATGTTGTGAGGATTTCACCACCTCTTAAGAATTCTTGATATAGTAATACCTCTCGCCATCTCCATTCATATCTTGGTCCCCATGTTGTTTCTAACTGGAAATACCAACTATTGAACTATGATGTGTGAATTCAAAACTTCTAGCAACCCTATTGCTTTGAAGTGAATGGTTGATAGTTTCATTCTAAGTCTTTTGGTTATTGAATCACCATTCTAACATTGATCGTGTTACTTGGTCCATATTTCCAGGTGCATTTTCATTCAATGTTTATTTGTGGATGTTCTCCTCGCACATACTTCATTATATACTTGGTGTGTCCAATGCTATCACCTTGTTCACTTAATTGTAAAAATCCTTGTTTAAGGAAATCTCGATGAATTGTTGCTTAGCCTGTCGGACACATCCTCATCTTTTCCTTGTTGAAATTGTATGACCTATTTTATAAGTTGTTTCCGATGGATCCTTTGTGTATCCAAAGTCTGACCCTACCTGATGACCATGTCAATGCTATCCCGAAGCATGTCTGTGGTACTCCGATCATCAACAAGAACATTGGAAGCGCAAAGTTAAATTTTCTTGACCAACTATCCAAACACCGTTGTATGGGTAAACCTCATAAATTCCTTGCCCCTTTGTCTAAATGGTTTCATACTTGGAGCCCTATCATGCATATCATGCTCTGCCTTTCCTTAGGAAAGATATACTGTTGATACTCGGGTATAAACACATTTTCCTTTCCATTGGTCTAATTAATACACTAATCATATTCTCCTTTCCATTGTTTTGTTTAACCTTTCCTGTAATCTAACTTATCTGAGCAGAGATATTTCCTTGCTTAAGTAAACACCTCGGTGTACAACTTTGTTAGTAAGACCCTGTTACTATTGTTGATGACATTCCGGTAACCACCAGTGGACGAAAACTTTGCCTATTGGTCCGCCTCGTTTCAACGAGCAGGAAAATTGTTCTCTTCATCCCTTGCCCTTGGTACCAACGTTGTTGCCAACATAACTGATAGGCCATCCTCTGACATGCCTTGCTATAATGACCGTGCATGATGTCTTCGCCCTTTCTACTTTTAACCCACATGGTGGGCCCATAACCCATAGTTCCACAGGATCAAAACCTGACTCTCCTGTACACCCCTGTTTCTAAAGTTATTCCTCACGCTTGGCTTCATATGTAGATCACGAGCCACCTTCCTAGAGATGATCTATTTTGGTTTCAGCCGCAATACTTATTACGTTGCTCTGAACCCCCTTCACACTCTACTGCAGGCATCGAATGGTTGCTTATCTGTTAGAAACTTTGGTACCTTCTTACTTTGCTCTCAGTGTTTTCTTAAGTTTCAATTCGAGAGTTACTTTCTGCCACCCTCCTTGATGTTATCTACTAGATAAGCAACCTTGTAGAGGTCCATTCTTCCGAAGCTAACCCTTATCCTTTTCGTAAGTACGATGGAATTCCCAAAGAAAGGATGATGACTTCATCATGATGACCTGAATCAAAGAAATGAAGACATCAATGTAATGGATCGACCTCTTCGAGAACAGCAACCAAGGCCGAGAAGATCCGTTAGAACTTCGTAACCAGAACCCCCCCTTACTCCACATCTTAAATCTCGAGATGAGATTTCTTGTAGCGGTGGAGATTTGTAACACCCCCAGTGTCATGCTAAAGTGACTTCACACTAATGGTGCCATGTCATCAAGTTTAACTAAGTCAAATTGCCACCTGATAAAAATGAAAGTCATTTTCAAATTTAAAATAAAGTCAAATAAATTATTTACTCAAACAGTAAGACAAAAATGTTCGCTGGGTTGCAAAAAATCACTAACTAATTGTCATGAATAATCAAACATTTAATAAAATATTTAAATTCCCTAAAACAACAAAAATAAGGGCCAAAACAATATTTTAGTTGCTTTTTAAATTATAAAAATTCTAAACTAATTTAACTATGTGCCAAACTTTTTGTGGCAGTGGCCTAAATTATAATACTATTTCAGGTGCATGTTTTATATTTTATAACACTAAAACACTAGTGTAAATAAAAAGAAAAACATAAAAGGAACAAAAGAACTAAAAGAAAAGCCCCCCTTTAGGTCGACGGCGACCCCTCCCGGAGCCCCCTCGCCAAACCCTAGACCGCTCCCTTCCCCCTCACGCCCCCACTCTCTCCACCTCGATCCCGTTTATGCCGGGACGCCTCCGACACCATGCCCCCGGCGTAGCCATGGTCACCGGAGGCCCCCGCCGCGGATCTGCAGCTTCGGAAGTCCCCGACCCCTCCCAAGCTCTTCATCACCCTCGCTGTGAGCTCCTCGCCCAAACCCCTCTTCTCCCCCCATTATTCCTCGTCGTTCGCACTGTCTCCCTACACGTGTCGTCGCGGTGAGCTCGCGGTCGTCGCACGTGTCCAGCCGCTCGTGGTTGCGCCCTAGCCACGCCCGAGCATGCCCAGCTCCTCGTGGCCGCGCTCCCCTGGTAGCCAACCAACGCCCCGCGCGCGTGCTCCCACGTGCGGCCTCACCACGACCCAGCCGCCGCTCAACCATGCCCCACTGCTCCTGGCCGCGCTCCTATGCATGTCCACGCTCGCGCGGCTGCCTGCTGCCACCGCAGCCACCCGCGTCCTCGCCCGCACCGAACGGCTCCGGCCGCGCCCGTCATCTCCCACGCCGCCCTGCGCTCGCTGCTGCCTAGCACTGCCATGCCTACTGCCGTCGCCGTCCGCCGCTTGCCCCACTGCTACAGGTCAATGTAGCCCCCGCCGCAGCCACAGATGGATGCGCCTGGTCGCGCTGGAGCCGTAGAGCCCGCAAGTGCGTGCTCTCACCACCAGAATCGGCTGGCCGGTGACCCCCTAGTCGCGTTATGTGTCACCGGGGCCCGGCTGCTGGCACACAGCCGCTCTTGGCCACTGACCAGTGGACCCCATGGGATTAGCCGCTAACTACACCCCTAATGGGTCACTAACAGGTGGCCCCGGCACTGTAGCAATTAAGTTAACCCCCTGACACTGCCGTTGGCGCCCACTAGCTAATTAACCTCTCTTAAATTAATCCAACCTTGATTAATGACCATGGCCACTGATATGTGGCTCCCGTTAACCACTTTGACCAGTCAATGGTCCACTGTTGACTGCTGAGTCAACTGGACCCCACCTGTCAGCCTCTATAGCACATCTCTGGGTACACTGTGTACCCATAGCAATTAGCCATTTAATAATTTTGAATTATATTAAATCTCGTAATTTTAGATAATGTTTAAATCTTTGAAAAATCATATAAAGTAATCTGTAACTCGGATGAAAATAATTTATATATGAAAGTTGATCAGAAAAATGTAACGAATCCAAATATGCAATCCGTTCATCTGTCACATGCCTCTAACATGATGAACATGAATCCTTCCCCTCCGATTCATCTGTCCAAAAAATGCCAAACATCAGTAAAACATTCCCAGATGTTTTCCCGCTTCGTCTGTATCGTGTAGCTTTGCGTTATGTCACCCGTAGCACTGCATATTGTCATGTCATGCATCGTGATGCATTTGTTTGCTCTACATTTCTTGTTTCTTCCACCTCTTCTTTCCGGTAGACAGTGAGACTGATGCTGCTCCCGAGATCGGCTACTCTCCTGATGACCAGCCCTTTTCAGCAGAGCTTCCAGGGAAGCAAAACCCCCTTGATCATTCCTATACTGCCCATTCCATTCTCTCTCATGCTTGCATTAGATTTTGCTACTGTTGTTCGTTTGTACCTATTCTGATGCATAGCCTGCTTTTGTAACCTACTTTTGTACCTTACCTACTTATCCTATATGCTTAGTATACGTTGGTTAATGATCCACCAGTGGCCCCTTACCTTGTCCTAGTTGCCCCCGCTTGTTGATCGCTGGCTCGATCAACACCCGAACATATCACATCACTCCCCTTAGTTGTACGACACTGCAGGGTTACTATCGAGTGCCGAGGGTGATACCTCGTATAACACTTCTGATGAGATCTCTGTAGTGTAGTTAATTGGTCGTGGTCCACGGAGGTTGATTCCTCCTTCACCACTCCCGATAACAACTCTGTTGTGCAACACATCAAGAGTGAACCCTCGAGGGTGATTCCTCTAAGTTCACCTTGATGATTACATCAAGTGGAATCCGTCGAGGGTGATTCCTTGGATCCCCCTTGGTTTTACGGACACACAGTTACTTTGAAGTCGGGTCGGCCCGAGGGGTACCCACGAGAGAAATGTGAAGTCGGGTTGACCATGAGGGTACCTGCGAGTGATGTGGAGTCGGGTTGACCTGGAGGGTACCTACGAGATTTCTACGCGGCATGACCGGGCATTCTTAGCCCTTGCCGTAAGTCCGTGAGACGGGGCGACGGGACCACATATCGTGGATCATTGATCGTTACCGTGTGCTCCCAAGACAGTAACGGTTTGGATATGTGATCCGAGTAGCCCTCTGGCCCTTTCGCACTGACCACCACGCGGGAATAAGTATGGGCACTCTGCGTCGTACGTTTCTTCCAAAGTTCACTAATGTCAGCGATTGAGCGGCACGCGCCCGGGTGGCCCGCGTAAGCACCTGCCTTGTATAACGAGGTAGCCAGGACTGATCCCGACCATCCATGCAATGTGCAGGAGTGCAAAGGGCGATGGGCCCAAGATCCCTGCGCGCTTAGGATGTAGACTGGCGTGCTGGCCTCTTTGTTGAGCCTAGGTAGGACTACGACGTGTCGATCAGCCAAGGCCAGGTATGATCTGATGGTGTGCCTGACCAGAGTTAATCGAGCGTGTTGGGTAAGTTTGTGCACCCCTGCAGGGAAGTATACCTATTCGAATTGCCATGTCAATGGTAACGGACGCTCGGAGTTGTATCCCGATCGATACAACTAGAACTGGATACTGGAAATGGAAATGGATATGATGGCTCCGGGATTGCTTTCTTGCAGGGAGTCGAGAAAGGATCTTCGGTCGTGGATGCTACAACATACTTATTATTTATGATATGTTATTCTTATCTCTTCTAATGCTGGAATATGCTAGTCTTCGATAGGCTTGGCTTTCCCTTCTCTTCTGGCATTTCTGCAATCTAGTCCATAGATACAACCCCCTTCCTTTGATACTGATGCATACTTAGCATAGTTCTTATGTAACTCTTGAGAGTACTTCGGATGAGTACTCATGGTTGCCTTGCTACCTGTTTTCCCCCATACCCGATTGTTGCAATCAGATGATGGATCCCAGGAGCCAGAGGGCACCACCAAGGACTACTACTACCCCGAGGGTACCTAATACTACATGGAGGCCGTCGACGACCAGGTGTAGTTAGGAGGCTCCCAGGCAGGAGGCCTTGCCTTTTCGATCATTGCTGCTGCTTGTGCTAGCCTTCTTAAGGCACACTTGTTTACATATGTCTGTACTCAGATATTGTTGTTTCCGCTGACTCGTTTGTATTTGAGCTTATGTATTCGAGCCCTCGAGGCCCCTGGCTTGTAATATAAAGCTTGTATTATTTTATTTGTGTCTAGAGTTGTGTTGTGGTATCTTCCCGTGAGTCTATGATGTTGATCGTGTACATTTGCGTGTATGATTAGTGCATGATTGAATCGGGGGTGTCACACATTCTCTCCCAAGATTGTGCAACATGTTCATGCTCAAGTTACTTAAAATTCATGATTTGATTTCTAAGAGAAATAATCTTTACGGGAGGAAAATACTTGGCAATAAAAGCATCCTTACACTTATCCGAAGAATCAATACTATTTCACGGCAAGGATGAAAACCAAGTTTTAGCATGATCTCGTAGCAAGAACGGAAATAATTACAATTTGAAAATATCATTATCCACAAAAAATTCTTTTGCATATCACACAATTCAACGAAAGTATTAAGATGGGATGGAGCATCTTTATTAGGAATACCAGAAAATTGATCTTGCATAACAAGATTTAGCAAAGCAGCATTAATATCACATGACTCCGCACTAGTGGTGGGAGGAGCAATTGGAGTACTAATGAAATCATTATTATTAGTATTGGAAAAGTCACACAACTTGGTATTTTCTTGAGACATAGCGACAAAGCAAGCAAAAAGAAATATTTTTGTGTTTTTGTAAAATTGTTTTAGAAGTGGGGATGATGAAAACGAGAGGAAAATGGAAAATCAAAGTAAGAACAAGTAGATGATAGTTTATGCAAAGGTACTTGATAAGTTTTGGTGATGTCTCCACGGCAACGGCGCCAGAAATTCTTCCTACTACTTGTGAGCTACGTTGGGATTTCCTCGAAGAGGAGAGGATGATGTAATACAGTAGAGATAAGTATTTCCCTCAAGCAAGAACCAAGGTTATCAATCTAGTAGGAGATTCACGCGAAACCTCGTTAATAGCACCTACACACAAAAGAGCAAATACTTGCAGCCAATGCGATCAAGGGGGTTGTTAATTCCATCGATGGTTATTTTCAAGGATAAAATCTCGTAGTGATAGATAGATAAAATAAAAGAACTATAAATAAATTATAGCAAGGTATTTTTTTGATTTTATATATGATAAAATTAGACCCGGGGGCCATAGTTTTCACTAGATGCTTCTCTCTCGAACAAAAAACATACAGTGGGTAAACAAATTATTATTGGGCAATTAATAGAAAAGTGCATAGTTATGATGATATTCAACGCAATGATCATGTATATAGGAATCATGTCCGAGACAAGTAGACCGACTCCTGCATGCATCTACTAGTGTTACTCCACCAATGGACCGCTATCCAACATGCATCTAGAGTATTAAGTTCATAAAAAATGAAGTAACGCCTTAAGCAAGATAACATGATGTAGACAAAGTAAATCCAACCAATACGAATAAACCCCGTCGTTTTCCTCTTAATGGCAACAATACAAATATGTGTCTTGTCCCCTACTGTCACTAGGATATAGAGCACCACAAGATTCAACCCATTACAAAGCACCTCTCCCATTGCAAGACAAATCAATCTAGTTGGCCAAACCAAATGGATAGATCGGAGAGAAATACAAAGCTATAAAAATCATGCATAAAAGAATTCAGAGAAGACTCAATTAATACTCATGAATAATCTGGTCATAAACCCACAATTCATTGGATCCCAACAAACACACCACAAAATAAGATTACATCGAAAAAATCTACAAGAACATCGAGGAGAACATTTTATTGAATATCAAAGAGAGAAAATAAGCCATCTAGCAAGTAGCTATGGACCCGTAGGTCTATGGTAAACTACTCACACATCATCGGAACGGCATCAAGGTTGATGTAGAAGCCCTTTGTGATCGATTCCCCATCCGCCAGAGTACCGGAAAAGGCCTCCACATGGGATCATGGAAGAACAGAAACTTGCGGCGGCGGAAAAAGTATTTTGAGTGGCTCCCTGTTGGTTTCTCGATTTTAGAGAATTTATAGAGGTGGAATTAGGTCAGACAGAGCCACGAGGGGCCCACAAGGCATCAGGGCGAGCCTACCCCTTGGGCGCGCCCTATTGCCTTGTCATCTCCTCGTTTGCCTTCTGGACTCCTCCCGAAGTTTCTAGTGTCTCTCTTGTCCAAAAAAAATCATGAAAAAGTTTCATAGCATTTGGACTTCGTTTGGTATTGATTTCCTAGAAAACTAAAAATAGGCAAAAATATCAACTGGCGACTGTGCTCCGGGGAACCAAGAAAGGTTCGAACTCTGGGGCATGCTCACAGTACCTCGCAAAGTCCGGCCTCTCAGCTCACTATCTCACGGTGATGCTCCGGCCGTGCTCGAGCGGGAAGGAAGAACACAGACACAGCAGTTTACCCAGGTTCAGGCCACCTTGTGGTATAAGACCCTACTCCTGCTTTGTGGCTGGATTGCCTCGTGAGGGAGGATGAATATGTGAGTACAAGTGGCCTCCGGAGGCTTCAGGAGCTGGTTCGGGCTTTGGGGTCGATGAACTCGATCCTTCACTAAGGTGGCGGCTTAGATATACTTATACTAACCCCGGTCCTCTTCCCCCAAAACACTAGGCGGGAAGGGTTGCCGAATTTGAAGGGGGACAGTAGTACAGCTTATCCTGACTAATGGCGGTCTTCGCCTGCTAAAGCTTCCTACCATGACGCATTGGTGGGCTCGGTGATGACCTCCAACCTGACAAGCCCGCCGTCCTAGTCTTCTATCACCAAAGTGGCAACCTTTGGGGTTTGCTTCGGGAACCCGCGAGCTGTTGTTGCCCCCTTAGCATGAAAGAGGAAACATCCTTATCCGCGCTAGCTGGTGCCCTTCTGGCTCCGCTCGTCGTGGCTCGCATCACCTACGTGCATCGTGAGGTGGGGCTTGGCGAGACTAGACATATCCGCCCCGCGAGGGGCCTTGGGAGGTAGCTTCGGGAGGATGCCCTGCGTGAGGCCCTTGACAAAGCTTGGTGACGTACACCTCGCGAGGGACTTGCTCGTGAAGCCATGAAGATGGGTCGTGCTGGGCCCGCGACACGCGCTGTGCCCTGGGCTGTAGGCAGACGGGCCTAGGGACCCCCAGTACCATGGGCCTGACAGTAACCCCTGGGCCCGTGGTGTGCACGACTCCGCCCATTGAGGAAGGGGGGCGAAATGGCATAGGCCCTAACCGCCTACGGGTCAGGTGCGACGCGAGGCACACAACGGGGCACGGGAGGCCCCCACTTCCCCACGATGCCTCGGCAACCGCCCAGGCTGACATAAAGCCCGCGTGCAGTGTGGTGCTATCATTGCTATCTCCGTTGGACTTGTCTCCCTGCATCTTGCGAGATTCCTCATGATCCAATCTCAGGCGCGGCTTCTCCCTCACCTCGCTCGCAGCCACGACACCAGATGGCGCCGGGTAGCAAGAAAGCGAAGTCCACGGCTCCCGGCGAGAGCTCGCCTCCCGTGGGGCCAGCACTCTGGCCCTTCTCAGTCGCCAAGGAGGAGGATTTGGACCCGGTGCTCCCGCTGATAGCTGGCGAGGGGAACGAAGGGTAGGAAACCAAGATCTGCCCAGGCTCGCAAGCGCGGAGCAGCCTGGCGGAGTCCATCTACTGCTTCTTCCTCCATAGCATCTACGCCGGGTTGGTTCGGCCGTTCCCAGATTTCTTCTATGCCATCCCCTCTCATTATCAAATCCATGCCCTCCACCTTGAGCCCAACTCCATCCTTCTCCTTGCCATCTTCGCCTTCTACTGCGAGACCTTCGTGGGCGTGAGGCCCTCGGTGGCGCTCTTTCACCACTTCTTAAGCCTGCGGTTCACCACTCGGGACCAGCACTTCGCGTGCGTCTCATTCATTGACGTCCAGGGCGGGAGCTCCCACCTGAAGGCCAGGAAGGTGGAAGGCTACCGGCAGCGCTGGGTCATCATGGACGTGTGCAACACCAACCCGCTCTTGATGACTCCGGCGGCGTGTCGGCGTGGAAGCATGATCACCTATGGGTCAGGGCTGCCCCTTTGTGGTTCAGCAAGGGGACGACCACATCGCACAAAGAGCAGAAGCATCAGGGCAGCACGACGGTGGACAGCTCTCTTTTACCCAGGTTTGGGCCGCTTTGCAGCATAAAACCCTACTCTTGCTGTGGTGGACTGATATGGAGGAACACGAAGGCGCGGAGTGCTCAAGTCCGGCAAGGGTGCCTCGGGGAGAGCAGCTACGCGCGTACAAGTCTTGTGGGATCAAGGTTTTGAACCCCTTGCTAGGTTTCCTCGGGCCTCCTTTTATAGGTTAAGGGGCAACCACAGTGGCAAAACAGTCATTTTAGTATGATTAGATAGCTAACAGTGCTATCATACCTAACTCTAGTAGTTAGGACAAAGTGCATTAAATGCACTGCTAGGTGTCATGCTGATGTTGAAGCCCGGCAAGCCTGCCGCGCCGCTTATCCATCCGCTCCTTATTAGCATGACATGCCATCTGGACAGGTGTCAATAAAGCTAATCTCTTCTCCAGCAGGTTGCCATGTACCCAACAGGATCCACCTAGCCACTTGAGAGCTCGACACCGCATCGATTAATGACTTGTGTGCGATGAGGTTGAGCGGTGGCGTCTTGGCGGAGGCCTGCCGGCACGAAGCCTACCGGGCTCATGCCTTGGAGTCTTGGCGGCCGAAGGAACCTCGTTGGAGCGGCTTTTGGGTTGATTCCCCAGTCGTAGCCTCGACCCTGCTGGGCTCGCCTGCCCGGCAATGGAGACCCTCCTAGGGAGTCCTCTAGTCACCTTAGTCTTTTTAATGCTCTCCTTGATCTCACGAAGAGCGATTTCTCTAGCCTATCTTATGTCATGCTCAGGTAATTGGTGTATGATTGTTAGCATGCCTGTGCATAAGTCTGGGCGGCAAACACAAATGTTTATTGCACCGACATGAGCCCCTGGGCCTGGTCCATATGTGCCGCCGGGCATCGTTGGGGTAGGCCCAAATAGCTGCGTAGCCGTACATACTAACCTTGGCGGGGGTCATGCTTGTTTTTTAGATGTTCTTTGCTTCTTCATTAACTTGGGCTTGGTTTTGCCTCCAAGTCTCCCATGTTGTCTTTAACGTCCAAATGGCGTGCTCCGTTCGTGTTGGAAACCAAGGGCGCCTAAGTCCACGGGAGTCCATTCAAGGGGTCCGCGCGTGAACCGGGAGAACTGTAATTTTATCTTTACCTCACCCACTATGCCTGCCGTTTCTGCCATGCGCGCTGCATGCATGGTGCGAGGTTGGTGGTGGACGCCAGGGCACGGGAACGTGTGCCGTTGGCAGAATGCGCAGTGCCCCGGATTGGAAGAGTGGGACCGCCGATTGATCAGGACACCATTAGGGGCGTAGAGTGTTGGATTGGAGGAGTGGGATGGTTGCCCCAGAGTGGAGGAGAGCCAGCCTCCCCGTCCGCTCCATTATAAAAAGAGAGATGCGAGGGGGGTGGTGATGCTCATCCATCTCCTCTTTCTCCTTTTCTTCTTGCTTCCGCTTCTACCATGGCGAGGGGAAGGGGCCGAGCCCGTGCTTCGGCGATAGCGGCAAGGGCTTCTTCTCGGCATGTTGCTCCTGCTTCCACTACAGCACCCATGGCCAGGGCCGACGAGGCGGTGCACCCGCTGCTCGTCTGACAGCTGCATTAATACCGACAAAAGGCCATATGGGGGACACTACGCTGGAGTTCATCGTCAACCTGCGCGATCCTCCCCGCAGTCGTGTGCGGCTGCCTCGCCCCTTCACCAGGGTGATGGAGGTCGAGCAGCTGCTTAGGCTGGGGTTGCACATGAGCGGCTGTTGCAATGGTGCGGTGTGGGTGGACGTCGAGTTTCCCGCACCGCATGTCATGTTTCTTGGGCGTGGTTGGGAAACCTTCGCCCGTGCCAATTATCTGGCAGAAGGGCGCGTCCTCCACTTCAAGCCGGTGGAGGCTGATCTACTTTTCATCAAGGTCTTCGGGTGTTCAGGTGCTCGCTTAGGGTGCTACGCGGAAAGCTCGAGCGATGACAAAAACTCCTCCTTGAGTGACAGCAACGAATAGGACACCGACAGTGAAGACGGGGATGATGAGTCCCCGGTCGTCAAGAAGGAAGACGATGACTTGGACTCCGGCTGAGCATCGGATGCACCGTCACCATTAGCTAGGCGTCGGCAGCACCATCATCTGCAGCTGGACCCCAGCAGAGCGATTTGCCGGGGGTGCTTGGCTGGGACGTCACCGCCACCTCCAGCTTGACCCTGGCAGGCTTCCTCGTGGACTCCGGCTTTGTCTTCCCTGCCGGTGTTCCCACCTTGCCGCATTCCTCTGGTCCTGGAGGGGGTGACCAGGGCATCGCCTAGCCGCTCTCTACGTCCCTGGTCTCTTCTTCCTTGCCGGGAAGGTGCCCTCCCGATCTGGTCAGGCTGCGTCCCGCTAGTCCTGACGGGGTTAGGCTGGGCTTCTGCCCAGGCGCTCCTTTTGCCCTCTTTCCTTCTCAATGTAACTCGTAGGAGGAGAGGGACAAGAAAGGCATTACGGGGCACTTTTCTTTTTTCATATCAAAAGATGTAGGCACTTGCCAAACTTTAATCAAAATTATGTAATCCTTCGTCCATGCTAGTACTTGTATGATTTTTACTTGTTTGTTCACGCAAAGTTGGAAAAAGAGCTTCCTGGATGTTTGTGTATGTACTTAAACATACTGAAGGATGACCCTTCAATACTCCTTAGTGAACAAAATTTTCCAGCAAGACATCTTTGCCAGCCTTCGGTGTCACTGCTACTAAAAAACCACATTTGATGAGCTCGAAAATGGGTTAGTGAGTGCGAACGAAGGCCAACCCCTCGCCAACCTCCCCCCATATGTAGCTACAACTAAACTTGTCGAGTGGACTCGAGTCAAGAATAGGAGCGTGAATGGCAGAGGCGGCCAAGTTTCCTTACGTACAAGTTCCTCATACTAAAGTACAACATGGAATGATGGAATGTAACGAAGGGTACTTATCTTCTTTTGCTGTCCTTCTTATCATTTCAGATAAGGAAGCATTGTCGGGGATGAGTGCACGGCCTTCTATTCATCCTCCTTCCCAGGAAACTATCGTGATGAAACTTTTCAATTTTCATCAAAGAAAAGGGAGAAAACAGGATAATACATGGCCTTTTACTGTGTGTCGAGGTCCAAGGTGACTAAGTTGCTGCTTTCTGCCACATGGCAGCCACTTCCTATAGCAAACACCTCCGTATGACACCCGTCCTGAGACGTGTCAAGTGAGCAGGCGCGAAGCTGGCAAAACAGCCCGGCAGGGCCTGCCGGGCGAGCTGTGATGTGACACTGAGTGGCACATTTAATGCGCTCTATCAGCATGCAGAGTTAGAAATGATAGCACTGTTAGCAATCTAATCAGTATGCAAAGATTGGTTTTCCACTGTGGTGACCCCTTAATCTATAAAAGGAGGCCCATGGTGACCGTAGAAAGTGTTCGACCCTCGCATATCGATACACGCGTAGCCACTCTTGCCCCCAGAGCGACCTTGCCGGGCGAGTGTGCTGCGTTCACCACCATTATCCACCATCAATCCACCAAAGCAGGACTAGGGTTTTACGCCTCACGGCGGCCCGAACCTCGGTAAAGACTGCCCGTGTGATCTCTGCCGTGCTGCGCGATGCTTCTTCGCTCTTTGTGCAACGTGCCCATCCCCCCGCCAAACCAAAAGGGGCTCATGGCCCATTAGGTGGCCGTGGTTTCCCAGGACATCTTTGGCGCGCCAGGTAGGGGAATCAGTTGCGCGAAACTGAGAGCGTACGCTGCGTGTCATCTTCATCGACATTTTCGTCGCTGACGGCATCATCGACGATGGCGCCCAAGAGGAAGCTCGGAGCTGCAAATCACCCGTCCACCTCGAAGGCTCCGCCACCCGCAACCGCCAACATCGCGGGGAGTGCGGGGGCTCGCGAGGGTGTGGATGCTATGGGGGACGTGGTTAGCGCAGGCGGCGCCGTCACCACATTCCCCACGGCCGAAGCAGGAAATGGAGGTACCGGGGAAGGACAGCATCAACAACATCCCGACGGCCATGCTCCATGAGGTACGGATGGAGGGATCATTCCGCCTGAACCCCTTCTCCTCACCAACAGGCACAGTCGCAGTGATGACGCTCGTTCTGGGGTGAATCGCAACCCTCTGGCCGCCCCCGCTGTGGGCGCAACCGCAGGGCACGCGTCACCCCCGGGGCGGGCTGACCCAGCTACTGTGCCCAACGGAGCCGCTGGCCCTCAGGCGCCTCCGCTGCGTCATCATGCCGTCCAAACGGCAGGTTTGCAGCAGCAAGGGTGCGGCGCGGTCGCCACCGACAATGTCAGGAACCAAGCGACACTACGATCTACATCGTCATCACCTATGCCAAGCACTGCCTCAGAGGCCATGGCGTGAGCCCAACTGCTGTTGATATTTCCACTGGCGGTAGACCAGATGGATGAGTGGCGAGGCACCATCCAAAGTTTGATTGGTTTTGTCAAGGCAGAAGGATCACTGCGGGCCAGACCGCCACGGCCTTCCCAGGCAGCAACGACGGCTCGTGCGGCTGGTCGCGCGAGAGGGGCCACCCTCATGGTGCAATCCCCACCACGGCAAGCCACCCGGGAGCCGCAAAACCAAGCACCCGATGACGTCTCGATGGCCTCGTCAGACCCTCGAGCGCGTCAAGGCCAACAGCGTGCCCCCGAGGGCAGGCGAAGGGAAGGTGCACACGTCATCGACGAGCGGCACCGCGACAACCCCTGCCGGTCCAATGGGTGTGATGGCCCCGATGTCGACGAGCCCGCGCTCGGACATAGCGGTTGCCTGCCTTTCGAGGTTGGGTGCCCTGCCTTCACCCATGAGGTGCGGCATGTCTGTTGGCCGTCCACTTGCATGTTCAAGCGAGAGATACCCGAGAAGTATGATGGGAGACTAAACCCGGCAGAGTTCTTGAGCATCTACACCATCACTGTTCAAGCTGCGGGGGGAAGAGATGAGAAGGTGTTCGCCAACTACTTCCCTTTGGCCCTCAATTCAAATGTGAGGTCTTGGCTGATGCACCTGCCGGAGAACTCCATTTTGACCTGGGCTGATCTGTGCCACGAGTTCATTGGTGCCTTCACGGGCGGCCATCAAGAACCAAGGCGGCCCAGCGACTTGCAGCTTCTCCTGCAGAAAGAGGCTGAAACTCTACGGAAGTACTTGCAGAGATTGAGCTAAGTCCACAAAAATATCCTAGATATCCACCCAGCTGCCATGATAGCTGCCTTCCAATCCAACATGCGCAACCGTAGGATACGTTCCAAGACGAACGTTCGGTTGCCCAAGACTGTGAAGGAGCTCTACACTTTGGTGGACAAATGTGCTCGGGTGGAGGAGGGGAGGAAACTTCCTGGAGAGGAATATTGCATCAACATCGACTCCGAAGATGACGACGAAACCATCAGTAAGAAGAAGAAGAACAAGAAGCACAACAAGAAGCGCAAGAATAAGACAGTGATCGCTGTTGAGGGGTCAGGCACGCCTAGTACTGGCAAGAAGGCCAAGGCTAAAGCCCCCGGCAAGAAGGCTACCGCATGCGCTGACTGCCGGGAGGCGGCGGCTGCTGAGAAAGCTGGGAAAAGTGATGGGCCATACTGTAAGATTCATCGGACCTAGGGCCATTATCTCTAGGAGTGTCATCAGGTTGAGCAGCTCGTCAAGAGGCAGAAGGCTGAGTACGAGAAGCGCGATAAGGAAAAAGGTCAGAATGGCGCTGGCGGGAAGGGCCGGGGTGGTGAAACCCGCCAAAGGCCAAGAGAAGGAGGATTGCAGTAATGAGTGTGATGGAGGGAATGAAGAGAAAACCAGCGAGCAGGAATTCCAGAAGGCCACTGACGCCCTGCGCATTGACGGGGGTGCATCTTTGCACTCCTCTCACCGCCAACTTAAACAATGGGCGCGTGAAGTCAATGTCGTGGAGCCAGCGACAGATTCTCGGAAGCCGCTCAAGTGGTCACGCATGCCCATCATCTTTGATGAAGAGGATCACCCCGACCGCATTTCTGCGATAGGGTGCTTGTCGTTGTTGGTCTCGCCAACAATTCGCAACCTCAAGGTCACAAAGATGCTGGTTGACGGTGGGGCCGGGTTGAATCTGATTTCCCCAAAGGTTATCAGCAAACTCCAGATAGCAGAGCAAGAACTTAAGGCCACAGGCACGTTTCAAGGAGTCAATCCCGGTAGGAGCCATCCTAAGGGAAAGGTTACGTTGCCAGTGACATTTGGAGGAGAGTTGAACTATAGGACTGAGAAAGTTGTTTTCGATGTGGTTGACCTCCCCCTGCCGTACAACGGGATCCTTGGGCGCCCGGCCCTGGCCAAATTCATGGCAGCATCCCACTATGCCTACAACACCTTGAAGTTGCCAGGGCCGATGGGCATCGGTTCCGTTCCATCGGACAAGAAAGACACAATTATTTGCGTGGATAAGATGTACCGGGACACGGTCACAGCAGAGGTCACGGAAGCCACAGTTCCCGCCGAGGAAAAGCATAGCAGAGGCACTGGCAAGGAATCCGAGAAGCGTACTTCTGTGGAATGTGCCGCGCCCGTTGATGACATGCCAGGGAGTTCCAACAGCAAGAGATCCAAGGCTGCTCCACCCCAAGTGAAAAAGGTCATGGCAGGGCTGGCTGGCATAGATGGTACTTTCACTATCAGTGCCACCCTTGATGACAAATAGGAAAATGCGCTCGTTGCCTTCCTGCGGGCGAATATCGATGTGTTTGCCTGGCAGCCATCTGATATCCCCGGTGTTCCCAGGAAGGTAATCGAGCACCACCTTGCTGTCTGCCCACATGCCCGGCCCATCAAGCAGAAGGTTCGGAAGCAGGCCTCGGAGCGGCAGCAATTTATTGTCGAGGAAATCAAGAAACTTGAAGCAGCTGGTTTGGTCAGAGGAGTACTACATCAAACATGGTTAGCAAACCTAGTGGTTGTGCGCAAGGCTAATGGAAAATGGAGGCTCTGCATAGATTTCACGGATCTGAACAAGGCATGCCCAAAGGACCCATTTCCCTTGCCGTGCATCGACCAGATCATGGATTCTACTTCAGGGTGTGAGTTTCTCTCTTTTCTGGATGCATACTCTAGATACCATCAGATTTTTATGTCCAAAGAAGATGAAGAAAAGACCTCATTCATCACCCCATGCGGCACGTACTGCTTTGTGCGCATGCCTTTCGGGTTGAAGAGTGCCGGGTCCACTTTTTCAAGAGCAGTCCAGATTGGCTTTGAAACACAGTTGCACAGGAACATTGAAGCCTATATGGATGATATTGTGGTCAAGACCAAGGACAGATCAACCCTCATCCAGGATTTAGAAGAGACATTTGCTAATCTGCACAAGATCAACTTGAAACTGAATCCGCAGAAGTGTGTGTTTGGCGTTCCCTCCGGCAAGCTACTCTTTTTCTTTGTGTCCCACCGCGGGATAGAGGCCAACCCCGATAAGATCAAGGCTATTGAGCGGATACAGGCACCCGAGACAGTTAAGGATGTGAGGCGTTTGATAGAATGCGTTGCCGCGCTTAGCAGATTCATCTCCAAGTCTGCCGAGCGTGCCTTGCCATTCTTCAAGATATTGAAGAGGGCAGGACCCATAAAGTGGACCTCGGAAGCAGATGCAGCACTGCAGGATTTGAAGGCCTACTTGTCTTCTGTACCTACTTTGGTCTAACCCAAACCACAAGAGCCGTTGCTGCTATATCTGGCAGCAACTAATCAAGTGGTTAGTGTGGCCCTAGTAGCGCAGCGGGAAGTAGAAGAAGCACCCACCTCAGCAAGTGTGCCGCCCGGGGAAGAGGAAGAGAGCGGCCTGGCAAGGCCAGATACGGATCAGGACAAAGAGGAGCACGGCAGTGGAAGCAACCCCAAGGACACGGCAAGGAAGAAGGTGGTGGAGCGCCCAGTATACTTCGTCAGCTCTCTGTTGTAGGGGGCTAGATCCAGGTATTCTCGCGTGCAAAAATTGATCTTTGGCCTTGTCATGGCCTCAAGGAAACTGCGCCACTACTTCCAAGCCCATGAGATCACGGTTGTCACCCGCTTCCCGTTGCAAAGGATACTTCGAAACCCAGAGGCCACCGGCAGGATAGTGGAGTGGGCATTGGAGTTATCCAGCTTTAGCCTGAAGTTTGAAAGCACATCGACAATCCAGAGTAGGGCATTGGCAGAGTTTATTGTGGAATGGACGCCAACCCCTGATGAATAAGTATAGGAAACAGTTATCCCCGGCAAGGAAGCGCCCCAAGAATGGATCATGTATTTCGATGGTGCCTTCTCCCTACAAGGTGCAGGGGCTGTCGTGCTTCTCATGGCTCCCACTGGAGAGCACCTGAGGTACGCCGTCCAGATGCACTTTCCCCGGGAGGAGGCGACCAACAATACAGCAGAATATGAAGGGCCTCTTGCCGGGCTCAGGATTGCTACATAGTTGGGAATCAAGAAGTTGATCATTCGAGGAGACTCACAACTAGTGGTGAGACAAGTCAACAAGGATTACCAAAGCCCATTGTTGGAGGCATACGTTGAGGAAGTGAGAAGATTGGAGGAGCGCTTTGACGGGTTGCAAACAGAGCACGTACCCCGTGCGGAAAACAGCATAGTTGATCACCTGTCAAAGTGCGCTGCGCAGAAGCTTCCTGTGGAACCAGAAACTTTTGTTCACCATCTTACTCAGCCTTCCGTATCCCCAACAACAAAGGCCGGAAAGAGGAGGAAATTGGACTCCGGTAAGCCTCTCCCGGTAGAGCCTTTTGGGGCTCCTGGCAGGGACCCTGCCGGGAACAACTCCCCTTCGATTGCCGGGCTGCACCCTCCTGCCGGGCCACTGGTCCATACGGTCAAGGGATGCGCCCCCACGAATGAGGAGGTGCCGCTAGTCCTCATTGCCGAGCCTCAGGCTCCAACTTGGGCAAGGCACATAGTCCATTTCCTCCAAACCGGAGAACTTCCCGAAGAGCAAGAAGAAGCTGAAAGAGTAGCCCGGAGGGCCAGTATGTATCAGTTTGTCGATCACACACTATGCAGAAGAAGGCCCAACGGTGTGAAATGGAAGTGCATTTGCTGAGAAGGAGGAAAGGAACTGCTGGCAGAGATACACAATGGCACATGCAGCTCCCACATTGGATAAAGGGCTTTGGTTGGGAAAGCATTCCGGCAAGGATTCTATTGGCCCAAAGCCGTCCAAGATGCGGTTGAGCTCGTCACCAAGTGTGAAGCCTGTCAGTTCCATTCCAAAAATATCCATCTGCCTGCCCAAGCACTCCAGACAATCCCTTTGTCATGGCCGTTTTTGGTCTGGGGGCTCGATATCCTCGGTCCTTTCCCCCGAGCTGTCGGGGGCTTTGAATTCTTGTTCGTTGCAATCGACAAGTTTACAAAGTGGCCGGAAATAGATGCCGTGAGAAAGGTGACTGCTCAGTCAGCTATCAAGTTCTTGAAAGGATTGGTGTGCCGCTTCGGGGTCCCTGCCCAGATCATCACCGACAACGACACCCAGTTCACGAGTCGTGCCTTCATGCAATATTTTCATGCCCTCGGAAGCAAGATCTCATTTACCTCTGTCGCACATCCCAGAAGCAATGGACAACCTGAGAGGGCGAATGCTGAAGTGATGCGAGGACTCAAGACAAGAACGTTTGATAAGCTGCGGAAGCACGGCAGGCAATGGATCAATGAGCTACCAGTGGTTCTTTGGTCCCTCAGAACGACACCAAACCGAGCTACCGGGCAGACTCCCTTCTCCCTAGTCTATGGGGCAGAAACAGTTATCCCCACGGAACTCATTTACGGGTCACCTCGATTGCTTGCCTACGATGAAGTAGCGCAGGAATAGCACGTGCGTGATGATGCCATGCTTCTCGAGGAGAACCGTCTCTAGGCTGTTACGCGTGTTGCACGCTATCAGCAAGCTCTGCGTCGCTATCATAGCCGCAGGGTTCATGCCCGGTGTTTTAAGGAAGGCGACCATGTCCTTAGGCGCGTTCAGTCTGCCAAGGGTACAAACAAGCTATCGCCGAAGTGGGAAGGCCCTTACAGGGTAGTACGAGTCACCAGACCTGGCGCAGTCCATCTGGAGACCAGAGATGGCATTCAATTGCAAAACTCATGGAATATTGAGCATCTCCGCAAGTTCTACCCGTAAGGCGCGGCTGTCAGGCCCTGCCCAGCAGCCACCCTTTTGTACAGGCCTTGCCTCAGCTACATGTAACCCCTTGTACAAAGCCAGGCGTAGACCCTGAGCAACAAAGAAATAAATGAAGCGCTGGGGTCCCCGACAAGTTGCATGCATGCATAAGCATATCATAAGCATCGCATGATTCATGTAGATAGGTAGCATGATCATGTAGATAGATTGCATCTGACATCATCTTCATTTGCATAAACTGCAGGCTCCTACCGTGGACTTAGTCCTGGGAAGAGGATGTGAAGACAAGCCAGCACTTCGGTCTCCGGCAAGCCAAACAGATAAGTTCTGTCTCTTATCCATACATGTTCCGTGAGTAGGACTTGTGCATATGAAAACCTCGCCGCCTCGGAAACAAAGGTGCTCCCATCTACTGACACGAAAGCTACTTTGGTCAGGATGGTCGTAGTGGCCTTTGGCGGAAAGGGGTTGGCAGGGGGCTGGTCTCTCCCAATGGGTTCTGCGCCCCGCAGGCTCAGCCTCATGGCAGCAGTCCTATTTGGTGCAGGCAAGGTAGCTTACCGGGATCTACTTGTTTACGTGAAAGTATGGAGGCGTTTCACCTCTGCATGGATATCGTACATGCACAAGTGCCTGGGAAAGCTTATCTTTTTCATTAATATGCTGATTAACAAGTACAAATCTTACGGAACATAAAGATGGATAGAAGAGATTACATTATTTGAACTAAAATTTGGCAAGTGCCTATAGATTTAAGATTAAAAAAAAGATAAGTGCCCCGTAAACTCCTCTCCCTATCCCTTTTTATCCCAGGTAGTGCGGTGGGAAGAGGAGAGCTCAGGAAGACTACCCGAGCAGGAGCCCACCCCGATCCCATCATGGCCTGCCGGGTGCAGCCTGACAAGATCGGGAGTGGCGAGGCTGCGAAGGAGGGGGATGGAAGGAGCAGCTCGGCGGTGCCCTGGTCACCACCTCCAGGACCAGTCAAAAGCCCCAGTATAGGCACCGACAGGGAAGGCCGTCGAGGCTCAGCTGGAAGACCACTGGAGGAGGCGAAGGCACCAAGAGAGCGACCCCCTCCCCGGCGATCGGGAGCCTGGTGATGACGGTGCCGGGGAGGGGAGGGGAAGAACGGGAAGACGAGGTGGCAGGATGTTAGTACAAGACGAACGCATCGGTGCCATCGTACTCTGACCTGACAGTCTGCCTCCCGCCTTCTTCGTCTTCCCTAACTTCATCTTCATCAACACCGCTCCAGGAAGACGCCGGGCCCCCAGCCCGGCACCTCCCCCGAAGAGAAGGCAAGCAGCCGCAGCAGCCAGGAGGCTCGACACGCGCCACTCCCCACCTTGGCGGGCAGGAAGACGCCGCCGTCCTTAGCAAGAATGCGAGATCCGCCGAAAGGAGCAGTGCTGGGATTTCCAAGGACCCCATATACTGCATCCTGGGCAGGCATCAAGAGCCCCGGACACCTCGCCAATAGGGTGGTGACCCCCGGCGACGCGCGGCACCAGACCAGACTCACTCCCCAAGCATCAGCACGAGCATTTGACATCGTCGACAACTCCAAGCTAGGGCCCGGGGCTTGGCCCCGGGCTCTTCCTTTCAGCATACCCAGAAGAAGCAGAAGGCGGAGGAGGAGAAGAATGTGGATGAATGCCTCCGCTCCACCCCCGCTCCTCCTTCTATAGGTGAGCTGGGGGTGGGGGCTGATTCCTCGGTGAGTACCCGTTGTCCTCCTCCACCAATCGAAGAAGATCGGGCCCCTGCCTTGATGCTCTCCCTCACCACGCGCCTCCATTTACTTACCCCACTCAATGCATGCAGCATACATGGCTAAGGATAAGGGTGCTGTGGGAAGAGTGAATTGGCAGTTACCCGCCCGTGAGTTAAAGTCATTCACGAGCCATTACAAGAATGGCCCCACCACAATTGGCGTTGCACGACGCGCGGGAAAACTAGAAACTGACCCAAGCTCAGGTTAATGAAGAAGCAAAGAAGATCTCAAAGGGCGGAGCCGTCCTTACATTTCTGCCTGTGCACTGGTTAGGGCCTACCCCGACGACGCCCAACAGCGCGTCCGTGCCAGCCCCGGGGGCTCCTGTCGATGCAACAGACCCTGGGTCCATTGCACGGACTGTGCACATGCCAGAGACAAGATTACAAGACCAAGATCAGACCAAACAAGGAGGATCAATTCCTTTGAAGGATCCAAGTGCAAGTCGAGAAGGCCAAGGTGAGCCAGAGGAACGAGGCATCGCTAAGGGAAGGACCTACCTTGCCGGGCAGGCGAGCCTGGCAGGGTTGGGTTTTGCCCCGTAAGCAAGCTCCCAGATCGTCCCGGTAGGCCTGCCAGGGCTGGCGGAGGCAAGCCACTCCACTGCTCCACCTCACAAGCAACGCAAGTCATTATCAAAGCGGTGTCGAGCTGCAAGGTGACTAAGTGGCTGCTTTCTGCCACACGGCAGCCACTTCCTACAGCAAACACCTCCATATGACACCTATCCTGAGACGTGTCAAGCTAGCAGGCGCGAAGCTGGCAAAACAGCCCGGCAGGGCCTGCCGGGCGAGCTGTGATGTGACACTGAGCGGCACATTTAATGCGCCCTGTCAGCCTTCAGAGTTAGATATGATAGCACTGTTAGCTATCTAATCAGTACGCAAAGACTGATTTGCCATAGTGGTGACTGTTTAATCTATAAAAGGAGGCCCATGGCGACAGTAGAAAGGGTTGGACCCTCGCATATCCATACGCGCGTAGCCACTCTTGCCCCCAGAGTGACCTTGCCGGGCGAGTGTGCTGGTTCATCACCATTGTCCACCATCAATCCACCAAAGCAGGAGTAGGGTTTTACGCCTCACGGCTGCCCAAACCTGGGTAAAGACTGCCCGTGTAATCTCTACTGTGCTGCGTGACGCTTCTCCACTCTTTGTGCAACGTGCCCATCCCCCCGCCAAACCAAAAGGGGCTCATGGCCCCATAGGTGGTCGTGGTTTCCCAAAACACTCTCTGCCGGGGGCTTCAGGAAGCTCTGCCGGGAGAGGCTTGCCGGAGTCCAGTTTTCTCCTCTTTCTGGCCATTGTAGCCAGGGATACGGAGAGCTGAGTCAGGTGGAGAACAAAAGTCCCTGGTTCCACAGGAAGTTTTTGCGCAGTGCACTTTGACAGATGATCAGCAATGCTATTTTCCACATGGGGTACATGCTCTATTTGCAATCCGTCAAAGCGCTCCTCCAGTTTTCTCACTTCCTCCACGTATGCCTCCATTAATGGTCTTTGTTAATCCTTGTTCATCTGCCTCACCACAAGTTGTGAGTCTCCATGAATGATCAACTTCTTGATTCCTAGTTCTGTTGCGATCCTGAGCCCGGTAAGGAGTCCTTCATATTCTGGAGTGTTGTTGGTAGCTTTTTCCCGGGGGAAATGCATTTGAACCACGTACTTGAGGTGCTCCCCAGTGGGTGCGACGAGAAGCACGCCAGCCCCCGCACCTTGTAGGGAGAAGGCACCATCAAAGTACATGATCCATTCTTGAGGTGCTTCCTTGCCGGGGATAACTGTCTCCGGCGTCTCTTCATCTGTAGTTGGTGTCCATTCTGCAATAAACTCCGCCAATGCTCTGCTCTGAATAGTTGATGTGCTCTCAAAATTCAAACCAAAGCTTGATAACTCTAGAGCCCATTCCACTATTCTGCTAGTGGCCTCAGGGTTCCTCAGTATGCGTTGCAAGGGGAAACGGGTGACAACCGTGATCTCGTGGGCTTGGAAGTAGTGGCGCAGTTTCCTTGAGGCCACGATGAGGCCAAAGATCAACTTTTGCATGCTAGAATACCTTGATCTAGCCCCCTGCAGTAGGGAGCTAACAAAGTACACTGGCCACTGCACCACGTTCTTCCTTGCCGTGATCCTGGAATTGTCTCCGTTGCCCCGCTCCTCTTTGTTCTAATCTGCACCTGATCTTGCTGGGATGAGTTCACTTTCCTCTCCGGAGGGGACGGTAGTTGCGGCTGCTGCCTCATCTACCTCCCGCTAGGCCACCAGTGCTGCACTAACCACTTGGTTGGTTGCCGCTAGGTATAGCAGCAACGGATCTTGCGGTTTAGGAGCGACTAGGGTTGGAACAGAGGATAAGTAGGTCTTCAAATCTTGCAGCGCAGCGTCTGCCTCCGGGGTCCACTCCACGGGCCCTGCCTTCTTCAAGATTTTGAAGAACGGCAAAGTGCGCTCGGCAGACTTGGAAATGAACCTGCTTAGCGCAGCAACACATCCGGTCAAATGCCTCACATCTTTAACTGTCTTGGGTGCTTGAATCTGCTCGATCGCCTTGATCTTGTCGGGGTTGGCCTCTATCCCCCGGTGGAATACGAAGAAGCCAAGTAGCTTGCCAGAAGGAACACCAAACACACACTTCTCTGGGTTTAGCTTCAAGTTGGTCTTGCGCAAATTTGCAAAGGTCTCTTCCAAGTCCTGGATGAGAGTTGATTTGTGCTTGGTTTTGACCACTATGTCATCCATGTAAGCTTCAATATTCCTAGGCAGCTGGGACTCAAAACCAATTTGCACTGCTGTCGGCGTGCGACACCTATGGGATCCTAAGGGACCCCTTTACGATTCGGCGGGGGGAGAGGTATGCGCAAAGAGCAGAACCAACGATCGACGCGGGGAGATTTTACCCAGGTTCGAGCCGCTGATCAGCATAAAACCCTACTCCTGCCTTGTTTTATTATCGATGTTCTTCAGCCCAGGCTCCAGGAGCGCTCGCAGTGAACAACACGTTTAAAGAGCAGCTACGCATGCAGAATGGGCCAGCAGATCTTCCACCCCTGTAGCAGTTGCCCTGGGCCTCCTTTTATACCACAAAGGGGTCACCACAGTGGCAAAATGTACATACATTGAGGTGTAAAGTAGCTACAGGGTCATCATACCTAACCCCTGATGGGTTAGGACGAACGCATTTAATGCACCATGAGGTGTCTGTTTAGGTGTCCTCACTTTCTTGGGGATGGAAAAAGGGGCCATCCCATCAGCACCGCTTAAGCTCTCCTCCACTGGTGCGTTGCCACGCATCCAAAGAAGGACCCAGAATGTCGGGCTTGTTGCTATGCCAGAGCGGCGGCATAACAACAAAATCTTGCCGGGCGCCAAGCCTTACCGGGCGCCGGACCTTGCTGGGCGCCGAACCTTGCCGGGCGCTGCAGGCCACCCTGGCAAGATCTTGCCGGGGAAGTTGACCTTCGGATTCCAGCTCTTCTTATCTGCTGATCCTCGTATCTTTGACTTGAGAATTTCCCTGATGGCCTGAGTCAACCTCGAACTGTTCCCCGACAAGCCTTGCCGCGAGTATGGCTATAACTGCCCGTGCACAAGTACGGGGTACTAGTGGCCCAATACTTAGTACACCGACAGGAGCCCCTGGGCCTAGGCCATACACGAGTGCGAGGCGTTGTTGGGCTAGGCCCAAACAATGCACGGGCACACGTGGCAGGGGATTAACTGCTCATAAATATCCCGTTTACTGTGCCCCCCACTACGCGCGCCGAACGCGTGACGTGGGAAGCATGCCTCAAAAGCTGCAACTGCAGCGCGCCCGCAGAGGCGCATTCACATTGGGGGGTAAAAGAGGCGGCCCCACTCCTTCCCCATAAAAAGGAGAAACCGCAGAGGCACAAGCCTATTTACCCCCCTTTTCTTCTCAATCTGGCCGTCGCCATTGCTTTCCTTCTCTCGAGCTCAGAGCAAAATTTTCCCTCATCCGCTCGTCGCCTCCACGCCCGCTTCATCCCCGGCTTCCACCCTTGCAGTCGCCATGCCGCCCAAGACCAGCAAAGGCAAGGGCAAGGAGACGAAAGCCGATGTCCCGGAGAGCGAGCTGGTGAAGCTGCGGAAGAAATATGCCGTTTTCGCCTCGTCGCTCGATGCGGAAGCTTTGAAGAGGCGGTACCAATGCATGTGGGCGAGGGAGACGCAGGCTCACCCCGCCACGCGCGTGATTCCAGGTTCTTGCTCCAAGAGTGGGTCAGACAGATACCCCTTTTTTGTCGCATACTTCTATTGCGGGCTCTGTCCTCCATTTTCTGACTTCTTCAACGACATTATGTACACATACGGCTTCCACCTTCTTGACTTCACGCCAAACGCCGTAATGTGTATGTCTGTCTTCGCTCATCTTTGCGAAAATTTTGTCGGAGTAGTTCCCAATACCGCCCTCTTCCGTCATTATTTTATTCCTCGCATCCAAAAGGGGGAGGCCCTTTCTGGTTCTATCGCCTGGATTCTGCGGGCTTGGAATAAGGAGATATACCCAGAGGGAGTTTACCGGGAGAAGTGGGACGAATGGCGGTCTGAGTGGTGCTGGATCAAGGAAGCAGATCCTCATCCGTTCTATTCGCCTCGATGGCAGAAGGTGGTCCGAGGCAGTGATTGGAGCGGCCTTGCCGCGGAGGACGAGAGGCTCACAATCGCCACCACCAGGATTCTTCGCCTGAAAGCCGCCGGGCTTACCATGGAGATGATCGCCTTCGATTTCCTCCGTCGCCGCATCGCCCCGCTACAGAGCAGGGGAAGACCAGCTTGGGAGTACCGGAACGCAGCGGACATCATGAGGCTGCGCCCTGGATTGAACAACAATTTGACTGCTATGCAACTTGGCGCCCTCCGCCAAAAGTTGTTCCAGCGCGACGACAAGCATCGGTTGCCGGCAAGGATTGTCCCTCTGTGCAACAACTCTGCTCTGGGGTCAATCGTCGCCTTCATGCCGATGTTCAACGCCCACGGTCTTGACGCGACTTGGGCCGAGCCGACCAAGGAGGAAGCACAAAAGTTCTTTGATAACTTGACGGAGAGAGCCGTCCGAGAAGAAGCAGACTTCATTCGAGCCACCACGGACAAAGAAGTGGCATACATCGCCACTAGGGTGGAGGAGGCAAATCTTGCCGCGGAGGCTGGCAGCGCTGGCTTCACAGATTGGGAAACCAGCGATGCAGAGGTAGTGGTGGAAGTAAAACCTGCCGGGAAGGACAAAGCTGCCGGGGAACAGAGCAGCACAGCCGCTGAGAGCTCGTCCGACGAGGACACGGCTAAAGAAGAATCGCAAGAAGAGCTCCTAGCCCCGAAGAAGACAAAGTGTGTGCTTCGAAAGGCTGCATCTGGCATCCAGGCAAGCCAGCCTTCCTCGAGCGGCGAGGCTCCCGGCAAGAAAGCGGCTGGCAAGACTGCGCCGCGGCAAGGGGTTCGCCAGCAACCTGCGCGGCGCGCGAGACCCACACCAGCGGCCACTGCTGAGGCGGCAGGGGTGTCTCGCACTACCGCACCGGAAGCTGAGGCGACGGAAACACGCCAACCCCCGGCGCCCGCCACAGCCAAGCGACCTAGGACCCCTCCTCCGCCTCCCCTGTCAGGCATCGCAATGGAGGCCGATTTCGACATCTCCGGCTTTAGTCCGGAGCGAGAGGAGGAAGAGTGAGTGCCTTGCCACAGCCTTTATCTTCCAATCTTCGATCAACGTTATTGACTTGCTTGTATTGTCTCTGCAGTGATGCAGAAACCTTGATGGAGAGGATGACGAAGAGGACAAAGACTTCCACGGGCGATGAGCCCCCGGCAGGCTCCACGAGCATGCCAGAAACTGTCATCGTCAGCCCGGAGCTCAGCCCTCAACGCAGCCCCCAGCGCAGCCCCCAGCGTAAATTCACTGCTCTTTTTCCGCTGGCGGGCGCTGAGATTTCTATTCTTGCCGCTGATATCTCTGGGCTTGCAGGAGAAGAATGGCAACAAGGGGAGTTGTTGGAAGATGCCCCCGTCGTGCCACCCCCATCGACCACGCCGCCCACAAGCGCATCCCCGGCAAGGGATCCTACCGACAAGCCCATCTTGATTGAGGAGGAGCCGGCAAGCATGGACACCGGCAACCTTCCCCCGGCAACCGAGGTTACCGGGAGTGGCGAGGCCACCTCTCAACAGCTCGACGCAGGTAACTGATTGCCTCAGAGCGCTTGCTACTCATTCCTTTATCTCTCTATCTTTGGTCCCTTCGAACTTCAATCTTGATCTTATTCTGTTACCCTCCTTCGTCCTCCAGAGTTCCCTGTGATGGAACACATGGACGTCGATGTTGTCATCGAGGAGACCCCATAGACGCCGCTCCCGAAGCAGACATGATCGCCGCCAGCGAGGCCGCCAAAGATGCCACTATCGAGGCCGGCGGTGCTCTTGCCGAAGAGGCCGCCAAGACTGCACAGGAGGAAACTGCCAAGGGATCTAATGAAGAGGGCGGCAAGGAGGCTGATGACCGTACTGACGGCATTCCTGCCGCAGGAGCGCCAGGCGCTGCGCCGGCCACGGAGCCCCCTGCCACTGGTGAGGTGGTTGCTGAGGATCAACCGTCAACATCCAAAGTCTCCTCATCCAGCAAATATCTCAAGGTTGGCGAGAACCTGTTTGTCAACTTGCCGGGGGCGGCAAGCATTGGGGCACCAGCCGAAGGAGAAGTCTTTGATGAAGAAATCATCGCTGCTGCCGGGCTCGAGGTTGTTGACGATCCCAGCGCTAGCAGCGGTAAGTCTGAAGAGGATCAGCTCCTTCAGGCCATGGGCGAAAATTTCCGGAAGCTCCAGGCTCTCCACCGCGCCCGGAAAGAGAAAGCGGATTCCAGAATGGCAGTTGTCAAGGCGGCCGAAGCAGATTTTCAGAGGCGCGTCGAACAAATGCAAGTCTGGTACGCCGAGGCCCTCCAAGAGTTGACTACCGGCCGGGAACACGTGAGCCAACAGTGGACAAAAATCCACCTGAAGCAATCTGACATGGAGAAGGTGCAAGATGAAGCTACTCAAAGAATTGCTGCTGAAGATGCTCTCCTGACGGGGCGTCGTGTTGCGCTTGATGCTCACGAGGAAGACCTCACCGCACGTGAGCAAGCGCTCGCCGCCAAGCTTCGCAACAAAGATGAAGATATCGAGAAGCTTGTCGCGCGGCGGACCCAGGAGCTGGAGCAGAAACACAAAGAGGTGCTCGAAGCTCTAACTGTAGATCACACCGGCAAGCTCAAGGAGGTCATCGATGCTGCCGAGGCTACAGAGGCCGCCATGAATGAGCTGAGTGACAAAGTAAAGAAGCTGGAGGTGGATCTCGAAGAACACGGCAAGGGGCTCTCAACGCTCAAAGGTGATAGGGAGAAAACCCTCCACACCCTGGCGGAGATGCAAGTTGCCATGTCTAACAAGACCAAGCAGCTTTCCTCAGCAAATGATGGTATTGCAGTTCTGGAATTGAAGCTGACCATGTTGCAGAAGTCTCTCGAGGCCGGCAGGGCCAGCGAGAAGGCTCTACTCAAAGATCTCCAGGGAGAGAGGAACCTGCTCAAGAGCGCTGCCGCCGCCCAAATCGATTACGAAAAGGGGGTGGAGATCTGGACTGGACGTCTCATCGACGCTGCGGAGAAGCTTACGACAGAACTGTCAACCATGGGCCTGTCAAACTTCAGGTATTCTTCCGAGGAAAGGATATCTTCAAGTGCCAGGTTGACGATCTTCTTCGAGAGCATCATTGATGCCCTGAAGTTGCTCCAGTCTAACCGGGCGACTCAATTGGCCAATGAGACCCACCGGCTTTGCCGGGCCGTCCTCCGCAAAGTACTTATCAAGGTGGTGCACCACAATCCCGGCATCGACCTCTCCAATGTGCTTGGCCATCTGCCAAAGGATGCAAATCTCGAGGCACTTGAAGAACTTATCACGCCTATTCTTGAGAAGGTGGATTCCATCAAAAGGATCGAAGGCCAGCGCAGAGATTAAGTGCTCCACCTCTTCTTGCCGTCATCATTCCATGCCAAAGACAATTAAGTCTCAAGTTAGAATTGCGGGAACTCATTAATGTAATATAACTTGCTTATGTTTGGGTACATGCATGCTATCTCCCTTGTCTGATTCCTTTATGTATGGAGTTCACCCCACGCTTACTGAAAAACTTGCCGGCGCGCAACCTGCCGCGAGCGCTGGGTGCGGGACTTTAGCAGCCTGCTGGAGGCGCAGCGGCCGGCAAGACTCCTTGGCGTTCTCAGTGCAGCCACTTAAATCGTTGAGCGGACTCGAAACAAAATAAGGGCGCAACCGATTACAGCAAGGGTTCCTTCGCGTGCAGATTTTCCATACAAAGGTTGGAATCGTACAAGGAAATAACTTTGCAATAAAGGAAACTTGTTCTAAGTTTTAGAACTTAACTTTCTGTCACTGTCCTTCCTCCGGCAAGCGTCGATTCTGAACTGAACATCGCCAACTGGTACTCATATCTCCCTTCCCCCCCCCCCCCGGCAAATGTGCGCATGAGGAATCCTTCTGTCTTTTAAGAAAAAGAAAGAAGAGAAAATAAAGATATGAAACCTTGGCAGTTCGTTAGAACTTACTGGGAGTAGGTGCCATACAACATCTTAGACACACATGCATATATATATGAACATGGAAATCAATAAGGAAATGCACAACACTTAAATTTATTCATCTATGCTCAGGGTCTGCGCCTGGCTTTGTACAAAGGATCATATGCCTTGCCGGCAAGACTTGTACAAAAGGGTGGTTGCCGGGGGCCCCCGGCAACTGCGCCTTATGGGTAGAACTTGCGAAGATGTTCGATATTCTAGGAATTACTCACTGGAACACCATCTTCGGTCTCCAGGCGGACAGCGCCGGGCCTGGTGACTCGTACTACCCGATAAGGGCCTTCCCACTTCGGCGTCAACTTGTTTGAATTCTTGGCGGACTGAATCCGTCGAAGAACAAGGTCGCCTTCCTCAAGGCTTTGGGCATGAACTTTGCGGCTATGGTAGCGGCGCAAAGTTTGCTGGTAGCGTGTAGCTCGCACAGCAGCCTGAAGATGATTCTCCTCAAGGAGCACAGCGTCATCTTGCCGCAGTTGCTCTTGCTCAAGCTCATCATAAGCGAGCACTCGTGGTGACCCGTACGTGAGTTCCGTGGGGAGAACTGCTTCTGCTCCGTAGACCAGAGCGAAGGGTGTCTGGCTGGTGGCTCGATTTGGTGTCATTCTGATTGACCAAAGAACCGCCGGCAACTCATCAATCCAGCGTCTTCCGCACTTTTTCAGTCTGTCAAAAGTTCTGGTCCTGAGACCGCACAACACTTCAGCATTGGCCCTCTCCGCTTGGCCGTTGCTTCTAGGGTGAGCAACAGAGGCAAAACAAATTTTGCCGCCAAGGTCTTGGACGTACTGCATGAAGGTGCGACGTGTGAATTGCATGCCGTTGTCGGTGATGATCCTGTTGGGCACACCGAAACGGCAAACTATCCCTTTAAAGAACTTGAAGGCTGATTGTGCTGTCACCTTCCTCACTGCTTCCACCTCCGGCCACTTTGTGAACTTGTCGATAGCAACGTACAAGTACTCAAAGCCCCCGGTAGCACGGGGGAAAGGGCCCAGTATGTCGAGCCCCCAGACCGAAAATGGCCAGGAGAGAGGGATTGTCTGAAGAGCCTGAGCTGGTTGATGCGATTTCTTCGAATGAAACTGGCACGCTTCACACTTAGTTACTAGTGCAGTTGCATCCTAGAGAGCGGTGGGCCAAAAGAAACCTTGCCGGAATGCTTTCCCGGCAAGTGCTCTTGATCCTATGTGAGGGCCACATATGCCTCCATGTATTTCTGCCAACAGCTCTAGTCCATCCTCGCGAGGAATGCACTTCAATATCACACCGTTCGGTCTCTTTCTGTACAGGACGTCATCGATGAACTTGTACATAACAGACCGACGGGCTACTCTTTCTGCTTCTTCCTGTTCCTCCGGGAGTTCTCCTGTTTGAAGGAAATGGACAATGTGCTGCGCCCATGCTGGAGCTTGGGGCTCAACAGCTAGGACTAAAGGCATCTCCTCTGCCGGGGGAACGTTTGTCTCGACGGCAAGCGCCTGAGCCCCTGCTGGAGCCTGTTGTTCCCCGGCAGGCATGTCGACGATCCCGACAACTTCCTTGCAGGCGGCTCCCGGGAGCTCTGCCGGGAAGTACTAACCAGAATTCAACTTTCTCCTCTTTTCTTGCCGCATTGATGGTGCCACGGATGGTTGAGTCAAACGGAGCACAAAAGTTCCTGGTTCCACAGGCAACTTGATGGCAGCACGCTTTGACAGGTCGTCAGTGACACTGTTCTCGGCACGAGGGACGTGCTCCATTTGCAGACCGTCAAAGTGCTCTTCCATTTTTCTCACTTCATCCACGTAGGCTTGCATCAATGGACTCTGATAACTCTTATTAACTTGCCTGACGACAAGCTGTGAATCGCCTCTGATGACGAGCTTCTTGATAGCAAGGTCTGCCGCGATCCTGAGACCGGCAAGCAAACCCTCGTATTCTACTGTGTTGTTCGTTGAACTCTTCTGGGGAAAATGCATTTGGACTACGTACTTGAGGTGCTCTCCGGTGGGTGCGACAAGCAGCACGCCAGCACCGGCGCCTTGTAGCGAAAAAGCCCCGTCAAAGTACATAACCCATTGCTGGTCAATTTCCTTGCCGGGGAAAGTTGTTTCTTGAACCTCTTCGTCCGGCGTTGGGGTCCATTCCGCAACGAACTCCGCCAAGGCCCTGCTCTGAATTGTCGAAGTTCTTTCAAACTTGAGGCCAAAGCTCGACAACTCCAACGCCCACTCCTCGATCCTGCCGGTTGCTTCTGGATTTCGCAAAATCCGTTGCAACAGAAAGCGAGTGACGACGGTGATTTCATGTGCTTGAAAATAATGGCGCAGCTTCCTCGAGGCCATAAGAAGGCCGAAAAGCAACTTCTGCACGCCAGAATATCTTGACCTAGCTCCTTGTAAAAGAGAGCTAACAAAATAAACTGGGCGCTGCACCACCTTTTTCTTCTGTAATGGTTCTTCTGACTGCACAGATCTTGTCTTGCCGGGATCAATCCCTGCCGGGGAAGATCCTGCCACATCACCTGACGGTCCTGCCGCTGGTGTTGCTTCCTCGTCAGCTTCTCTCTGCGCCACTAACGCAACACTAACCACTTGATTTGTCGCTGCCAGATACAGCAGCAACGGCTCTTGTGGTTTAGGCACGACTAGCGTCAGCGGAGAGGAAAGGTATTTCTTCAAATCTTGCAGCACAGCCTCCGCCTCCGGAGTCCATTTCATTGGACCTGCCTTCTTCAAAAATTTGAAAAAGGGCAGGGCGCGCTCAGCAGATTTGGAAATAAACCTGCTTAGAGCAGCAACACAGCCGGCAAGACGACGGACATCCTTGACGCATCTTGGCGCTTCAATCTGCTCAATGGCTTTGATCTTGTCGGGGTTCGCTTCGATTCCCCGACAAGATACAAAGAATCCGAGGAGCTTGCCGGAAGGAACACCGAACACACACTTCTTAGGATTGAGCTTTAAGTTGATCTTGCGTAGATTTGCAAATGTTTCTTCTAAATCTTGTATGAGCGTCGCTTTGTCCTTCGTTTTGACCACTATGTCATCCATGTATGCCTCCATATTTCTATGGAGTTGAGGCTCAAAACCGATTTGGACTGCTCTCGCAAATGTAGAACTAGCACTTTTAAACCCGAAAGGCATTCGTATAAAACAATACGTACCACATGGGGTGATAAATGCGGTCTTTTCTTCATCTTCCTTCGCCATGAAGATCTGATGACACCCTGAGTAGGCATCTAGGAAGGACAGGAGATCACAACCAACGGTGGAGTCCACAATCTGGTCGATGCGCGGCAAGGGAAAGGGATCTTTTGGACATGCTTTATTGATATCTGTATAATCGATACAAAGCCTCCATTTCCCATTCGCTTTGCGCACCACAACCGGATTGGCCAACCAGGTTGGATGAAGCACTCCTCTGACCAATCCTACCGCCTCCAGCTTTTTGATTTCCTCGGCAATGAATTCTTGCTGCTCCAAGGCTTGCTTCCTGACCGTCTGCTTGACGGGCCGCGCGTGAGGACAGACAGCAAGGTGGTGCTTAGTTACCTCCTTGGGAACACCGGGGATGTCGGACGGTTGCAATGCAAACATGTCGACATTCACCCACAGGAAGGCAATGAGCGCGCTTTCCTATTTGTCATCTAGGGTGGAACTTATGGTGAATGTTCCCCCTGTTCCGTCCTCCCTGACGGGCACTTTCTTAGTCTCTGGCGGAGCAGCCTTGGATTTCTTATTCTTGCCGGTGGAACTCTCTGGTGCATCCTCGACGGAAGCGCAGTACTCTGAGGAGGCGCGCTTACAGGAGTTCGCGCCAAGATTCTCGCCGGTGTTCTTCTTCCCCCCGGGAGTTCCAGCGGCAGGAGCAGATGCCTTGACGGCAGGTGCTGCAACTGCTTCCCAATAGAGTTGGTCGGCACAGATGAGCGCATCCTTCTTATCGGAATGGATAGTAATGACACTCAACGGCCCGGGCATCTTCAAAACATTATAGGCGTAGTGTGATGCCGCCATGAACTTAGCCAGCGTTGGCCGACCAAGGATCCCATTGTATGACATGGGGATCTTGGCGACATCAAACACTACCTTCTCGGTCCTGTAGTTGAGCTCGCTACCAAATGTCACCGGCAGCGTAATCTTGCCCTTTGGCTGGGTTCTTCCCGGATTGACCCCTTGAAACGTGCCCGTTTCTTCGAGGTCTTCATCAGGAATTTGGAGCCTCTTGAGCACATCCAGCGAGATTAGGTTTAGCCCGGCCCCACCGTCAACTAGCATTTTCATCACATTGAGGTTGCGAATTGTTGGTGAGACCAACAATGGCAAGCACCCGACCGCAGTTGTGCGATCAGGGTGATCCTCGGCGTCGAAAATCATAGGCGTGTTGGACCACTTCAGGGGCCTACATGCATCTGGTGATGGCTCTGCTCCATTGACTTCCCGCACCCATTGTTTGAGTCGACGGTGGGAAGAATGCAGCGAGGCACCCCCATCGATACACATGGCCTCTGTAGCTTTCTGGAATTCTTGCTCACTGGACTCATCGTCATCTTCTTCCTTGTCACGGCCTCAAGCAGGCCTCTCCCTCTGTTGCTTGGCCTTGCCGCGGCGACCCCCTCGGCCACCGCGCTTCTTGCCGGACCCCTCAGCACCGTCATGGGCCTTCTCCTTATCCCGCCTTTCATACTCAGCCCTCTGTTTCTTGACAAGCTGTTCAACTTGTCGGCAGTTTTGGAGATCATGGCCCTTGGTGCGATGGATCTTGCAATACTGCTTGCCGGAGCTCTCCGAGTTGTCGGCTGCCGCCAAGGCCTGACAGGAAGGGCACCCGGCAAGATCCTTGCCGGGGTCACCAACCTTGGCCTTCTTGGCGGCGCCGGGGTTGTTGGATTCCTCGACAGCAAGCACGGCCTTGCCTCCGCGTTTCCTGTTCCGCCGCCGGCCTTTCCTTGACGGGGTCGCGGCGTCTTCATCTTCGGATTTGCCTGCCATGCCAATAGCCTCGCCAGGGAGTTTCCTCCCCTCTTCAGCTCGAGCGCATTTGTCGGCCAAAGCGTAAAGCTCGGCAATACTCCTGACTTTTTTCATCGCCAGCTCCTCCCGCATTCTGCGGTTACGCACGTTCTGATGAAACGCGCTAATGACAGTGGCAGGGTGAACGTCAGGAATATTGTACTGCACCTGGCTAAACCTCTGCATAAACTTACGCAGGGATTCGCCCTCCTTCTGAGGGATGATATGCAAATCACTCTCTTGGCCAGGAGCTTGGTGGCCTCCAACAAAGGCGCCAACAAACTGATGGCACAGATCTGACCAAGAAGAAATAGAATTCACCGGCAGATGCATCAACCACGACCTGACGTTGGGCTTGAGCACCAACGGGAAGTAGTTGGCAAGTATCTTGTCATCTCGGCCCCCGGCAGCCTGCACCGCAATGGTGTAGATGCTCAGGAACTCCGAGGGATGAGTCTTACCATCATATTTCTCCGGGACCTCTGGCTTGAAGGTTCGGGAATTGGGCCACTGGACTTGCCGCAGCTCACGGGTAAACGCTGGAGTCCCTACCTCGTAAGGCAAGTCTCCTATGTCCCCTGGCGCTGGCTCGTCGACAGCCGGCCCTGCGCGCTTATCAGACTGATAGCGCACTTCCCGTCGCCGCTCGATGGTAGTTCGAGCGTCCTCCTTGCCTCGTTCCTGGAGAACTTGACGCTGGTCGTGGCGCATCCGTGGATCGGACGATGCCGTGGAAACTTCTTCACGGCGGTCGACCTGCTGGGTTGTCGGCCGCCGTTGGTGTCGCGGAGGGGAGTGCACCGTGGTTGCACCACCTCCGGTTTTCTCCACATCGGCTCACGCCGGATCGATGGGCCTTCGCTGTGAGGGCCCTGCCTCTTGCGGCCCATCTTTGTTGGTGAAGCCGATAAGGCTCTGGATAGTAGCTCGCCACTCCTCCATCTTCTCCGGAGCGGGAGGAAAATCGAGGAGCAGCTGCGCATGTGCCAAGGCTTCCGCTGGTGTAGGCGGCGGTGACAGGTGTGAGGTACGTGAGGTGCTCTGACTCCTAGCCATGTTAGAAGGAGCACCATCACGGTCACGCGACCGCGCGCCACCTCCACCGGCAGCTCGGTGTGCATGCTGGGCCCACGCATCTTGGGATCGATGCGCAGAAATCTTTTCATGGGGGCGCCCTGAACCACCAGCGCCATGACGTCGCTCGTCGTGCACGACCTGGGTAGGCCGTGACGCTTGCGCTGGTGCGGGAGCTCCAGCAGGCGTCCTCCGATCTCTAGAATTCGTTGTGCCACCCGTAGGCAACATAGCTCCGTCTCTGGATCCAGCGGCGTGTGGGTTGCCACTGCCACTGCGAACGATGCCGCTCGCCTGGCTTGGATCACCGGAACGCCGTGGAGGCCCTAGTCCTCTTCCTTCTGCACCCACGCCATCGCCCGTATGAGAAGGCGCAGGCAAAACGGACGTGGATGGTTGTGCCGTCGCAGCGCTCTTCTTCTTGGGTGGCATGATGATGAAGATGATGAAGAAACTAAGGCGCCGATCACTAGATCAGGTTCACACAACCTTCAACCCCCCTACCTGGCGCGCCAAAGATGTCGGCGTGCGACACCTATGGGATCCTAAGGGACCCCTTTACGATTCGGCGGGGGGAGAGGTATGCGCAAAGAGCAGAACCAACAATCGTTGCGGGGAGATTTTACCCAGGTTTGGGCCGCTGATCAGCGTAAAACCCTACTCCTACCTTGTTTTATTATCGATGTTCTTGAGCCCAGGCTCCAGGAGCGCTCGCAGTGAACAACACGTTGAAAGAGCAGCTACGCATGCAGAATGGGCCAGCAGATCTTCCTCCCCTGTAGCAGTTGCCCTGGGCCTCCTTTTATACCACAAAGGGGTCACCACAGTGGCAAAATGTACATACATTGAGGTGTAAAGTAGCTACAGGGTCATCATACCTAACCCCTAATGGGTTAGGACGAACGCTTTTAATGCACCGTGAGGTGTCTGTTTAGGTGTCCTCACTTTCTTGAGGATGAAAAAAGGGGCCATCCCATCAGCACCGCTTAAGCTCTCCTCCACTGGTGCGTTCCCACGCATCCAAAGAAGGACCCAGAATGTCGGGCTTGTTGCTGTGCCAGAGCGGCGGCACAGCAACAAAATCTTGCCGGGCGCCAAGCCTTGCCGGGCGCTGAACCTTGCCGGGCGCTGCAGGCCACCCCGGCAAGATCTTGCTGGGGAAGTTGACCTTCGAATTCCAGATCTTCTTATCTGCTGATCCTCATATCTTTGACTTGAGAATTTCCCTGATGGCCTGAGTCAACCTCAAACTGTTCCCCGACAAGCCTTGCCGCGAGTACGGCTACAACTGCCCGTGCACAAGTACGGGGTACTAGTGGCCCAATACTTAGTACACCGACAACTGCTCTTGCAAAAGTGGATCCAACGCTCTTTAACCCGACGGGCATCCATACAAAACAGTACGTGCCGCATGGGGTTATGAACGCAGTCTTCTCTTCATCTTCCTTGGACATGAAAATCTGGTGGTACCCGGAGTAGGCATCCAGGAAGGAAAGCAGGTCACATCCGGAGGTGGAATCCACAATCTGATCGATGCACGGCAAGGGGAATGGGTACTCCGGGCATGCTTTATTCAGATCTGTGAAACCTATGCAAAGCCTCCACTTCCCATTCGCCTTACGCACTACCACTGGATTTGCCAACCATGTTGGATGTAATACTCCTCTGACCAAACCAGCAGCTTCAAGTTTCTTGATCTCGTCGGCACTGAATTGCTGCCGCTCCAAGGCTTGCTTCCGGACCTTCTGCTTGATGGGCCGGGCATGAGGGCAGACAGCAAGGTGGTGCTCGATTACCTTCCTAGGAACACCGAGGATGTCAGATGGTTGCCAGGCAAACACATTGACTTCGCCCGCAGGAAGGCAACGAGCGAGCTTTCCTATTTGTCGTCCAGGGTGGAGCTGAGAGTAAATGTACCATTAGCACCACCCAGCCCTGCCGGGACCTTCTTCACAGCAGGCGCATCAACCTTTGATCTTTTGCTAGTGGAACTCTCCGGCAAGTCATCGACAGGTGTAGCACACTCCGAAGAGGTGCGCTTCCCGGATTCCTTGCCGGTATCCTTGCGAGTTTTTTTTCCTTACTTGTTTTCCTTGGCGGGGACTGCGGCTTCCACGGCCTCGGCAGCGACCGTGTCCCGGTACATCTTGTCCATGCATATAATTGCGTCCTTCTTGTCTGATGGGATGGAAATAACGCCCATTGGTCCTGGCATATTCAGGTTGTTGTAGGCATAGTGCGATGCCGCCATGAACTTTGCTAGAGTAGGTCATTCAAGTATCCCATTGTACGGCAATGGAAGCTCAACCACATCAAACACAATCTTCTTAGTCCGGTAGTTCAATTCTCCTCCAAACGTCATTGGCAGCATGATCTTCCCCTTCGGACGACTCCTGCCGGGGTTGATCCCTTAAAAGGTGCCAGTAACCTTGAGCTCTTATTCTGTTATCTGCAGCTTGCTGATGACCTTGGGAGAAATCAGATTCAACCCGGCCCTGCCGTCAACCAACATCTTTGTGACCTTGAGGTTGCGGATCGTTGGTGAAACCAACAACGGCAAGAACCCTACCAGTGTGGTGCGGTCAGGGTGATCCTCTTCATCAAAGATGATGGGTGTGCGGGACCATTTGAGTGGTTTCCGAGAATCTGCCGCTGGCTCCACAGCATTGACCTCATGCACCCACTGTTTAAGCTGGCGATGAGAGGAGTGCAAGGATGCACCTCCGTCAATGCATAGGGCGTCAGTGGCCTTCTGGAAATCCTGCTCGCTGGTTTCCTCTTCATCCCTTTCACCGCTCTCGTCATCGCATTCCTTCTTCCCATGGCCTCTGGTAGGCTTCCTTTGATGTCGAGGGACCTTGCCGGGGCAACTTCCTCTACCACCTCGGCCTTTCATGCCAACGCCATCTCGGTATCTCTCTTTTATCACGCTTCTCGTACTCATCCTTCTGCTTGTGGACGAGATGCTCGACTTGATGACACTCTTGGAGATCATGGCCCTTGGTCCGATGGATCTTGCAGTACGGCCCGTCAGCCTTCCCAGCCTTCTTGGCCACCGCAGCTTCCCTGCAGTCATTGCACGCGGCAACTTCCTTGCCGGGAGCTTCGGTCTTGGCCTTCTTGCCGGCACTAGGAACGCCGGACCCTTCGACAGCCAGAATTGTCTTCTCCTTGCGCTTCTTGTTGCGTTTCTTGTTCTTCTTCTGATTGGCAACATCGTGGTCGTCCTCCGATTCAACATCGACACCGTCTTCTTCTCCGGGGAGTCGCCTCCCATCCTCTGTTTGGGCACACTTATCCGCCAAAGTGTACAACTCATGCACAGTCTTGGGCAACCGGACGTTCATCTTGGAACATATCCTATTGTTGCGTACGTTGGATTGGAATGCAGCTATCACAGCTGCCAGGTGGATGTCCGGAATGTTCCTGTGCACCCGACTGAATCTCTACATATACTTCCGCAAACTCTCTCCTTTCTTCTGTGGGAGGAGCTGCAAGTCGCTGGGCCGCCCTAGTTCTTGATGGCCGCCCGTGAAGGCGCCAACAAACTCATTGCACAGGTCAGCCCAGGTCGAGATGGAGTTCTCCGGTAAGTGCATCAGCCATGACCTCACATTTGGCTTGAGTGCCAAAGGGATGTAGTTGGCAAATACCTTCTCATCTCTTCCTCCGGCGGCTTGAACAGCAATGGTGTAGATGCTTAAGAACTCTGCCGGGTTCAGTCTTCCATCGTACTTCTCTGGTATCTCTGTCTTGAACATACGGGCAGACGGCCAACGGACTTGCCAGAGCTCACGAGTGAAGGCAGGACACCCAACCTCGAAAGGAAGGTATCCGTCTCCACCAGGCGTGGGCTCATCGACATCGGGACCATCGCGCCTATCAGACTGGCGGAGGGTTTCGCGGCGCCGTTCTATGGTGACACGCGTGTCTTCCCCTCGCCTGTCTTCCAGGACCCGCCGCTGATCTCGAGGGGCTCGAGGATCAAACGAAGCCATTGATACCTCGTTGGGTTCTTGATTGTGTGGCTCTGGCCATGGACCCTGCACCGACTGCCGTGGATGGGACTGCACCGTAGGAGTGACCCCTTCGGAACGACCAGCGGCTCAGGCCGTTGTTGTGGCCTGTGGAGGCCGTGACGGGCCTGCTCGCTGTGATCCTCCCGCCTTAGCGAGAGCAATCAGGCTTTGAATGGTGGCTCTCCACTCATCCATTTGATCGGCCGCTGGCAGAAATCTCAATAGGAGTTGGGCCCGCGCCATGGCTTCTGAAGCGGTGATCGGCATAGACGACGACGCAGATCGCGATGTCGCCTGACTTCTGACGGTGCCGGTAGTGGCGGCGCCGTGCTCTCGTCACCGCGAGCCTATCGCCAAGGTGGCATGGCAACGAGTTGGATGTGCTTGGGGATTGACGACCCCATTCGGTGCATCGTCATGGCTAGCTTGCCCTGGAGATGGCGCGTGTCTCGCAGCCGCACCCGTAGCGGGGGCAGCTAGAAGGTCGCGATTTGCACTAGGGCAAGCGCCATCGCTGCGGCTGCGTCCTTCAGTGAGGTGGAGAGGCGGAGATGGAATATTCTCCTCACCCGCATCTTGTGGAGCATGGCCGCTAGGATGTTGTTGACACTGTCCTCCTCCGGCGCCCCCCGCTCCTGCTTCGGCCGCAGGGGGAACAGTGATGGCGCCGCCTACGCCGGTCACGTCCAGGTAGCCCCCATGGCATCAGTGGCTGCATGCGAGGGGGCCTTCGAGGTGGACGGGTGAGCTGTAGCGCCGGACTTTTTCTTTGGCGCCATGGATGATGAAGCGATCGATGAAGAAGACGATGATGAAGATGACGCGCTGCTTACACCCTCGGGTTCGAACAAGCTCTCCCCCCTACCTGGCGCGCCAAAGATGTCGTGGTTCAACACAGCCACCTATGGGGCCATCGGCCCCTTGTGGTTCGACAAGGGGGAAGGGCGCGTTGCACAAAGAGCGGAGACCATAGAACAACACAACAGTGATGACACGGACAGTTTTTACTCACGTTCAGGCCGCCGCGAGGCGTAGAACCCTACTCATGCTTTGGTGGATTGATGAAAGGACCATGCTGGAGACGCAGCGCTCAAGCCCGGCAAGGTTGCCTCAGGATGAGAGCAGCTACGCGCGTATGAGTGTACAAGGGTCCAAATCCTTTCTAAGGTTGCCACAGCCCTCCTTTTACAGGTCAAGGGGTTTCCACAATAGCAAAATACTCATTATCGAGTGATTAGATAGCCACAGTGCTATCATACCTAACTCTGCAGACAGGGCAGGGTGCATTAAATGCACCGCTTAGTGTCACATCGCGGGGTTCCCGGCAAGCCTTGCCGTGCTATTCATCCACCTTCTCGCCTGCCTGCGTGACACGCCTCTGGACGGGTGTCATTTGGGGGTGATCTTCCTCACAAATGGCTGCCATGTGCCAAATAACAGACACTTAATCATTTGGGGGCATGACACCGCACCGATAGGTGACTTGCATTGTTGTGAGGTGGAGCAGTGGCACCTTGGCGGGGTGATCCACCCTTGGCATCCCCGGCAAGCTTGCCGGGGGAGTCTTGGGACTTGTCTTCGGGGTAACCTCGACCTTACCAGGCTCGCCTGCCCGGCAAGGGAGGATTTTCCTTAGTGATATCTTGCTTCTTTGGCTTGTCTTTGTCTTCTTGATCCACCCTTTGATTTCTAAAAGAGCTATCTCTTCTGCTTCACCTTGTCTTAGATGCTTCAACTTTGCTCTTGAGCCTGTGTATAGTCCGGGTAACATACACCAGGGTTTGTTGCACCGACAGGAATGCAGCTCGCCAACTAGCATAGGGCTTCCTCCGACAACCTTCTCACTAGCGGCTCCAGGGAGCTCAGCCAGGAAATGGGTGCTGGTGTTGAGTTTTCTTTTCTTTCTGGACAACGTTGATGGGGAAACTGATGGTTAAGTCAAATGGAGTACAAAACTTCCTGGTTCCACAGGAAGCTTCTAAGCACCACACTTTGACAGGTGATCAGCAATGGTATTTTTCGCACGAGGCACATGCTCTGCTTGTAATCCGTCAAAGTCCTCTTCCAACTTCTGCACATCATCCACATATGCCTTCATCAGTGGGCTCTTGTAATCCTGATTCACATGCTTCATAAGGAGCGGAGAATCGCCACGAATAAACAACTTTTTTATTCCCAATTCTATTGCAATCCTGAGGCCGGCAAGTAGCCCTTCATATTCTGCTATGTTATTGGTTGCCTCTTCCCTGGGGAAGTGCATCTGGACAACATACTTGAGGTGCTCTCCGGTGGGTGCGATAAGCAACACTCCAGACCCGGCGCCTTGCAGCGAAAAAGCTCCATCAAAGTACATCACCCACTCCTTGGGGGCCTCCTTGCCGGGGAGAACTGTCTCTAGCATTTCTTCATCAGGTGTTGGCGTCCATTCTGCAATAAATTCCGCCAGTTCCCTGCTTTGGATAGTTGTCGTGCTTTCAAATTTCAAAGCAAAGCTTGATAACTCCAATGCCCACTCAACTATCCTACCGGTAGTCTCAGGGTTCCTCAGAATGCGCTGCAATGGAAGGTGAGTCACAACCGTGATCTCGTGAGCTTGGAAGTAATGGCACAGCTTCCTTGAGGCCATAAGAAGGCCGGACATCAACTTTGGAACCCCAGAATACCGTGAACTAGCCCCCTGCAAGAGGGAGCTAACAAAGTAAATTGGTCACCGCACCATCTTCTTTCTTGCTAACACCTTCTGATTGTCAATATCTGCTTGTGGCACATCTTCTCCATTTGTATCAAGGCTTGCCAGGGACAGGTTTGATTCATCATTGGGTGGCTCTGCCATATTAACTTCTTCGCTATTCACTTCTCTCTATGCCACCAATGCAACACTAACCACTTGATTCGTTGCTGCCAAATATAGTAGCGTCAGCTCTTGTGGCTTAGGTGCAACCAAGGTAGGTCTGCAAATCCTGCAGCGCGGCCTCTGCCTCCGGGGTCCATTTCATTGGACCAGCCTTGTTCAGGATCTTCAAGAATGGCAAGGCATGCTTGGCAGATTTTGAAATGAATCTACTTAGCGCGGTAACATAGCCAGCCAGGCGCCTCACATCCTTGATGGTTTTAGGGGCTTGGGTCTGTTCTATTGCTTTGATCTTGTCGGGGTTGGCTTCTATCCCTCGCTGAGACACAAAGAATCCAAGAAGCTTGCCGGATGGAATGCCAAACACACATTTCTCTGGATTGAGCTTCAAGTTGATCTTTCACAAGTTTGCAAAGGTTTCTTCTAGATCCTGGACAAGTGTAGACTTATCTCTGGTCTTGACCACTATGTCATCCATGTAGGCTTCTATGTTTCTATGTAGCTAAGGATCGAAACCAATCTACATAGCCCTCGCAAATGTAGAACCAGCGCTTTTTAGCCCGAAAGACATACGTACAAAGTAGTACGTGCCACATGGGGTAATAAACGCGGTCTTCTCTTCATATTCCTTGGACATGAAGATTTGATGGTATCCAGAGTATGCATCCAGAAAGGAGAGCAAATCACACCCTAAAGTGGAGTCAACGATCTAGTCGATGTGCGGCAAGGGAAAGGGATCCTTTGGACATGCTTTGTTTAAGTCAGTGAAGTAAATACAAAGTCTCCATTTCCCATTTGCCATGCGTACCACCACTGGATTTGCTAACCAAGTTAGGTGCAACATCCTCTAACCAAACCCGCTGCTTCAAGTTTCTTGATTTCTTCGGCAATGAACTGAGGTCACTCCAAGGCCTGCTTTCTGACTTTCTACTTGATGGGATGGGCATGAGGACATACGGCAAGGTGATGCTCAATTACCTCCTGGGAACACCGGGGATGTCGGATGGTTGCCATGCAAACACATTGACATTCGCCTGGAGGAAGGTAACAAGCGCGCTTTCCTATTTGTCATCAAGGGTGGCACTAATGGTAAAGGTACGATCTGTGCCATCCTGCCTTGCCAGAACCTTCTTTGTTGCAGGAGGAGCAGCCTTGGATCTCTTGCTGGCTGAACTGTCTGGCAAGTCACTGCCGGGCGCAGCGCACTCCAAAGAAGCGCGCTTCCTGGGGTCCTTGTCAGTGTCCTTGCCATTTTTCTTAACTTTCTTTTCCTCCTTGGCGGTAGCTGAGGTCTTCACGGCCTCTGCTGCTACCGCATCACTATACATCTTGTCGACGCATATGACCGCATCTCTCTTATCTGACGGAATGGAGATGACTCCCATTGGGCCCGGCATCTTCAAGGTGTTATATGCATAATGGGATGCCGCCATGAACTTAGCCAAAGCCGGGCGACCAAGGATTTCGTTGAATGGCAGGGGAAGTTCCATGACATCAAACACAAGCTTCTTAGTTCTGAAGTTTATTTCCCCGCCAAACGTCACTGGCAATGCAATATTTCCCTTTGGCTGGATCCCTTGGAAAGTGGTAGTCTTCTTCAGGTCTCCGTCGGGAATTTAAAGTTTCTTAAGCACGTCAGGGGAAATTAAATTCAACCCTGCCCCACCGTAAACAACATCTTTGTGACTTTGAGGTTGCAGATTGTTGGTGAAACCAACAACGGTGAACACCCTACCACAGAAGTGCAATCTAGATGATCCTCAACGTCAAAGATGATGGGCGTGCGGGACCATTTAAGTGGTTCTCGCGCACTCGCTACTGGCTCTACTGCATTGACATCACGCGCCGACTGCTTGAGTTGGCGGTGAGAGAAGTGCAAAGATGCACCCCCGTCAATACACATCACCTTGATGGCCTTCTGGAATTCCTGCTCGCTGGTTTGATCATCCTCTTCATCACTGTCATCTTCATTTTCCTTTTTCTCACAGCCCCTGGCGTGTTTTTCTTCTGCTGATCAACCTTGCCGCGATGGCCATTGTGGCCAACACGGCCCTTCCCGCCAGCACCATTCTGGCCTCTATCCTTATCACGCCTTTCATACTCAGCCTTCTGCTCTTTGACCAGCTGTTCAACTTGCTCGCAATCTTGTAGATCATGGCCCTTGGTTCTATGGAGCTTGCAGTATGTCCCATCAGACTTGCCGGTTTCCTCAGCCGTCGTTACTGCCCGGCAATCACCGCAAATAGAAGCTTCCTTGTCGGGTGTCTCAGTCTTTGCTTTCTTGTTGGTGCTAAGATCACCGGAGCTCTCAACGGCCATCACTGCTTTCCCTTTACGCTTCTTGTTGTGCTTCCTGTTTCTCTTCCTAGGAGTTGCGGTGTCATCATCGTCTTCCGAATCGACTTCGACACCAATCTCCTCTCCTGGAAGTCTTCTGCCCTCTTCAACCCGAGCACACTTGTCCACCAATGTGTATAGTTCATTGATGGTCTTTGGCAGGCGAACATTCATCTTAGCACGCATCCTTCGATTGCACACATTCGTGTGGAATGCGGCAATCACAGCTGTCGGGTGTATCTGAGGGATGTTGCTATGTGTCGTGGGAAACCACGGCCACCTATGGGGCCATGAACCCCTTTTGGTTTGGCGGGGGGATGGGCACGTTGCACAAAGAGCGGAGAAGCATCGCGCAGCACGACAGAGAGCACACGGGCAGTCTTTACCCAGGTTTAGGCCACCGTGAAGCGTAAAACCCTACTCCTGCTTTGGTGGAATGATGGTGGATAATGGTGGTGGACGTAGCACACTCGCCCAGCTAGTTCTCTCTGGGGGCGAGAGTGGCTATGAGCATATGAATATGCGAGGGTCCAACCCTTTCTACGGTCGCCATGGGCCTCCTTTTATAGATTAAGGGGTCACCACAGTGGCAAATCAGTCTTTGCCTACTGATTAGATAGCTAACAGTGCTATCATACCTAACTCTACAGGCAGACAGAGCGCATTAGATGCGCTGCTTAGTGTCACATCACAGCCCGCCCGGTAGGCCCTGCCGGGCTGTTTTGCTAGCTTCGTGCCTGCTCGTTTGACACGTCTCAGGACGGGTGTCATATGGTGGTGTTTGCTGTAGGAAGTGGCTGCCATGTGGCAAAAAGCAGCCACTTAGTCACCTTGGAGCTCGACACCGTTTTGATTAATGACTTGCATTGCTTGTGAGGTGGAGCGGTGGAGTGGCTTGCCTTCGCCAGCCCCGGCAGGCCTGCCGGGACGATCTGGGAGCTTGCTTCCGAGGCAAAACCCAACCCTGCCGGGCTCGCCTGCCTGGCAAGGTAGGTCCTTCCCTTTGCGATGCCTTGTTCCTCTGGCTCACCTTGGCCTTCTCGACTTGCACTTAGATCCTTCAAAGGAATTGATCCTCCTTTTTTGGTCTGATCTTGGTCTTGAAATCTTGTCTCTGGCCTGTGCACAGTCTGTGCAATGGACCCAGGGTCTGTTGCACCGACACTGTGCACTCGACTGAATCTCTATAGGTATTTGCCCAAGCTATCCCCTTCTTTCTGCGGGAGGGCCTGTAGGTCACTGGGCTGTCCTGGTTCTTGATGACCACCAGTAAAAGCGCCAATGAACTCATTGCATAGGTCTGCCAATGAAGAAATAGAGTCTTCCAGCAAGTGCATCAGCCAAGACCTCACATTAGGCTTGAGAGCCAACGGGAAGTAGTTGGGAAGTACTTTCTCTTCTCTTCTTCCGGTAGCCTGGACGACAATTGTATAGATGCCTAGAAACTCTGCCGGATTCAGTTTTCCATCATACTTCTCTGGCAGGTCAGGCTTGAAGGTGCAAGAGGATGGCCAACAGACTTGCTACAGCTCACGAGTGAAGGTGGGGCACCCTACCTCGTAAGGCAAGTACCCGCCAACACTGGGCACGGGTTCATTAGTGTCGGGTCCATAATGCCTGTCTGACTGATGGCGCATCTCACGATGCTGCTCAATGGTGATGCGGGCGCCTTCCTTCCTCTTGTATCTCAACACTTGGCGTTGATCCTGCTAGAGTCGTGGGTCAGATGAAGCCATTGACGCTTCTTCAGGCTCATCGACATCTTGGGTTTGCTGAGCCCGCCGCGGTTGCCCTTGGGTGGGTTGCTGCGGAGGGGACTGCACCGTAGGTGTAGTTCTCTCAACTTGGCCACCAGCGGGTGCTACGGGCGTCGTGAAGGCTCCGTGCACCGCGACTTGTTGGCATCAGCAAAAACCGATGAGGCTCTGAATGGTAGCTCTCCATATATTCATCCATCTTGTCTGCTGCTGGGGGAAAGTTCAGCAGTAGCTGAGCCCTCGCATTGCTTCGTCCATCGTTTCTGGCATGGTGTGAGAAGCAAAACGCGACACCGCTCGACTCCCGGACGAACCAGAAGGAACGTTGTCATGCCCCTGCCGCCTCTGCCCAATCAGTAGAGCGGTTTGGTGTGGCCGAAGCTACTCTTGATGGCCAGTATCTTGGTCAGCTGGGCCCTTCCCATGCGGAGGTGGTCGCGGAGGATCGACAGTGCCGCTCGGGGTCTTAACATGCTTGTCCTGCGTGGGACTGAGTATACATCCTGTCGCTGCCCCCCTGGATGGTGCAGCAAATGGATCTTGGCTGGCACCAGAGCAGGCATCGAGGTTGCGCTGGTCACGCTCGCTGGTGCGGCGAGGAGGTGGAAGCTGGGCGTCTCCTTGCCCTGCGCCAACGTGGGCATGCTCACCAGAAGGTTGAGGGAGCTGGGCTGCCCCTGCAGCACCGGTCCCTACTACGGTGGTGGTGAGGGTGGTGGTGGCACCATCTGCAGCGCCTGCTCCGCCGATCGCAGTTGTGGCGCTTGCGGCGCTTGCAACTGTAGGCAAGGAAACCTTCGAAGTGGAAGGATGCGCCGCAACACCGCTTTTCTTCTTAGGAGCCATTGAGGATGTGGAATGTCGATGCAACAAACATTTGTGTTTGTTTGCCCAGACTTATACACAGGCGTGCTGGCATTGCATGTCATGTGCCAAGTTACAGAAACAAGGCCAAGCTAGAAGTACCGCTCTTCACGAGATCAAAGAGCGGATCAAGAAGACCAAGACAAGCAAGACATCAAGGCATCACCTTGGGAAAGCTTCCCTCGCCGGGCAGGAGAGCCTGGCGGGGTAGAGGCTGCCCTAGGGACGAGTCCAAGATTTCCCCGGCAGGCTTGCCGGGTCTGCCAAGGGAAAATCTCCCCGCCAAGGTGCCACCGCTCCACCTCACCGCAACACAAATCACCTATCAATGCGGTGTCGAGCCCCCAAGTGATTAAGTGGCTTCTGCTAAACACGTGGCAGCCCATGGAGGACAGATTATCCTCATGTGACACCCATCCAAAGGCGTGTCAATCAGATAAGCAGAAGAGGGTAGAGCGGCATGACAGGCTTGCCGGGTTTCGCCCTCAGCATGAAACCTAGCAGTGCATTTAATGCACTTTGTCCTAACTGCCAGAGTTAGGTATGATAGCAATGTTAGCTATCTAATCACATGATAAAGACTACTTTGCCACTATGGTCACCCCTTAAGCTATAAAAGGAGGTCCAAGGCTAACTAGCAAAGGATTCAGACCCTTGCACACTTGTACGCGCGTAGCTGCTCTCCCCGAGGCAACCTTGCCGGGCTTGAGCGCTGCGCACTCATCGTGTTTCCTCCATCCAATCCACCAAAGCAGGAGTAGGGTTTTACGCTTCCCAGCGGCCCGAACCTGGGTAAAAACCACCAGTGTCACCACTGTCGTGTTGTTTCATGGCCTCTGCTCTTTGTGCAACATGATCCTCCCCCTTGCCGAACCACAAGGGGCCGATGGCCCCATAGGTGATCGTGTTCCACCACGACATCTTTGGCACGCCAGGTAGGGGGAAGCGTTTGCGCGAACCTGAGGTTGTGAACAGTGCATCCATCATCATCGTCTTCATCCATGGCACCCAAGAAGAAACCCGGTGTTACCACGCACCCTTCCACTTCTAAGGCCCCCTCGCATGCGGCTGCGGACGCCATTGGCACCACGGCGGCATTGGGCGAGGTGGGTACCACGGGAGATGTGACCAGCGTAGGCGGCGCCGTCGTTGTGTCCCCCATGGACAAGGCAGGAGCGGGAGGCACCGGCGGAGGGAGGCACCGGGGGAGGGCAACATCAACAACACCCCGGCGGGTGTAACCCTAAAGCTGCGGGTGTAGGGGACGTTCAGCCCGCACCACCCCACCAAACTAGCGGGCGAGCCGCAGCAACGATGCCCGCTCTAGTGTGAGTTGTGACCCTCTAGCCGTGCCTGCCACCGGCGCGACCACTGGGCACACACCTTGCCCGGAGCAAGGCGGACAAGGCAGAGCGCCAAATGAAGGTGTCGATCTCCGAACGCGGCCCGCTCAACACCAGACCACCTTGGCGATTAGTTCGCGACGACATGAACGCGGCGACGCTCCTGCTGGTACCACCAGGAGTCAAGCGACGTCACGGTTGGCCTCATCAGCTGTGCCAAGCACAGCTACGGAGGCCATGGCACGAGCCAACCTCTTACTGAGATTCCTGGCGGCGGCTGATCAAATGGATGAATGGAGGGCCACCATCCAGAGTTTGATCATTTCGCTGAGGCTGTGAAGTCACAGCAGACAAAGCCATCACGGCACCCGCGAACAGCAGCAGCAGCCCGGGCTGATGGCCGTGTGGAGGAGGCCGCGCCAACGGTGCAATCTCCTCCATGACAGCAGACCCAGAGGCGGCAGCAGCAAGAACAGCGTGTCCTCGAGCCTAACGATGCATCGATGGCCTCTTCTGATCTGCGAGCCCATCGAGACCAGCGGCAGGTCCTGGAGGATTGGCAGAAGGAAGATGCGGGAGTCACCATAGAGCGACGCCGGGAGACTCGCCGTCAATCTGACAGGCGAAATGATCCAGACATTGACGAACCCGCGCCCAGTGATGGCGGTACTTGCCTTACGAGGTTGGTTGCCCCGCCTTCACCCGTGAGCTGCGGCAAGTCTGCTAGCCGTCTGCCCACGTCTTCAAGCCTGAATTACCAGAAAAGTACGATGGAAAGCTGAACTCGGCAGAGTTCTTGAGCATTTACACTATTGCCGTTCAAGCTGCCGGAGGCAGGGATCAAAAGGTGTTTGCCAACTACTTCCCTTTGGCGCTCAAGCCAAACGTAAGGTCATGGTTGATGCACCTGCCAGAGAATTCCATTTCATCATGGGCTGACCTATGCAACGAATTTGTTGGAGCCTTCATAGGTTGCCACCAAGAGCCAGGACGGCCCAGTGATCTGCAAGTCCTTCCACAGAAGGAAGGGGAAAGCTTGCAGAAGTACATGCAAAGGTTCAGCCGAGTGCACCGCAACATTCCAGAGATACATCCGACAGCCGTGATTGCTGTGTTCCATTCGAACATGTGCAACAGAAGGATACGGTTCAAGATGAACGTCCGGCTGCCCAAGACTGTCAATGAGTTGTACACGTTGGCGGACAAATGTGCTCGAGCCGAAGAGGGAAGGCGACTCGCCGGAGAAGAGGATGGCATCGAGGTTGATTCAGAGGAAGATGACGAGGCCGCCAACCCGAAGAGGAGGAGCCGGAAGTGCAATAAGAAGTGCAAGGATAAATCAGTATTGGCCGTCGAGAGCCCTCGCAATCTCAGCACTGGCAAGAAGGCCAAAACCGAAGCCCCTGGCAAGGAGGCTACCGCGTGTGCTGATTGCCGAGAGCCTGCGGTAGCAGAGAAAGCTGGGAAGTCTGATGGGCCATACTTCAAGATCCACCACACCAAGGGTCACGATCTCTAGGAGTGCCACCAAGTCGAGCAGCTTGTCAAGAAGCAGAAGGCAGAATATGAGAAAAGGGACAGGGAGAAGGAGCAAGAGGGTGCTGGAGGAAAAGGCCGTGGCAGTAGAGGGGGCCGTCGCGGCAAGGCCCCGCAACAAAAAGAGAAACCTGCTAGAGGCCATGAGAAGAAAGAAGAAGATGGTGAAAGTGATGTAGGGGATGAGGAAGAAAACAGTGAGCAAGAATTCTAGAAAGCAACTGAAGCCATGTGTATTGACGGAGGTGCATCTTTGCACTCCTCTCACCGCTAGCTCAAGTAGTGGGCGCGAGAGGTCAATGCCATGGAGCCAGCTGCAGATTCTCGAAAACCACTCAAGTGGTCCCGCACGCCTATCATCTTTGATGAAGAGGATCACCTCGACAACACTACCGTGGTAGGGTGTTTGCTGTTGTTGGTCTCCCCAACAACCTGCAACCTCAAAGTCACAAAGATGCTAGTTAACGGCAGGGCTGGGTTGAATTTGATCTCCCCCAAAGTGGTCAGCAAGCGGTAGATTCCTGATGAAGAGCTCAAGGTTACTGGTACGTTCCAAGGAATCAACCCCGGTAGGAGCCATCCTAAGGGAAAGATTATGCTGCCGGTGGCGTTTGGCGGGGAGCTGAACTACCGGACCGAGAGAGTTGTGTTTGACGTTGTTGAGCTTCCCTTGCCGTACAATGGGATCCTTGGTCGTCCAGCCCTGGCAAACTTCATGGCAGCATCCCACTATGCTTACAACACCTTGAAGATGCCGGGGCCGTTGGGCGTCATTTCCATTCCATCGGATAAGAAAGATGCAATCATTTGTGCAGATTAGATGTATCGAGACGCAGTAGCAGCTGAGGCTACTGAAGCCACGGCTCTCGCTAAGGAGGCGAAGAAGGGAAAGAAAGCTAGCAGTGACACCAGCAAAGACTCCAGGAAGCGTGCCTCTTCGGAGTGCGCTGCACCTGTTGAGGACCTGCTAGAGAGTTCCACTAGCAAGAAGCCCAATGCTACTCCACCTGCCATGAAAAGGGTCCCGGCAAGGCAGGATGGCACTGGCTGTACGTTTGCCATCAGCGCCACCCTTGATGACAAATAGGAAAGCGCGCTCGTTGCCTTCCTGCGGGCGAATGTTGATGTGTTTTCTTGGCAACCATCTGACATCCCCAGTGTTCCCATGGAGGTAATCGAAGCACCACCTTGTTGTCTACCCTCTTGCCCGGCCCGTCAAGCAAAAGGTTAGGAAGCAAGCGTTAGAGCGGTAGTATTTCATTGCTGAGGAAATCAAGAAACTTGAAGCAGCTAGTTTGGTCAGGGGAGTGCTGCATCCAACATGGTTAGCAAACCCAGTGGTAGTGCACAAGGCAAACGGGAAATGGAGGCTCTGCATTGACTTCACAGACCTGAACAAGGCATGCCCGAAGGACCCTTTCCCCCCTGCCGTGCATTGACCAGATCATAGACTCCACTTCCGGGTGTGATCTGCTTTCCTTTTTTGGATGCATACTCGGAATACCATCAGATATTCATGTCCAAGGAAGATGAAGAGAAGACCGCATTCATAACTCCATGTGGGATGTACTGCTTTATACGCATGCCTTTTGGGTTAAAGAGTGCCGGATCCACTTTTGCATGAGCAGTGCATATTGGTTTTGAACCATGGTTGCACAGGAATGTGGAAGCCTATATGGATGATATAGTGGTCAAGACCAAGGACAAATCAACACTCATTCAATATTTGGAAGAGACCTTTGCTAACTTGCGCAAGATCAATTTGAAGTTAAACCCTGAGAAGTGCATGTTTGGTTTTCCCTCCGGCAAGCTACTTGGTTTCTTTGTTCCTCACCGAGGGATAGAGGCTAACCACAACAAGATCAGGGCGATCGAGTAGAGACAAGCACCAAGACTATCAAGGATGTGAGGCGTTTAACTGGATGCGTTGCCACGCTAAGCAGGTTCATTTCCAAGTTTGCCGAACGTGCCTTGCCTTTCTTCAAAATCTTGAAGAAGGCAGGACCAATGAAGTGGACTCCGAAGGCAGAAATAGCGCTGCGGGACCTAAAGGCCTACCTTTCCTCTGCTCCCACCTTAGTCGCTCCTAAACCACAAGAGCCGTTGCTGCTATACTTAGCGGCAACAAACCAAGTGATTAGTACAGCACTGGTGGCGCGGCGGGAGGTGGATGAGGAAGCAACTACCACAACTACCCCATCCAAAGACAAAACTGAATCAGTCACAGCAGGATTGGACACGAATCAAAAGGAAGCAGAGCAATTTAGCGAAGGCGATCCCAAGACCGCGGCAAAGAAGAACGTGGTTCAACGCCCAGTGTACTATGTCAGCTCCCTATTATAGGGGGCTAGGTCAAGGTACTCTGGGGTGCAAAAGCTAATCTTTGGCCTCATCATGGCCTCGAGGAAACTGCACAACTACTTCCAAGCCAATGAGATCATAGTTGTCACCTGTTGCCCACTACAGCGCATACTGAGGAACCTTGAAGCTACCGGAAGGATAGTTGAATATACACTAGAGTTGTCAAGCTTTGGCTTGAAGTACGAAAGTACTTCAACCATTTAGAGCAGAGCACTGGCAGAGTTCATTCCGGAATGGACGCCCACTCTAGATGAAGAATTACCAGAGACAATTATCCCTGGCAGGGAAGCACCTCAGGAGTGGATCATGTATTTTGATGGTGCTTTCTCATTACAGGGTGCCGGAGCTGGTGTGCTTCTTGTTGCACCCATCGAAGAGCACCTCAAATATGTGGTTCAAATGCACTTCCCCTGGGAGAAAGCCACTGACAACACTGCTGAGTATGAGGGGTTCCTAGCCGGGCTCACAATCGCGGTAGAGTTGGGAATGAAGAAATTGATCATCCATGGAGACTCTTAACGTGTGGTGAGACAAGTTAACAAGGATTAACAGAGCTCATTGATGGAGGCATATGTAGAGGAAGTGAGAAAGTTGGAGGAGCACTTTGATGGATTACGAACAAATCATGTGCCATGTGCAGAAAACAGTATTGCTGATCATTTGTCAAAGTGCGTGGCCCAAAAGCTCCCTGTGGGACCAGGAACTTTTGTCCTCCACCTAACTCAACCGTCAGTATCCCCTTCAACAATGGCCAGGAAAAAGAAGGAAGTTGGACTCCGGCAAGTATCTCCCGGCAGGGCTTCCCGAAGCCTCCGGTAGAGCGGCTGCCAGGAACAACTCCGCGTCGATTGGTGAGCAGCACCCTCTCGCGGAACCACAGGTCCTTGCAGTAGAGATGAGCGCTGAGGTGCCTTTGGTCCTTGTTGTTGAGCCTCAGGCTCCAACTTGGGCGCGGCACATAGTCCACTTTCTCCAAACAGGAGAACTTCCCGAAGAGCAACAAGAAGTTGAGAGAGTAGCCCGAAGGTCCAATATGTACCAGTTCATTGATGATACACTGTACAAAAAAGGCCAAATGGGGTGAAATTGAAGTGCATTTGCCGGGAAGATCGGCAAAAGCTGCTCACTGAGATACATGGGGGTGTGTGTGGCTCCCACATTGGATGAAGAGCCCTGGTTGGAAAAGCTTTCCGGCAGGGTTTCTACTGGCCCACAGCCCTCCAAGATGCGGTTGAGCTAGTCACCAAATGTGAAGCCTGCCAGTTCCACTCCAAGAACAACAATCAACCAGCTCAAGCTATCCAGACGATCCCTTTATCCTGGCCCTTTTCGCTCTGGGGGCTCGACATCCTGGGCCCCTTCCCCCGTGCCATCGGGGGCTTTGAATTGTTGTGCATTGCAATAGAAAAGTTTACAAAGTGGCCGGAAGTGGAGCCAGTGAGGAAGGTGACTGCACAGTCAAATATCAAGTTCTTGAAAGGATTGGTGTTTCGTTATGGAGTTCCCGCTAGGGCGATCACCGATAATGGCACCCAATTCATGAGCCGCGCCTTCATGCAATATGTCCAAGCCCTCGGAAGCAAGGTCTCCTTTCCCTCTGTTGCTCATCCCCAGAGCAATGGACAAGTTGAGAGGATGAACGCAGAAGTGTTGTGTGGGATCAAGCTGTGGAAGTGCGGCAGACGTTGGATCGATGAGCTGCCGGTGGTTCTTTGGTCCCTCCGTACGACACCGAATCAAGCCACCGGGCAGACTCCCTTCTCCCTAGTCTATGGGGCGGAAGCAGTGCTCCCCATGGAAATCATATATGGTTGACCTCGAGTACTTGCCTATGATGAAGTAGAGCAAGAGCAGCTCTGGTATGACGATCCCGTGCTCCTCGAGGAAGATTGTCTTCGGGCCGCTGTGCGTGCTGCACGCTACCAGCAAGCCTTGCGCCGCTATCATAGCCGCATGATTCATGCCCGGAGCCTTGAGGAAGGCGACCTTGTCCTTAGGCGTGTTCAGTCCGCCAAGGGTTCCAACAAGTTGTCACCAAAGTCGGCAGGCCCTTATTGGGTAGTATGAGTCACCAGACCTGGCGTAGTCCGTCTGGAGACCGAAGTTGGCATTAAGGTGCAAAACTCATGGAATATTGAGCATCTTCACAAGTTCTACCCGTAACGCGCGGCTGCCGTGCTCAGCCCCGGCAGCCACCTTTTGTACAAGCCTTGCCGATGCGCATGGAACCCTTTGTACAAACCCAGGCGTAGACCCTGTGCAAAGATAATAAAATGAAGCGCTGGCGCCTAAAACTTGCATCCATGTTTATTCTAGCATGATCTTGCCATGGTCATTTAGAGAGGGTCATATGCTGTTGTTTTTCTTTCCTTGTACTAACCACAGGGCCCTTGCCGTGGATAAAATCCTAGGGAAGAGAAGAAAGAACAAGTTTGCATATCGGCCACTGACAACCCAAAGCAGATAAGTTTCCTTTAAGAGATCCATATTGCACATATGTGAGGAAAACTTGTGCGTAGAAAAACCTTGTCACCGTCAAACATTTGTGCTCCCATCTTTTGATTTGAGGATTACTTCAGTCAAATTGGTTGCAGTGGTATTTGTGAAAGGGGTTGGCAAGGGGCCGGATCTCTTCCGTGTTCCTAGGCTCGCCGAGCCGAGCCTCGCGGCAACAAGAAGAGGGACCGGCAAGATACCTTGCCAGAAACTTTGTTTACTCGAAAGTATAGAGGAGCCACTCCTCTACATGAGTATGATACATGCACAAGCGCCCAGCAAGCATTTCTTTTTTCATTAATGCATGGATAGACAAGTACATGCCTTACAGAGTACAAATATAGCTGAGAAGATTACATTTCTTAAGATAAAGTTTGGCAAGAGCCTACATATTTTAGACTGAAAAAGGGGCTAGGCGAAGAGGGGCTACAGTGGGAGGCGAAGAGGGCAAAAGGAGTGCCTGGGCAGAAGCCCAGCCTGACCCCGTCAGGGCCAGTGGGACGCAGTCTGACAAGATCGAGAGGGGCGGGGGCAAAGATGACGGACGGAGAGAGCGGCTAGGCGATGCCCTGGTCACCATCGCCAGCACCAGCGGAACGCGGCAGGAATGCCCCCGGCATGGAAGATGAAGTCGGAGTCCACGGAGAAGCCTGCCGGGGTCTAGCTGGAGAAGGCAGAGACGTCCACACCCAACACCCCAGCAAATCGCTCTGCCGGGGGAAGAAGACCCAGGTGCATATGATGGTGCCGCCAATGCCTTGCTGACGGTGACGGTGCATCGGACGTTCAACTGGATTCCGAGCCATCGTCCTCCCGATTGCTGCCGTCGTCACCGCTGTCACCTGTCCTCTTTGTCGCTATTGCTCGAGGAGGAGCTTTCGTCATCGGTTGAGCTCTCCATGCAACACCCTAAGCGAGCACCCGAATGCTTAAAGACTTTGATGGAGAGCAAATTGGCCACCATTAGCTTGAAATGGAGAACGTGCCCCGCCGCCAAGCTATGGGCACGAGCGATGGTTTTCCAGTCATGCCGAAGAAGAATGACATGAGTTGCGGGGAACTCTACGTTCGCCCGCATGCTGCCGTTACAGCAGCCCCTCATGTGTAGCCTCAATCCAGGCGGCTGTTCTTCCTCCATCACTCTTGCAAATGGGGTGGGAAGCCGAAGACGACTATGCGGTGGCCTGCGCAGCTTGACAATGAACTCCAATGACTGATCCCCATCATGGCCTTCCATTGGAGCCGCGGCCATCAGGGGTGGGGCGACCAGGGCATCCCCATGCCCTCCTCGGCCCCGAGCGCCATGACGACCACACCCACGTCCAACGGCACCACCTTGTGGGCTGGACTCTGCCCCTGCATCCCCAGCAGGGGGAGGGAGGTGCTACCGAGAAGAGACCCTCGTCGCCACTGTTGGAGGTCGACCATGTCCTCTTCCCCTCACCATAGTGGAAGAAAGATACCAGGGAGGGAGGCGGAGAAGTGTGTGGGTGAGCCCCTCGCTCATGTCCCCTTTTATAGGGAAACTTGGCCGGGGGCTGGCTCCTCACCACCTGGGAGGGAACCGCCCTGCTCCACCAATCCTGCCTCCCAGCGTCGATGACGGTGTCCAGAATCAATGACCGCCCACCTGCGCATATCTACGGCGCCTAGCTTTCTGCCATGGCACTCATTTCCGCACCCTACGCATCCTCCACAAACCCTGCGCAATGCATGCAGCGTATGTGGCAGAAACGGTAGGGTACTGGGTGAGTAAAATGGCAGTTACGTCCCCGTGAACATGGGCAGCCCGTGAGCCATTACGTGGGTAACCCCACGTCATTCCGGCAGGCTTGCCGGGTTCGCCAAGGGCAAATCTCCCCGCCAAGGTGCCACCGCTCCACTGCACCGTAACGCAAATCACCTATCAATGCGGTGTCGAGCCCCCAAGTGATTAAGTGGCTTCTGCTAAACACGTGGCAGCCCATGGAAGACAGATTATCCTCATGTGACACCCGTCCAGAGGCGTGTCAAGCAGATAAGCAGAAGAGGGTAAAGCGGCACGGCAGGCTTGCTGGGTTTTGCCCTCAGCATGACACCTAGCAGTGCGTTTAATGCACTTTGTCCTAACTACCAGAGTTAGGTATGATAGCACTGTTAGCTATCTAATCACCAGATAAAGACTACTTTGCCACTGTGGTCACCCCTTAAGCTATAAAAGGAGGTCCAAGGCTAACTAGCAAAGGATTCGGACCCTTGCACACTTGTACGCGCATAGCTGCTCTCCCCGAGGCCACATTGTCGGGCTTGAGCACTGCGCGCTCATCATGTTCCTCCATCCAATCCACCAAAGCAGGAGTAGGGTTTTACGCTTCCCAGCGGCCCGAACCTGGGTAAAAACCACCAGTGTCACCATCGTCATGTTGTTTCATGGGCTCTGCTCTTCGTGCAACGTGATCATCCCGCTTGCCAAACCACAAGGGGCCGATGACCCCATAGGTGATCGTGTTCCACCACGACATAGAAGATGATGAAGATCAACGCGCTGGCTGTTGCTTCAGATTCACACGAGTGGCGCCCCGTACCTGGCGCACCAAAGATTTCATCGTGGAAGCACGGTCACCAATGGGGCAGGGCTGCCCCTTTGAGGTTCGGCAAGGGGACAGTCACATCGCATAAATAGCCTAAGCAGCAGGACAGCACGACGGTGGACAGCTCTCTTTTACCCAGGCTCGGGCCGCTTTGTAGTGTAAAACCCTACTCCTGCTGTGGTGGACTGATCTGGAGGAACACGAAGGCGCGGAGTGCTCAAGCCCGGCAAAGGTGCCTCGGGGAGAGCAGCTACGCGCTTACAAGTGTTGTGGGGTCAAAGTTTCGAACCCCTTGCTAGGTTGCCTCGGGCCTCCTTTTATAGGTTAAGGGGCGATCACAGTGGCAAAACAGTCATTTTAATATGATTAGATAGCTAAGAGTGCTATCATACCTAACTCTGGTAGTTAGGACAAAGTGCATTAAATGCACTGCTAGGTGTCATGCTGATGTTGAAGCCCGGCAAGCCTGCCGCGCTGCTTATCCCTCCTCTCTTTATTAGCATGACATGCCATCTAGACGGGTGTCAATAAAGCTAATCTCTTCTCCAGCAGGTTTCCACGTACCCAACAGGATCCACCTAGCCACTTGAGAGCTCGACACCGCATCGAGTAATGACTTTTGTGTGATGAGGTGGAGTGGTGGCGTCTTGGCGGAGGCCTACCGTCACGGAGCCTACCGGGCTCACGCCTTGGAGTCTTGGCAGCCTCAGGAACCTTGTTGGAGTGGCTTTTGGGTTGAGTCCCCAGTCGTAGCCATGACCCTACCGGGCTCGCCTGCCCGGCAAGGGAGATCCTCCCAGGGAGTCCTCTGGTCACCTTAGTCTTCTTAATGCTCTCCTTGATCTCACAAAGAGCGGTTTCTCTGGCTTATCTTATGTCATGCTCAGGTAATTGGTGTATGATTGTTAGCACGCCTGTGCATAAGTCCGAGCGGCAAACACAAATGTTTGTTGCACCGACAGGAGCCCCGAGCCTGGTCCATATGTGCCACCGGGCATCGTTGGTGTAGGCCCAAACAGCTGCACAGGCGTACATACTAACCTTGCCGGGGGTGACACTTGTTTTTTAGATCTTCTTTGCTTCTTCATTAACTTGGGCTTGGTTTTGCCTCCAAGTCTCCCATGGCGTCTTTAACGTCCAAACGGCGTGCTCCGTTCGTGTTTGAAACTAGGGGCGCCTAAGTCCACGGGAGTCCATTCAAGGCGTCCGCGCACGAACCGGGAGTAATTGTAATTTTATCTTTACCTCACCCACTACGCCTGCCGTTTCCGCCACGCGCGCCGCATGCATGGCGCGAGGTTGGTGGTGGACGCGCAAGGCATGGGAACGTGTGCCGTTGGTATAATGCACAGCGCCCCGGATTGGAAGAGTGGGCCGGCCGATGGATAAGGATGCCATTAGGGGCGGAGAGGGTTGGATTGGAGGAGTGGGGCAGTTGCCCCAGAGTGGAGAAGAGCCAGCCTCCCCCTCCTCTTCGCTATAAAAAGGGAGATGCGAGGGGGTGGTGATGGTCATCCATCTCCTCTTTCTCCTTTTCTTCTTGCATCCGCTTCCACGATGGCGAGGGGAAGGGGCCGAGCCCGTGCTCCGGCGGTAGCGACGATGGCTTCTTCTCGGCCTCTTGCTCCTGCTTCACTGTAGCGGCAGGGGCAGAGTCTAGTGCGCAAGGTGAAGATACAGGGCATGGTCGACGCAGTGTGCATGGCCGGGGCGAACGAGGTGGTGCAGCCACCGCTACTTTGCTAGCCGCACCAACACTGATAGAAGGCCATACGGGGGACACCACGCTGGAGTTCATCGTTGAGCTGCGCGATCCTCCCCGCAGTCGCCTGCAGCTGCCTCGCCCCTTCACCAGGGTGATGCAGGTCGAGCAGCCGCTCAGGCTGGGGTTGCGCATGACCGGCGGCTGCAATGGTGCGGTCCTGCTGAGGGAGTCCTAGATTGAGGGGTCCTCGGGCCGTCGAACTACTATATATGGGCCGGATGATGGCCCACTATGGGGCCAAGCTAGAGCGCGGATCCGTGGCCGGATATGAGATTTTGAAGTCATGGTGTCCCCTCCAAGTCAAGGGTTAGCGTGAACTTTCCTTCATTGTAACCGTGCGCATATAACCCTAACCCTATTGGTGTCTATATAAACCAAGGGGTTTTAGTCTTTAGGGCTAGAGCAACATCCATCAACCCATCAACCTAGGGTTTAGCTCGCCTGATCTCGAGGTAGATCGACTCTGTAAGCATATCATACACATCAAATACAATCAAGCAGGACGTAGGGTTTTACATCTTCGAGAGGGCCCGAACCTGGGTAAAAACCCTGTTCTTCATCCCTTGTTCCCCATTGATCCTAGATCCACAACTCGGGACCCCCTACCCAAGATCCGCCGGTTTTGACATCGACATTGGTGCTTTCATTGAGAGTTTCGTTGTTGGGTCACCGAAGGATCAATGGCTTGCCTGATCATCATAGACGGCATCAGTTCCGGGGACCTTTTTGTCCCCGGCCAACTCTTCACGTTCGGCAGCGTCGTGCTACACGCCAACCCAACTGGTCATCTAGACCAAATCAACAATTTTCCCCTGAGCACCGGATTAGATTCGGCAATTTGGAGTACGTTGCGGACGCCCGAGGCGATCTGGTCTTTGCCAGATTCACAGCCTCTCCCTGTACCCCTATGGGCCCCACTGTGCCCGCTCCGGAGTTCTCTCTCGATCCGATATACGAATCAGCCATAACCCCTTAGCCGGCCTCAAGGTTGGACCACTCCACCCTGACCGGAGGCTAGGAATCCCTTTCAGCCACGCCAGTGATGCCCGCCGAAGACCCATCTTCAGGCCTCAACGCAGAAGCGGTGTTCGGACGCCAAGAGTCACACTCGGCCGAACCCTCTCCTCATGACACGCCTCCGGCCTTGAGCCCAATCGACGGGTCGATGTTCAGAAGCCAGGAATCATCCCTGGCCAAACTTCCCCTCACCAACTTAGTTTCGAGCCCCAACACGGAAACTGCGTCTGAAGACCATAGTGCTGACGAACAACCACAAAACGATCACGAGGAGCACGAGGATCCGCTCAATCTTGAAGACCTTACTGACTCTGAAGACAGTAACTACCTCCCCTTTCTGAAGTGGAGGTCAGTTTGGGTGACGAAGATTTTATCGTCCCCGAAGACCCGCTGGATCAAGAGCAGTTCAAACGGCAGCTAATTGCCACCGCGCGTAGCCTGAAGAAACAGCAGCAAAAAATAAAAGCCAAACATGATACCCTCAATGAGAGATGGACTAAGGTCCTGGCCGCCGAAGAAGGGTATGGCTACGAACGACATACCAAGAGCTACCCAATGCGCAGACTGTTGCCGCAATTCGACGACAAGGCCATAAAGCACACACCTCCAAGGCATACTCGGGCAGAACAGCCAGACCGCCCCCCTTGAGGACGGGACAGGATAGCTGATAAAGCCGAACCACCTCCCACTCCACCTCGTCGTCAAGGCAAGGAGCCATTACAGCCAGCCTATAAGTACGACCTACGACGTGACCTGGACGCTCGGGCAGGTCTCACAAGATCCATTTATGGGCCCAAAGATAGTCCTCCTGTTAGACGGGACAGAAACGAAGCCTGGTTAGACCGAAATGACAGAGTTCGGGATCAACAATGAGTCCAGATTACAGAGGATCTCCGGCGCGACGCAGCCTGAATCAAGGGTGCTGCTCATCCTCTCTGCTTCATAGATGGAGTGATGCAGCATCAATTCCCAGAGGGTTTCAAACCTGTAAATATTGAGCCCTATGATGGGACAACAGATCCAGCAGTATGGACTGAAGATTTTCTGCTGCACATTCATATGGCACGAGGAGACGACCTCCACGCCATCAAGTACCTACCGTTAAAACTCAAGGGTCCGGCCAGACACTGGTTAAATATCCTTCCCGAAGAGTCCATAGGATGTTGGGAGGAGCTTGAGGACGCCTTCCGAGCTAACTTTCAGGGCACTAATGTCCGCCCCCCGGACGCCGACGACCTGACCCACGTAATCCAGCAGCCCGGAGAGTCAGCCGGGCAATTTTGGAACCAGTTTTGACGAAGAAAAATCAGATTGTCGATTGTCTGGATGCGGAAGCTATAGCCGCCTTCAAGCATAGTATTCGGGATGAATGGCTAGCACGGCAGCTTGGCCAGGACAAGCCGAAGACGATTGCAGCACTTACCTCCTTGATGACCCGCTTCTGCGCCAGAGAAGACAGTTGGCTAGCTCGTAGAAGCACCAACCCAGAAGCCCCCGGCAGCTCAAGAGTCCAGGACGGGAACTGGAAGCCTCGACGGAACAAGAACAAACACCGCCACAATGACGGCGAAGCTAACGAGACGACAGTAAATGCCGGATTCCGTAATCCAAAGTCTGGGTCACAGAAAAAGCCTTCTAAAGGCAACCAGGATGGCCCAACCAAGTTAGACTCAATCCTGGACAGGGCCTGCCAGATCCATGGCACCCCCGAGAATCCCGCCAACCACACCAACCGTAACTGTTGGGTGATAAAATAGGCCGGCAAGCTCACAGCCGAAGACTCCGGCAAAAGCCCCTAAAGCAAGGACGATGAGGAGCCCTGTAGGCCGAAAAATGGAGGCAAAAAACCCTTCCCTTTGGAGGTCAAGACGGTGAACATGATCTATGCCACCCACATACCAAGGAAAGAGTGGAAGCACGCGTTGCGGGACGTGTACACCGTCGAGCCCGTCGCGCCGAAGTTTAACCCATGGTCGGCTCGCCCGATCACCTTCGACCGCAGGGAGCATCTGACTAGTATCCGTCATGGAGGATCGGCGGCCCTGGTACTCGATCCCATTTTCGACGGGTACCACCTCACGAGAGTCCTCGTGGATGGAGCCAGTAGCCTCAATCTGATCTACGCAAACACAATGAGGAAAATGGGGATTAATCCGTCAAGGATCAAGCCCAGTAACACCACCTTCAAGGGGGTTATCCCGGGCGTAGAGGCCCGCTGCAAAAGCATGGTGACTCTGGAAGTAGTATTCGGCTCACCAGTGAACTTCCATAGTGAAGACTTGATCTTCGATATTGCCCCTTTTCGCAGCAGCTACCGCGCCCTACTCGGACAAACATCATTTGCTAAGTTCAATGCCGTCCCACATTATGCATACCTCAAGCTGAAAATGCGTGGCCCTTTGGGCGTCATAACAATCAACGGCAATACGGAGCGCTCACTCCGGACCGAGGAACATACCGCGACCCTAGCGGCCGAAGACAAAGCCGTCGCCAATAGGCTAGTCTATCAGCCCGCTGTAAAGGCCAGAGATACAACTAAACGGGCTCGAGCCGGGTCCCTGTCATGGGAACCCACCTGCGTACGTCACAAATAGAGATACGCTCCCCACGGCACCCCCACCATCATCGTGTTCTACGTGCCTCGTCCGCACATCTTCACGCTCAAGATACCATGGGCGGCCGTGGGGGCTTATATCAAGCAAATAGCACCATGTGTTCGGCTCAACTGAACTATGGCATTGCCACGTCTTCGGACAACAATCGGATGACTCCGGACTCACCCAGCATCAAGTTGTGTCGACACGGCCACCCATCAGGGTTCCTATTCAAGGCCCCCCTTGACGGAATGCATTTTTCTACAGGGACGAGTCCCTTACCCAGTAGAAGCAAAGGCGCAGACATGCAGCAGGGCATAGTTGAATCTTCGACCCATGCATCAAGCCCCTGTGTAAACCATTCTCTGTGAAATTTTCTTTTCTTACATACCGTAAACGCCTCAGTAGTTCGAATTATATGGATAGACGTCCAGAGCTTATGGAAAATAAAAACATCTTCTATGGTGTTCGGGCATCGTCACTATCTAGCCCTCTTTTTCCTCTTTCTCCTTTTTCCCAGCTCTTCGAACAGCTGGGCATGCACACATTGTGTAACAAATACTAAATGGTTAATCGACCAAGAGCTTGATTTCTTCATCAGCTCCACGTACCAAGTCTGACACCGCTTTCCGCTATGTGTTCGGCATCTCTGATATTGCACTATATGCATTAGTTCCTAACTATGTCTTGGGACAATAGTTGGATTGCCCGTCTCCTGTGCTTGCCTTCTTACGTTCCGAAAGTTCGGCTAAGAAGGTAAAGGGAGAACCCATGCGATTGTACTTCTGGCTAGTCCAGCTAAGCACCTCAGGGGAGAAAGCCTAAAACTGACCGTCATAGTAAGCGAGAACTAGTCAGCGATCCAATTACAAGTGTTAAACTAAGAAATCGATGGCGATTTATCCGTGTCACATGCAGGGTTCGTCCTAGCACAAACCATGTGATTACAAAGGCATGCCTCGGCTCCCACATACAACACAAAACACTGGGGGCTAGTCATTAGCTCCCGCCGTCAAGCTCCTATGGCTAAGTGAAAGCAATAAAGCTGCATATTCCAATTGCCTAGTCTCTCTCGCGCACTACCACCTAGGTATCGTGACGTCGGCTAAGGGTAACAGTGCAGAGACGAAACACCCCTCGTACATTCACTTGGGGGCTGAAACCGACGACTGGTAACTTTTAGAATTATAAACAGCCGCACATGAGTCAAAATAAAAACACCATCGTATATAAACAAGCCGCATTATAAAGCAAAAGGTTCAGCTGACAACTTAATACAATCACTCAATGATTACATTCTTGCACCACTGGCCCTCTATCTCCCGAGCACCACCCATAACTTGTGCGAAATATAGTTTGGGGCGGCGATGCTCCTTTCCAACCGGAGGGGGACTAGTGGCCATGTCCATTGGCTTGATCTTCGGCCAATGAACCATGGTCTTCGCAGAGGCCCGCCTGGCTCCTTCAAGGCACGCGGAGCGCTTCACGGTATCAATCCAGGGTGACGCAGCATGCAGCTTCTGCAGCAGGCCATAGTAGCTATCCGAAATAGGCTCCGTGGGCCACAGCCGGACGCAAAGATCCTTCAGGGCTGGCTCGGCTATCCGATGCAACTCCATCAGTTGATTCATCTGGTTGCTGAGGAGGGGAGGGTGGTCAGGCGCCTGGAACTGTGACCAGAAAAGCCGTTGTTTGGAGTCCTCCTCCTGCGTGGCGTAGTGCTTCACCATAGCCACCGCACTCTTTGGAAGCTCGGTGAAAACGTCTGCAGAGCGCCAGACCCGTGTCAACAACGTGAACCTGTTGCCGCCAAAAACACTCTGTAGTAAGTATTTCTTACCATCTGCGATCTGCTTCACCTGGCGGAGCTCCTCCCGCACACCTCGCTCTTTCGTTCTGGCTTCCTGACGCTCCTTGTCTGCCTTGAACAACTCGAAGGACTGCTCTTTCTATTTCTGCTCAAGGGCACCACATTTTGTGACGGCATCCTTGAGCTCCACCTGCACTTCAGCCACTCGAGCCTCGTGCTTCTCGTCGGCGGCTTTCACTAGCTCAAGCTCGGCCACCGCCTTTTCGGCAACTGCTTTCTTTTCGGCCGCCTCGGCCTCAGCCTTCTTCAGCGCCGCATTGAGGCCCTCGACCTCTGCGGCAGCAGCTGCAGTCACCAAACACCATATCCTTAGCATGCAATCTGGAATGTAAGTGTCCGGCGGCGTTAACTATGCATTTCAATAAGGGCTTACCTTGCGCCTCATCAAGCCGTTTGTTGACGAGGTCAAGCTCTTCATCGGAGCGTTTAAGCTTCTGATCCATCTCCTCCAGGGCAGCGGCGTTAGCAGCCATGGCCAAGGACGATGCCTGCGATATCAAATCGATCATGACACTTTAAATATTGGACAAAGGATATTCGACCCTCTGTAAGGTTTTTGCAATCCTTACAGAGTCTTGGGTGCTGTTATGCATAAGACCTACTCAAACTCTAAAACAAAGACTAAAAATCCATTCTACGGGGAGGGAGCATTACTTGACTCACCTTGAAGCATGTTAAAATGCCCTAGAAGGTATCGTTCAGTCCGGTATGGACGGACCGAACACCCTGTAGAACCGCACCCATAAGGGCGCGGTGCTCGTCGATGATGATAGAGTTGTTCACCAACTCCTCCATCGCGTCCAGCCAGCCCGCCGCCACCTGGTTGTTGGTGTTTGGTGCAAACATAGAGACATCAACCCCTTCCCCGCCGGAAGGCAGGACCGGCACCCTTGAGGGCCTTGGGGGCTCAGGTGCGGCTGGCTGGGAGGGTCTGGACGGTCCGGACTTTCCTCCCGCATTGGCCAGGAGAGATGCACCCTCCTGGTCTTCGGTGACCGAGGCATCAGCCTCGGCCATGACTGGGTCGCCCCCTCCCCCGTGTTCGGACATGGAGGGTTCCTTCAGGACAACACCTCCCCAGCCTCTTCGGGGACCAGGGGAGGCGCGGAGTGTGACGCGGACCCGCTGTTCGCTAATTCGGTGGGCTGAGAGGTCCCCTCTGAGGTCTGCTTGGCAGGGTGGACACGCGGTGGGCTATGATATCACACAATCGGTTCCCATCAGTAAGAGACTGGTAAAAAAAAGTAAGCAAGAGATGTCGAGGTTCGCACCTCATGGCGGGGGGCTTGACCTTGAGTTTCTTCTCTAGAACCTCTTCGGACGCCACGGACTCCTCATCGGAGGAACTATCGGGCAAGACTAGCTTGGGCTTGCACTGCCTCTTCTGGGCCCAAGGAGGCTGCTCCTCTTCGACGTCCCCGGACACCACCCTCTTTTTGGAGTGGGAAGAGGCGCTCTCCTCCTCATCTTCCTCCTCATCCCCTTCTTGAGCAGACGTGGCAGCAGTGTCTCCGGACTTGGTGTCCGGACGACCTCTTCGGCGGAGGCCTTCCCTGGCCTCCGGTAAATCCTTCTCCTTCTTTCCCTTCTTTTCTGGTGCCTTGTAAGGTGCCACGACCAACAGCTCCTCCAGTTGAGCCGATTGAGGCTCTTCGGGCAGTGGAGCCGGACTGATGATCTTCTCGGCCTTTTTGAGCCAGCCCTGTAAAGGCAGCAAGCAGAAGCATAGACCGAGTTTTGTGCGGTATGACCACTCGAATATATACCAGGCAAGAGGTCAATTACCTTCTTCAGGGGATTTGCGGCGTCGACGCTGATGTCTTCATTCCTGGCCGGCCAGTCCTCCTGGGACTTGAACAGCTGACCCCACACCTTGTCGTGGGTTGTGCCGAAGAGGTACTGCATGGTGGCCGGGTCATCAGACTTGTAAGCCCATATTGGATTGGCCCTTAGCTGGCAAGTAAGGAGCTGGCATCTAAGCATTATCTGGACCACATTGGTCAGCTTGGCGCCGGTCTCCATCACGGCGATGACGTGCTTCTGCAGCATCTTCACCTCACCGGCGGACCCCCAGTTTGGACTTTTTTGGTCCACGGGGTCAATCTCACTGGGGGGCCGGACCTCAATTCAGGAGCAGCCATCCAGGCCGCGTCCCTTGGTTCTGTAATGTAGAACCACTCCTTCTGCCACACCTCGACGGTGTCAATAAACCGGCCCTCCGGCCATTGGACTCGGGTCAGCTTGCTGATCATCTGTGACACCCTGGTTTTTGGCAACTTTTTCTTTTCGAAATCTTTTTGGCTTTATTTGAATTCTGGATGGTTTTGAACCTTTTCAACTGACTTTGGACTTATTAATCTTCTTCTCAGTGATCCAAAGTCCTCACCATCGTTCCATAACCTTGTCACACACCTTCTGGTTCAAACGCCAATTCGCAATATTCCCAGATATCCATTTTCTTTCTTTGGGAAAATCTGTCATCACTATGGGTTACAAAGCAACCTATAGTTTTGATGTTCAAAAAAATCCCAAATTAATACCACACCTCCATGTCATCATCTACTCCCACAATCTTCAAAAATATTCCATAGTCCAGTACAAAATTTTGGCCAGAATAATTATTTTCTTTATGGTCAGAATTGGTCAATTGTGAAGCAACCTCTATTTTCCTAGCTCAGAAAGTTCCCAAATAATTCTCTGAGATATTAGGGGACCTATCTAGCCACAATATCCAAAAATATCACTTTGGCCAAAACAACTTTTTAGCAACAACGCTCTGCCAAGTTTCTGCTCATTCTGAACCTCTGTGAAGGAGGTACCATCCAGAGGTATCTTTTTGAGCTGAAATTTTAATGGCATCTTCTATACATCAAATGACTCCCTCCTACCAAATTTTAGCTCCATCAGATCTACCATATAAGTGAACCAAGTTCATCAAGTTTCTGGACCAGTATGGTAGTTTACACAGGAACCCCATTCAAAACTTCTCCAGACCACCTAAAAATTGGTCAGCTTGGAGTCCTTCCAAAGTGGAACACACCAGACATCTCCACTGGCTTCATCTCCAGCTCACCCCTCCTCTAGATCACTCTCAAGATTGCTGTCAAAAATAGTAGCTGAAGCTACGCTTCACAGCAGAGTGAACCTAGCCAAACCAGAGGCAGGGAGGGACTAAATGACCAAGGGAGAACACTCTGGACATGGTGCGCTGGACAGGCGAGGCCTCTAGACACCACTGCCCGTGGTGAGCACGGCATTGGCATGCCAATACACGCGCTCTGCACCGCGCCCGTGTTTGAAGTGACGCGTCCATGCTGCCCCGCGTGGCCTCACCTTGTCCTAGCATGTCGACGTCTTCCCCTCCTCCCACCTGGCTGTTCTGGATCCATCTCCTCGCCGGAATCATCCTTGGCGGCCGCCACGCACGCGGGCACTGTGCCGCCTGTGCAGGCACAGTGGCTCTGCGGCCGTCGTTGTCCTCCGCGTGCGGCCACTGCACGCATTAACTGCGCCTGCCCTCTCCTATCCCGTCGCCCGCAACCGGCCAGCCAGCACAGCATCCTCACGCTGGTGACGTGGCCCAAGTCCCGCCGCCTCCAGAAGCTCCGCTCCGGCCTATAAAAGGCCATGCCAAGCCCCACCGAGCTCCTCACCCCACTCCCTCCACCACAAATCGCACTCCAGAGCACCGAGCCATGGCCGAGAGGCCCTCTGGCCTCACAACTTGCCGGAGTTCTGCCGACAGGAGAGCTCTGCCACCAGCACCCTCCACCCCATCCCAGCCTTGCTCGACCGCACCCACGAGATCAGTGAGCTTCCCTGGTCCTCCTCGACCGCTTGCCCAACCCAATCCTTGCTGGAATCGCCGATGCCGACAAGCCCCGAATGCCGCCGCCGCCGGAGAGGAAGGGGGTGACGTTGTTAGGTCGTCCCCGGAGGAGCTGCTAGTATAGGAAGGACCGCCGTCGCATGCTCGATCCATCCCCGCAGTCGCCTGACTCCGCCGCCGTCTCTATCGCCGGCGAACGCCGCCGATGAGCCGCCTGTCTCTGCTTTCTCTCTCCCCTCTCTATTTAAACCAGCCCAACCCCACCAGTCAGCCACTCAGTCGCCCACACCGAAGCATTAAGTGAAGGCGCCTTCGGAGAATACACCATCGACGTGGCCGGCTAGGAGATTTTCTGATTTTTATTTAAATTCCAGAGTTGACCAGGAACTTTGACCCTTAATAACTTTTTATCTATATGTCCAAATCAATTGATTATTTTTGCATTTGGTTTGTCTTGAGCTCCTCTAATTTATGGTAAAGTTTGGTATTTTTAAATTGTTGTTTGAAAATATTTTCAGAAGGAAATTTGGTGCTTTTGACGACCAGGAGTTTTTGGGTAACCAAACAAAGCAAGGCAAGCCAGGACACCCATTTCATGAAGCATTTCAATAGCATTGCATTTTTAAATGAATTACTTCCATTTACTTGCTATATAATAATTCATAGTAAATTAATTTAATGCCTAGTTGCTGTCCTGATAAATTATTATGATAAACCACTATGCTTGCTAAATGAAACTTAGTCGGTTGTTCTAGAGTCACCTGTCTGGGCTTATCCGTGAAACCACATTTGCCGGTATGGGACAGCCTTGACTTGGTCTGGCTCCGTGCTCTTTCACCGGTACCTCCAGACAGGGAGGGTTATGCGTGCGTGCTACCCTGATCAGGTAGACGACGATAACCCTGTGAGCCTAGTTGAGTATTGTGCCGGCATCCCCGTTTGGGATAGTTTAGTTTGACCACGACTGTCGTGGGAAACCACGACCACCTATGGGGCCAAGGGGCCCCTTGCTGGTTCAGTAGGGGGGATGTCGTGTTGCACAAAGAGCAGAAGAACATGGGGCAACACGATAGAGATCACACGGGCAATTTTACCCAGGTTCGGGCCGCCGCGAGGCGTAAAACCCTACTCCTGCTTTCATGGATTGATGGTGGAAAAGTGGTGGTGGAGCGTAGTACACTTGCCCGGCAGGCTCGCCCTGGGGAGGCAGTGACTACGCACTTACGAGCGAGGGGGTGTCCAACTTTCCAACCCTTGCTACGGTTGCCATGGGCCTCCTTTTATAGGTTAAGGGGTCACCACAGTGGCAAAACAGTCATTATGCACTGATAAGATAGCAAACAGTGCTATCATACCTAATTCTGCAGGCTGACAGAGTGCATTAAATGCACCGCTCAACGTCACATCGTTGCTTGCCCGGCAAGCCTTGCCGGCTCGTCTTGTCAGCTCCATGCCTGCTTGCTTGACACGTCGCAGGACGGGTGTCATCTGTAGGTATTTCCTGTAGAAAGAGGCCACCATGTGGTGAATGGCTGCCACTTAGTCACTTTGCGGGTTGACACCGCATTGATCAACGACGGGGTCGTGGTGAGATGGCTTGGTGAGGTGTCATTACCCTCGTGAGTCACGGCAGGCCCTGCCGAGACGTCTTGAATACTTTCTTTCTAGGGAGCCCTTGTCCTTGCCAGGTTCGCCTGCCCAGCAAGGGAGGCTTTCCTCCTGGTGGTGTCTCGCTTGTCTGTCCTGGTCTTGGCCTTCTTAATCAGCATGCTGGTTCTTCGAAGATCTTGGTCTCTTGTATCTTGGCACGGCCTGGGTTTGTCCGTGCACGAGTCAGGGGAAAATACATGCCCCTGTTTGTTATCCCCAACATAAGCCCCCGGACTTGAGCCAAACATGTCGCGCGGCACGTTGGGTTAGGCCCCAGACAGTGCATGGACACGTGGCAGAAGAAGGCTGCAGGTGCCGGTTCGCCACCGGCCTCCTCGACCTTTTCCTGAAGGAGATGGACAAGGGCAAAGGCATTACGGGGCACTTATCTTTTTTCAATCCTAAACTCATAGGCATTTGCCAAATTTTAGTTCGAATAATGTAATCTCTCGAGTCCATGTCTGTGTTCTGTAAGGTTTGTACTTGTATGACCAGCATATTAATGAAAAAGAAGAACCTTGCTGGGAACTCGTGCATGTATATCTCCATGCAGAGATGAAATGCCTCTTTATTTTAAATAAACGAGTTTTCCCCGGTAGGCTATCCTGCTGGTACCCTTTCTTTGTTGCCGGGGAACTGAGCCTACAGGCAAGAAATAGAGGGACCAGCCCCCCGCCAACTTCTTTTCATCAAAGGCCACGACGACCATCCAGGACGAAGCAACGTTTGAGCCAGGGATGGGAGCACCTAAGTTTCGAAGAGTGGCGGGGTTTTCTTATGCACAAGTTTTAGCTTACAGAACACTTATGGATAAGAGGTAGAACTTATCTGTTTGGTTCACCGGGGATCGCAGCGTTGGTTCATCTCCCCATCTTCTTGCAGAAACCGAGTTCTCGGCAGAAACCTGCAGCTTTATGTAGATGAGAATGATGCAGGATGCGATCCTATCTATATGCATATGCAAATACTCATGAAATGCTTATGCAAATGCTCTTGGAATGCTTATGCATGCATGCAACTTGGTCGGGGGCCCCCAGCGCTTCGTTAATTTCTCTGGTGCTCAGGGTCATCGCCTGGCTTTGCACAAGGGGTTACATGCAACTGAGGCAAGGCCTGTACAAAAGGGTGGCTGCTGGGCAGGGCCCGACAGCCACGCCTTACGGGTAGAACTTGCGGAGATGCTCAATATTCCATGAGTTTTGCAATTGAATGCCACCTCAGGTCTCCAGACGGACTGCGCCAGGTCTAGTGACTCGTACTACCCGGTAAGGGCCTTCCCACTTCGGCGTCAACTTGTTTGTACCCTTGGCGGTCTGAACGCGCCTAAGGACAACGTCGCCTTCCTCAAAACACCGGGCATGAACCCTGCGGCTATGATAGCGACGCAGGGCTTGCTGATAGCGTGCAACACGCGTAGCAGCCCGGAGACAGTTCTCCTCGAGTAGCACAGCGTCGTCACGCCAGTGCTGATCTTGCGATACTTCGTCGTAGGCAAGCACTCGAGGCGACCCGTAAATGAGTTCCGTGGGGATAACTGCTTCCACCTCATAGACCAGGGAAAAAGGAGTCTGCCCGGTAGCTCGATTTGGTGTCGTTCTGAGGGACCATAGAACTGCCGGCAGCTCATCGATCCACCGCCTGCCGTGCTTCTGCAGCGTATCAAAGGTTCTTGTTTTGAGTCCCCGCAGCACTTCAGCGTTCGCCCTCTTAGCTTGCCCGTTGCTTCTGGGATGTGCGATAGAAGCAAACGAGACCTAGCTTTCGAGGGCATGAACATATTGCATGAAGGCGCGGCTCGTGAATTGGGTGCCGTTGTCGGTAATGATCCTTGCCGGGATTCCGAAATGACACACCAAATCTTTCAAGAAATTGATAGCTGATTGAGCAGTCACCTTTCTCACGGTAGCAACTTCCGGCCACTTTGTAAACTTGTCGATAGCAACAAACAAGAATTCAAAGCCCCCGATTGCTCGGGGGAAAGGGCCGAGGATATCGAGCCCCCAGACCAAAAATGGCCATGATAAAGGGATTGTCTGAAGAGCTTGGGCAGGCAGGTGGATTTTCTTGGAATGGAACTGACAGGCTTCACATTTGGTGACTAGCTCAACTGCATCTTGGAGGGCCGTGGGCCAATAGAATCCTTGTCGGAATGCTTTCCCAACCAGCGCCCTTGATCCAATGTGGGAGCCGCACATGCCTTTCTGTATCTCAGCCAACAGTTCCTTCCCTTCTTCCCGACAGATGCACTTCAATTTCACACCGTTGGGCCTCCTTCTGTACAGAGTGTCATTGACAAACTGGTACATACTGGCCCTCCGGGCTACTCTTTTAGCCTCATCTTGGTCATTGGGGAGTTCTCCGGTTTGGAGAAAGTGGACTATGTGCCTTGCCCAAGTTGGAGCCTGGGGCTCGGCAACAAGGACTAGCGGCACCTCCTCAACTGTGGGGGCACATTCCTTGTTCGTAGGGACCATGGGTCCGGCTGGAGGGTGCGGTCCGGCAGGTTGTGAGGACTTGTTTCCGGCAGGGTCCCTGCCAGGAGCGGATGGCTCCACCGGGAGAGGCTTACCTTAGTCCAGCTTTCTCCTTTTCTGGGCTATTGTTGCTGGGGATATGGAGGGCTAAGTAAGATGGAGATCAAAAGTTCCTGGTTCCACAGGAAGCTTTTGGGCAGCACACTTTGACAGGTGATTATCTATGCTGTTTTTCGCACGAGGTATGTGCTTTGTTTGCAACCCGTCAAAGCACTCCTCTAATCTTCTCACTTCCTCAACGTATACCTCCATCAATGGACTTTGGTAATCCTTGTTGACTTGTCTCACCACAAGCTGTGAGTCTCCTCGAATGATCAGCTTCTTGATTCCCAATTCTGCAGCAATCCTGAGCCCGGCAAGGAGCCCTTCATACTCTGTTGTATTGTTGGTTGCCTCTTCCCGGGCAAAATGCATCTGGACGATGTAATTTAAGTGTTCCCCGGAGGGAGCAACAAGAAGCATGCCAGCCCCTGCACCTTGTAGGGAAAAAGCACCATCAAAATACATGATCCATTCTTGGGGCGCCTCCTTGCCGAGGATAACTATTTCTGGCACTTCCTCGTCAGGGGTTGGCATCCATTCTGCAATAAACTCTGCAATGCCCTGCTCTGGATTGTTGATGTGCTCTCAAACTTCGAACCAAAACTGGATAACTCCAAAGCCCACTCCACTATTCTGCCAGTAGCCTCAGGGTTCCGGAGTATCCTTTGCAATGGGAAGCGAGTGACAACCGTGATCTCATGGGCTTGGAAGTAGTGGCGTAGTTTCCTTGAGGCCATGATGAGGCCAAAGATCAACTTTTGCATGATAGAGTACCTTGATCTAGCCCCCTGTAGCAGGGAACTGACGAAGTACACTAGGTGCTGCACCACTTTCTTCCTTGCCGTGTCGTTGGGGTTGTCTTTGCTGCTGTGCTTATCTCTGTCCTGATCCCTATCTGACTCTGTCGGTCATTGCTCACTCTCTGTTTCATCCACTTCCCGCTGCGCCACCAAGGCTGCACTAACCACTTGATTGGTTGCCGCCAAGTATAACAGCAACGGCTCTTGCTGTTTGGGAGAAACCAAGGTGAGCACAGAAGATAGGTAGGCCTTCAACTCTTGCAAAGCCGCATCTGCTTCTGGAGTCCACTTCATGGGCCTTGCCTTCTTCAAGATTTTGAAGAACGACGAGGCGCACTCAGCAGACTTGGAAATGAATCTGCTTAGCGCGGCAACGCACCCTATCAAACGCCTTACATCTTTGACCGTCTTTGGTGCTTGGATCTGTTTGATCTCTTGGATCTTATCGGGGTTGGCTTTGATCCCCCGATGGGATACAAAGTACCCGAGCAGCTTGCCGGAGGGAACACCAAATACACACTTCTCCGGGTTGAGCTTCAAGTTGATCTTGCGCAAATTGGCAAATGTCTCCTCCAAATCCTGGATAAGGGTTGATCTATCCTTGGTTTTGACCACAATATCATCCATATAAGTCTCAATTTTTCTGCGTCCCGGTACATCTTGTCCACACAAATGATTGCGTCTTTCTCATCTGATGGGATGGAAATGACTCCAACTGGCCCTGGCATCTTCAAGACATTGTAGGCATAGTGGGATGCCGCCATGAACTTAGCCAGGGCTGGGCGTCCAAGGATTCCATTGTACGGCAAGGGGAGGTCAACCACATCAAACACAATCTTTTCAGTCCGGTAGTTCAGCTCTCCCCCAAACGTCACAGGCAACGTGATCTTTCCCTTAGGATGACTCCTGCCGGGATTAACTCCTTGAAACGTGCCGGTGACTTTTAACTTATCCTCTGCTATCTGAAGCTTGCTGATAACCTTTGGGGAAATCAGATTGAACCCGGCCCTGCCGTCCACCAACATCTTCGTGACCTTGAGGTTGCGGATTGTTGGAGAGACCAACAACGGCAAACATCCTACCCCGGTGGTGCGGTCAGGATGATCCTCTTCGTCAAAAATGATTGGCGTGCGTGACCATTTGAGTGGTTCACGGGCCCCTGGCGCTGGTTCCACGACATTAACCTCATGCGCCCACCGCTTGAGTTGGCAGTGAGAGGCGTGTAGGGACGCACCCCCGTCAATGCACTGCGCGTCAGTGGCCTTCTGGAACTCCTGCTCACTGGTTTCCTCTTCATCCCCTTCATCACTCTCATCACCGCAGGCTTCCTTCTCTTGATCCCTGGCGGGTTTTCCTTTGTTCCGAAGAGGTCCGCCGGGGCGATTTGCTTCACCGCCAAGACCCTTACCGCCTGCAACATTCTGTCCCTTTTCCTTGTCACGCTTCTCATATTCTGCTTTCTGTCTCTTGACAAGCTACTCAACCTGATAACACTCTTGAAGGTCGTGGCCCTTGGTCCGATGGATCTTGCAGTACGGTCCATCACCTTTCCTGGCCTTTTCGGCGGCCGCGGCCTCCCGGCAGTCAGAGCACATGGCAGCTTCCTTGGGGGTTTCGGCCTTAACCTTCTTAACGGTACTAGGGATACCCGACCCTTCAACAGACATTGCCGTCTTATCCTTGCGCTTCTTATTGCGCTTCTTGCTCTTCTTCTGACTGGTGGACTCATCATCATGCTCTGAATCAACATTAATGCAATCCTCCTCTCCGGGCAGTTTTCTTCCCTCCTACATCAGAGCACACTTATCCACCAAGGTGTAAAGTTCCTTCACAGTCTTGGGCAACCGTACATTCATCTTCGAACGAATCTTCTGGTTGCGCACATTGGACTGGAAGGCGGCTATCATAGCTGCTGGATGGATATTTGGGATGTTTCTGTGGACTCTGCTAAATCTCTGCAAATACTTTCGGAGAGTCTCTCCTTTTTTCTACTGAAGAAGCTGCAGATCACTGGGTCGACCTGGTTCTTGATGGCCGCCAGTGAAGGTGCCAATGAACTCATGGCACAAATCAGCCCATGACAAAATGGAGTTCTCTGGCAGGTGCATCAGCCAAGACCTCACATTGGACTTGAGAGCCAAAGGGAAGTAGTTGGCGAATACCTTCTCATCTCTTCCCCCGGCAGCTTGAACAGCGATGGTGTAGATGCTCAGAAACTCTGCCGGGTTCAGCCTCCCATCGTACTTCTCGGGTATCTCTGGCTTGAACGTGCGGACGGACGGCCAACGGACTTGCCACAGCTCACGAGTAAAGGCAGGGCACCCAACCTCAAAAGGTAGGTACCCGCCAGTATCGAGTGCAGGCTCGTCGACGTCGGGACCGTCACACCCATTGGCCCGGCGGTGGGCGTAGCGGCGTTGCTCAACGACAACGCGCGCGTCTCCCCTCCACCTGTCCTCCGGGGCACGCTGCCAGCCTGGACGCGCTCGAGGGTCAGAAGAGGCCATCGAAACACCATCAGGTTCTTGATTCTGCTACGCCCGCGCTAGCTGCCGTGGCGGGGATTGGATCGTGGGGGTGGCCCCTTCTGTACGACAAGCAGCACAGGCCGTTGTCGTCGCTTGGGGAGGCCGTGGTGGGCCAGCTCATTGTGAGCCCCCAGCCTCGGCGAAGCCGAGCAGGCTCTGTATGGTGGCACGCCATTCATCCATCTGCTCGACCGCTGGCGGAAACCTCAGCTGCAGTTGAGCCCGCGCCATGGCCTCCATAGTAGTACTTGGTATGGGTGATGATGACGCAGATCGCGCCGTCGCTCCGCTCCTGACGGGGCCAGCAGCGACCGTATCACGTCCCCACTGTTGCAGGGCGGCCACCTGGATGGCATGGTGGCGCGGTGATGGCGCTTGAGGGTCAGCAGCTCCACTAGGCGCAGCAGCATGGTCGACTCGTCCCGGGGGAGATGCATGCGCTGCGGCCGCCCCCCCGTGGTGGGGGCGGCCGGAGGGCGGCGATTCGCCCCGGACCGAGCGCCATTGCTGCGGCTGTGCCCGTCGGCGAGGGGAAGGAGTGTGGATGGAGTAGCCCCTTCACCCGTACCTCACGGAGCGTGGCCATCGGGGTGTTGCTGATGTTGCCCTCCTCCGGCGTCTCCTGCTCCTGCTTCGACTGCAGGGGAAGTGGTGACGGTGCCGCCTGCTCCGACCACAGCCCCAGCGGCGTCCACACTCTCGTGCGCCTCCGCGTCCCCCGCAGCATTGGTGGCTACGGGCGGCGGCGCCTTCGAGGTGGATGGGTGAGCAGCAGCACCGGGCTTCTTCTTGGGCGCCATTGCCGACGGCGCCGTTGAAGAAGAAGATGGTGATGAAGATGATGCGCTGCACACGCTTTCAGGTTCACACAAGCGATCCCCCTACCTGGCGCGCCAAAGATGTCACGGGAAACCACGGCCACCTATGGGGCCAAGGGGCCCCTTGCTGGTTCGGCAGGGGGGATGTCGCGTTGCACAAAGAGAAGAAGAACGTGGGGCAGCATGGCAGAGATCACACGGGCAATTTTACCCAGGTTCGGGCCGCTGCGAGGCGTAAAACCCTACTCCTGCTTTGGTGGATTGATGGTGGAAAAGTGGTGGTTGAGCGTAGTACACTTGCCCGGCAGGCTCGCCCTGGGAGGCAGTGACTACGCGCGTACGAGCGTGGGGGTGTCCAACTTTCTAACCCTTTCTACGGTTGCCATGGGCCTCCTTTTATAGGTTAAGGGGTCACCACAGTGGCAAAACAGTCATTATGCACTGATAAGATAGCAAACAGTGCTATCATACCTAATTCTGCAGGCTGACAGAGTGCATTAAATGCACCGCTCAACGTCACATCGTTGCTTGCCCGGCAAGCCTTGCCGGGCTCGTCTTGCCAGCTCCATGCCTGCTTGCTTGACACGTCGCAGGACGGGTGTCATCTGTAGGTATTTCCTATAGAAAGAGGCCGCCATGTGGCGAATGGCTGCCACTTAGGCACTTTGCGGCTTGACACCGCATTGATCAACGATGTGGGTCATGGTGAGATGGCTTGGTGAGGTGTCTTTGCCCTCGTGAGTCCTGGCAGGCCCTGCCGGGACATCTTGAATGCTTTCTTCTGGGGGAGCCCTTGTCCTTGCCAGGATCTGCCTGCCCGACAAGGGAGGCTTTTCTCCTGGTGGTGTCTTGCTTCTCTGTCTTGGTCTTGGCCTTCTTAATCAGTATGCTGGTTCTTTGAAGATCTTGGTCTCTTGTATCTTGGCACGGCCTGGGTTTGTCCATGCACGAGTCAGGGGAAAATACATGCCCCTAATTGTTTTCCCCGACAACGACGGTGGCAGGTGTCACGAGGTGACACAGGGGTCACACAGGGCAGGACACCGGGGGAGGATGAATGCCGGTGGTACGATGGGAGAGTCACGGGTCAGGCGGGTTTCGTTGGAGCAACTCTGGTCCACCCGAATGGGATCACAAGGTCAGGTGCTCCATGGTGTGGGTAAAGTGTGCAACCTCTGCAGAGTGAAAAATCTATTCGAATAGCCGCGTCCACGGTATTGGATACAATGTCCAGGCATCACTAGGTGGTCAACCATAATAGTGATAATAATGATGGAAAAACTCGTCGTATGATCAGAAGTACTCGATGAGTTATGAGTATTCCGAGGGTTGTGGGACAACCCAGAAGAGAGTAAGTTGATAACCGGTGACAGTAAGTGAATCACTTAAGAATTTAACATGTTGATTGCCATGCTATTGTTTGCTGCATTACTTGCTTGTCGTGAGCTTGCGAGTATATTCAAAGTACTCACCTGGCGTATCATGCCAGATGCAGGAGAAGCCGACGACGGAGGTCCCGATGGTTCATGCTACGCTAACTAGGCTATGTCCCAGCAGTGTCCCTGTGGATGGAGTTTCCGCTATGTTCCGCTACGCCGTAGAGTTTCCCTAGTAGTTTCGAGGCCCGCTATGTTTCATAAATAATGTAGATATCATAGCACCAGGTGTGCCTTTGGCCTTGCTATCAATGTAAAATATGAACTTGTACCCGAAGTTTATCAATAAAGATCAGTTCTGTTCTGTTCCAAGTTGTTGTGTGTTTCCAGAAGACATGATCTCTGGGTTGGAAACACGGGTAATCCGGTTCTCTGAGCCTGGGTGCCACAACGCTTGGTATCAGAGCCATGCTGACTGTAGGAGACCCTAGTTAACCTGCACTAGAAACCACAATTAGTGTAGGCTCTGAGTGTGCATCTTGCTTGCTGCATTTGATTGTTGCATGGCATGTATCATGATTCATTGTTTTACTAACCGTTGGCACTGTGAGTGTAGATGGCACCAGTTCCGTACCACTACCATCATGAGCCAGCACCGTTCACTTTTCTAGTACTGCTCCATAATGTCTGGCTTCGGCTGTACCCCAACGGCGAAGACCCAGTATACCAGGTGTTTTGGGAACAGCTTGCCGAGTTAGTGTACGAGTACCACGCGGAAGCCTTTCTGACCGCGAGCTTGGATATTGGTAGCTATTCTCGCTCTTCGAAGGGCGATCCAGTTTGCTACGATGGAGGCTCTCACTGACTTGCGCTTCCACGAGGTTGAGATGCAGACTCATCCAGGTTTGTTTCACTACCCCACCCTGTCACCTACGACAGGGCGAGTCATTTTCGCGCCAGTTGACCCGGCGAGTGATCGTGCAACTGGTGTTCTATCTCGTTATCTGAACACCAGTTATTGTATGATCATCTCCTAGGTTGAGGAGCTATCTCGTGTCCAGGAGGCACTTGCAGCCGCGACTACAGTACCATCTTCACCTCATCCTGCCTTTCCACCTATGTATCCACCGCCAGTTCCACCTCCACGTAGGCTTGATACTCCTTCCAGCTCCACTACACCACCAGGCTTTTCGTCTGGTAGCCGACGTGAGACCCCGGCAAAGTGGGCCTCACTCCTAGCCACTCCAGCTGCTCCGATGCTAAGGCGTCGTGCTCCTTCTTCCCCGGAAGGAGAACCGTCTCAGCAGCGTCACCGTGTTTCCTTTGATCCGGAGGATGTGATCCACATCATCAGTTCTGATTCGGACTCAGGATCAGATGATGAGGAGTCTTTAGTTTAGCAGTGTTCGTGCCACCCGCGCCACTAGAGTTGAGGCTTGAGTTTTAGTGCATGCATCTTTGCATATGTCAACTGCCGTATGAGCAGTCTAGCCATGATATCCCCCTACTAGCTTGCCATGTATGATGTTGGGTTATCTTGTATAATTATGTTGCTCTCTTTATTCGCCCTTTTTCGTGAATTTTCTTTTGGTGTCATATTACTTTGTTTCCCTTATGGATGTTGCCCATCGATTCAGTGTTTTGCAATGGGAACAAATTTAGGATGAAGAGAGGTAGTAGCCAAGGCGGCGATGGAACTCCTATTCGTCGATCCGCCAGACAGGCAGGACAGCCACTAGAAGATCTACCACCTCCACCACCTCAGGCACCGACCACTGATCAGATCATGAGGATGTTTGAGGAGAAAAGAAATCAGGATCTCATGGAGATTCTGAAAAGCATGCAGACTATGGTGGGCCAAAATAACAACAATGGGACACACTCTAAGTTGTCTGACTTTCAGCACACCAAGCCACCCAATTTTAGTCAAGCTGTGGACCCTATGGAAGCGAATGATTGGCTGAGAACCATGGAAAAGAAGCTGGAAATAGCTCGCTATGAGGAGTCAGATAAGGTTCCTTTTGTCACTCACTACCTAGAAGGGCCAGCAGCTATATGGTGGGACAATACAAAGATAATGTGGCCTTCCAGAGAAGATATTTCCTGGCAGAAGTTCAAGGAGTTATTTCGCAAGTATCATATTCCTACCGGCATAATGAAGGTGAAGAAAAGGGAATTTCTTGCTCTTACACAAGGAAATATGTCCGTGGGGGAGTATCTGAACAAGTTTACCAATCTAGCACGGTACACTACCCATGACATATCCACTGAAGAAAGGAAGATAGATCGATTCCTAGGAGGACTGAATCATGCCCTCCATTGTCAGCTCTGTATGCTGGACTTTCCTGACTTCCAGACTTTGGTGAACAAGGCCTTCATAGCCGAACGAGATCATAAGTCCGGGTATGATGACCACAAGCAGAAGTTTGAACCCAAGAAGGATAACCGTGAGCAGTTTGTGCAGAAGCCATGCATTTGGCAGTCAGGTCCATCTGAATACAGCCCGCATGGAACAATGGCAACAACAACAAGACTGGCAGCCAAAACAAGACCTTCGGCAAATAGCCAGTGATAGAGGACTGCCGCCGCAATAACACTTGCTTTACTTGCGGCCAAAGCGGACACTACTCCAAACAGTGCCCTGCCAACAACGGGAAGCCATCATCCGACTTCAAGCCACAAGTTAACAATATTGGACGCCGCCCCAACCATAACTTCTGCCACGGACGCGTCCATCATATCTCCGCTGAGGAAGCCTGCGAAGCACCAAATGTGGTCCTTGGTATGTTTTTCTGTTAATGACATACCTGCAGTAATTTTATTTGATTTTGGGGCTTCTCATTCATTTATTTCGTGGAGTTTTGCCACCTTGCACAAATTTTCCCCTTCGCTTTTGTTTAAAATCATGGTGGTACAATCCCCTGGCTCCCTGCTCAGAACAAATCTGGTATATAAAGGTCTGGAAATCTCGATACATGGAGTTAAATTTCCAGCTACACTCATTGCCATTGAATCCCCTGGATTGGATATAATATTGGGGATGGACTGGTTGACACCACACCAAGTGGGCATCAACTGCGCAACCAAAACAGTAACCCTAGTTAACCCAGCAAGACAAACAGTTCAATTCCTTGCCAGCAAAATGATGTCAAGAAAGGGAATGGCATACCAAACTACCGGTACAGATATGAACTTGATTCCGGTAGTCTGCGAATTCCCAGATGTATTTCCCGAGGAACTACAGGGATGCCACTAAACCGGGAATTAGAGTTTGCAATTGAGGTGATTCCCGGTACTGCCCCGATTTACAAGAAATACTATCGTATGCCGAGTCCAGAGCTGGTGGAATTAAAGAAGCAGTTGAATGAATTGTTACAGAAAGGGTATATTTTCCCAAGCATCTCGCCATGGGGATCACCCGTACTTTTGTCAAAAAGAAGGATGGAAGTCTACGAATGTGCATAGACTATCGCCAGTTGAATGAGGTCACCATAAAAAATAAGTACCCGCTCCCTCGCATTGACGATCTATTTGGCCAGCTGAACAGAGCACGGGTATTCTCCAAGATTGACCTCCGAACAGGATATCATCAGCTAAAAATCAGAAAAGAGGATATCCCCAAGATAGCTTTCACTACCCGATATGGTCTGTATGAATTCACAGTCATGACATTTGGATTAACAAACGCTCTAGCTTATTTCATGAGCATGATGAACAAGGTCTTCATGGATTTCCTGGACAAATTCATGGTGGTGTTCATTGATGACATCCATATATACTCTAAGAATGAAGAAGAGCACAAACAGCACCTCCGTGCTGTCCTGGAAAGATTAAGGACCCATCGCCTGTATGCCAAGGTCAGTAAGTGTGAATTTTGGCTAAAAGAGGTGGGATTTCTGGGACACATTTTGTCAGAGCAAGGAGTAGCTGTCGACCCCAGCAAAGTAACTGCAGTATTGAACTGGAAGACACCAGCCTCGGTGACCGAAGTCCATAGCTTTCTGGGATTGGCAGGCTATTACCGTCGTTTCATAGAAGGCTTCTCTAAGATAACCAAGCCACTGATAGAATTGCTGAAGAAAAATCAAAGGTTTGTCTGGATGGCAGAGTGCGACAGCAGCTTTATAGAGCTAAAGAGAAGGCTAACTATGGCCCCTGTCTTAGTCCTTCCAGACATTCACAAGAGTTTTGATATATACTGCAATGCTTCCAGGCGTGGAATCGGCTGCGTATTGATGCAAGAAGGAAAGGTTGTAGCATATGCATCCAGACAGCTACGACCTCATGAAGAAAACTATCCCACGCATGATTTGGAATTAGCAGCCATGGTGCATGCCTTAAAGATTTGGAGGCATTACCTCATTGGGCCACGGTGTGAAATATACACAGACCATAAGAGTCTCAAATATATTTTCACTCAACCTGACCTGAATCTCAGATAGCGAAGATGGCTAGAACTGGTCAAGGATTATGACATTGGAATAAATTATCACCCAGGAAAGGCTAATGTGGTCGCTGATGCTCTTAGCAGAAAACAAGGCACCGTGAATACACTAACCGTGAGTATCCATCCATGGTTAAGAGAAGAGTTTGCCAAACTCAATATGGTGTTATGCGGCCCACTTAACCCGGATACCTTGGAAATTACTCCAACACTTATGGAAGAAATTAAAAAGGCTCAAGGACCAGATGAAGGAATAAAAGAGATCAAGGAATTGATTCAGCAGGGGAAGGCCAAGTCTTTCCGTGTGGATGACCAAGGCATCTTATGTTTTGAGAAACGGATATGCGTGCCCGATCAGAACAATCTGAGACAACAAATACTCAGAGAAGCTCATGAGTCCACGTACTCTATCCACCCGGGAGGCACAAAGATGTATCAGTACCTGAGAGAAACCTTTTGGTGGCCAGGAATGCGAAGGGATATAGCATACTATGTCGCCTATTGTGACATCTGCAACAAAGTCAAGGCTGAACACTAGAAACCCGCTGGGCTACTGCAACCTTTAACAGTTCCCTAGTGGAAGTGGGACGACATTTGCATGGACTTTATTGTTGGACTACCCAAGTCAACGAGAGGCCATGATGCTATCTGGGTCATCATGGATATACTCACAAAAGTGGCTCACATTATTCCGTTAAAGACCACTTTCAACGCAAATCAGCTTGCACCACTCTACATGTCCCAGATAGTCACCCTTCAAGGAGTACCTAAGTCTATCACCTCGGATAGGGTTTCCTTATTCACCTCAGCATTCTGGCTATGATTGCACCAAGCCTTGGGAACCATGGCAAAGCATAGCATGGCGTACCATACGCAGACAGATGGACAGACCGAACGAGTTAACCAGATACTAGAAGATATGCTTCGGTCCTATGCTCTCACGTATGGACCCAAATGGAAGGATACCTTACCCTATGCAGTTCTCCTATAACAATAGCTATCAGTCAAGTCTTAAGATGTCACCTTTTGAAGCACTGTACGGGCAGAAGAGCCGCACACCACTAAACTGGTCCCAGACAGGAGATAGCCGTATCTTTGGCACGGACTTGATGCTCGAGGCTGAGAGATAAGTCAAGGATATTCAGGAGTGTCTTCTGGCAGCCAAGTCCCGTCAAAAGAGTTATTATGACCCAAAGCACCGAGAAGTGACTTTTGAGCCCAGAGAATATGCTTACCTTCGAGTAACCCCCATGATGGGAATGAAAAGGTTTCATACCCAAGGAAAACTTGCACCGAGATACATCGGTCCCTTTCCAGTAATTGCTAGGAGAACCAGGGTAGCATATCAGTTGGAATTACCACCGGAGTTGTCTGACGTTCATGATGTTTCCCACATATCACAGTTAAGAAAGTGCATTGCACCACCAATCAAGCAAGCAAATATGAGTGAGCTAGAACTGGCTAAAGATCTGACCTATGGAGAGAAACCTGTTAGAATCTTGGATGAGATGGAAAGAACTACCAGGAGTAAAGTGATCAGGTTTTACAAGGTACTGTGGGATCATCACACTGAGGAAGAGGCTACCTGGGAAAGAGAGGATTTTCTAAGATCCGCATACCCGTACTTGTTCCCTGAGCAACTGAATCTCGAGGACGAGATTCATCCTAAGGGGGGTAGGTTTGTGACACCCTGGTTTTTGGCAACTTTTTCTTTTTGAAATCTTTTTGGCTTTATTTGAATTCTGGATGGTTTTGAACCTTTTCAATTGACTTTGGACTTATTAATCTTTTTCTCAATGATCCAAATTCCTCACCATCGTTCCAAAACCTTGTCACACACCTTCTGGTTCAAATTCCAATTCGCAATATTCCTAGATATCCATTTTCTTTCTTTGGGAAAATCTGTCATCTCTATGGGTTACAAAGCAACCTATAGTTCTGATGTTCAGAAAAATCCCAAATTAATACCACACCTCCTTGTCATCATCTACTCCCACAATCTTCAAAAACATTCCATAGTCCAGTACAAAATTTTGGCAAGAATAATTATTTTCTTTCTGGTTAGAATTGGTTAATTGTGAAGCAACCTCTATTTTCCTAGCTCAGAAAGTTCCCAAATAATTCCCTGAGATATTAGGGGACCTATCCAGCCATAATATCCAAAAATATCACTTTGGCCAAAACAACTTTTTAGCAACAAGGCTCTGCCAAGATTATGCTCATTTTGAACCTCTGTGAAGGAAGTACCATCTAGATGTATCTTTCTGAGCTAAAATTTTTATGGCATCTTCTATACATCAAATGACTCCCTCCGACCAAATTTCAGCTCCATCAGATCTACCATATGAGTGAACCAAGTTCATCAAGTTTCCGGACCAGTATGGTAGTTTACACAGGAACCCGATTCAAAACTTCTCCAAACCACCAAAAAAATTGGTCAGCTTGGAGTCCTTCGAAAGTGGAACACACCAGACATCTCCACTGGCTTCATCGCCAGCTCACCCCTCCTCTGGATCACTCTCAAGATTGATGTCAGAAACTGTAGCTGAACCTACGCTTCACAGCAGAGTGAACCTAGCCAAACCAGAGGCAAGGAGGGACTAAATGACCAAGGGAGAACACTCTGTACATGGTGCGCTGGACAGGGGAGGCCTCTAGATACCACTGCCCGTGGTGAGCACGGCATTGGCATGCCAATACACGCGCACTGCACCGCGCCCGTGTCTGAAGTGACGCGTCCATGCTGCCCCGCGTGGCCTCGCCTTGTCCTAGCGTGCTGACGGCTTCCCCTCCTCCCACCTGGCCGTTCTGGATCCATCTCCTCACCGGAATCGTCCCCGACGGCCGCCACGCACGCGAGCATTGTGCCGCCCGTGCGGGCAAAGTGGCTCTGCGGCCGTCGTCTTCCTTCGCGTGTGGCCACTACACGCATTAACTACGCCTGCCCTCTCCTATCCCGTCGCCCGCAACCGGCCAGCCAGCGCGGCGTCCTCATGCCGGCGACATGGCCCGAGTCTCGCCACCTCCAGAAGCTCCGCTCCGGCCTATAAAAGGCCATTCCCAGCCCCTCCGAGCTCCTCACCCCACTCCCTCCACCACAAAATCGCCCTCCAGAGCACCGAGCCACGGCCGAGAGGCCCTCTGGCCTCGCACCTCGCCGGAGTTCTGCCGCCAGGAGAGCTCCGCCACCAGCACCCTCCACCCCATCCCAGCCTTGCCTAACCTCACCCACGAGATCAGTGAGCTTCCCTGGTCATCCTCGACCCCTTGCCCAACCCAGTCCTTACCGGAATCGCCGACGCCGACGAGCCCCGAATGCCACCGCCACCGGAGAGGAAGGGGGCGACGCCATTAGGCCATCCCCAGAGGAGCTGCTGGTATAGGAAGGACCGCCATCACATGCTCGATACATCCCCGCAGTCGCCCGACTCCGCCGCCATCTCCATCGCCAGCGAACGCCACCGGTGAGCCGCCTGTGTCTGCTTTCTCTCTCCCCTCTCTGTTTAAACCAGCCCAACCCCACCTGTCAGCCACTCGGTCGCGTGCGCCGAAGTGTTAAGTGAAGGCGCCTTCGGAGAATACGGCATCGACGTGGCCGGCTGGGAGATTTTCTGATTTTTATTTAAATTCCAGAGTTGACCCGGAACTTTGACCCTTAATAACTTTTTATCTATAAGTCCAAATCAATTGATTCTTTTTGCATTTGGTTTGTCTTGAGCTCCTCTAATTTCTAGTAAAATTTGGTATTTTTCCCCTAGTTACAGAATTTTTGGTCCACAAAACAGTGATATGTGACATTTTAAATTGTTGTTTCAAAATATTTTCAGAAGGAAACTTTGGTGCTTTTGAAGACCAGGAGTTTTTGGGCAACCCAGCAGAGCAAGGCAAGACAGGACACCCATTTCATGAAGCATTTCAATCGCATTGCATATTTAAATGAATTACTTCCATTTACTTGCTATATAATAATTCATAGTAAATTAATTTAATGCCTAGTTGCTATCCTGATAAGTTATTATGATAAACCACTATGCTTGCTAAATGAAACTTAGTCGGTTGATCTAGAGTCACCTATCAGGGCTTATCCGTGCCACCACATTTGCCGGTATGGGATGGCCTTGACTTGGTCTGGCTCCGTGCTCTTTCACCGGTACCTCCAGACAGGGAGGGTTATGCGTGCGTGCTACCCTGATCAGGTAGACGACAGTAACCCTGTGAGCCCAGTTGAGTATTGTGCCGGCGTCCCCGTTTGGATAGTTTAGTTTGGCCACGACGGTGGCAGGTGTCACGAGGTGACACAGGGGCCACCCAGGGCAAGACTCTAGGGGAGGATGAATGCCGGTGGTACGATGGGAGAGTCACGGGTCAGGCGGGTTTCGTTGGAGCAACCCTGGTCCACCCGAATGGGATCACGAGGTCAGGTGCTCCATGGTGTGGGTAAAGTGCGCAACCTTTGTAGAGTGAGAAATCTATTCGAATAGCCGTGTCCACGGTATTGGACAGTCCGTCCAGGCCTCACTAGGTGGTCAACCGTAACAGTGATAATAATGATGGAAAAAATCATCGTATGATTGGAAGTACTCGATGAGTTATGAGTATTCCGAGGGTTGTGTGACAACCCAGAAGAGAGTAAGTTGATAACCAGTGATAGTAAGTGAATCACTTAAGAATTTAACATGTTGATTGCCATGCTATTGTTTGCTGCATTACTTGGTTGTCGTGAGCTTGCGAGTATATTCAAAATACTCACCTGGCGTATCATGCGAGATGCGGGAGAAGCCGAGGACGGAGGTCCTGATGGTTCATGCTATGCTAATTAGGCTGTGTCCTAGCAGTGTCCCTGTGGATGGAGTTTCTGCTATGTTCCGCTACACCGTAGAGTTTCCCTAGTAGTTTCGAGGCCCGCTATGTTTCATAAATAATGTAGATATTGTCATAGCACCAGGTATGCCTTTGGCCTCGCTATCGATGTAAAATATGAACTTGTACCCAAAGTTTATCAATAAAGATTAGTTCTGTTCTGTTCCAAGTTGTTGTGTGTTTCCAGAAGACATGGTCTTTGGGTTGGAAACACTGGTAATCCGGTTCTTTGAGCCGGGGTGCCACATCATCTCTCCGTCGCAGTCTGCCTGGGCGCCGCTGACCACCTTTGGCTTGACATTGAACACTTTTAGCCACAAGCCAAAGTGTGGCTAAACTCGCAGGAGGGCCTCGCAGATGATGATGAAGGCCAAAATGTGGAGGAGGGAGTTGGGGGCTAGATCATGAAATTCCAGCCCGTAAAAGAACATTAGCCCCCTAACAAAGGGGTGCAGAGGAAACCCCAGCCCCCGAATAAAGTGGGGAAGGAATACTACCCTCTAACCTGGCTTGGGCGTGGGGATGACCTGACCTTCCTCGGGGGAACAGTGAGCGATATCGGCTGATAAGTGGCCGGCTCGCTTTAGCTCGTTGATGTCGTTGTTTGTGACGTTGGAGGCATCCCACTTGCCATTTGCGCCAGATCCGGCCATGGCTGGAGCTAGGGAGGAGCTAGAAGGGATTCACCGCAGAGAAATAAGGCAGGGCGTTGGAGCTCTGGAGATTGGAAAGGCAACGGTGGGAGGTGGAAGAAGGCGTAAGATGATAACTGTAGTTGTTCCCCTTTTTATAGGCTGCAGAGGAGACACGAGTTCCTCTTTTCACGACATGGGCTTCTCTACTTCCTGATACACTCGCGACGTTATACGCGGGTGGGGGGAATCGAGATCATTGATCATATCCCCTAAAAAACAGGGCACGATCTTTGCCTTGATGTGACGTGCCAATGGAGGGGCAGCCTTGAGTCGCGCATCAAGAACTGCCAGCCGTTCAGTGTTATGAATGGTCGCGACCCTTCGCTAAAAGTTGTCAGACGTGGCACTGTTCATACTTGAGCATTTTGGCCTTCGAGGCTAAGTAAAGTAAATGCTTCGCATTCCGGACACCACTCAACTCCGAGCACGCGCAGGACAAGATGAAGAACTCGCCTCGCAAGCCGAAGACCATGAGATGTGCGGATGCCGGACACAAGCCCTAGCGTTGGAGGCTAGTTCAGGGGCTACTAAGGGAGTCCTAGATTGAGGGGTACTCGGGCCATCGACCTACTACATATGGGCTGGACTGATGGGCCACTATGGGACTAAGCTAGAGCATGGATCCATGGCCGGATAGGAGATCTTCGCAGTCGTGGTGTGCCCTCCAAGTCAATGGTTAGCGTGATCTTTCCGTCATTGTAACCAATCGCATGTAACCCTAACCCTACTGGTGTCTATATAAACCAAGGGGTTTTAGTCTTTAGGGCTAGAGCAACATCCATCACCCCATCAACCTAGGGTTTAGCTCGCCTGATCTCGAGGTAGATCGACTCTGTAACCATATCATACACATCAAATACAATCAAGCAGGACGTCGGGTTTTACCTTTTCGAGAGGGCCCGAACCTGGGTAAACACCGTGTTCTTCGTCCCTTGTTCCCCATTGAACCTAGATCCATAGCTCGGGACCCCCTACCCGAGATCTGCCGGTTTTGACACCGACACCCGCATCACACATCATGTTTCTTAGGCGTGTTTGGAAAGCCTTCGCCCTTGGCCATTATCTGGCGGAAGGGCACGTCCTCCGCTTCAAGCTGGGGGAGGCTGATCTGCTCTTTATGAAGGTGTTTGGGGCGCTCAGGTGCTCGCTTAGAGTGCTACGCGGAAAGCTCAAGCGATGACGAAAACTCCTCCTCGAGCGACAGTGACGAAGAGGACACCGATGGTGAAGACAGCGACGTCGAGTCCCCGATCGTCAAGAATGAAGACAACAACTCGGACTTTGGCTAGGCACCGGATGCACCATCACCGTTAGCTAGGCGCCGACAGCACCATCATCTGTAGCTGGACCCCGGCAGAGCAATTTGCCAGGGGTGCTTGGCTGGGACGTCACCGCCACCTCTAGCTGGACCCCGACAGGCTTCCTCGTGGACTCCGACTTCGTCTTCCCTGCCGGTGTTCCCGCCTTGCCGCGTTCCTCTGGTCCTAGCGGGGGTGACCAGGGCATCGCCTAGCCGCTCTCTCCGTCCCTGGCCTCTTCTTCCTTGCCGGGGAGGCGCCCTCCCGATCTTGTCAGGCTGTGTCCCACTGGTCCTGACGGGGTTAGGCTGGGCTTCTGCCCAGCCGCTCCTTTTGCTCTCTTTCCTTCTCAATGTAACTCCTAGGAGGAGAGGGACAAGTAAGGCATTATGGGGCATTTATCTTCTTTTCATATCAAAAGATGTAGGCACTTGACAAACCTTAATCAAAATTATGTAATCCTTCGTCCATGCTAGTACTTGTATGATTTGTACTTGTTTGTTCACGTAAACTTGGAAAAAAGAGCTTGTTGGATGTTTGTATGTACTTAAAAATACTAAAGGACGAGCCTTCAATACTCCATAGTAAACAAAATTTTCTGGCAAGACATCTTTGCTGGCCTTCGGTGTCGCTGCTACTAAAAAACCACGCTTGATGAGCTCGAAAACGGGTTAGTGAGCGCGAACGAAGGCCAACCCCTCGCCAACCTCCCCCCATACGTAGCTACAACTAAACTTGTCGAGTGGACTCGAGTCAAGAATAGGAGCATGAATGGCAGAGGCGGCCAGGTTTCCTTACGTACAAGTCCCTCATGGAATGATGGAATGTAACGAAGGGTACTTATCTTCTTTTGCTGTCCTTATCATTTCAGATAAGGAAGGGTTGTCGAGGATCAATGCACGGCCTTGCATTCATCCTCCTTCCCGGGAAACTATTGTGATGAAACTTTTCTATTGTCATCAAAGAAAAATTAGAAAAGAGGATAATACATGGCCTTTTACTGTATGTCAATTATCATACTTAAGAACTATCATAATCATGATAAGATCATACTTAAGCAAATTTGAATGCATGCATGCAAGTTTTGTAAGAAAGAGCACTTCGTTTTATTCAACCTATGCACAGGGTCTGCCCCTAGCTTTGCGAAGGGTAACAAGTCCTGGGGACTATGCTTGTACAAAACAGGTCGCTGGGGCAAGGCCCGGCAACCGTGCCTTACGGGTAGAACTAGCGAAGATGCTCAATATTCCATGTGTTTTGCATAGGAATGCCATCTTCGGTCTGCACACAGATTGTGCCAGGTCTTGTGACATGTACTACACGGTAAGGGCCTTCCCACTTTGGTGTCAACTTGTTTGCACCCTTGGCGGACTGAACACGCCTAAGGACAAGGTCACATTCCTCAAGGCTCCGAGCGTGAACCCTGTGGCTATGATAGCAGCGCAGGGCTTGCTGGTATCATGCAGCACGTACAGCTGCCCGGAGATGTTCTTCCTCGAGGAGTGCAGCATCGTCATGCCGCCGCTGCTCCTACGCTACTTCATCGTAGGCAAGTACTCGAGGTGACCATATGAGTTCTGTGGGGAGCACTACTTCTGCACCATATACCAGGGAGAAGGGAGTTTAGCCAGTAGCTCGATTTGGTGTTGTCCTAATTGACCAAAGAACCACCGGCAACTCATCAACCCAGCGCTTGCTGCATTTCCGCAACTTACCAAAAGTTCTTGTCTTGAGCCCTCGCAACACTTCATCGTTCATCCTTTCGGCTTGTCCATTGCTCCCAGGGTGGGCAACAAAAATGAAAGAAACCTTGCTTCCAAGGCTCTGGATGTACTGCATGAAGGCGCGGCTTGTGAATTGGGTTCCATTATCGGTCATCACCATGTTGGACACCCCAAAATGGCACACCAATCCTTTGAAGAACTTGACAGCTGATTGCGCAGTAACCTTCCTCACTGGCTCCACCTCAGGCCACTCTGTAAACTTGTCGATTGCAATGTACAAGAATTCAAAGCTCCCCGTGGCACTGGGAAAGGGGCCTAAGATGTCGAGCCCCCAGACCGTGAAAGGCCAAGATAAAGGGATTGTTTGAATGGCTTGAGCAGGTTGATGAACATTCTTGGAATGGAACTCACAAGCTTCACACTTAGTGACGAGCTCAGTTGCATCTCGAAGGGCAGTGCGTGCTACTTCTTGAGCTTGCGTTGAATTTTCCCTTGAAGAGGAAAGGGTGATGCAGCAAAGTAGAGATAAGTATTTCCCTCAGTTAAGAACCAAGGTATCAATCCAGTAGGAGGCACAAGCAAGTCTCCAATCTATGCACCCGCACAAAGTAACAAACACTTGCACACAACATGAAAAAGGGGTTGTCAATCCCTTCACGGTCATGAACAAGAGTGAGATCTAATAGAGATAGGTATAAAATATAAATAAAAGAGCAAACTAAAGTAAGTATAAATAAATTGCAGCATGGTATTTTTGCATTTTTTGGTTTATAGATCTGAAAAATATGATGGAAAATAGACCCGGGGGCCATAGGTTTCACTAGAGGCTTCTCTCTTGAAGATAGCATACGGTGGGTAAACAAATTACTGTTGAGCAATTGATAGAAAAGCGCAAACTTATGACAATATCTAAGGTAATGATCATGAATATAGGCATCACGTCCGTGACAAGTAGACAGAAACGATTCTGTATCTACTACTATTACTCCACACATCGACCGCTATCCAGCATGCATCTAGAGTATTAAGTTCATAAGAACGCAGTAATGCTTTAAGTAAGATGACATGATGTAGAGGGATAAACTCAAGTAATATGATATAAACCCCATGTTTTTATCCTTGATGGCAACAATGCAATACGTGCCTCGCTACCCCTTCTGTCACTGGGTGAGGACACTGCAAGATTGAACCCAAAACTAAGCACCTCTCCCATTGCAAGAAAAACCAATCTAGTTGGCCAAACCAAACCGATAGTTCGAACAGAAATACAAAGATATCTTAATCATGCATAAAAGAGTTCATAGAAGACTCAAATAATGTTCATAGATAATCTGATCATAAATCCACAATTCATCGGATCTCAACAAACACACTGCAAAAAAAGTATTACATTGAATAGATCTCCAAGAACATCGAGGAGAACATTGTATTGAAGATCAAAGAGAGAGAATAAGCCATCTAGCTACTAGCTATGGACCTGTACGTCTGTGGTAAACTACTCACACATCATCGGAAGGGCAGCAAGGTTGATATAGAGGCCCTCCGTGATCGAATCCCCCTCCGGCAGATCGCCGGAAAAGGCCCCAAGATGGGATCTCATGGGAACAGAGGCTTGCGGCGGCGGAATAGTATTTTGGTGGACGCTTCTGATGTTGGTGGAAATTTTGGGAATTTATAGTGCAAAGATTAGGGTTGGAAGACCTCCGAGGGGCCCACAAGCCCTCAGGGCGCCCCCCTAGGGTGCGCCTGGCAGGCTTGTGGCCTCCTCGGGAACCTTCTGGCCCTCTCTCTAAGTTACGTAGGTGTCTTCTGGTCCAAGAAAAATCATCGCGAAAGTTTTATTCCGTTGGGCTCCGTTTGATATCCCTTTTCTATAAAAGTCAAAAACATGGAAAAAAACAGAAACTGGCACTGGGCTCTAGGTTAATAGGTTAGTCCCAAAAATAATATAAAATAGCATATTAATGCATATAAAACATCCAAAATAGATAATATAATAGCATGGAACAATAAAAAATTATAGATACGTTGGAGAAGTATCAAGCATCCCCAAGCTTAATTCCTGCTCGTCCTCGAGTAGGTAAATGATAAAAATAGAATTTTTGATGTGGAATGCTACCTAACTTATTAATCAATGTAATCTTCTTTATTGTGGCATGAATATTCAGATCCATAAGATTCGAAACAAAAGTTTAATATTGACATAAAAACAATAATACTTCAAGCATACTAATAAAGCAATCATGTCTTCTCAAAATAACATGGCCAAAGAAAGTTATCCCTACAAAATCATATAGTGTGGCGATGCTCCATCTTCATCACACAAAGTATTTCGTCATGCACAACCCTGATGACAAGCCAAGAAATTGTTTCATACTTTTGATGTTCTCAAACCTTTTCAACTTTCACGCAATACATGAGCATGAGTCAATGGATATAGCACTATAGGTGGAATAGAATATGGTGGTTGTGGAGACAAAAAAGAATGAGAAAGTCTCACATCAACTAGGCAAATTAATGGGCTACGGAGATGCCCATCAATTGATATCGATGCAAGTGAGTAGGGATTGCCATGCAACGGATGCACTAGAGCTATAAGTGTATGAAAGCTCAAAAAGAAACTAAGTGGGTGTGCATCCAACTTGATTGCTCATGAAGACCTAGGGCAATTTGAGTAAGCCCATCATTGGAATATACAAGCCAAGTTCTATAATGAAAAAATTCCCACTAGTATATCAAAGTGACAAAATAGGAGACTCTCTATCATCAAGATCATGGTGCTACTTTGAAGCACAAGTGTAGAAAAAGGATAGTAACATTGTCCCTTCTCTCTTTTCTCTCATTTTTTCTTTTCTCTCTCCCTTTTTTTTGTTTGGACTTCTTTGGCCCCTTTTATTTTTTTATAAAGTTCGGAGACTCATCCCAACTTGTGAGGGAATCATAGCTTCCATCATCCTTTCCTCACATGGGACAATGCTCTAATAATGATGATCATCACACTTTTATTTACTTACAACTCAAGAATTACAACTCGATACTAGAACAAGATATGACTCTATATGAATGCCTCCGGCGATGTACCGGGATGTGCAATGATCAAGAGTGACATGTATAAAAATTATGAACGGTGGTCTTGCCACAAATACTATGCCAACTACATGATCATGCAAAGCAATATGACAATGATGGTGCATGTCATAATAAAATGGAACGGTGGAAGTTGCATGGCAACATATCTCGGAATGACTATGGAAATGCCATAATAGGTAGGTATGGTGGCTATTTTGAGGAAGGGTATATGGTGGGTTTAATGCACAGGTGAAAGTTGCGCGGTACTAGAGAGGCTAGCAATGGTGGAAGGGTGAGAGTGCATATAATCCATGGACTCAACATTAGTCATAAAGAACTCACATACTTATTGCAAAAATTTATTAGCCATCGAAACAAAGTACTACACGCATGCTCCTAGGGGGGTAGATTGGTAGGAAAAGACCATCGCTCGTCCCCGACCACCACTCATAAGGAAGACAATAAAAAATATAAAGCATGCTCCGACTTCATCACATAACGTTTCACCATACGTGCGTGCTACGGGAATCACAAACTTTAACACAAGTATTTCTACCAATCCACAATTACTCACTAGCATGACTCTAATATCGCCATCTTTATATCTCAAAACAAATGCAAGGAATCAAACTTCTCATCTATTCAATGCTCTTTATATGAAAGTTTTTATTATATCCCTCTTGGATGCACATCATATCAGGACTAAATTCATAACCTAAGAAAATTACCATGCTGTTTAAGACTCTCAAAATAATATAAGCGAAGCATGAGAGTTCAACAATTTCTATAAAATAAAGCCACCACCGTGCTCTAAAAAGATATAAGTGAAGCACTAGAGCAAACTGCCTAGCTCAAAAGATATAAGTGAAGCACATAGAGTATTCTAATAAATTCACGATTAATGTGTGTCCCTATCAAAAGGTGTGTACAGCAAGGATTATTGTGGCAAACTAAAAATCAAAGACTCATATCATACAAGACGCTCCAAGCAAAACACATATCATGTGGTGAATAAAAATATAGCCTCAAGTAAATTTACCGATGGATTGAAGACAAAAGAAGGGATGCCATCCGGGGCATCCCCAAGCTTAGATGCTTGGTTGTCCTTGAATATTACCTTGGTGTGCCTTGGGAATCCCCAAGATTAGGCTCTTGCCACTCCTCATTCCGTTGTCCATGAAATCTTTACCCAAAACTTGAAAACATCACAACACAAAACTCAACAGAAAACTCATAAGATCCGTTAGTATAATAAAATAAATCACCACTTTAGATACTATTGTGAACTCATTCTAAATTTATATTGGTGTTATATCTACTATACTCCAACTTCTCCATGGTTCATACCCCCCGATACTACCAATAGATTCATCAAAATAAGCAAACAACACATAGAAAACAGAATCTGTCAAAAACAGAAGAGTCTGTAGTAATCTGGAAATTTTGTATACTTCAGTAACTCCAAAAATTCTGAAAACTTTGGAAAATTTAGAAAATTTGTATATAAATCTTGTGTAAAAATTTCAGATCAAAAGTACGTTTCTGTGATTTTTTAAATTTCTGGCAATGAGCGCAAAAGTTTCTGTTTTTCAGCAAGATCAAACCAACTATCACAGTAGACCATCCCAAAGGTCTTACTTGGCTCAAACACTAATTAAAAAACCAAAACAAAATTACTACAGAGGTAATAATGTGTATTCTCATAAAAATATAAAAAATATTGGGTTGTCTCCCAACAAGTGCTTTTCTTTAAAGCCTTTTAGCTAGGCGTTGATAATTTTAATGATGCTCACATGAAAGACAAAAAAAATTGAAGCACAAAGAGAGCATCATATAGCATGTGAAAAGTAAGTTTAAGTCTAACATACTTCCTATGCATAGGCATTTTATTTGGAAAATATTTATCAAGGCAAGTAAAAGCTAGCATATGCAAGGAAGGAGAAAGAAACAATAGCAATCTCAACATAACGAGAGGTAATTTAGTAACATGAACATTTCTACAACCATATTTCCATCTCTCATAATAATTACATGTGGGATCATATTCAAATTCAACAATATAGCTATCACATAACATATTATCTACATGATCCACATGCATGCAAAGTTGACACTCTTCCAAAATAGTGGGATTATCATCAAATAAAGTCATGATCATTCCAAGCCCACTTTTATCAAAAAATTCATAAGATTGATCATTCTCCAAAGTAGTGGGATCATTATTACCTAGAGTTGACATTCTTCCAAACCCACTTTCAATATTATTGCAAACATTATTATCAATATCATATTCATCATGAGGCTTAAATAAATTTTCAAGATCATAAGAAGCATTATCACCCCAATCATGATAATTGCAATAAGTAGTGGACATAGCAAAACTAGCATCCCCAAGCTTGGGGTTTTGCATATTATTAGCACAATTGACATTAATAGAATTTATAATAACATAATTGCAATGAAGCTTTTCTTTCAGGGAGCTATCATGAATCACTTCATAAATTTCTTCTTTTAACACTTCATCACAATTTTCAGATTCACGAATTTTAAGCAAAACTTCATAAAGATAATCTAGTGCACTCAACTCACTAGCAATTGGTTAATCATAATTGGATCTCTTAAAAAGATTAGCAAGTGGATGAGGATCCATAAACTTTTTGTTTTTGATTTTCAATAAACACACAATTATACCAAGCGAACGAGCAAACAAACCAAGTAAGACATAAAGGCAAATGAAAAAAAATCGAACGGAAAGAAGGCGAATAAAAAGGCAAATATTTTTGTGTTTTTCTAAAAATGTTTTAGAAATGGGGGAGAGGAAAACAAGAGGCAAATGGAAAATAATGTAAGTGCAAGAGATGAGAGTTTGTGATGGGTACTTGGTAGGCTTGATGTAGAACCTCCCCGGCAACGGTGCCAGAAATTCTTCCTGCTACTTCTTGAGCTTGTGTTGATTTTTCCCTTCAAGAGGAAAGGGTGATGCAGCAAAGTAGAGATAAGTATTTCCCTCAGTTAAGAACCAAGGTGTCAATCCAGTAGGAGGTGACGAAGACATGTACCTAGGGTAGGATAATAGGCCTGACCTAGACACCCTTCCCCGAGGACACTGCTCTAAGGCCAAGGACATTCAAAGGATAGCATCATCTACCGACTGAAATCACCACAGGGTGCAACCTACTCGACCAACAGTTCACTCGGATAACCCAATTCCATTCGACCGGGGTGTACTCACTCGACCACACCAGAAACCACTCGGAAGACAGAAGATCTAAGGTCACTCAAGATGGCAATGGTCAGGCGTTCACTCCGTAGTCTTAATGATCATTTATTTGCCTTTATTGCTGGCGTTATCAGTAACGTCCTATCTTTATGGACAGTGAACCCCTTGTAACGTGGGACGGCTGGGGTCCTGGCGCACTCTATATAAGCCACCCCCTCCACTGGCACAAGGGTTCGCACCCCCTGTAACTTCACGCATAATCCAATCGACCGAGCCTCCGGGCACCGAGATGTAGGGCTGTTACTTCCTCCGAGAAGGGCCTGAACTCGTAAATCTTGCATGCACAACCTCATCGTAGCTAGGATCTTGCCTCCTCATACCTACCCCCAATTCTACTGTCAGACTTAGAACCATGACAGTTGGCGCCCACCATGGGGCTGGTGTCTTAGTGGCTTTCCGGTGAGGTTGCGATTTTTTCCGATTCCAGTCATCATGGTTTCGGGTGGAGGTTTGGCTGAGGGCCACGAGATCCGTCTCGGCGTGCTCGTCTTCATCGCTGACGACTCCGCCTGGCTCTAGAAGGCCCCCCTCGACGTCGAGACTTTCCCCGTCCGCGGGGCGACGCACTTTCGCGCGTGTGTCCGCGGCGTCCTTCTGCGGCAGCCGTCGACCCAATATCGGTCGTTTCCTACGGCGTCTTCGTTCCCCGCTGTTCGCCATCGCAAGCGATCCGGTCGGTCGCTGCTTCAGCGGTGGGTGAGGCATGCGGTGGCACGTCAGTCGGCCACCCCTCAAGTCGCGGCAATCGAGCCCGATGAATCTCTCTATGGCCTGTTCGATCTATCGACTGGCTCCATCGAGACTCTGTCCGAGTGCGACAACAGCGATCCTGCGGCGGAGGTTCTGATGGTCGACACGCCGCGTAGCCCACCTGGCATGCGTCGCAACGGAGGCGGCGACGGCGGTGGCGATCCGTCGTGTGTTCACGAGGAATACCACCCCGAAACCCTCTCTTCACAGCAGAGGGAGGAACTTCACCGCCGTAACGAAGAAGCACTCTACACGCCCATCGTCGGAGAGACCTCTGAGGCTCGGGCCTTGGAGGCAGCGCGCTTGGCCACTTTGGCTGAATGCACTCGATTGGAGAATCTTCAGCTTGCACTCGACGATCGTGCTCGGCAGCGGATTCCTGAGTCCAGTCGACGGCGGCAATTGTTCCCTCCTGAACCTCAGGTATACCGCAGTCCGATTCAGAATCTTGCAGCTACAGCTCGTATAGCAGAATCCATCCAGCTGTCCCAGTCAGAAGCTGGACGAGGTTTGATGCAGATCCGGGCTCTGCTCCGGGCGGCAGGAAACCAAAACACTGCAGTATCACAGTCGCGTAACAGAATCCATAGCAGATCTGTGGTGGCTGACACGGTTCAATAGGCTCACAGCCCAAGATCGCCTCCGCGGCATGAGGGGCAGGTGCATCGCCAAGATCAGCACTTGGGTCGGGTCCACGAGCAGTACGATCATCGACTCGGCCGTGATGACCGCCGTCGGGCACCTACACCCCCTCCGAGAAGCGGATCATATGTGCCCCGGCACTATGATGACAGGCGCCCGTACAGCGGAGGGCGGAGGACGCCGGTCGACCCATGAGAGCCAGGGTTTGATGCGAGGTCAATTTTAGTGCAGGGTTTGGTCGACACGAACCGAGCACACAGAGAGGGGCAAGGCAGAGATCGCCTGAGTGGAAGCAGAATTCATGTTTCAGGTCCCGAGTGTTTTAGCAGAGCTATCAGAGCCGCTGAGATCCCCCCCAACTTCAGGTTGGCGACCGGGGTTAGTAAGTTCACCGGTGAGTCGAAGCCTGACACTTGGCTGGAAGATTACCGAGTGGCTGTTCAGATCGGTGGTGGAAATGATGAGGTAGCTATGAAACATCTACCTCTCATGCTAGAAGGGTCGGCCAGAGCATGGCTGAATCAGTTGGCTCCAGGCAGTATATTCAGTTGGGAGGAGTTAGCCCGAGTGTTTGTCAGGACATTCGAGGGCACATGCAAATGTCCTGTGGGGTTGACGGAATTGCAACATTGTGTGCAGAAGCCGAATGAAACTCTAAGGGATTACATCCAAAGATGGACCACTTTACACCACACAGTAGAAAATGTATCCCAACACCAAGCAGTTTGTGCCTTCAAGGAGGGCGTTCGGTATCGAGAGCTTAACTTGAAATTCGGTCGGACAGGAGATATGTCTCTGACCCGAATGATGGAAATAGCCACCCGGTACGCTAATGGTGAAGAAGAGGACCGACTCCGCAGTGGAAAGGGCAAACCAGTCGCCCAAGACACTGGAGTGGGTCGGAAGCAGAAACGCAAAGCCGAGCCAGCAGGTCCAGGTGAAGCTGCAGTTGTAACTCAAGGAAAATTCAAAGGGAAGCCCAAGGGACCCTGGATCCCCAAGAAGGTGAAAGATCAGGCGGGGAACGATGTGTTGGACTTGCCATGTCACATTCACACCAAGAAGGATGAAGAGGGTAATCTGATTTATCCCAAACATACCACTCGACAATGTCGGCTCCTGATCCAGCAGTTCCGAGAGAAATAGCCCAATGAAAAGGAAAGAGAGTCTGACAAGGAAGAAGATGATGACGGTTTCCCTAACGTCAATTCCACTTTGACATTGAAAGTGAAAGTCGACTGAAAGTCATCAACAGAGAGGTAAACATGGTTGCTCCGGCAACGATGACATATTTGAAATGGTCAAAGACTCCCATCACATTCGACCAATCTGACCACCCACCGCACGTCGCCACCCCCGGAAGGCAAGTGTTGGTGGTCGACCCGGTCATTGGGGGCACCCGACTGACCAAAGACTTGATGGATGGTGGTAGCGGCTTGAACATCTTGTATGCTCAGACTCTTCGTGGGATGGGCATTCCGATGTCCAAGCTCAGTGAGAGCAACATGCGGTTCCACGGTGTCATTCCAGGGAAGAAAGCTGATTCACTCGGACAGATCACTCTTGACGTGGTTTTCGGTGACTCAAAGAATTACCGTAAGGAGAAGTTGACATTTGAAGTTGTAGATTTTCACAGTGCCTATCATGCTATTCTGGGCAGAATTGCATATGCCCGTTTCATGGCTCGACCGTGTTACGTGTACCTCAAGCTGAAGATGTCTGGCCCCAGGGGCGTGATCACGGTCACTGGTAATCGGCAACGAGCAGAAGAGTGCCTCCAGAAGGGCTCTAAGATAGCCGATGAACAGATGGCAGCGATAGAAATGGAACAATATAAGAAGACTGCAGATCCGAGTGATTTGTTGCGCGCTAAGAAGCCTGCTTCCGAGTCTGCATTTCAGTCGTCCGGTGAAACAAAGCTTGTTCACATTCGCCCGACCGATCCTAGTGCTGCTCCGACTCATATCTCAACAACACTCGACAGCAAATAGGAAGAAGCGCTCATCCAGTTCCTCCATGAGAACTAGGACATCTTCGCATGGAAGCCGTCTGACATGCCGGGTGTACCCAGGGGGCTGGCTGAGCACCGTTTGCGAGTCAATCCAAAGGCAAAACCCATGAAAGAGCACCTCCGTCGGTCCGCTGCGGAGAAGAGAAAGGCAATTGGCGAAGAGGTGGCTCGGCTTTTGGCAGCTGAGTTCATCCGCGAAATTTACCACTCCGAGTGGCTCGCCAATGTTGTCATGGTTCCCAAGAAGGACGATTAACTCCGTATGTGCATTGATTTCAAGCATATCAATCGGGCCTGCCCGAAATATCATTTTCCTCTCCCCCGCATCGATCAGATAGTCGACTCAACTGCGGGATGCGAGCGATTGTCCTTCCTGGATGCATATTCCGGGTACCATCAGATCTGACTGTATGGACCTGATGAAATAAAAACAGCTTTTATCACCCCGTTCGGGTGCTTTTGCTACATCACCATGCCCTTTGGTCTCAAGAATGCTGGTGCCACATTCATGCGCATGATACAGAAGTGTCTGCTAGCTCCAATCAGTCGGAATGTGGAAGCATACATGGACGGCATCGTGGTTAAGTCGCGCAAAGGTTCCGACCTGCTGACTGACCTTGCCGAAACCTTTGCCAATTTGAGAAGATATGATATCAAGCTTAATCCGTCGAAGTGTACATTCGGAGTTCCAGGTGGAAAGTTACTCGGTTTCCTCGTTTCCGAACGTGGGATCGATGCAAACCCAGAGAAAGTTGGTGCAATCCTCCGAATGAAACGCCCTGTGCATGTACACGACGTTCAGAAGCTTACTGGTTGTTTGGCTGCTTTGAGTCGATTCATTTCTCATCTCGGCGAGAAAGCATTACCTCTTTACCGACTGATGAAGAAATCTGATATGTTCGAGTGGACTCTGAAAGCTGACGCAGCGTTTGCAGAGCTCAAAGCCCTGCTTTCCACCCAGCCGGTGCTTGCTGCTCCAATCAGCAAAGAACCTTTACTGCTTTATATAGCAGCCACTGGACAGGTTGTTAGTATGGTACTCACAGTCAAGCGGGAAGAAGAAGGTAAAACCTACAAGGTTCAACGCCTAGTGTACTATATTTCTGAAGTCTTAACCCCATCCAAGCAGAGATATCCACATTATCAGAAGCTTGTCTATGGAATTTACTTGACCACAAAGAAGGTTGCACATTACTTCTCAGATCATTCGATTACAGTCGTCAGCGACGCTCCGTTGTCAGAAATTTTGAGCAACAGAGATGCAACTGGTCGAGTGGCAAAGTGGGCGATTGAACTCCTTCCACTGGATATCAAGTTCGAGGCAAAGAAAGCGATCAAATCTCAAGCGATAGCAGATTTCCTCGTCGAGTGGATTGAACAACAGTTACCGACCCAGATACAGTCGGAACATTGGACTATGTTCTTCGACGGGTCCAAGATGTCGAATGGTTCAGGCGCTGGAGTAGTCCTGGTATCTCCACGAGGCGACAACCTCAGATATGTTCTTCAGATTCACTTTGATTCCTCCAACAATGAAGCTGAATATGAGGCACTCTTGTACGGGTTGCGTATGGCCATTTCACTCGGCGTCTGCCGCCTAATGGTTTATGGTGACTCAGATTTAGTGGTTAATCAAGTGATGAAGGAGTGGGACGTCAGGAGCCAAGCTATGACTGGTTATTGCAATGCGGTGAGAAAGTTAGAAAAGAAGTTTGAAGGGCTAGAGCTCCACCAAATACCCCGACTGAGGAATCAAGCAGCTGATGACTTGGTGAAAATAGGTTCCAAGCGGGAACCTGTTCCCAGCAATGTGTTTTTGGAGCATATTCACGCACCATCAGTTCAAGAAGATCCCTTCACTGAAGAGCCCCCATAGCCTAAAAGTTCCACTGATCCGACTGATGTTGAAATCCCAGCTGTGGTCGACTTGATCATGGAAGTTTTGATTGTTATTCCTGATTGGACAGTGCCGTATATCGCATATATTCTCAGGAAAGAGCTTCCAGAGGATGAAGAAGAGGCTCGCCAGATTGTTCGTCGATCCAAAGCCTTCACAGTAATGGGGGGCAACTCTATAGAGAAAGTGTCACTGGGGTCGTTTAGAAATGCATCACTGTGGAAGAAGGCCGAATGATCCTCGATGATATTCACTCGGGAACCTGTGGTCACCATGCGTCTTCTCGGGCCATTGTGGCCAAAGCGTATCGAGCAGCGTTTTATTGGCCGCGGGCAAATGAGATGGCAAAGGAAATAATTGACAAATGTGAGGGCTGTCAGTTCTACTCCAACATGTCCCACAAACCTGCTTCAGCCCTGAAGACCATTCCACTCGTCTGGCCATTCGCTGTTTGGGGTTTAGATATGGTAGGACCTCTGAAGACTGGCAGGAGTGGTTTCACCCATGTGCTTGTAGCAGTCGACAAGTTCACCAAATGGATCGAAGCTAAACCTGTCAAAAACCTGGATGCAAGTACTGCAATCAGCTTCATCAGAGGGTTAACATTTAGGTACGGAGTCCAACACAGCATCATCACGGATAATGGGTCGAACTTTGATTCTGATGAGTTCCGAGCTTTCTGTGCGTCCCAAGGTACTCGGGTCGACTATGCTTCAGTCGCCCACCCTCAGTCGAATGGACAAGCAGAAAGAGCGAACGGTTTGATTCTCAAAGGGCTAAAACCTCGATTGATGCGCGACCTCAAGCATGCAGCCGGCGCTTGGGTAGATGAGCTACCATCAGTCCTTTGGGGATTAAGAACAACACCAAATCGGTCGACTGGTCGAACCCCCTTCTTCATGGTCTATGGGGCTGAGGCTGTGCTGCCGAGTGACTTGCTTCACAATGCACCCCGAGTAGAACTTTTTTCAGAAGCCGAAGCAGAACGAGCTTGAGAAGATGCTGTTGATCTTCTGGAAGAAGAAAGAGAGATGGCCTTGATCCGATCGACCATTTATCAGCAAGACCTTCGTCGACTATATGCCAGAAATGTGAAGAGTCGAGCATTTCAGGAAGGAGACCTTGTGCTCCGAGTGGACCAGCAACGGCCTCACAAACTTGCCCGCGCTTGGGAAGGTCCCTTCATCGTCACCAAGGTGCTCCACAACGGAGCGTATCACCTCTACAATGTGGAGCATAATAAAGACGAGCCACGCGCTTGGAATGCGGAGCTACTCCGCCGTTTTTATACTTAAGTGTTCAGACTTATGAGATGTAATAAAGAGTACCTTTCAGTTCGTTTATCAAAGACATGGTTTTACAGTCTCCTAAATGCTTGTTGTTACTAATACATGTTTCCAAAATCCCCCAGTGGGTGGCTTAGCCGCGAATCCGATTCGCCTAAGTTCAAAAAAATCCTACCGAGTGATGAGCAATCCTCTCACTCGGGGGCTTAGCCGCGAATCCGATTCGCCTAAGTTCAAAAAATCCTACCGATTGATGAGCAGCCCTCTCACTCGGAGGCTTAGCTGCAGTCCTGTACTCGCCTAAGTTCATAAAATCCTATCGAGTGATGAGCAACCCTCTCACTCGGGGGCTTAGCTGCAGTCCTGTACTAGCCTAAGTTTGTAAAATCCTACCGAGTGATGAGCAACCCTCTCACTCAGAGGCTTAGCTGAAGTCCTATACTCGCCTAAGTTCGTAAAATCCTACCGAGTGATGAGCAACCCTCTCACTCGGCGGCTTAGCTGCAGTCCTGTACTCGCCTAACTTTGTAAAATCCTACCGAGTGAGGAGCAACCCTCTCACTCGGGGGCTTAGCTGCAGTCCTGTACTCGCCTAAGTTCGTAAAATCCTACCGAGTGATGAGCAACCCTCTCACTCGGGGGCTTAGCTGCAGTCCAGTACTCGCCTAAGTTCGTAAAATCCTACCGAGTGATGAGCAACCCTCTCACTCGGAGGCTTAGCTGAGTCTGTACTGCCTAAGTTCGTAAAATCCTACCGAGTGATGAGCAACCCTCTCACTCGGAGGCTTAGCTGCAGTCCTGTACTCGCCTAAGTTTGTAAATCCTACCGAGTGATGGCACCTTCACTCGGGGCTTAGCTGCAGTCATGTACGCCTAAGTTTGTAAAATCCTACCGAGTGAGAGCAACCCTCTCACTGGGGGCTTAGCTGCAGTCCTGTACTCGCCTAAGTTTGTAAAATCCTACCGAGTGATGAGCAATCCCTCACTCGGGGGTTAGCTGCAGTCCTGTACTCGCCTAAGTTTGTAAAATCCTACCGAGTGAGAGCAATCCTCACACTCGGGGGCTTAGTTGCTGCAGTCCTGTACTCGCCTAAGTTTGTAAAATCCTACCGAGTGATGAGCAATCCTCTCACTCTGGGGCTTAGCTGCAGTCCTGTACTCGCCTAAGTTTGTAAAATCCTACCGAGTGATGAGCAACCCTCTCACTCAGGGGCTTAGCTGCGGTCCTATACTCGCTTAAGTTTGTAAAATCCTACCGAGTGATGAGCAATCCTCTCACTCAGGGGCTTAGCTTCGGTCCTGTACTCGCCTAAGTTTGTAAAATCCTACCGAGTGATGAGCAACCCTCTCACTCGGGGGCTTAGCTGCCGTCCTGTACTCGCCTAAGTTTGTAAAATCCTACCGAGTGATGAGCAATCCTCTCACTCGGGGGCTTAGCTGCAGTCCTGTACTCGCCTAAGTTTGTAAAATCCTACCGAGTGATGAGCAACCCTCTCACTCGGGGGCTTAGCTGCGGTCCTATACTCGCCTAAGGGTAAAACACGCTCCATCCTGATCTACAAGGACGAGGAGGTGCAGGTCGTCCGCGATCCTCTCCTCAGAACTGCATCACAAGAACAAAAGTCTGTTCCGAGTGAAGATACAAGTTCCACTCGGAAAAAAAAAACAAGCATATTTAAGGGCAAACTAAGTTTGGACGAAGGAGCTTAAAGTACTTGGGCATCAGGCCCGAAGGAGTTTTACGATTACAAAATCACTCGGCATACCGAGGCAAATTGAATCGGATCATAAAAGTTCGGACGAAGGAGTTTAAAGTACTCGGGCATCAGGCCCGAAGGAGTTTTACGATTACAAAATCACTTGGCATACCGAGGCAAATTGAATCGGATCATAAAAGTTCGGACGAAGGAGTTTAAAGTACTCGGGCATCAGGCCCGAAGGAGTTTTACGATTACAAAATCACTCGGCATACCGAGGCAAATTGAATCAGATCATAAAAGTTTCATTCACTCCGCAGAGGGGCTGGCAGGCTCGACAAACTCGTCCAGGTCGATCCCATCTGCAATTCGAGTAGCAGCAGCAATGAAGGTCTCCATGAAAGACTGGAAGTCAAGTTTCTTGGTGTTGGCGACCTTGATTACTGCTAGCTTCACTTCTCTGGCTTCCTTGCAGTGGACACGAACCAGGGACAAAGCTACGTCAGCACCTGATAGAGGCGAAGGTGTCCCGATCTTTCGATGAGATAATAACTAACGATTTGGTGGAGACGACTTTGACGATCCGACTACAAACGTGCACCACGTTGCACCTTAGCAATCGCTAAACCAACTCCGAGAGGTTATTGACCATGCCGGAGCACGAAGGTCTATTCCTGCACGCAATCAAAGAACAAGCAAGAATATGATAATGCAATCTAAATATTGCGAATATAGATGAAGTATTGATAAAGGTGGGGATCCGAAAGCGGTCTTGGTCTGGTCGTTTGACACAAACGAAATACACGAAGTTGCAATGGCTAACTTTTAACTAAACAAATCCCAAGGAAAAAGCTACTAGATGGATCTACTTATATAGGAGCAAGGGGTGGTGGCCAAGGAGGTGGGAGGACGTCCCAAGGCAGCCTAAAACTAACCCTAGGTCGTACAAGGCTCATGGGCCCAAGTGGAGGTGATGCAACACCTTTGGACTTGTAGTTTGACTCGGATTCTGTTGCAGCATCAGATTGTTTCATCGAGAACTCAATGCTCCAAACGAATTTGAAAGTGAATCCAACTGGGTTGGAAAGAGCACGAAATCTACTTTCCAACAAAAAAAGAATCACCCAATTCGGAGTCCGTATGAAATAGTTCTTGGCGTTTTGAGTCAGGTATGTCTGTGAAGTCCGAATCTGAATCCAGAACGTGAGAGACTTGGACTCTATCTTCTCTTGGCCCAAAAGTGAAGTGAGGGGACTTTTTGAACAGCACCTAAACATCTCTTTTCCCCTTATCTTCATATGTTGATTGTACAAATGTCCCATACACCTGCAATTAGACATGACACAAAAGTTTGTGAAGTATTTTTGTCCTGGATGACATAAATAAATTATTGCATAGTTTGCATTAGAAATCACCTCACAAATATACATGTATGCAATATTTTTGGTCGTATCCAAGGTAGTCATGTCCTCATCATCCTCCCCTTCTTGAAAACAAAGCCGTCCTCGGCGTTGCTTAGGCTGAACTGTGGCTAACAAAAGAGACAAGGTGTACATGTTGTATATGTATATGTCATCCATTTTTACTTCCCTTAGTTTTTGCATATATGACACATGTATACATGAGTAACCTTCATAGTTCATAAAATCTAAAGCCAAAATATTATCACAAGAAGTAGAAGGCATGAAAATATTGCAACTCAGTTTGCACATATAAGTGAAGCACTTATTCATTTCAAAAGGTTGACAATGTTCATCATTAAACCATCCTAACATTGGTGAATAAACCTTAGTTGCATCAAATTTACATGCTACAACATGCTTAAATAAGCAAACATGCAATAAGTCATTGGTCACAGAATCATCACCAAGATTAGAGGTCATATCAAAATGATTAAACATTGGTTCTTTTGCATCAATAGTTAATTCAATGGGTGCACTCAAAATTGTTGGTATTTCAGTTGTTTGATCACATGACGCATTCATGACAGTAACACAATTCTCTAAAATAGGTGACGTGCCCAAATCAATAGGTAACTCAACACATGATGTATTCAAGTTAACTAGGCATGCATCATTCTCATGTGAAAGTGGAAAATATGTACCTTTGTCATTACCTCTTATGATCAACTCAGATGATGTAGGCACTCTCGGTGGTGATGTATCACATGGCGGAGATGATGTAGTCATCGCAACAACGGATGTGGTTGTCATAGTATGCCTAGTAGTTGAAGAAACATCTATATCAACACTTGGAATGTGCACCGTGTGCTTGTTCTCCTTGTGGGCAACACGTCGTTTTATTTCCTGTTCAGCTTTGCAAGCAAGACGAAACAAATGGTCCATAGGATAACACTCTTCATGAATTAGTATCTCTTAAATATCACGGTTTAATCCTCCCCAAAATCTATCCATAAAATCTTCTTCACTTTCTTCTAAAAATGAGTGCAACAATGTAGTTTGTAAATCATCATAATATTTTGTTCCCGTGTCAGTGCGTTGTTTTAAATGTTGTAATTTTTTAATCATGCCATGAGTATAATAAACATCAATGAATCTATCTCTCATGACAAGTTTTAAATCATCTCAAGTAGTAGGTATAAGATCAGGGTTTAACCGACAATATTCACTCCACCAAACTAAAGCAAAGCTACTAAAAGTACTAACCGCAGCTTGAAATTTTCCACGCTCATCAAAATTATGGGAAGCAAATATAGCATTTATTTCGTACTCCCATTCAATATATAAATCAGGCCTAAAACGACCGGTAAATGGTGGCATTGAAACATTAACCTGATTATGTGCATTCTGATGTAATTGCTCCTCTTGTGGCGGTTGTTGTATTTTCTTAGGTGATGGCAAATCTCCCACGATCGATGAAGCCCAAGAACTAACAGCTCCGGAACCTGCCATGATTAGTAGAAACAAAAAAAATCGAGAATAATGTTCCTATGAACTACTAGGATGTGGTGGTAAAGCGCTCACAGTAAAGCAAATATCAATATCTTACAAGTTCTTACCATGCAGCAGGTGGTGACGGGTAACCAGCGATGTCAAATAACTCCGAAGATTGAGTAAAGCGATTGCCAGGTGAACATACGTATACACGGTGTAGAAATATGTGGAGCTGGGTTGGCTATATATGGTAGCAAAAGATTAGCAATAATCAATTCAGAGATGCAATGTTGAATAAACGCTCAACGACGGTACTGTGCTGGTCCTAGGCTAGACCGGACTAGAGACGCGAGCCTAGAACACTAATGAGGTCACGGCGTAGCACAACTAGCATCAATAAAGGATATGAAGCAGCTCTGGACAGCAAGATATAAGTGAAGATCACAATGGCAGTAAAGATAATGATGAGAAACAACTACCAAGTAGCATATACCAACAATTCTCTCTCCAACTTTACTCTATAAAAGTTTGTGCCAATTTTATGATAATTTTTCTCAAGAATGGCTCTGACTCAAGCTTTCAAATGCAAAAAGAATCACTCAATTCCGAGTTGATATGAGGAGTCAAAAAATTCTAAAACTGGCCTGAAAAACTGGAACAAGCTATGTTTGCGAACTTCGAAGGCCAAAAAGACCTATTTAGAAGCCGATATTGAGGTGTCAAATATTGAACAAGCTTCTGCAACTATTTAGATGCGGCTCGTCGCTAGCTTTAATTTGAGTACTCACGGAGCCAAAACGGACTTCGTATGAGAAAGATACGCCTGTTTTACTGAACAGTGCACAAAACAGATTCGAATCCGAATTCAGGTACGAGAGTGAGTCTAGATAGATCCGAATTTTGTGCTTTTTTTTCTTCTCTCTTTTTTTTATCTCACTTTTTTTCTCTTTTTTTTGACTTTTTTTTCTCTCTTTCCAAAACAAACTAGATAAGATGCAGATTGGATCAAGCGAAGATATGAACGGCGTCAGCTATGATTATGACAATGAACGGTGGGTAGCACATGGTGGAATTTGATTGATGGGAGGTGGTGGACAGCGGAAGGGATAATGATGCAGCGGCGGCGTGACTAATGTGAACAGAACTCGAAACTCTAAACGAACTAGACACTAAGACCAGCAACTCGACACGACGATGCAACCGATAATTCAACTATACAGGCACTGAAAAGAAAATTGCGAAGGCTCAGACTGGCTTGGACAAAGGATGAACAGATCTAACTTTTTTTGTGGCTTTTTCTTTGGACAATAGGTAAGAAAATAAATCTAATCTAGGGATAATTGAAAATTCTCACCGAGCAACCTGAAAACTGATACCACTTGATAGAGGCGAAGGTGTCCCGATCTTTCGATGAGATGATAACTATCGATTTGGTGGAGACGACTTTGACGATCCGACTACAAACATGCATCACGTTGCGCCTTAGCAATCGCTAAACCAACTCCGAGAGGTTATTGACCACGCCGGAGCACGAAGGTCTATTCCTGCACGCAATCGAAGAACAAGCAAGAATATGATAATGCAATCTGAATATTGCGAATATAGATGAAGTATTGATAAAGGTGGGGATCCGAAAGCGGTCTTGGTCTGGTCGTTGGACACAAACGAAGTACACGAAGTTGCAATGGCTAACTTTTAACTAAACAAATCCCAAGGAAAAAGCTACTAGATGGATCTACTTATATAGGAGCAAGGGGTGGTGGCCAAGGAGATGGGAGGACATCCCAAGGCAGCCTAAAACTAACCCTAGGCCGTACAAGGCTCATGGGCCCAAGTGGAGGTGATGCAACACCTTTGGACTTGTAGTTTGACTCGGATTCTGTTGCAGCATCAGATTGTTTTATCGAGAACTCAACGCTCCGGATGAATTTGAAGGTGAATCCAATTGGGTTGGAAAGAGCACGAAATCTACTTTCCAACAAAAAAAGAATCACCCAATTCGGAGTCCGTATGAAATAGTTCTTGGCGTTTTGAGTCAGGTATGTCTGTGCAGTCCGAATCTGAATCCAGAACATGAGAGACTTGGACTCTATCTTCTCTTGGCCCAAAAGTGACGTCTGAGGACTTTTTGAACAGCACCTAAACATCTCTTTTCCCCTTATCTTCATACCAAGGAGTGCCTGAAGCTCGCCTCAGGGTGGCGCCAACTTGAGACGGCCACCAAGGAGGCCCAGAGTAGGAAGGAAACCGTCGAGGCAAAGGCAGCTTGTGACAGCGTGCTTGCCGAAGCGGGGGCGGCCGCCAAGCACTGCGGCAACGTAGAAGCCAGCCTGAAGGCACTCCAGCAAGAACGGGCCGCGCAGGCACGGCAACTCCAGTTGTGGGAAGACGCTCTCAAGACCCGCAAAGCGAAGCTTGCGGATCGCGACTCCGAGTTGGTGAAGGTGGCGGCTGAACAGGTCATGGAGCGGAAGCGCTTGGAGGAGTTGCAATGCCAGGTGACCGATGCCCAAGAGGCCCATGGCAAGCACGTCTCTGAGACAAACGCCAAGCTTGATGCCAGGGAGAAGAAGGTCCAGGAGGACGCCGACGCGAAAGCGGTGCTGGACCATGCGCTTTCTCCTTGCTTGAGCTCAAGATCCGCACGATGCTGAGTTCCATAGGCAAGAAGAGGTTCGAGGCCCCACTCACAGCCCCCAACGCCGGTTATGCCGAGCTTTCCTCCAAGCTCGTGGAAGAACTTGAGGGCGCGGCTCTGAAGGTGGATGGCATCCTGGAGGGGGAAAGTCGCAACCTCTTCTCTGTGGCGGTGACGCCCGTCTTCAGCCACCTCCTCCTTCATGATCCCGGCGTCAACTTCGGTGAGGTGATAACCCCCGTCCCGGCGGAGTCTCACGACAACCTGTGGAAGCTGTCGAGAGCCACGTGATCGCGCTGCTCGGGAAGTTCTCATGTAGCAGAGACGCTTAGCCCAGCGAGGCAGGCGATGGCGATGGCGGCCATTCTTCCTGAATCTTCCTTCTATCGTCCTGTAGTAGACTACCCCCGCCTCGGAGAGGCATAAGACAATAGTTTAATTTGTGAGGTACTTAATGTTTGTAATAACTGTTTGTGATCCGTGGGTTTCCATTCCGTGCCTGCTTTCCTTTTGCTTGTCTTTTTGCTCTACGTCGGAAGGGCCCAACCCCGTGCGGGCCTCAGCCTTCACTGGAATGTCAGGTCGTGATGCCTAGACAAGACTAGGAGGTGAGGGGCTCTGGGAGTTAGTTAAGGCTCCTGAGGCGCGATGCTCGGGAGCCCCCCTTTGACGCCCAAGCGGCCCGCGAGGGTAAAGCGCTACGTGAGGAGAACCTGTACACGAGAGGTACGTCCCGGACGACACGCACTCGCAAGCTCGCACCTGGGCATTACACGAGACCAGACAACAAGGGCCTTGGTGGGGTGACATCATAAGGGAGCAAGCCCGCGAGACAGAGCCCGGTCCCTTGGATTTTTCAGTGCTGCTAGGAATGACCCGAAAACAGGCACCATATCCATCCCCCGCTCACGTGAAGCTCAGGGGGAAGCTACGAGTGTATGCTACAGAAAAGTAAAGTGGCAGCCCTGATAGGCACGGCCATCCTGAGGTTAATGTGGCCTGTAGGGCGCCCTCAATTGATTATCCACCAGCACGGAGCATGGGGCTTCCACTTGGGCATGGGCATGACCGTAGTTCAATTTTTCCACCAGCGCGGATCATGGAGCTTCCAATGGGGTGTGGGCATGATCGTGGTTCAATCATTCGCTAGTGCGGAGCATGGGGCACCACTGGGGCATGGGCGGGAGCTCTGCTTCAGAGTCTCTGAGGCGTGTATAGCCCTGTCTTGTTCGTACGCATGGGAGCCACGGCAGAACTGGAGGTATTAGGCGTCCCAGGTGATAAACACAGGGACCCCGTTCTCCACTTGCAGCTGGGCTGCGTTCGGCTCTACGCCATGGTGAATTTGCTGTGACCTCAGGAGGTAGCCTCGCGGGGGAGCCTTGCGAGGGAGCCTCGGCAGTACCTGCATGTTTGCGGATCCAGTTACGTGGGGGTAACGCGCGCCGGGTGATCATCCTGAGGCCATCGCATGCGGAGGTTGCACACCAAGGACCCAAAGGAGGTGACGTGCACGGGTCCGGCCCGTCAGACAGAGCTCGGTCACTTGGATTTATCGACGTTGTAAGGATGGATCTGAGCACAGATGCCGTGTTGGATTTCCTCATGGGATGATCACGAGAGGAGTTGCCGGACGTGCGGCACCCGAGGTGGCGAAGCACCAGGCTCACGGTTGTACATCCTGGGCCACACCCTCACTTGCCTGCTCGCGAATGTCCCCTGAGAGGACGAAAAAACAAGGGCCTCTGGAGGTGACATGAACGGGAGCTGGCTTGCGAGACAGAGCTCGGTCGCTTGGGTTTATCAGTGCTGCAGGTACGGACCTGAGCACAAATGCCATGTCCAGCCCCTAGTCCTGAGACGGTTGAGAGCAAGGTCTCGAAAACGCAGAGATTTCCATGGTGTTGAGGCACCAACAACTCAATTTAAGCCAGTGAGAAAACTTCATCAAAGCATAACTAAATCCGGTAAGTGACCAAAAACTAGATGGCTGTAGGGACGGACCCTGACCAGCCGTAGGGTGATGCAACCCGCGGGGCGCCCTCAATTAAACAAACCAAAAAGTCACCTGGCAATCACCTTGCTATCGAAGCATCAGGGTGGTTGGTGAAGCACACCACGAAGGGTCGCCCCTCAGGGGCTGGGGGGCTCACAAGGGCCCGAACCCTCGCGAGACGCCAACACGAGCCACGCGAAGCGCTGGTAGGTGGCGCCCACATTCAGCAGACCGAAGGGCATGCAGACTTAGTTGGTGATGACACCGCCGCTCTGGCTGACGTGCGATGGCCAGAAGATGTCCTGAGAGATGGCCCTGTTGAGGCCCGCAATGTTGACGCACATGCGCAGCTCGCTGCCCGTGTGAGGAGCGGCAGCTTAGTCGATGAGCCGCGTGGGGTGGCGCTCGCCGCGCATGGCCCGTGCTTCCTGTAGCTTGTCGATTTCCTTGGTGATGAACTCCTGTGCCTCTCGCACCTGGCATCGTGCTCCTTGTTTGCAGGGGCGCGCGTGGAAGCACGCCTCCAAGTGGTGCCCGAGCACCTCCGTTGTCACACTAGTTAGGTCGGACGCTCTCCAAACGGAAGCCCCTGAGCCTTCCCTGAGGGAGGCGCCGGGCGCGCCTTCCTATGCAGGAGGGAGGCAAGTCCCGGCAGCAGGGGCGGGGACCTGGGTGCCGCCAACTGCCAACTGCTTCTTTGCTTCGGGACGGCTCTTGGGGAGGAGCTGCTTCTTCTTTGCGGGGCCAGCCTCGGGAGGCGCAGTATCACCTTCGACATCGGAATCTTCAGCCGCAACAGCCTGGTAGGCGTGCTCGAGGGAGCAGACTGCGTCCTTCTCATCACAGGCAATAGTGATGACGCTGCTGCAACAAGGCATCTTAAGGACGTTGTAGCCGTGGTGGGTTGCTGCCATGAACTTGGCGAGCACATGGTACCCCAGGATGGCTTTGTACGGGAGGCCGATGCGGGACACGTCGAAGTCGACCAGCTCGGTGTGGTAGTTGTCGCGGGTGCGGAAGATAACCAAAAGGCGCACCTACCGCAGGGGAGTGGTCGATCCATTCGTCACCCCAGAGAAGGGCTTGGTGGTCATCAGTTGGTCATAGGGCACCTGGAGCGTTTTGAAGGTCGCGACAGAGATCACGTTGAGGCCAGCACCCCCATCGATGAGGGTCTTGGTGACCAAGATGTTGCTGATGGTGGGAGTGCACATCATGGGGAGTGCGCCAGCGGTGGCAGAGCACCTAAGGTGGTCCTTGGAGCCGAAGGTGATGGCGTATTGCCACCACTTGAGGAGCCATACTGCCTCGAGCCTCGGGAGGGCAGCGTTCACCTCGCGAGGGAACTGCTGGAAGAGGCGGTTGGACACAGGAGCCTGAGCTCCGCCGAGGATGCAAGCTATCGCACGAGGCTCCTGATAGCCCCCAGCCTCCTCGTCTTGCTAGTTGTTGTTGTTGTTCCTCCTGGGGGGTGGCGGCAGCGGCCGAAGGCCAGCGTTCTCTTGAGGGCGTGCCTCGCGAGGCTGATCGTGCCAGACGCCATCGTGAGGCTGGTCGCGCCAACCTTGGCGGGGGTTGCCATTGCGGTTGTCCCACCGGCTGCCACCGCGGCCACCTCCACGGCCGAAGCCACGTTCGTTGTGGTCGGGGCGATGGCCCAAGTGCTCGTCGCGGATCGCCTTGAGCTCCTGACAGTCGTCGGTGTTGTGGGTGCGCACATTGTGATAGACGCAGAACAGGCGGATGCTCCCCTCGTGCTCACCATGGTTGTGGCCGCATTTCTGCTCAGGCTTTGCTGCTAGCACAGCAGGGCCCTTGCACTTGACCTCCTTGCCCTTGGCCTTGCCATCGTCGAGCGCAGCGTCGGGGTCGTTACGGAGGAAGAGGCAGCCTTCTTCGGCCTTGGCGCACTTGTCAGCGAGGTTGAACATTTCAAGTGTCATGCTCAGGTTGTCATTGATGGCGAGCATTTTGCACATGCGGACATCCTTGACGCCGTTGGTGAACGCCATGATGATGGCTTCATCTGAGGCGTGCGGAATCTTGTGGCGCACCTCGCTGAAGCGCTGAATGTATTTGCGGAGGGTCTCGTCGGGGTGCTGCTTCACGCACCATAGGTCGTTTATGGTGAGGGCGCAGTCATAGGTGCCCTTGAAGTTGGCGACGAACACCTCATAGAGCTTGCTCCACGAAGAGATGGATTCCTCGGGCAGGTTCAGGAACCAGGACCGCGTGTCGTCCTTGAGGGCCATGGGGAACAAGTTCACCATGACCTTGTCGTCTCCATTCGCCGCCTTGATGCTCAACTCGTAGAGCTGGAGGAGCTCCGTGTGGTCGGGGATGCCGTTGTAGCGCGGCAGCAGATCTAGCTTGAACTTGACATGCCAAACCCCCGACGCAGCTCGCGAGTGAAGGCTCGGCAGCCGATGGTGCTCATGGGCGCGCCTCGGGCGTGCGCGGCGTGGTTTTGGCGTCCCGCCGCCGAGACCTCCTAGACGGCTTGGTCCTGGCGCTACTGCCGCTGTTCGAGGAGCACGCACGCGTCTGGCAGCACATGGTGGATGATCTGGCAGCTGGCCTCGTCTCGGGCCTGCGCAGGCTCTCCGCGCGGCGGGTCGCACGGCCGCGCGGCGTGTCAGTGTTCGGCGTTGTCACCGCGCAGAGGAGGAGGCGGAGGCGCGTCGTGCGCCATGTCCCATCATGAGATGGCAGAGGGCGGAGCAAATGGGAGGGAGCCCGGGCCTCACCCGCGGCATTGACGAGCTCGGTGATGCGGCCAAGCTAGGCGTCGTAGCATTCGTCGGCCGGGCGGTAGCGCTGCAGCTCGCGCGCCATGAGCAGCACGGATTGCGCATTCACCGGCCTACGGCGGGCATGGGAGGATGAGGCCATAGCCGGGGTGAGCGAAGGCGTAGCGGTGCAGCCGTCCGCCTACAAGGAAGGGTGCACGGAGGAATCCTGCTGCTAACAAGTGACAGGGTCAATAGCAGTGTTGGCCGCAGCCAAGGGGGAGTGGCGCCGGTCGCCATGACCTGCAGGCTTCGTCCGGGCGATGCGACCTGCCCGGCACTCGTCACGGACATGGCGTGCGTCGGCCATGGAGACAGCGGAGCAGGAACTGAAGCAAAGCAGTAGAACTCAGGCACACCCCTACCTGGCGCACCAAATGATGGAAACTGGGCTCCGGGGACCCAAGAAAGGTTCAAACTCTGGCGTGTGCTCACAGTACCTCGCTAAGTCTGGCCTCTTAGCTCACTATCTCACGGTGACGCTCCGGTGTGCTCGAGCGGGAAGGAAGAAGAACACAGACACAACAGTTTACCCAGGTTCGGGCCACCTTGCGGTGTAAGACCCTACTCCCGCTTTGTGGGTGGATTGCCTCTCGAGGGAGGATCAATATGTGAGTACAAGTGGCCTCCTAAGGCATCAGGAGCTGGTCCGGACTTGGTGGTTGATGAACTCGATCCTTCACTAAGGTGGCGGCCTAGCTATACTTATACTAGCCCCGGTCCTCATCACCCAAAACACTAGGCAGGTAGGGTTGCCACAACGGCCAAATTCGAAGGGGGACAACAGTACAACTTATCCTGACTAAAGGTTGTCTTTGCTTGCTAAAGATTCCTGCCATGACGCGCCGGTGGGCTCGGTGATGACCTCCATCCTGAAGAGCCCACGGTCCTTGTCTTCTAGCACCAAAGTGGCAACCTTTGGGGATTGCTTCGGGAACCCACGCGCTTTCATTGCCCCCTTAGCATGAAAGAGGAAAACATCCTTATCCGCGTCGGCTGGCGCCCTTCTGGCTTCGCTCGTCGTGGCTCGCGCCAACCATGTGCATCGTGAGGCGGGGCTTGGCGAGCCTAGACATATCTGCCCCGCAAGGGGCCTCGAGAGGCAGCTTCGGGAGGCTGCCTTGCGCGAGGCCCTCCAGGAGCCCTTGACGAAGGTTGCTGATGTACACCTCATGAGGCGGGGGCCCTCGCGAGGGTCTTGCTCGTGAAGCCTTGAAGATGGGCCGCGCTCGGCTCGTGGCATGCGTCGTTCCCTAGGCCTTAGGCATACGGGCCTGGGTAACCCCAGTCCCATGGGCCCGATAGTCCCTAAAAATGATATATAATTGCAGATAAAACATCCAAGATTGATACTATAATAGCATGGAACAATAAAAATTATAGGTACGTTGGAGACTTATCAAGCATCCCCAAGCTTAATTCCTGCTCGTCCTCGAGTAGGTAAACTATAGAAACATAATTTTTGATGTGGAATGCTACCTAACATGTCTATCATGTAATCTTTCTTTTATGATATGAATATTTATATCTGAATTATTCAAAGCAATAGTCCATAATTTGACATAAATACATCAATACTCAGGCATACCAACAAACAATCATGTCTTTCAAAATAAAAATGCTAAAGAACACTATCCCTACAAAATCATATAGCCTTGTCATGTTCCATCCTCTTAACACAAAATATAAATCCTGCACTACAGATACGTCTCCAACGTATCTATAATTTTTTATTATTCCATGCTATTATAGTATCAATCTTGGATGTTTTATATGCAATATCATTTTTTGGGACAAACCTATTAACTTAGTGCCAAGTGTCCATTGCTGTTTTTGCTTGTTTTTGGTTTTCCAGGAAATCAGTACCAAACGAAGTCCAAATGCCATGAAACTTTTTGACGATTTTTTTGGACATAAGAGACCCTAGAAGATTTCGGTGGAGGCGAGATGGCGAAGTAGTAGGCCACAAGGCAGATGGGCGCGCCCATGGGGAGGCGTGCCCATGTGGCTTGTGGGCCTCTTGTTCCTCCATTTGACCTAATTCCAACTCTATAAATTATCTAAAATCGGGAAACCAACAGAGAGCCACCCAAAATACTTTTTCTGCCGCCGCAAGCTTCTGTTTTTTGCGAGATCTCATCTGGAGGCCTTTTCCGGCACTCTGTCGGATGGCGAACCAATCACGAGGGCCTCTACATCAACCATGCTGCCATTCCAATGATGTGTGAGTAGTTTACCCAACAGTAATTTGTTTACCCATCATATTCTTTTTGTTCGAGAGAGAAGCCTCTAGTGAAAACTATGGTCCCCGGGTCTATCTTTATCATATATTAAAATCCAAAAATACCTTGCTGCAATTTATTTTATTTTATTTTGTGTTTTTGTTTATCTATCTATCTATCTATCACTACGAGATTTGATCTTTGCAATTAACCGCCAAGGGATTGACAACCCCTTCTTTGCGTTGGGTGCAAGTATTTGTTATTTTTGTGTGTAGGTGTTGTCCATGAGGTATTGCATGGTTCTCCTACTGGGTTGATAACGTTGGTTCTTAACTGAGGGGATGCTTATCTCTACTGTACTGCATCATCCTCTCCTCTTCAGTGAAATCCCAACGCAGCTCACAAGTAGCAGGAAGAATTTCTAGTGCCGTTGTCGGGAAGACATCACCAAAACCTATCAAGTACCATCGCATAAACTTTCATCTCCTTGCATTTACTTTCATTTTCCATTTGCCTCTCATTTTCATCTCCCCCACTTCTAAAATGTTTTCACAAAAAACACAAAAATATTTTCGTTTACTTGTTTGCTTGCTTGCTTTTATTGCCTTCATGTGAACACACCAAAAATAAAAAATAGAAAGGAAAAGTAAAGACATATGGATCCTCATCCACTTGCTAATATTTTCGAAAGACCAAATTATGATGAAACAATTGCTAGTGAGTTGAGTGCACTTGATTATCTCTATGAAGTTTTGCTTGAGAATCATGAATCTGAAAATTGCGATGAAGTGCTAAACAAAGAAATTTATAAAGTGATTCTTGATAGCTCCATGAATGAAAAGCATGATTGCAATGATGTTATTTTCAATTCTATTAATGTCCACTGTGTTAATAATATGCAAAACTACAAGCTTGGGGATAATAATTTTGTCATGTCCACTACTTATTGCAATGATCATGATTGGGGTGATAATGTTTCTTATGATCTTGAAAATTTATTTAAGCCTCATGATGAATATGAAATTGATTATAATGTTTGCAGTAGTATTGAAAGTCGGTTCGGAAGAGAGTCAACTTTAGGAAAAAAGAATCCCACATATTTAGAGAGTGTTCAATCTTATGAAATTATTGATAAAAGTGGGTTTGGAGAGGTCATGGCTTTAGTTAATGTTAACCCCACTATCTCGGAAGATTATAAAAAATTTATACATGTTGATCATAAAGATAATATTTTTTATGATATCTATATTGTTGAATTTGAGTATGATCCTACATGTAATTATTATGAGAGAGGAAAATATGGTTGTTTAAATTTCCATGTTACTAAATTAACTATCTCTGTGTTGAAATTATTAATGTTTCTTTCTTCCTATTTGCCTATGCTAGAGATTGCTTGTCTTGATAATTTGATTTCTTATAAAATTCCTATGCATAGGAAGTATGTTAGACTTAAATTTGTTTGTCACATGTTTTATGATGCTCTCTTTGTGCTTCAATTCTTGTCTTTTATGTGAGCATTATTAATATCCCAAGCCTATCTTAATGGCTATAAAGAAAGAGCTTGTTGGTAGACAACCCAATAGTTTCTGTTTTTCGTTTGGTGTCCACACAATTATGCTACTGTTATGGTTGTGTTTTTTTGTTTAAATTAGTGTTTGTGCCAAGTAAAGCCTTTGGGATGATTTGGATGATAGTTGCTTTAATTCTATGAGAGAACAAAAACTTTTGCGCCTAGTAGCAGAATTGTTTAGATTCACTGGAAGGTGATAAATTTCTTAATTTTTTATACATGATTGATATGCAAATTGTCCATGTTGTCCTATATTTTCAGAATTTTTAGAGTTACAAAAGTATGGTCATTGTTCAAATCATTAGAGACTGTTCTGTTTTTGACAAATTCTGTTTTCATTGCATTGTTTACTAGTTTTAATTAATCTATGGATTGTGTCGGGGGGTATAAGTCATGGTGAAGTTAGAATAAAGTAGGTATTATGCAATAATAAAATATGAATGGGCTTACAACAGCACCTAAAGTGGTGATTTGCTTGTTATACTAATGGATCTCACGAGTTATCTGTTGAGTTTTGTGTGCTGAAGTTTTCAAGTTTTGAGTGAGATCACGATGGATGAAGGAATAAGGAGTGGTAAGAGCATAAGCTTGGGGATGCCCGAGCAACACCAAGATAATATTCAAGGAGACCCAAGCATCTAAGCTTGTGGATGCCCAGGAGGGCATCCCCTCTTTCTTCTACCGACCTTCGGTAAATTACTTGGAGCTATATTTTTATTCATCACATGATATGAGTTTTGCTTGGAGCGTCGTGTATTATATGAGTCTTTGCTTTATTTTCTTTTTAGTTTTTCACAATCATCTTTCTTGAACACACCTTTTTGAGGGGGACACACATTATTCGTAATTTGTTAGAATACTCTTTGTGCTTCACTTACATCTTTTGAGCTAGGCAGTTGCTCTAGTACTTCACTTATATCTTTTAGAGCACGGCGGTGGTTATATTTTAAAGAAACAGTTGCACTCTCATGCTTCACTTATATCATTTTGAGAGTTGATAATAGTAATGGAAATGTGACACCCCGAGACCGATGCTCCAGATGCCTTCCATTGTTTTGTTGCCGTCGTGTGTTGCAATTGTTTGTTGCCATGATCATGATGAGTGCCATTGTCATATTTTGCTTCTTGCATCATGTTCATTACTGATTATATAATGCCATCCTTGTTGTTGTCATTTTATTGCATTGCATCATGATCATCATGCCTTGGTTTGCATATTTAAGTTTTGTTGTGTGTTCTTGTGTGAACCCCTCTTCTTCTTATCTCCACCTCATTATTTCACCTTGCACATACCAGCAACCATTCATCAAGTTCACCCAAGTTTCTATCCCATCAAAACTTCTCCTTTCTTCTTTATTCCATTTATTTTTCTTGTGACATTTTTCTCGTTCGGGAAAATGTTCAACCTGTCCCTATAACTCCTAAATAATGCCAAGACCCTCTCCTTCAATTTTCAGCTCATTTGGGCATGTTCTGGTTGGACTTTCAATTTATTCAAGTTTGAACTAAATTCAAACTTGTCTAAATTTCCAGTCTCTAAAACTTGCCAAAGCATTTTTTAAATAGTGCAAATCCCAGGAGTCCAGGGATATATTTAGCTCTCCGTGATTCCTTCCCTAAGCCTCTATTCTTTTTCTCCAAGTCATGTTTAATTTTTTAAACAGGAGAATAAAGGAACACGGGAGAGAAAACCTTACCTGAAGCCCAGCCTAGCCGCAGCCCAGCCCACCTGGTCCTCTCGCTCTCTCTCCCCTGGTAAATCCCACACATGCACCGGGCCGGCCCCGCCTGTCATCCGCTCCCTCCTCTCCTTTTTCTTCCACCTTGGCAGCACCCCCTCTCATAGTAACTTTGGGTGTGTTTGGTTTATGCCCAAGGTTGCCCCACCAAGCATTGGTTAGCCAAAATTTTGGTTGAGGTTATGGTTGCCCATGATTTGGCCAACATTGGCAAGAAAAATGAACTAGAGTTGGCTAGAGTTCATTGGCATGCCAAAAAATTGGCAACCATCCAAACAAACACCAATCTTTGGGCCATGACCAAATTTTTGGTAAGGTGCACTTTGACCACATTCCAAACACACCCTTTGCGCCCGAGCACGCACATGGCACCGCGGCGGCCCCCGTGGCCAAGCCAGCTGGCCTCGCCCCCCTATAAAACTTCCAGTCGCGCCCTAGGGTTTCCATCTTCCTCCTCTTCCTCTTCTCTGCCGCAGTCGCGCAGGTAAGAGGCACCCACACGACCTGCTGCCTCACCTCCAACGCCATGTCCGAGACGAGCCGGAGCTCTTCTCCGGCGTAGCCCGCTCCGCCGGTTCCCTCCTTCCTCGCGGACCTTCGTGACGCCGCCACGACCCCGTTCTGTGGCGATCCAAGACCGGAGGCACCAAGTTCCTCGATGTCCTCTTCCTCTGCTTCATCTTCTTCACGGTTCAGAGGAACGCCAAGTTCAGCGAGCCCCGTCGTCCCTCTGTCATCTTGGGCCCCCTCGTCGTGTTCCTCGGGCCCATGGTGAGAATCCACTCCTCCCCAATTCTTCCCCGGCTTGAATCCATCCCGTAGCCGTCGTTTCACTATTGATCGAGGCCACGGCCACCATGGCCATGAGCAGCAACTCGGCCTACACACATGCGTGCAAGGGCACGTCCACGCCGCGCTCTCCACACACGCATCCTCCATGCCACGCTCCGCGCCGCAACACCGTAGCTCGCCCGCAAGCCTCCCCATGCCCACCTAGCACCTGTCGCTGCCATCTCGCCATGACCGCGCCCGAGTCGAGCGCGAGCTCAAGCTCGAGTCACTGCACGCACGCGTTCCGTAGCTAACCCTCACCAGTTTTCGCACGCGCGCCGTTGTCTTCTAGCCAGAGTCGCTGACGCGTTTGCTTGCCGACGACACCTCCGAGTACCCCTGGAGAAGAAGGCCAGGCCTTTTGCTTCAAAAGGAGTCATGGCCTCTTTCCACCACAAATAAGCAGCTAGCGCAGTGGCTAGTAGCGATGCATCCATCTGTGAGGTCCTGGGTTCAAACCCAGCTCCCTCCCTTTTCATTTTTGTTGTTGTTGTTTCAGTTATTCCACATGCACACTCACCCTTGCTGCATCATCAAGTTCCGCTGCTCGTTTGTGTCCAGCCACGGCCACAGAGCAAGCCATCTCTGATTCCGTTTTCAGTTTTGTCAGATCAACGCCAGGGTATGGTTCATCTTGAGCATAAGGCATTTCTTAGCCAAGTTCTATCTTAGACCATCTGGTTAACAGCGCATGCACATATCAAGGGGTCTAGTGTTCGAATCCCAGGTTCCCATATATATTTTTGCCCTGTTTCTTTTTCATGTGTGCACACCTAGCTGCATGGGCCTGAAGCCCCGTTGGTCACACTATTCCAACTAAATTCAGCCCAGTGCTCTCAGGAGTACTTTCTTTTAATTTTATTTGTGTTGGGGAAGATTTGTTTCCCATTTGTAACATGTTCATATCTTTAAATTGGTGCATCTAGATAAAACATGTCATATATGTAAAATGTTTAGAATTTCATATAGTTTCACAATTTCCAACTTTCATCCATGTTAAATTGTTTAAAATTGCTGTTTGTAATAATTTGCATAAATGACATGCTAAGATGGTTTATTTCATATCTTTTAGACCGTAGCTCCGAATTAAATGAACTTTATATGTAACTTGACTAGAAAAATGTGTAGATCATCATGGTGGACTTTAATTGCTGTTTAACAACTTTAACATAATGTTTTATTCAGAACAGTACCAATTTCAAAATTTGCATATGGGGAGTTTCCGGAATTGTTATGTGTTGTTCCCGGCCTCATTTAAACTTGCTTTGATGTGGGTTCTCTTATGCATCTTCTCTTGCAATGAGTAACAACATTAAACATTATCATGCATCATACTTGATTGTGCATCATGTCTTGTTCATGCTTGTGTGTTTACCGTGATGTTTGCTTCTTTTCGGTTGTGCTTCTTCTCGATAGTTCCGGTTTCGTTGCGATTGTGAGGATGCGTTCGACTACGTTGGTTCGTCTACTTCATGGACTCGATCTTCTTCCGAGTGGGATTTCAGGAAAGATGACCATCACCTTGGATATTACTACTATATTTGCTTTGCTAGTTGTCTCAATGCTATCGCTATGTCGCGCTACCTACCCCTTGTTTGTCAAGCCTTCCAAATTGCCGTGATAAGCCTCTAACCTTTTCCACCTTCCTAGCAAACGGTTGATTGGCTATGTTACCACTTTGCTTAGCCCCTCTTATAGCCTTGCTAGTTGCAGGTGCATTGCAGGTTGTTCCATGTTGGGACATGGATACCATGGGATATCACAATATCTCTTATTTAATTAATGCATCTATATACTTAGTAAAGGGTGGAAGGCTTAGACTTTTGCTTGGTGTTTTGTTCCACTCTTGCCGCCCTAGTTTCCATCATACCGGTGTTATGTTCCTTGATTTTGCGTTCCTAACACGCCTTTTGCTTGGTGTTTTGTTCCACTCTTGCCGCCCTAGTCTCCGTCATACCGGTGTTATGTTCCTTGATTTTGCGTTCCTAACATGGTCGGGGTTTATGGGCCCCCCTTGACAATTCGCTTTGAATAAAACTCTTCCAGCAAGGCCTAACTTTGGATTTACCATTTGCTTAATAACAACTAAAATTTGCATAGGGACTTACCGGTACCCGAGGATAATTAATCAACAACCCGGGCTAGTGCTCTTCATGAGTGTTGGTCCAAAACAGGCAGACCGCGGGGCCACCACGGGGCAACTCGAGGATTGGTTTTACTCGTAGACTGACCTATCCGATCGTGGCCTGAGACGAGATATGCACGGCTCCTATCAGGGTGTCGGCACATCGGGAGGTCTTGTTGGTTTTGTTTTACGATTGTCAAAATGTCTTCCACCAGGATTGCGAGCTTGATCGAGTCATCCCGAGATGGAGGTTTTTCCTTCGCGGATCGTGAGAGCTTATGATGGGCTAAGTTGGGACACCCCTTCAGGGTTTAATCTTTTCGAGAGCCGTGCCCGCAGTTATGTGACAGATTGGGAATTTATAATATCAGGTTGTAGAGAACTTGACACCAGATCCGAAATAAAATACACCAACCGCTTGTGTAACCGTGACTGTCTCTTTTTGAGCAAGTTCGGGAAGAGAACATGGTGGGGTTATGTTTGACTCGTAAGTAGTTCAGGACAACTTACTGACCATTACTAGTTGTGATCGTTGTTCGTAGTTACTCTTCTTACTCTTGTACTCGTAAGTTAGCCACCATACAATGCTTAGTGCTTGCTGCAACCTCACCACTTAACCCTTCCATACCCACTAAGCTTTGTTAGTCATGATGCCCTTGGTAATGGGATTGCTGAGTCCTCGTGGCTCACAGATATTACTATAACAACAGTTGCAGGTACAGGTAATGCGATGATCTGACGTGAGAGCGATGCTTGTTTGTTTGGAGTTCTTCTTCTGCTTCTTCTGCTTTGATCAGGGGTTAGGTTCCTGGTCAGCAGCCTGAGCTAGCAGGGTGGATGTCGTTTGAGTTTTCGTTTGTGTTTCATCCGTAGTCGGATGTTGATCTTCTGTATGATGTTTAATGTATTTGTGAGGCAAGTGTATGCCTTTGTCTGTATCCCCATCTATTTATGTAATGGTAGGATGTAATGATATCCACCTTGCAAAAGCGTCTTCAATATGCACTTATATCCTTGGTGGGACTTTCGAGTTCCTCGAGGATAGGGTCGCACATTGGGATTGGCAGGAAATATGCACAAGTTACGAATTTGGTCCTAATATGATTGGTATTCAAATGGAATATAATAAAAACTTTCATGTAGATAATTGAATATAATAAGTTTGATTCCTTGCAATAGTTTTGCAATATATAGATGGTAATATGTGAGAGGTACTAGTGAATGATTGTGATTTAGTAAGAATATTGGTGTTAAGGTTTGTGATTCCCGAAGCATGCACGTATAGTCTCTCGTTATGCTAAGAATTTGGAGCATGATTTATTATTGAGTGTCTTCCTTTGCGTGAAGGTCGGGGGCACGCGATGGTTATCTCCTATCAACCTCACCCTAGGAGCATGCGTAGTAGTACCTTGCTTCGAGGGCTAATAAACTTTTGCAATAAGTATGTGAGTTCTTTATGACTAATGTGAGTCCATGGATTATACACACTCTCACCTTTTCGCAATTTGCTAGCCTCTTCGGTGCCGTGCATTGCCCTTTCTCACCTCGAGATGTGGTGTAAAATTCGCCGGTGCATCCGAATCCCGTGATATTATACGCTCTATCAAACATAAACCTCCTTATCTGTTCCTCAAAATAGCCACCATACCTACCTATTATGGCATTTCCATAGCCATTCCGAGATATATTGCCATGCAACTTCCACCGTTCCATATTTATGACACACATCATCATTGTCATATTGCTTTACATGATCATATAGCTGACATAGTATTTGTGGCCGAGCCACCGTTCATCATATTTATACATGGTACACTAGATCATTGCACATATTGGTACACCGCTAGAGGCATTCATATAGAGTTATATTTTGTTCTAGTATCAAGTTGTAATTTTGGGTTGTAAGTAAATAGAAGTGTGATGATCATCATTATTCATTATTAGAGCATTGTCCCAAGTGAGGAAATAAGAAAAGAGGCCAAAAGAGCCCATAAAAAAGAGGCCAAAGAGTGCCCATCAAAAAAAGGAAAAAAACAAAAAAATAAATGGGAGAAAAAGAGAGAAGGGGCAATGTTACTATCCTTTCCACACTATGCTTCAAAGTAGCACTATGTTTTTCATATAGAGAGTCTCCTATGCTTTCACTTTCATATAACTAGTGGGAATTTTTCATTATCGAACTTGGCTTGTATATTCCAATGATGGGCTCCCTCAAATGCCTGAGGTCTTCATGAGCAAGCAAGTTGGATGCACACCAACTTAGTTTTCTTTTTGAGCTTTCATACACTTATAGCTCTTAGTGCATCCATTGCATGGCAATCCCTACTCCTTGCATTGACATCAATTGATGGGCATCTCCATAGCCCGTTGATTTGCCTCGCTCGTGTGAGATTTTTCTCCTTTTTTTGTCTTCTCCATATTAATCTCTACCACCGTATTCTATTCCACCCATAGTGCTATATCCAAGGCTTGTGCTCAAGTATTGTGTGAGGGTTGAAAAAGCTGAAGCACGTTAAAAAGTATGAACCGGTTACTTGGCTAACACTGGGGTCGTGCATGATTTATACTTTGTGTTAAGATGGAGCATGACAAGGCTATATGATTTTGTAAGGATAATGTTCTTTAGCATTGATATTTTGAAAGGCGTGATTGTTTGCTGGTATGCCTGAGAATTGACGTCTTTATGTCAAATTATAGAGTATTGCTTTGAATCATGCGGATCTAAATATTCATGACATAAAAGAAAGATTACATGATGAACATGTTAGGTAGCATTCCACATCAAAAATTCTGTTTTTATCATTTACCTAGTTAGGACGAGCAAGAATTAAGCTTGGGGATGCTTGATACGTCTCCAACGTATCTATAATTTTTGTTCCATGCTATTATAGTATCAATCTTGGATGTTTTCTATGCAATATTATCATTTTTTGGGACTAACCTATTAACTTAGTGCCTACTGCCAGTTGCTATATTTTGCCTGTTTTTGGTTTTCCATGAAATCAGTACCAAACGAAGTCCAAATGCCACAAAACTTTTGACGATTTTGTTTGTACATAAGAGAACCTAGAAGCTTCGGGAGGAGGCCAAAAGGCGATGGAGTAGGCGCAAGGCACATGAGCATGCCTAGGGGGGTAGGCGTGCCTATGTGGCTTGTAGGCCCCTTGTTCCTCCGTTTGACCTAATTCCAACTCTATAATTCTCTAAAATCAGGAAACCAATAGAGAGCCACCCAAAATACTTTTTCCGCCACCGCAAGCTTTAGTTCTTGCGAGATCCCATCTGGAGGCCTTTTCCGGCACTCTGCCAGAGGGGTAATCAGTCACAGAGGGCCTCTACATCGACCTTGATGCCCTTCCGATGATGCGTGAGTAGTTTACCATGGACCTACGGGTCCATAGCCAGTAGCTAGATGGCTTCTTCTCTCTATTTGATCTTCAGCACAATGTTCTCCTCGATGTTCTTGGAGATCTATTCAATGTAATCTTCTTTTGCGGTCCATTTGTTGGATCCAATTAATTATGGGTTTATGATCAGATTATCCATGATTGTTATTTGATTCTTCTCTAAACTCTTTTATGCATGATTATTATAGCTTTGTATTTCCCTCCGGTCTTTCCGTTTTGTTTGGCCAACTAGATTGATTTATCTTGTAATGGGAGAGGTGCTTTGTGATGGGTTCGATCTTGCGGTGCTCAATCCTAGTGACAGAAAGGTACATGACACGTATTTGTATTGTTGCCATTAAGGATAAAACGATGGGGTTTATTCATATTGATTGAGTTTAGTTTGTCTACATCATGTCATCTTGCTTAAGGCGTTACTTCGTTCTTTATGAACCTAATACTCTAGACGCATGCTGGATAGCGATCTATGTGTGGAGTAATAATAGTAGATGTAGACAGGAGTCGGTCTACTTGTCTCGGACGTGATGCCTATATACATGATCAGTGCCTTGGATATCGTCATAACTATGCGCTTTTCTATGAATTGCCCAACAGTAATTTGTTTACCCACCATATGCTTTTTGTCCGAGAGAGAACCCTGTAGTGAAAACTATGGGCCCCGGGTCTATCTTTATCATATATTAAAGTCAAAAAATATCTTACTGCAATTTATTTACTATTATTGTATTTTGTGTTTTTGTTTATCTATCTATCACTACGAAATTTGATCCTTGCAATTAACTGCCAAGGGATTGACAAGCCCTTGTTTGCGTTGGGTGCAAGTATTTGTTATTTTGTGTGTAGGCGCTGTTAACGAGGTATTGTGTGGTTCTCCTATAGGATTGATAACCTTGGTTCTTAACTGAGGGTGTTGGAAGCAGGGCTCCGGGGACCCAAGGAAGGTTCAAACTCTGGGGTGTGCTCACAGAACTCCACTAAGTCCGGCCTCTCAGCTCACAGCCTCACGGCCCTGCATCGGTGTGTCCAAGCGGGAAGGAAGAAGAACACGAACACGTCAATTTACCCAGGTTCGGGCCACCTTGCGGTGTGAGACCCTACTCCTGCTTTGTGTGAATTGCCTAGCGAGGGAGGATGAATATGTGAGTACAAGTGGCCTCAAGAGGCTTCAGGAGCGGCTCCGGGTTTCATGGGTGGATCAAATCGAAATCCTCCTAAGGTGGTGGCCTAGCTATACTTATATTAGCCTTGGTCCTCTCCCCCCCCCCAAAACTCTAGGCGGGAAGGGTTGCCACAACGGCCAATTTCGAAAGGGGACAGCAGTACAACTTATCCTGACTAAAGGTGGTCTTCGCCTGCCAAAGTGTGGCACCCCGGCTCAGAGCAACCGGTTTACCTTGCATTGCCAGCCCAGGGATCTAGTCTTCTGGCAACACACAACAACTTGGTACAGAAAACAACCGCTTTATTGATGCTAGCAGAAACATAGGTTCAATTTTACATCAAGTAGCGAGGCCAAGAGGCAAACACGGTGCGGCTGAACAGTATGTACATTATTTAATGAACATGAAGGGGCCTCGATCACGACAACTACGCGACAGCGGAACAACGATGAAGCGGAACTCCATAGCACAGGGACACCAATGTGGACACGGTCTAGACATAAGAAGCACTCGAATCCGGTAAGACTTTCCTGAAAACTGGCATGACGACAGGTCAATACATTGAATGTACTTGCAAGCTCACAACAAGTAAAAGCATAATGGCAAACAATAACATGATTATTAAGCAGGTTAAATGCAAGTCTATAATAGACTACTGATGAAGTGGATCATGCTTGTGCATCGAGTCCCTCGGACTCTCTTACCAAACGGGTTACCTCGTAACCATCATCATCAATACCGTGATCACTCTCAGATCACAAACGAAACCAACACTTTGATTCCCACAACAACGACCATCTTCATGGTCTCAACAATCTCATCACATGACCAGTGCCAATCACGTCACTTTAGTGTGCAAGATTAACTTAATTATGTTGATCTATGGTGTGACCTACTTACGAGCTATCGATAGATTTAATAAACACTCTGCAGAGGTTAGTACACTGTACCCACACCACGGAACCCATGGCCTCGCACTCCCATTCGGGTGGACCAACGGCATTCCGACAAAACCAACCCATTGCCATGACACTCTCTCAACCACTCCGACCAACTCCCCACTAGGCGAAGTCCTGGGTGGCCCCGATGTCAACCAATGACATCCAACGGCCACCGTCATGGCAAAACAATCAATGGTCCCAAATAGGGACAAGGTACCATAACAACAACAGGCACACAAGGTTATGTCTGCTTACCGGGCCAGGGTACCGCACGCCCATAAACTTCCCTCGTTGGAGGCACCGACCAGAGGCATGACAACGGACCGAATAAGGGCCTTCCCATAAAGGCAAATGTGGTTGCACTCGGAAGCTCGATTCGGTGGCACCATGACTCGATCAACAATTATGTTCAAGTTGGATTATCATCAGGTTTAACTTGAAAATAAAAGAACTCGAGCCATAGTATGCCATGATCATGCAACTATATGACATGCAACTGTAAGCACATATCACCGAACTAGAACGGATCAACATCATAAAATCATTCTACTTGCACTACTAATCACTTTAACTCAATGGTTTCAACTTCACTGGTTTTCAATCCCATCATTTTTAAGTTATGCCATTAACATAGTAAAATCAATAACTCATATATGAAAATGATACCGACCATAACCAAACCATAGCCATACTACCAAAGTACTTCTACTGCCTCACACTAGTCCATGTACTCAAACACTACTGCAAACTAAGCACTTCAATCATGACAAAGTAAACTAGCATAAGCAATATTTATTAAATGATTAAATGCATGAAATAAACCATATTCAAGTTGGAAAAATCATAATTATTGACATGACATCATGCAAATATTTGTGTGGCTTGCCTTAACACAGAGGAGGGTCACACTCCTCCTGGTTCTCCTCTAGGCAAGCTTCTCCTTCTGAAAATAAATAAAACAGCAAAAAGAAAACATCAAGAACACTTCTGAAATTCACCAGAAATTCTAGATAGCAGAGAAAAATCTCAAATTTGGTGTACTGCTAGAATTTTTCAATACATACACAATGCAAAAAGAATCAATTCATTTGGACTTATGTTTTAGGAGTTATGAATGGTCAAAGTTTCTGGTCAAAATTTTAATTAAATTTTAATAAAAGAAACCAGGGGGTGACGTCGAAGACGTATTCAGAGAATACGCCTCCACTCGTACCGCTTCGGGCGGGAGTGGAGAGGCTGACAGTGGGCCCCGCCTGTCGGGTTTTGAGGGGAGGAGGAGAGAAACAGAGGACGGCGGTGCTTCGCCGGGGCTCTCTCCGTCGAAGAGGGCTCAGCGGCTGTTTTGAGAGGGAGGAATGGGTAGAGGAGGCCCTGGCGCACCTGCCTATACCCGCAACTTGGCGAGGGATGGCCGGAGTAGCTCGGAAACGACGTCTCCAGCTGCGGTTGCGGACGGAGTTCGCCGGAGATGAAGAAGACGGCTAGAGAGGGCAGTTCCAGGGGCTCCAACGGGATCATCGAGCACCAGTGGATCACCAGGGAGTCGCCGGAGGAGTCGGTCGAGCTTGAGAGGATTTGGAGGGGTGGGGAGCAGCAGAGGGGATCACCGGCGAGCTCGGGTCGGGAGCGGTGGCCAGAGGCCTGCCCGGTCGGGCTGCGGCTTATCTACTGCGTCTTGGTGGTTGTGTCAGTGGGTTGAGATGCTCGGAGAGGCTAGAGGGGGCTATATTTATAGAAGGAGGGGATGGGGGTCTCGAGCTCTGCCGGAGCTCTCTGGAGATGGCGCACGGCGACGAAGAGCTCCAGTGAGAGGGGGAGAAGAGGCCGGGGTTCACGCGGCCACTGTGGGGGGGAGGAGATGAGCACAGGGGCTCGGGTGGCGACGAGCACAGGGGCACGGGCGCACTGTATGCTTGGCCACGTCATGCCTGTGCTCACTGCGGCGAGCTCCGGCGTCGGCGAGCGCCAGGGGGAGTTAATGGCTTCGGGACGAGGATGGTGGCGCGGTTTGGCAAGCTGCGGCGAGCGGGGAAGCGAGAACGAGCGCCACAGAGACGTCGGCGGCATCCAGAGCGCGTCGACTAGCTGCCTGGCATCGTGCACACACGTGGTCACCACATGAACTCTGGCACCACGCCACGCAGCGCATTAAAATCATGTCTGGCGTGTAGTCCTTGCTAGGTTGGGTTGATCCAAGCTCTTGAGTTGAGCATAGGTCGATTGGGTGGGAGTGTAGCATCCTGGCAAGTTTCTGGACAGAAACTTGTGAGGTTAATAGAGATAAATCTAGAAGGAGTTTAGGGCTAAGCTTTGGAGTTTAAGGGTTTCTTAGAAGGGTAATGAAGCCCTAAAAATTTCAGCTTCATTGGATCAAGGAAAAATGCACCTCCTGTAGAAACTGCATTTTCTGGCTAGAACAGAAAAGATTTTCTGTAGCAAAAATATTCCAAATAACTATGAAATATTTTTGCACATGGAGGTGTGCCAAGGTCCGAAGAATATTCAGGAATATTCTCATATTTTTGTGGGCAAGAAAAATGAGGGTTGCTTTGAAGCATAAGTGACTGAAGTGTGATTTCAGAGAAGAAATGAATATTTTTCATTTATGAAAAATATTCCTATGGTCATTTTGTGATATATCAGAGAGGAATTGAGGTATTTGAGAATGAGGTGAGTCACTTGGGTGAAAATCAAGGAAATGCCCAAGTAGTTAAGTCCAATTGAGTTGATTCAAAACTCCAAATTCAAACAAAAAGGCAAAGAAATCCCGAAAAAGAAAAAGTGCAAAAACCAGGGTGTCACAAACCTCCCCCACTTAGGATGAATCTCGTCCTCGAGATTCGGTTGCTCGAGAAAACAATTCTGGATAGGATGCTCTTAAAAAGTCCTCTCTTTCCCAAGTTGCTTCTTCCTCTGTGTGATGCTCCCACTTTACCTTTTAAAAATTATCACCTTACTGCGAGTGACTCTTTCCGTTTCATCCAATATTCGGAACGGTTTCTCCTAATAGGTTAAATCCTTAGCAAGCTCTATCTCTACCATTGTAGTCCTTTTCTCGGGTGGCGAGATACACCTTCTCAATTGTGAGACATGGAACACAATGTGCACTTCTGACAATTCCGGTGGTAGTTCCAACTTATAAGCAACTGTACCAACTCTGGACATAACTGGGAACGGACCAATATATCTGGGTGCAAGTTTTCCTCGGGTCTGAAACCTCTTGACTCCTTTCATGGGTGTGACTCAGAGGTAAACATACTATCCGGGTTCAAAACTGATCTGACGGTGCCTTGAGTCATAGTAGCTCTTTTGTCGGGACTTAGCCAATTGCAGTCTATCTCGGATCTCCTTGACTTGCTTTTCAGGCTCCATCATTAAGTCTGTTCCAAAAATGCGGCTATCTCCGGTTTGAGACTAGTTGAGCGGAGTGCGGCACTTACGGCCATACAGAGCTTCATAGGGTGACATCTTGAGGCTGGTCTGGAAGCTGTTGTTGTAGGAGAACTCAACATACGGTAGACAATCTTCCTACTTGGGCCCTTGGGCCAAAGCACATGCTCAGAGCATATCTTCAAGTAGTTGATTTACTCGCTCAGTCTGCCCGTCTGTCTGAGGATGATAGGCGGTGCTGTACTTTAGTGCGGTCCCCAGAACTTGATGGAGACATGACCAGAACGCTGAGGTAAAGAGAGAACCTCGGTCGGAAGTGATGGTTCTGGGTACTCCATGTAAACTGACGTTTCTGGACACATATAGCTGTGCGAGTTGATCGGCTCGGTAGGTGGTTCGGATGGGAATGAAGTGAGCTACCTTTGTCAGCGTGTCCACCACAACCCATACTGCTTCATTGCCTCGGTGAGTCTTCGGCAGGCCTGTGACGAAATCCATGCAGACATCATCCCACTGCCATTGCGGAACGGGTAGAGGTTGGAGAAGTCCGATGGGTTTGTGATGTTCCGCCTTCACTTTGTTACATATATCGCAGCAAGCGACAGAATAGGCGATGTCCTTCTTCATTCCATCCCACCAAAATGCCTAATGAAGATCTTCGTACATCTTGGTACCTCCTGGATGAATCGAGTACGAAGATTCGTGCGCTTCTGTCAAGATCTTATTTCTCATGTCTGCTTGCTCAGGTATGCAAATCCTTCCTCGAAACCTTAGAGTACCTTGCTCATCCTTCAAAAAATCCTGGGTCTTGCCTTCTTGCATATGCTGGACATGGTGTTGCAGGACTGAGTCATCTCGCTGGGCCATGCGGATTTCTTCTTCGAGAGTAGGTGTAACTTCCAATATATTGGCAAGGTCAGCTTCAACAATAACCAGGTTAAGCTGAGCGATTTCTTCTTGGAGTTCGGGAGGCAAGGACTCCATCAGTGCATTCATACTGGGGGGCTGCGGTTGAGGGTATCGGCAACCACATTGGCCTTGCCGGGATGATAATTTATTCCAAGATCTTAATCCTTGACCAATTTGAGCCATCTTCGCTGTCGGAGGTTCAAGTCCTGTTGGGTGAATATATACTTGAGACTCTTGTGGTCTGTAAATATCTGACATCTTTTGCCAATGAGGTAGTGCCTCCAAATTTTCAAGGTGTGCACAACTGCTGCCAATTCCAAATCATGTGTTGGGTAATTCCCTTCGTGGGGTCATAGCTGTCTGGATGCGTAAGCCACAACCTTGCCATCTTGCATGAGTACACATCCAATACCTCTCCTAGATGCGTCACAGTATACATCAAAGCTGCGATAGATATCTGCGAGAGTTAACACAGGTGCTGATGTCAATCGGGTCTTCAACTCATTGAAACTCTTCTCGCAGTTCTCAGACCATACAAATTTCTGATCCTTCTTGAGGAGTTCTGTCATGGGCTTGGCAATCTTAGAGAAGCTTCAATGAACCATCGGTAATACCCGGCTAATCCAAGAAAACTTCAGATCTCAGTCACGGTCGTGGGCGCTAGCCAGTTTAGTACTTCCTTTACTTTGCTGGGATCCACGGCCATACCTTCTGCTGAAAGAACATGCCCCAAAAATCCGACTTGCTTGAGCCAAAATTCACACTTGCTGAATTTCGCATATAACTGATGGTCATGGAGCCTTTGCAAGACTGCCCTGAGATGTCCATTTTGCTCTTCCTCATTCTTCGAGTATATGAGGATGTCATCAATGAAGACCACCACAAACTTATCCAAGAAGTCCATGAATACTTTATTCATCATATGCATGAAGAAAGCAGGGGCATTGGTGAGGCCGAAAGACATTACTGTATATTCATAAAGACCGTATCGAGTGGTGAATGCGGTCTTAGGAATATCCTCCTTCTTAATTTTGAGCTGATGATATCCGGTCCTCAAATCAATATTGGAGAATACCTGTGTCCCACTGAGTTGGTCGAACAAGTCATCAATCCTCGGAAGCGGGTACCTGTTCTTGATAGTGACATCATTCAACTGACGGTAATCCACACACATCCGAAGACTGCCATCCTTCTTGTCCACAAAGATTGCGGGTGATCCCCATGGTGATGAGCTGGGACGAATGTATCCTTTCTGAAGCATCTCATCAAGCTATTTCTTCAGCTCCACTAACTCGGATGAAGGCATTCGGTAATACTGCTTGTATATTGGTGCGGTCCCGGGCACAAGATCAATTGCAAACTCAAGCTCACGATCTGGTGGCATCACTGGTAGCTCCTCAGGGAATACATCTAAAAATTCACTGACCACAGGAATTAGATCCAACTCTTCAGCTTGAGCTGCGAAGACCATTTCTTTCTTGGGTATGCTCCTTCGAGCAAAGAATTGTATAGTTTGGTCTTCCTGACTTGTCATTGTGATTTCTCTGGTCGCACAGTTGATGCATACTTGATGTTGGGTCAACCAGTTCATTCCCATAATAATATCCAATTTGGCAGACTCGATGACTATCAAAGAAGCTGGGAAGATGACTCCCTTGATGTCAATCTCCAAATTGTAGCGGGCCAGATTACTTTTGAGCACGGATACCGGGGATTGTACCATCATACGTTTTCCCAAAATCGAGCAAGAAAACTTGTTTTGGGCAACAAAACTCCGCGAAATAAAAGAGTGGGAAGCCCCAGAGTCAAACAAAATTATTGCAGGTATGCTATTAACAGGAAACATACCAATGACGACTTCCGGGTTCTCTTGGGCTTCATCTGTAGAGATGTGGTGAACTTGCCCTTCGATGGTCTTCTGTCCAGGGTATGGCCCCATGCGGTTGACTTGCGGCTTAAATGGAGCATTTGACTTGCCGCTCTTGGGGCACTGTCTGGCGTAATACCCTGTTTGCCCACAAGAAAATCACGAATTGTTGCGCTGACACTCTTCGCGTACCGGGCTAGTCACGACATTCTTGACTTGAGTAGTAGTCTTGTCAACATTCTGCTGCCAATTGGGCTTGTACTCAACCTGAGTCAGCTACCACGTACGGGCCTTCTGCACTAGCTGTCCATCCTTTTTATGCTCGAACTTGCGTTTATGGTCATTATAGACTGGCTTATTGTCCTGAACAAGCTTGTGCTCCCTTTCTGCAACCAGGGCCTTGTTTACCAGAGTCTGGAAATCTGGAAAATCAAGCATACTGAGAGTGCATCTGAGGTGTTGATTCAGTCCTCCAAGGAATCTGTCGATCTTTCTTTCTTCGGTAGCAACATCATACAGGGAATAGCGAGCCAAATGGTTGAACTTGTTCAAATACTCAGTGACGGACAAGTTACCTTGCATGAGGGCTTGGAACTCACGCTGTTTAACTTTCAGGATACCGGTGGGGATGTGATATTTATGGAACTGATCCTTAAACTTATCCCATGTGATTTCTTCATCTGCTAGCCACATAGCTTTAGTATTGTCCCACCAAATAGTTGCGGCTCCTTCTAGATAGTGGGTTGCAAATGGAACCTTATCACCTTCTTCTGTGTGAGCAATATCCAATTTCTTCTCAATGGTCCTCGGCCAATCGTCGGCTTCCATGGGATCAGCAACTTGAGTGAAACTGGGTGGCTTAGTCCTTTGAAAATCTGATAGTTTGGAGTGATGGCCATTCTGATTTCCATTCTGCCCAACCATAGCTTGCACACTTCTCAATAGCTCAAGCAGATCGTTGTTTCTTCTTTCTTCGAACATACGCATAATCTGTTCAGTGGTTGGTGGATGTGGCGGTGGAGGCGGTGGTTGCGGATACAGTTCGGGGGAATGTCCTGCCTGTCTTGCCGAGCGATGAACAGGGACATCCTCACCAGTGTGACTGCTGCTGCCTCCACGCGTCATCCTATTATTTGTTTTTCCCAATATGAAGCAACCGAGATGAGCAACATCCAAAAATGGGAAAAGTGAATGACAAAACCGAAGAAAAGTGATAAAACCAGGGCGAATAAAGAAAGTTCCAACATAATTATACATAGACTCATACATGAAAGGGAACATCATGACGGGTTCGACTACGCTCATACATGATACGAAACATCATGACAAGTATGACTACATCCGTACATAGAGCATCATGACAATTGCGGATACTCTGACGATCTAGTGCTCTGCTCATCCTGCTGGGTCCTCTCCTGAGCCGGACTCAGATCCGGAACTGAAGACATTAACGGAAACCTCTGGGTTAAAGGTAACACGACGACGCTTCCTCGAGGGCTCTCCCTCAGGTGCAAGTGCGGGATGAGGCTGGAGCATAGGGGCTGCGGGAGTAGCGAGAAGTGAAGCCCACTCGGCAGGGGCACTATGGGGAGTCACGGTCGAGGTGCCCGAGCTACTCGAATGAGCAACCGGGGTAACTGGTGAGCTAGAAACTGGTGAAATATAAGGGGTAAACCCCATGGAAGGTGGAGTGGGATAGGACCTAGCGGCCATTAAAGCAGTGCGAGCACAAGTCAGCTCTCGAGCCGGCTCGTGAATCAGAAGATAACTAGGAGTGATATAGCGGGAAAGGTGGCTAGTAGCGCTATCGGCCGCCGGATCAATCATAGGAAAGCGGACACGACCATCATCGTGCAGGGATGGATAGTAATAAAAACCTGGGTGGGTCTGCATCTGGATCTCGTTATAGCGTAGCTCAACAAGGATCTCAGACGCAGCAAATTAAACAGCCTGAGCGGGGGTAGAAGCGAAACCACTCCTAGAAGAACAAGTGTAAGAGCCCGATGCCGAACTGCTGCGCAAGGTAACCACTGCGTGATACTCGTATACTGAGTCTGCTAGGCGCTCCCGGTACACCCAATACACTGGGTCATCACTGTGAGGGTAGAGTCGATGCCATACATGCCGAAGAAGGTGCGGTGAAGTGTACAGTGCCAGCTCCACCTGACACGCATACGGCACTGGAGCCATCTACACTCACAACCATTAGTCGGTTAGCAATAACAATACATCAAATGCATGCAATGCAACAAGCAGGTGCAAAGACTACCGGCACTCAAAAACCATCTAGCTACTGTTCAACTAACACGTCGGCTGTCTAGCGTGTCCTACAGTCAGCGCAGCTCTGGTACCAAGCGTTGTGGCACCCCGGCTTAGAGCAACCGATTTACCTTGCATTGCCAGCCCAGAGATCTAGTCTTCTGGCAACACACAACAGCTTGGTACAGAAAACAACCGCTTTATTGATGCTAGCAGAAACATAGGTTCGATATTACATCAAGTAGCGAGGCCAAGCAGCACACACGGTGCGGCTGAACAGTATGTACATTATTTAATGAACATGAAGGGGCCTCGATCATGACAATTACGCGGCAGGGGAACAACGACGAAGCGGAACTCCATAGCACAGGGACACCGATGTGGACACGGTCTAGACACGAGAAGCACTTCAATCCGGTAAGACATTCCTGAAAACTGGCATGACACGCCAGGTGAGTACATTGAATGTACTTGCAAGCTCACAACAAGTAAAAGCATAATGGCAAACAATAACATGATTATTAAGCAGGTTAAATGCAAGTCTATAACAGACTACTCATGAAGTGGATCATGCTTGTGCACCGAGTCCCTCGGACTCTCTTACCAAATGGGTTACCTCGTAACCATCATCATCAATAGGGTGATCACTCCCGGATCACAAACGAAACCAACACTTTGGTTCCCACAACAATGACCATCTTCATGGTCTCAACAATCTCATCACATGACCAGTGCCAATCACGTAACTTTAGTGTGCAAGATTAACTTAATTTTGTTGATCCATGGCGTGACCTACTTACGAGCTGTGCCCGTAACCGAGGACGCGGCTATCGATAGATTTAATAAACACTCCGCAGAGGTTAGTACACTGCACCCACACCACCGAACCCATGGCCTCGCACTCCCATTCGGGTGGACCAACGGCATTCCAACAAAACCAAGCCATTGCCATGACACTCTCTCGGCCACTCCGACCAACTCCCCTCTGGGCTAGTCCTGGGTGGCACCGATGTCAACCAATGACATCCAACGGCCACCGTCATGGCAAAACAATCAACGGTCCCAAACGGGGACAAGGTACCATAACAATAACGGGCACACAAGGTTATGTCTGCTTACCGGGACAGGGTACCGCACGCCCATAACCTTCCCTCGTTGGAGGCACCGACCAGAGGCATGATAACGGACCGAATAAGGGCCTTCCCATAAAGGCAAATGTGGTTGCACTGGGAAGCTCGATTCGGTGGCACCATGACTCGATCAACAATTATGTTCATGTTTGATTATCATCAGGTTTAACTTGAAAATAAAAGAACTCGAGCCATAGTATGCCATGATCATGCAACTATATGACGTGCAACTGTAAGCACATATCACCGAACTGGAATGGATCAACATCATAAAATCATTCTATTTGCACTACTAATCACTTTAACTCACTGGTTTCACATTCACTGGTTTTCAATCCCATCATTTTTAAGTTATGCCATTAACATAGTAAAATCAATAACTCATATATGAAAATGATACCGACCATAACCAAACCATAGCCATACTACCAAAGTACTTCTACTGCCTCACACTAGTCCATGCACTCAAACACTACTGCAAACTAAGCACTTCAATCATGACAAAGTAAACTAGCATAAGCAATATTTATTAAATGATTAAATGCATGAAATAAACCATATTCAAGTTGGAAAAATCATAATTATTGACATGACATCATGCAAATATTTGTGTGGCTTGCCTTGACACAGAGGAGGGTCACACTCCTCCTGGTTCTCCTCTAGGCAAGCTTCTCCTTCTGAAAATAAATAAAACAGCAAAAACAAAACATCAAGAACACTTTTGAAATTCACCAGAAATTCTAGACAGCAGAGAAAAATCTCAAATTTTATGTGCTGCTAGAATTTTTCAACACAAACACAATGCAAAAAGAATCAATTCATTTGGACTTATGGTTTAGGAGTTATGACTGGTCAAAGTTTCTTGTCAAAATTTGAATTAAATTTGAATAAAAGAAAACCAGGGGGTGACGTCGAAGATGTATTCAGAGAATACACCTCCACTTGTACCGCTTCGGGCACGAGTGAAGAGGCTGACAGTGCGCCCCGCCTATCGGTTTTTGAGGGGAGGAGGGGAGAAACAGAGGACGACGGCGCTTCACCGGGGCTCTCTCTGACGAGGAGGGCTCGACGGCCATTTTGAGAGGGAGGGATGGGTAGAGGAGGCCCTGGTGCACCTGCCTATAACCGTAGCTTGGCGAGGGATGGCCGGTGTAGCTCGGAAACGACGTCTCCAGCGGCGGTTGCGGACGGAGTGCGCCGGAGATGAAAAAGACGGCGAGAGAGGGCGGTTTTAGGGGCTCCAACGGGTTCAGCGAGCACCAGTGGATCACCAGGGAGTCACCGGAGGAGTTGATCAAGCTCGAGAGGCTCTAGATGGGTGGGGAGCATCAGAGGGGATCGCCAGCGAGCTCGGGTCGGGAGCGGCGGCCAGAGGCCTGCCCGGCCGGGCTGCGGCTTATCTACTGCGTCGTGGTGGTTGTGTGAGTGGGTTGAGATGCTCGGAGAGGCTAGAGGGGGCTGTATTTATTGGCGGAGGGGAATGGGGTCTCGAGCTCCGCCGGAGCTCTCTAGAGACGGCGCACGGTGCTGAAAAGCTCCAGTGAGAGGGGGAGAAGAGGCCGGGGTTCACGCGGCCACTGTGGGAGGGAGGAGACGAGCATAGGGGCTTGGGTGGCGATGAGCAAAGGGGCACGGGCGCACTGTACGGTTGGCCGCATCATGCCCGTGCTCGCTGTGGCGAGCTCCGGCGTCGGCAAGCGCTAGGGGGAGTTAATGGCATCAGGACGAGGATGGTGGCGCGGTTTGGCAAGCTGCAGCGAGTGGGGAAGCGAGCACAAGCTTCACAGAGACGCCGGCGGCATCCAGAGCGCGTCGACTAGCTGCCTGGCATCGTGCACACGCGTCGTCACCGCGTGAATTCTGGCATCACGCCACGCAGTGCATTAAAATCATGTCTGGTGTGTAGTCCTTGCTAGGTTGGGTTGATCCAAGCTCTTGAGTTGAGCAGCGGTCGATTGGGTGGGAGTGTAGCATCCTGGCAAGTTTCTAGACAGAAACTTGTGAGGTTAATAGAGAGAAATCTAGAAGGAGTTTAGGGCTAAGCTTTGGAGGTTAAGGGTTTCTTAGGAGGGTAATGAAGCCCTAAGAATTTCAGCTTCATTAGATCAAGGAAAAATGCACTTCCTGTAGAAACTGCATTTTCTGGCCAGAACAGAAAAGATTTTTTGCAGCAAAAATATTCCAAATAACTATGAAATATTTTTGCACAGGGAGGTGTGCCAAGGTCCAAATAATATTCAAGAATACTCTCAGATTTTTGTGGGCATGAAAAATAAGGGTTGCTTTGAAGCATAAGTGACTGAATTGTGATTTCAGAGAAGAAATGAATATTTTTCATTTATGAAAAATATTCCTATGGTCATTTTGTGATATATCATAGAGGAATTGAGGTGTTTGAGAGGGAGGTGAGTCACTTGGGTGAAAATCAAGGAAATGCCCAAGTGGTTAAGTCCAACTGAGTTGATTCAAAACTCCAAATTCAAACAAAAAGGCAAAGAAATCCAGAAAAAGAAAAAGTGCAAAAACCAAGGTGTCACACAAAAGCTTCCTGCCATGACGCACCGGTGGGCTCGGCGACGACCTCTGTCCTGACGAGCCCGCCATCCCGATCTTCTAGCACCAAAGTAGCAACCTTTGGGGATTGCTTCGGGAACCGCCGTGCTGTCGTTGCTCCCTTAGCACGAAAAGGGAAAACATCCTTATCCGCGCCCGCTGGTGCCCTTCTGGCTCCGCTGGTCATGGCTCGCATCACCCATGTGTAGCGCGAGGCGGGCTTGGCCAGCCTAGAGATATTTGCACAGTGAGAGGCCTCAGGTGGCTGCTTCGGGAGGCCGCCGTGCGGGAGGCCCTCGGGGAACTCCTGATGACGCCCACCGATGCGCACCTCACGAGGTGTGGGCCCCCGCGAAGGTCTTGCTCGTGAAGCCTTGAAGGTGGGCCAAACTGGGCTGATGCCATGCGCAGTGCCTGGGCCGCAGACAGACGGGCCTAGGTACCATCGGTCCCACGGGCCCGACAGTAGCCCCCGGGCCTCCGGCGTGCACGACTCCACCCGTTGAGAGGAAAAAGTGGGGGGGGGGGGGTGAAACATTGCAAGCCCCAACCGCCTGCAAGCCAGGCGCGACGTGTGGCGCATGACGGGGCACGGGACGCCCCCACTCCTCATGATGCCTTGGTAACTGCCCACTCTGACATAAAGCCTGCGTGCAACGCGTGACTATCATTGCCAATCTGCTACACCTGCCTTCCTGCGCCTCGCGAGATTCCTCACGATCTATTCTCAGGTGCTGCTCCTCCCTCACCTTGCTCGCAACTGTGACTCCTGATAGCGCTGGGCAGCAAGAAGGCGAAGTCCACGGCTCCCGGTGCGAGCTCACCTCCCGTGGGGCCAGCGCTCTGGCCCTCCTTAATCGCCAAGGATGAGGATCTGGGCCTGGTACTCCCGCTGATAGCCAGCGAGGGGAACGAAGGGCGGGAAACCTAGATCTGGCCAGGCTTGCAAGCGCGGGGTAACCTGGCGGAGTCCGTCTACCCCTTCTTCCTCCACAGCATCTATGCCATGTTGGTCCTGCTATTCTCCGATTTCTTCTTCGCCATCCTTTCTCATTACCAAATCCACGCCATCCACCTTCAGCCCAACTCCATTCTTCTCCTGGCAGTTTGCGCCTTCTTCCATCACTTCTTCAGCTTGCGGTTCACCACTCGGGACTAGCGGTCCGTGTGCGTCTCCTTTGTCGATGTCCATGGCAGGAGCTCCCACCTGAAGGCTGGGAAGGTGGAAGGCTACCGGAATCGCTGGGTCTTCATGGACACGCGCCACACCAACTCGCTCTTGATGACTCCGGCGGCGCAGCCCGAGCAGTCCCCTGTATGGGGCCATGAAAAGCTCACTAACCGCAGAGCCAAGCCTGTCCTAAAAAGGATAGTCATGCATAGGGGTACGTGGCTGACAGGGGCGATGATCGTCAAAGAGTTCCTGGGGCAGCGTATCGCGCCACTCCAAGCGCATTCGCGACCCATGTGGGAGTTCTCCAATGCGGGGGACATGATGAGGTTGCACCCTGCTGGCCTGAAAACCGAGGAGCTAGATGTGGCCCTAGCAGCCCTGCTTGGCCACCTCCCATGGGACCCTCCTGAGGACGCGGCCCCGCTGTACAGCTACGACAACTAGGAGGAGCTCCTTGAGGGGATGCCCACCTTCGACGAGTGGGGGCTCGCACTGAGCAACCTCGCTGGCTCGCACGGGGGCCCTCCGACCATGCTGCTGTCCTCCGACGAAAGCGATAGCGGTGAGGACTCGAAGGAGGACGACCTCGGGAGGGCGCCAGGGCACACCCGCCATCAGCTCCTCCTAGACCTCAAGGATGACGACGCTGCTAACGAGCCTCCTCCTGCGAACTCCCCCCGTCCCGCCGGGGCAGCCAAGAAAATGGATCATGTCCCGCCGGCCGTGCAGCCGCCAATCACGGTGGCCCCCATCGAGGTGGCCGAGCCCCCGCTGACCGAGGCCCCTTAGGGGAATTCTCGCACCTCCCCGGGAAGTGGCGATGCGGCGGGGCTCGCCGAGGGTCGCCCTGATGACCCCTGAAGCAGTGCTATGGCGGCGCCGGGAAGGGCGACGGCACATGGGCCTCTGCAGAGGAGAGGAAGAGGAAGTGGTCTGCGCCTGACGAGTAAGTGCCCCGGCCATCCTCGCATCATGCGCCTTCGATTAGTCCACTCGTGATAACCCCTTGCCTGCGCAAGAGTCTGGGCGGCGACGAGAAGCAAAGAAGAAGAAGATGGCTCCTGGAGCGAAGGTGACCTCGGCGGGCGGGGCGGTGCCTTGCATCGCCCTGGCCCTAAGCTCGGGCGCACGGGTACATCAGCGACCCCCCAGTGCGTCTCCAATGCCGCGGAAGGGTCAAGCTGCCACGACCGTGATGGATCAGCCCTCAGGAAGGGATGGGGCGCCTCAGCCCCCGGTGGCCGTCCTCACCTCTGCCGCCAAGAGTGACGCAGGGCATGCCGCATCGCATTCTCAAGCTTTGCCCAATCCCAGAGTTTAGCAGGCCGGTGTGTCAGCGTCCCTGGGTGTGCCGCAGGAGCCGAGCGCGGGGGAGAGCATGGAGCCCTCGGCGCCCCAGGCGAAAGACGCCAGGGCTTCTTCGGTAGTGGTGACAATGAGTGCGGAGGTGCTGGCCCCTCGCCAGGCTCTTGCGCTCGTGAACTGTGACACCCTGATCAAGCGCAAGGCCTTGGCTGATGCCCGGGTTGCACTCGACCGGCTTGGGGCAGACCTCTAGGACGCTGAATGGCGCCTCACCAAGGAGCGCCTAAAGCTCGCCTCAGGGTGGTGCCAGCTTGAGCTGGCTACCAAGGAGGCCCAGGGCCGGGCCGAGGCCACCGCTGAGGAGAATAGGAAGGAAACCACCGAGGCAAAGGCAGCCCGTGACAGCGAACTTACCGAGGCAGAGGCGGCCGCCAAGTGCTGCAGTGAAGTAGAAGCCAACCTAAAGGCGCTCCAGGACAAATAGGCCGCGCATGCACATCAACTCCATCTACGGGAGGACACCCTCAAGGCCCATGAGGTGAAGCTCACGGATCATGACTTCGAGTTGGCGAGGGTGGCGACCGAGCAGGCCACGGAGTGGAAGCGCCTGGAAGAGTTGCGACGTCAGGCAGATGACACCCAAGACGCCCATGCCAAGCATGTCTCTGAGACCAACGCCAAGCTCGACGCCAGGGAGAAGAAACTCCAAGAGGACGCCGACGTGAAGGCGGCGATGGACCGCGCCACCTTCTCTTCGCTCGAGCTTAGGGCCCGCAAAGCGCTGGGCTCCATATGCAGGGAGAGGTTAGAGGCCCTGCTCGCAGCCCCCGAAGCTGATTATGCCGAGCTATCCTCCAAGCTCGTGGAAGAGCTCGAGGGCGCGACGCTGAAGGTGGACGGCATCCTGGAAGAGGAATGTCGCGACCTATTCTCCATGGCGGCGACGCGTGTCTTCAGCCAAATCCTCCTTCACGATCCCGGTTTCAATTTTGGTGAGGTGATAACCCCCGTCCCCGTGGAGTCACACGACGATCTGGCGGGAGCCGTTCAGAGCTATGTATGTGCGCTGCTCGAGAAGTTCACCTGCAATGGAGATGCTAAGCCCAACGAGGTAGTCGACAGCGACGACGACCCCTCTTCCTGAATCTTCCTTTTATCTTCCTGCAACAGACTGCCCCCGCCTCGCAGGGGCATAAGACGATGGTTTAATTCATGAGATACTCAATGTTTGTAATAACTGTTTGCGACCCGTGGATTTCCCTTCCGTCTTTCCTTTTGCTTTGCTTTTTTGCTTTCCGTTGGCAGGGCCCAATCCCGTGCGGACCTCTACCATCGCTGGAACATCAGGTCGCGATTCCTAGACGAGACCAGGAGGTGAGGGGCTCCAGGAGTTAGTGAGATCCCCTGAGGCGCAATGCTAGGAGCCCCCTTTGACGCGCAAGCGGCCCGCGAGGGTAAAATGCTACTTTAGGCGAACCTGTTCATGGGGGCTCCATCCCGGACGACGTGCACTCGCAAGCTCGCACCTTGGCGTTACGCGAGGAGACCAGACACAAAGGGCCTTGGTGGGGTGACGTCGTAGGAGAGCAGGCCGGTGAGCCAGAGCCCCGTCCCTTGGGTTTCTCAGCGCTGCTGGGACTGACCCTAGCACAGGCACCGTGTCCAGCCCCCGCTGGCGTAAAGCTCAGGGGTGAGCTATGGGTGTATCCTATAGAAAGGTTAAGCGGCAGCCCATAGGGCGCCCTCAGTTGGTTATCCACCAGCGCGAAGCATGGGGCTTCCACTATGATGTGGGCATGATCGTGGTTCGATCGTTCTACCAGCGCTGGGCATGGGGCTTCCACTGAGGCGTGGGCATGATCGTGGTTCGGTTGTTCTGCCAGCACAGAGCAAGGGGCTTCCACTGGGGCATTGGCGGGAGCTCTAATTCAGAGTCTCCGAGGCGTGTACAGCCCTCTCTTGTTCGTACATGTGGAAGCCACGACAGAACTAGAGGTATTGGGCGTCCCAGGCGATAAGCACAGGGACCCCGTTCTCCGCTTGCAGCTAGGCTGGGTTAGGCTCTGGGCCATAGTAAATCTGTTGCGACCTCAGGAGGCGGCATCACGAGGGAGCGGAGCAAGGGCACCTCAGCAGTACTTGCATGTTTGCGGATCTAGTGATGTGGGGTTGACGCGCGTCGGTCGATCGTCCCGAGGCCACCGCATGCGGAGGTTGGACACCAAGGACCCAAAGGAGGTGACATGCACGGGTTCGGCCCACCAGACAGAGCTCGATCACTTTGATTTATCGATGCTGCAGGGACGGACCCGAGCACAGACGCCGTGTTGGATTTCCTCAAAGAATGATCATGAGAGGAGTCACTGGACGCGCGGCACCCGAGGTGGCGAAGCACGAGGCTCACAGTTTCATAACTTGGGACACGCCCTCACTTGCCTGCTCGTGATGGTCCCATGAGAGGACGAGACACCAAGGACCTCTGGAGGTGACGTGCATGGGAGCTGGCCCGCGAGATAGTGGTCGATAGCTTGGGTTTATCAGCGCTGCAGGGATAGACCTGAGCACAGATGCTGTGTCTAGCCTCCGGTCATGAGACGGTCGACAGCAAGCTCGCGATAACACGGCGATTCCACTGGTCGATGCACCAATCATGTAATTTAAGCCGGCGAGAAAATTTCATCAAAGCATAACCAAATTCGGTACATGACCAAAAACGATGTGGCTGTAGGGGCGGACCCTGGCCAGCCTGAGGATGATGCAGCCCGAGGGGCGCCCTCAATTGAACAAACCAAAAAGTCACCTGGCAATCATGCTGATGTGGGAACGTTGGGGTGGTTGGTGAAGCATGTTGCGCGGGATTGCCCTTCAGGGGCCGAGCGACTCCTAAGGCATTGGAGGCTCACGAGGGGTCGAAGCCTCACGTGACGCTGACACGAGCCGTGCGAAGCGTTGGTATGTGGCGCCAATGTCCAATAGACCGAAGGCATGTGGATGTAGTCGGTGGCGACGCCCCTGCTCTGGCCGATGCATGACAGCCAGAAGATGTTCTGGGAGCCGGCCCTGTTGAGGCCCGTGATGTTGACGCACACGCGTAGCCCGCTACCCGCATTAGGAGCGTGAACTGAGTCATTGGGTTGCGGGGCGGCACTCACTGCTCATGGCCCTCGCTTCTTGTAGCTTGTGGATTTCTTGGGTGATGAACTCCTGTGTCCCTGGCGCCTGGCGCCACATTCCTTGCTCGCGGGGGCGCGCACCGAGGCACGCCTCCAAGTTGTGCCCTAGCACCTCTCTTGTAGCACTGGTTAGGTCAGACGCTCTTCAAACAGAAGCCCCCAAGCCTTCCCTGAGGGAGGCACCGGGCACGCATTCCTATGCAGGAGGGAGGCAAGCCCTGGCTGCAGGGGCGGCGCCCCGGGTACCGTCAGCTGCCGACTGCTTCTTTGCTTCGGGACATCTCTTGGGGAGGATCTTCTTCTTCGCCGGGGTAGCCCCAAGTGGCACCGCATTGTCTTCGACGTTGGAATTTTCAGCCACAGCAGCCCGGTAGGCATGCTTGAGGGACTAGACCGCGTCCTTCTTGTCACAGGTGACAGTGATGACGCCGCTGCAGCCAGGCATCTTGAGGACATTGTAGCCATGGTGGGTCGCTGCCATGAACTTGGCGAGCGCAGGGTACCCCAGGATGGCGTTTTACAGGAGGCCAATGTGGGCCACGTCAAAGTCGATCAGCTCAGTGTGGTAGTTGTCGCGGGTACCGAAGGAGACCAGAAGGCGCACCTGCGCCAGGGGAGTGGTCGATCCATCTGTCACCCCAGAGTAGGGCTTGGTGGGCATCAGCTGGTCGTAGGGCACCTGGAGCGTTTCAAAGGTCGCGATGGAGATCACGTTGAGGCCGGAGCCCCCGTCGATAAGGGTCTTAGTGAACAAGACGTTTCTGATGGTGGGAGTGCACAACATGGGGAGTGCGCCGACGGTGACCGAGCACCTGAGGTGATCCTTGGGGTCGAAAGTGATGACGTACTGTGACCATTTGAGGGGCCGCATTGCCTCGAGCCTCAGGAGGGCCGCGTTCACCTCGCGAGAGAACTGCTCGAAGAGGCGGTTTGACGCGGGAGCCTAAGCTCTGCCGCGGATGCAGGCTATCACACGAGGCTCCTGGTAGCCCCCAGCCCCCTCGTCTTGCTGGTTGTTGTTGTTCCTCCTGGGGGGTGGCGACAGCGGTGGAAGGGCTGCATTGTCTTTACGATGTGCCTCATGAGGTTGATCGTGCCAGGCGTCATCGCAAGGCTGGTAGCGCCAGCCACCCTCGCGAGGCTAGTCGCGCCAGCCCTAGCAGGGGTTGCCGTTATGGTTGTCCCACCGGTCGGCGCCCAGCCCACTACCACGGCCACCTCCACGGTCGAAGCCACACGGTCGTTGAGGTCGGGGCGACGGCCCAAACGCTCATCGCGGAGCACCTTGAGCTCCTGACGGTCGTCATTGTTGTGGGTGTGTAAGTTGTGGTAGACACAGAAAAGGTGGCTACTACCTTCGAGCTGTCCACGGTCACGGCCGCGCTTCTGCTCGGGCTCCACCGCCAGCATGGCAGGGCCCTTGAACTTGAGAAGAAAGGCGGCCTTCTTTGGCCTTGGCGCACTTGTTGGCGAGGTTGAACATTTCCAGTGCCGTGCTCAAGTTGTTGTTGATGGCGAGCTTTTCGAACATGCGGACATCCTTGCCACCGTTGGTGAATGCCATGATGGTGGCTTCGTCCAAGGCACATGGGATCTTGTGGCGCACTTGGCTGAAGCGCTGAATGTACTTGCGAAGGGTCTCATCGGGGCACTACTTCATGCGCCGTAGGTCGGTTATGGTGAGGGCGCGGTCATAGGTGCCCTTGAAGTTGGCGACGAACACATTGTAGAGCTTGCCCCACGAAGAGATGGAATCCTCAGGCAGGTTCATGAACAAAGAGCGCGCACCATCCTTGAGGGCCATGGGGAACCAGTTCGCCATGACTTTGTCATCTCTATTCGCCACCTCGATAGTTAGCGCGTAAAGCTAAAGGAACTCCATGGGGTCGGGGATGCCATCGTAGCACGGCGGCAGATCCTTCTTGAACTTGACAGGCAAAACCACCCAGCGTAGCTCACGGGTGAATGCCCGGCAGCCCGTGGTACTCATGGGCGGGCCTTGCGCGTGGGCGGTGCAGTTCTGGCTTCCTGCCCTGCAACCTCTGGGATGGCTCGGTCCTGGCACTGCTGCCGCTGCTCAAGGAGCACGCACGCTTCTGGCGGCATGCGATGGATGCTGTGCAGCTGGCCTCATCCCGGGCCGGCACAGGCGTTCCGCACGGTGGGTCGCGCGGCTGTTCTTCGTGCCGGGGCTCATTGTAGTCACTGCGCATGGGAGGAGGCGGGGGTGCACCGTGCGCCACGTCCCCGGCGCGAGATGGCGGAGGACGGAGTGAGTGGGAGGGAGCCGAGGCCTCACCCGCGACATTGACAAGCTCGGTGATGCGGCCGAGCCAGGCGTCGTAGCCTTTGTCGGCCAGACGGTAGTGCAGAAGCTCGCACGCCATGAGCAGTGCGGCCTACGCATTCATCAGCCCACGGCGAGCGTGGGAGGACCAGGTGGTAGCCAGGGTAAGCGAAGGCGTAGCGGTGCGGCCGTCCACCTGCAAGGAAGGGTGCACGGAAGAATCCTGCTGCTTGCGAGCGGCAGGGTCAGTGGCTGCGTTGGCCGCGGCCGAGGCGGAGTGGCAGTGGCCGCCACGGCCTGGGGGCTCCGTCTGGGCAACGCGAGCTGCCCGGCGCTCGGCATGGACCACTACAAAAAAAAGACACATCCGTGACATTTTGGCCCGAACAAAAAAAACATCTGTCATGCTTATGACACTTCTATGACGATAATTGTGACAAAACCACGTATCATCATAGATGTGGTGGGCTACTACTTCTATGACAAAAAATCATGACAGAAAATGGGCTTTTCAACCTAGGCGGGCAGGGGACGCACCTACATGACATTCTTTAGGCCGTCCATGACCGAAAAAATCATGGTAGAAGCTTGGGCGAGGAAAATTTCGGGGAGTTCCCGGTTATGGTGGGTGGTCGGGGCTGAGCGATGCATTGTGGTTTGCGCATTTCTCTCGTGTACGCGTGTGTGTGCGAGGCGTTGGCTAACTGAACCCGAGCGATCTCACTAGCTATGTTACTGAACCCGAGCGATTGGCCCCTTGCCTGTTAACTGAACACGAGCGATTCCTTCGCTGCTGACTGAACCCGAGCGATTCCTTCGCTGCTGCTGTCGGATTCAGGGCTCCACAGAACCAAGAAGGTTTGAACTCTGGGGCGTGTGCGAAGATCTCAACCTCTCAAGCCTCAAGCTCATCGCACTACAGCATAGCCTTGCCAGATACACGCTCAAGTAGGGAAGAAGATGGACACGGTAGTTTACACAGGTTTGGGCCACCTTGCGGTGTAAAACCCTACTCATGCTTTGTGGTGGATTGGCCTCACGAGGAGGTTGAGGATGAATTAGTACAGTGGATGAGCTGCCTCGCGAGAGCTCGGGGAATGAGAATGGGTCCACCTTCTCTAAGGTGGTGGCTAACCTATATTTATAGTGGCCTCGGTCCTCTTCCCTCAAAACTTAGGCAGGAAGGGATCCCACAGTGGCCAATTCGAAAGGGGACAAGTAGTACATCTTATCCTGTAGAAAGGTGGTCTTCGCCTGCAAAGCTTCTGGTCGTGATGCAATGATAGGCTCGGTGATGACACCCGTCCTGCTGAGCTCGTGGTCTTGGTCGCATTGCACCGGAATGGAAACCTTTGGAGGGCTCCCTGGGAACCCACACCTGTCCTTGCTCCCTTAGCACTGAAAGGGAAACTGCCTCCTCTGTGCCCGCTGGCGCCCGCTTGGCCTTGGTCGTCATGGCTCCCGTCATCACAGCCTCGGGAGGCTGGGTACCTGCATAGAAATCTCCGCTCCTCGGGAGGCAACCTGGGGAGGCCACTCCTCTGGAGGTCTTGGTGTCGTCCGCCTCGCGAGGCTAGGAGGCCCTCCCGAGGGTCTTGTCTTGGAGTCCTTGCTGCTGCGCCATACCAGGCCATCGAGGGGCCACGCCGTGGGCCACAGGTAGGAAAGTCTGGGTACCCCTGGTCCCAGAACACCGACAGTAGCCCCCCGGGCCCAAGGCGCGCTCGGGCTGGCTTCGAGGCGAAACCAAGGGGCAAGGGCGGAGCACCGCGGGCCCTAATCGCCTGCGGGCCAGGCTGACGTGTGGCACCCAATGATATGCAGACGACTTCACTTCCCCACATCGCCTCGGCAACCGCTCTGAGTTGACATTAGCCTGGTGCATGCAACAGGGCCATCATCACTCCGAACATGGAAGGGTGCCAGTTGGCCTTCGATCACCTATAAGAGGGCGAGGGAGGCGGAGCCCCCAGCCCATCTTCATCTTCTTGCTTCCCGTTCCACGCCCTTGCGGAAGCGTCCATGGCTCTGATCAGGAGATTCTCTGCTACCGAGAAATGGAAGGCCCCGTGGGAAGAACCAAAGCCACTCCTGCCGAAGAGGGGCCATGGCTGCCCTCGCCGGGCCACTGCAATGCCCATGGCTGCCCCATCTCGACACGAGCACGCGCTGCCGAGTCTTCATGTCGGCTTGATCATCCACGCACAGGGCCCTTCCCACGGGGGTGGCCGCGGGCGCCGTGGAGGACGAGGCCGCAGAGGGAAGCAGACGACGGTCGCCCGACTGCCTCACCCGCGGGCCCATGCCGACGGCACAACTCGCGATTTTGTGGTGTTGGTGACAATGCCGCCACGCACCTAGATCCGACTCCCGCGTGCCTTGGCTGAGGTGCTACTGGCGCGGGGACCCATCGAGCTGTGGCTACAACACAACAGCTGCTGCGGACAAGCTTCGTAGGTGGAAGTTGAAGCCACCTTCTCCAGTGATGTATTCATGACTCGGGGATAGGGGACGGTCACCCAGGCCTATGGCTCGGAAGGGAGGCACACCCTTCATTTTAGGTACGATAGGGCGTCGATGCTCTTCTTCAAGGTGTTCGGGGAAGACGGCAGACGCCTGGAGTGCTGCCCCAGGGGCAACAACAGTGGCGACGAGGCCTCCCGCGGTGAACTTGCCCTTGGCCACAGCACCTCCAGCAGCAGCGATGCCTCCTCCGGGTCGAGCTCAAGCGACGACAACTATGACGAGCCACCACGCCGCCGCGCCCGGGTCTAGGAGGAGGAGGATGCCGACTGGGCGCCGTGATGCCGGCGCCTCCAGAGCTGTGGTCCTCGGGAGACCTTTTCCGGCGTGTAATGACCGTGGCGCTTGTGTATTAATGTTAATATTCCTGGTTTGCAACATATTTGTGTTTCTTACTTGGGTACGGGCCCCCTTTTTGCCCCTGCAGAAGCTTAGTGCTCTACGTTGATAGGATCCAGTCCCCAGGCAAGCTTCGGCCGTCGCTGGTATGCCAGGTCGCGATGCCGTGGTCAAGGCCAGGAGGTGAGCGGCCCGAGGTCCGATAAGAGCCCCTGAGGCGCGATGCTTAGGAGGTCCCCTTTGGCGTGCAAGCAGCTTCCGAAAGACTAAGAGGAAGGTTTCCTTGCCCAAGCGAGGTCGCAAGAAAACAAAACGTCAATGACAAGGCTCACGCTAGCACGTGTGAGATGACTTAGCTTAGTGGGCTTGCAGCCTGCGGCTGTTCTCTTGTCGCGAGGGCGAGCTTCTTCAGGCTTTTGATCTTGGGCATGCTCCCTGTTCTATGAGGAATCAAGGCAAACCCCGCAAGAGGTGCGTGAGGAGACTGATGCCCATCATATTTCGAAAAATGCCACCTGCGTTGGGCCACACCCCTCCCCGTCGGTGTACTAAGTATTAGGCCATTAGCACCCCGTACTTGTGCACGGGCAGTTGTAGCCGTCCTCGCAGCAAGGCTTGCCGGGATCAGCTCGAGGTCGATTTAAGTCATCAAGGAAATCATCAAGTCAGAGATCTGAGGATCAGCAGATAAGCAAAGCTGGAAGTCGAAGGCCAGCTTCCCCGACAAGATCCTTGCCGGGATGGCCCGTGGAGCCCGGCAAGCCTCGGCGCCCGGCAAGGCTTGGTTCCCAGCAAAGCTTGGCGCCCGGCAAGGCTGGGCGCCCGGCAAGGTTCTGCCACTGTGCCACCACTTCGGCACAGCAACGAGTCTGACATTCTGGCTCCTTCCATGGATGTGTGGCAACGCGCCAGTGGAGGAGAGCTTAAGCGGTGCTGATGGGATGGCCCCTTTTTCCATCCCCAAGAAAGTGAGGACACCTAAACGGACACATCACTGTGCATTATATGCGTTTGTCCTAATCCGTCAGGGGTTACGTATGATACCCTGTAGCTACTTTACACCTCAATGTATGTACATTTTGCCACTGCGGAGACCCCTTTGAGCATATAAAAGGAGGCCCAAGGCAACTGTTACAGAGGAGGGGAACTTCTGGCCCATTCTGCATGCGTAGCTGCTCTTTGAACGTACTGTTCATTGCGAGCGCTCCTGAAGGCTGGGCTCAAGAACATCAATAAGAACACAAAGCAGGAGTAGGGTTTTACGCTGATCAGCGGCCCGAACCTGGGTAAAAACTTCCCGCGTCGATCATTGGTTCTGCTCTTTGCGTATACCTCTCCCCCCGCCGAATCGTAAAGGGGTCTCTCGGGATCCCATAGGTGTCGTACCCCGACATCTTTGGCGCGCCAGGGTAGGGGGATTGAAGGTTGCGTGAACCTGATCTGGTGGTCGGCGCCCTAGTTCCTTCATCATCTTCATCATCATGCCGCCCAAGAAGAAGAATGCTGCGACAGCACAACCATCCGGGTCCGTTTTGCCCGCGCCTTCGCAGACAGGCGATGGTGTGGGTGCAGAAGGAAGAGGACTAGAACCCCCGCGGCGTTCTGGTGACCCAAGCCAAGCGAGCGGTATCGTTCGCAGTGGCAGTGGTAACTTGCGCGCCGCTGGATCTAGAGATGGTGTTGTGTTGCCTACGGGTGGCACAACTAACTCTAGGGATCGAAGGGCGCCTGCTGGAGCTCCCACGCCGGCGCAAGCCTCGCAACCTACCCAGGTCGTGCGAGATGAGCGACATCATGGCGCCGGTGGTTCGGGGCGTCCCCACGAAAAGGCTCCTGCGCATAGATCCCAAGATGCGCGGGACCAGCATGCACACCGAGCTGCCGGCGAAGGTGGTGCACGGTCGCGTGACCGTGGCGGTGCTCCTTCTAACTTAGTTAGGAGTCAGAGCACCTCACGTACCTCGCATTTGTCGCCGCCACCTACGCCAGCGGAAGCCTTGGCGCGTGCGCAGCTGCTCCTCGATTTTCCTCCCGCCCCGGAGAAGATGGAGGAGTGGCGAGCTACTATCCAGAGCCTTATCGGCTTCGCTAACAAGGATGGACCACAAGAGGTAGGGCCCTCTTAGCGGAGGCCCATCGATCCGACGCGAGCCGGTGCAGAGAAAACCGGAGGTGGTGCAACTACAGTGCACTCTCCTCCGCGGCGTCAACAGCGGCCGACGACTCAGCAAGTCGACCGCCATGAAGAAGTTTCCACGGCATCGTCCGATCCACGGATGCGCTGTGATCAGCGTCTGGTTCTCCAGGAACGAGGCAAGGAGGACGCTCGAACAACCATCGAGCGGCAACGGGAAGCGCGCTATCAGTCTGATAAGCGTGCGGGGCCGGTTGTCGACGAGCCTGCGCCAGGGAACGTAGGAGACTTGCCTTACGAGGTAGGACCTCCAGCGTTTACCCGTGAGCTGCGGCAAGTCCAGTGGCCCAATCTCCGAACCTTCAAGCCAGAGGTCCCGGAGAAATATGACGGCAAGACCCATCCCTCGGAGTTCCTGAGCATCTACACCATTGCGGTGCAAGCTGCCGGGGGCCAAGATGACAAGATACTTGCCAACTACTTCCCGTTGGTGCTCAAACCCAACGTCAGGTCGTGGTTAATGCATCTGCCGGAGGATTCTATTTCTTGCTGGTCAGATCTGTGCCATCAGTTTGTTGGCGCCTTTGTTGGAGGCCACCAAGCTCCTGGCCAAGAAAGTGATTTGCACATCATCCCTCAGAAGGAGGGCGAGTCCCTGCGCAAGTTTATGCAGAGATTCAGCCAGGTGCAATACAATATTCCTGACGTTCATCCTGCCGCTGTCATTAGCGCGTTCCATCAGAACATGCGTAACCGCAGGATGCGGGAAGAGCTGGCAATGAACAAAGTTAGGAGTATTGCCAAGCTTTACACTTTGGCCGACAAGTGCGCTCGAGCTGAAGAGGGGAGGAAACTCCCCGGTGAGGCTGTTGGTGCGGCAGGCGACTCAGAAGAAGAAGATGCCGCGGCTCCGTCAAGGAAAGGCCGGCGGCAAAATAGGAAGCGCGGAGGCAAGGCCGTGCTTGCCGTCGAGGAACCCGGCAACCGTGGTGCCGCCAAGAAGGCCAAGGTTGGCGACCCCGGCAAGGATCTTGCCGGGTGCCCTTCCTGTCAGGCCTTGGCGGCTGCCGACAAGTCAGAGAACTCCGGCAAGCAGTATTGCAAGATCCATCGCACTAAGGGCCACGATCTCCAGAACTGCCGGCAAGTTGAGCAGCTTGCCGAGAAGCAGAAGGCCGAATACGAAAGGCGAGACAAGGAGAAGGCCCAAGATGGTGCTGAGGGGTCCGGCAAGAAACGCGGTGGCCGAGGGGGTCGCCGCGGCAAGGCCAAGCAGCAGAAGGATCGGCCCGCTCGGGGCCGAGATAAAGAAGGAGATGATGATGAGGAAGATGACGAATCCTGTGAGCAGGAATTCCAGAAGGCTACGGAGGCTATGTGCATTGATGGGGGTGCCTCGCTGCATTCTTCCCACCGCCAACTTAAACAGTGGATGCGGGAGGTTAATGCGGCAGAGCCATCCCCCGATGCGTGTAGGCCTCTGATGTGGTCCAGCACGCCTATCATCTTTGAGGCCGAGGATCACCCTGATCGCACAACTGCGGTCGGGTGTTTGCCATTGTTGGTTTCCCCAACAATTCGCAACCTCAAGGTGACGAAGATGTTAGTTGACGGCGGGGCCGGCCTAAGCTTAATCTCACCAGATGTGCTCACAAAGCTTCAGATTCCCGACGAAGACCTCGAGGAAACGGGTACGTTTCAAGGGGTCAACCCGGGAAGAACCCAGCCTAAGGGCAAGATCACGCTGCCGGTAACATTTGGCAGCGAGTTTAACTTCAGCACCGAAAAGGTGGTGTTTGATGTCGCTAAGATCCCCATGTCATACAATGGGATCCTTGGTCGGCCAGCGCTGGCTAAGTTTATGGCGGCATCACACTACGCTTACAATGTTTTGAAGATACCCGGGCCGTTGAGCGTCATCACTATCCATTCCGATAAGAAGGATGCGCTCATCTGTGCCGACCAACTTTACCGGGAAGCAGTTGCAGCACCTGCCATCAAGGCATCTGCTCCTGCCGCTGGAACTACCGGGGGGAAGAAGAAGACCGGCAGGAACCTTGGCGCAAACTCCGGCAAGCGCACCTCCTCGGAGTGCTGCGCTTCCATCGAGGACGTAACAGAGAGTTCCACCGGCAAGAACAAGAAGTCCAAGGCTGCCCCGCCGGAAACCAAGAACGTGCCTGCCAGGGAAGACGGAACGGGGGGAACTTTCACCATAAGTTCCACCCTAGATGACAAATAGGAAAGCACGCTCGTTGCTTTCCTGCGGGCGACTGTCGACGTGTTTGCGTGGCAACCGTCTGACATCCCCGGCGTTCCCAGGAAAGTGATTGAGCACCACCTTGCTGTCTGTCCTCATGCGTGGCCCGTCAAGCAAAGGGTGAGGAAACAGGCTTTGGAGCGGCAAGAATTCATTGCCGAAGAAATTAAAAAGCTGGAGGCGGCAGGACTAGTCAAAGGAGTGCTTCATCCAACCTGGTTGGCCAACCCGGTTGTAGTGCGGAAAGCGAATGGGAAATGGAGGCTTTGTATCGATTATACAGATATCAATAATGCTTGTCCAAAAGATCCTTTTCCCTTGCCGCGCATCGACCAGATTGTGGATGCCACCGCTGGTTGTGATCTCCTGTCCTTCCTCGATGCCTATTCAGGGTATCATCAGATTTTTATGGCAAAGGAAGATGAAGAGAAGACCGCCTTTATCACCCCATGTGGTACGTATTGTTTTATACGGATGCCTTTCGGGTTGAAAAGTGCTGGTTCAACATTCGCCAGAGCAATCCAGATTGGTTTTGAGCCACAACTCCATAGAAATATGGAGGCATATATGGATGATATAGTGGTCAAAACTAAGGATAAAGCAACGCTCATTCAAGACCTAGAAGAAACATTTGCAAACTTGCGCAAGATCAACTTGAAGCTCAATCCTGAGAAGTGCGTGTTCGGTGTTCCTTCCGGCAAGCTCCTCGGATTCTTTGTATCTTGCCGGCGAATCGAAGCGAACCCCGACAAGATCAAAGCCATTGAGCAAATTGAAGCGCCGAGACGCGTCAAGGGTGTGCGTCGTCTTGCCGGCTGTGTTGCTGCTCTAAGCAGGTTTATTTCCAAATCTGCTGAGCGCGCCCTGCCCTTCTTCAAAATTTTGAAGAAGGCAGGTCCAATGAAATGGACTCCGGAAGCGGAGGCGGCGCTGCAAGATTTGAAGAAATACCTTTCTTCTCCGCCGACGCTAGTCGCACCTAAACCACAAGAACCGTTGCTGCTGTATCTGGCGGCAACAAATCAAGTGGTTAGTGCTGCGCTGGTGGCGCAGAGAGAAGCTGATGAGGAGGCAACATCAGCGGCAGGACCGCCAAGTGACACGGCAAGATCTTTCCCGGCAAGGGTTGATCTCGGCAAGACAGGATCTGCGCAAACAGAAGAACTTGTGCAGAAGAAGAAGGTGGTGCAGTGCCCAGTTTATTTTGTTAGCTCTCTGTTACATGGAGCTAGGTCAAGATATTCTGGTGTGCAGAAGTTGCTTTTCGGCCTCCTTATGGCCTCGAGAAAGCTGCGCCATTATTTTCAAGCACATGAGATCACCGTCGTCACTCGCTTTCCGTTGCAACGGGTTTTGCAAAATCCGGAGGCAACCGGCAGGATCGTGGAGTGGGCGTTGGAGCTGTCCAGCTTTGGTCTTAAGTTTGAAAGCACTTCCACAATTCAGAGCAGGGCCTTGGTGGAGTTCATTGCAGAATGGACCCCGACACCAGACGAAGAAGTTCAAGAAACAAGTCTCCCCGGCAAGGAAACCGATCAGCAAAGGGTTATGTACTTTGACGGGGCTTTTTCGCTGCAAGGCGCCGGTGCTGGCGTGCTGCTTGTCGCACCCACCGGGGAGCACCTCAAGTACATAGTCCAAATGCATTTTCCCCGGGAGAGTTCAACCAACAACACTGCAGAATACGAAGGTTTGCTTGCCGGTCTTAGGATCGCGGCAGACCTTGGTATCAAAAAGCTCGTCATCAAAGGCGATTCACAGCTTGTCGTCAGGCAGGTCAACAAGAGCTATCAAAGTCCATTGATGCAAGCCTACGTAGATGAGGTGAGGAAATTGGAAGAGCGCTTTGACGGTCTCCAAATGGAGCATGTCCCTCGTGCCGAGAACAGTGTCGCTGACGACCTGTTAAAGCGTGATGCCCTCAAGTTGCCTGTGGAACCAGGAACTTTTGTGCTCCAATTGATTCAACCATCCGTGGCACCATTGATGCGGCAAGAAAAGAGAAGAAAGTTGAACTCTGGCCAGTACTTCCCGGCAGAGCTCCCCGGAGCAGCCGGCAAGGAAGTTGCCGGGATCGACATGCTTGCCGGGGAACAACAGGCTCCGGCAGGGCCTCAGGCCCTTGCTGTCGAGACAAATGTTCCCCCGGCGGATGAGATGCCTTTAGTCCTAGTTGTCAAGCCTCAGGCTCCAGCATGGGCGCAGCACATTGTCCACTACCTTCAGACAGGTGAACTCCCTGAGGAACAAGAAGAAGCGGAGAGAGTAGCCCGTCGGTCTGTTATGTACAAGTTCGTCGATGACGTCCTGTACAGAAAGAAACCAAACGGTGTGAAATTGAAGTGCATTCCTCGGGAGGATAGACTAGAGCTGTTGGCAGAAATACATGGGGGCATGTGTGGCTCTCACATAGGGTCAAGAGCGCTTGCCGGAAAAGCATTCCGGCAAGGTTTCTTTTGGCCTACCGCCCTCCAGGATGCCACTGCACTAGTAACCAGGTGTGAAGCGTGCCAGTTTCATTCGAAGAAATTACATCAGCCAGCTCAAGCTCTTCAGACAATCCCTCTCTCCTGGCCTTTTTCGGTCTGGGGGCTCGACATACTGGGCCCCTTTCCCCGTGCTACCGGGGGCTTTGAGTACTTGTACGTTGCTATCGACAAGTTCACAAAGTGGCCGGAGGTGGAAGCGGTGAGGAAGGTGACAGCGCAGTCGGCTGTCAAGTTCTTCAAAGGAATTGTTTGCCGCTTCGGTGTGCCTAACAGGATCATCACCGACAATGGCACGCAGTTCACAAGTCGCACCTTCATGCAGTACGTCCAAGACCTTGGCGGCAAGATTTGTTTTGCCTCTGTTGCTCACCCGAGAAGCAACGGTCAAGCGGAGAGGGCCAATGCTGAAGTGCTGCGCGGTCTCAGGACCAGAACTTTTGACAGGCTGAAAAAGTGCGGAAGACGCTGGATTGATGAGTTGCCGGCGGTTCCTTGGTCAATCAGAACGACACCAAATCGAGCCACCGGCCGGACACCCTTCGCTCTGCTCTATGGAGCGGAAGCAGTTCTCCCCACGGAACTCATATATGGATCTCCTCGAGTGCTCGCTTATGATGAGCTCGAGCAAGAGCAACTGCGGCAAGATGACGCTGTGCTCCTTGAGGAGAATCGTCTTCAGGCTGCTGTGCGAGCTGCACGCTACCAGCAAGCTTTGCGCCGCTATCATAGCCGCAAAGTTCATGCCCGAAGCCTTGAGGAAGGCGACCTTGTTCTTCGACGGATTCAGTCCGCCAAGAATTCAAACAAGTTGACGCCAAAGTGGGAAGGCCCTTATCGGGTAGTACGAGTCACCAGGCCTGGCGCTGTCCGCCTGGAGACCGAAGATGGCATTCCAGTGAGTAATTCCTGGAATATCTAACATCTTCGCAAGTTCTATCCACAAGGCGCGGTTGCCGGGGGCTCCCGACAACCACCTTTTTGTACAAGTCTTGCCGGCAAGGCATGTGATCCTTTGTACAAAGCCAGGCGCAGACCCTGAGCACAGATGAATAAATTTAAGTGTTGTACATTCCCTTATTGATTCTCATGTTCACATTCATATATGCATGTTTGTCTAAGATGTTGTATGACACCTGATCCCGGTAAGTTCTAACGAACCGCCAAGGTTTCATCCCTTTATTTTCTCTTCTTTCTTTTTCTCAAAGACAGAAGGATTCCTCGCGTGCACATTTGCCGGGGGGAAGGGAGACATGAATGCCAATTGGTGACGTTCGGAATCGATGCTTGCCAGAGGAAGAACAAAGCCAGGAAGCTAAGTCCTAAAAACTTAGAGCAAGTTTTTTCTTTTAGTACCAAGTTATTTCCTTGGACGATTCCGACTCTTGTATGGGAAATCTGCACGTGAAGGAACCCTTGTTGTAATCAGTTGCGCCCTTATTTTGTTTCGAGTCCACTCAACGATTTAAGTGGCTGCACTGAGAACGCCAAGGAGTCTTGCCGGCCGCTGCGCCTCCGGCAGGCTGCTGAAGTCCCGCACCCAGCGCTCGCGGCAGGTTGCCCGCCAGCAAGTTTTTCAGTAAGCGTAGGATGAACTCCATACATAAAGGAATCAGACAAGGAAAGTAGCTAGCATGAGCCTAAACATAGTCAAATTATATTGCATCCATAAGTTGCCGCAGTTCTAACTTGAGACTTAATTGTCTTTTACATGAGATGATGGCGGCAAGAATAAAAGAGAAGCACTCAATCCCTGCGCTGGCCTTCAATCCTTTTGATGGAGTCCACCTTCTCGAGGATTGGCGCGATGCACTGCTCAAGCGCCTCAACATTTGCATCCTTTGGCAGGTGGCCGAGTGCGCTGGAGAGGTTGATGCCGGGATTGCTGTGCACCACCTTGAGGAGCACCTTGCGAAGGACGGCCCGGCAAAGCCGGCGAGTCTCGTTCGCCAGTTGGGTCGCCCGGCTAGACTGGAGCGCCCTCAACGCGTTGATGATGCTTTCAAAGAACATCGTCAATCTGGCGCTTGGGGATATTCTTTCCTCGGAAGAATATCTGAAGTTCGACAAGCCCATGGTTGACAGTTCTGCGGTAAGCTTCTCCGCGGCAGCAATGAGACGACCAGTCCAGATCTCCACTCCCTTCTCGTACTCGTTCTGGGTGGCGGCAGCACTCTTGAGCAGGTTCCTCTCTCCTTGGAGATCCTTGAGTAGAGCCTTCTCACGGGCCCTGCCGGTCTCGAGAGATTTCTGCAGCGTGGTCAGCTTCAGCTCCAGAACCGCAATATTATCAGCCGCAGAGGAGAGCTGCTTGGTCTTGTCGGACAGGGCGACTTGCATCTCCGCCAACGAGTGGAGGGTTTTTTCCCTGTCCCCCTTGAGCGTCGAGAGCTCCTTGCCGTGCTCGTCGAGATCTGTCTCCAGCCTCTTCACTTTGTCGCTCATCTCGTTCTTGGCAGCCTCTGTAGCTTCGGCAGCATCGACGGCCTCCTTGAGCTTGCCGGCATGACTGACAGTTAGAGCTTCGAGCGCCTCCTTGTGCTTTTGCTCCAGCTCCTGGGTCTGCCGCACGACAAGATTTTCAATGTCTTCATCCTTGCTACGAAGCTTGGCGGCGAGCGCCTGCTCACGTGCGATGAGATCTTCTTCATGAGCATCAAGAGCAATGCGGCGCCCCGTCAGGAGGGCATCTTCGGCAGCAATCATTTGAGCAGCTTCATCATGCGCCTTCTCCATATCGGATTGCTTCAGGAGGACCTCATTCCACTGCTGGCTCACTTGTTCTCGGCCGGCAATCAGCTCTTGAAGGGCCTCAGCGTGCCAGATTTGCATTTGTGCGACGCGCCTTTGAAAATCCGCTTCGGCTGCCTCGACAACTGCCATTCTGGAGTCCGCCTTCTCTTTTCGGGCACGATGGAGAGCCTGGAGTTTGCGGAAGTTCTCGCCCATGGCCTGAAGGAGCTGATCCTCTTCAGACTTGCCGCTGCTAGCACTGGGATCGTCAACAACTTCAAGCCCGGCAGCGGCAATAATTTCCTCGAAAATTTCTCCTTCGGCTGGTGCCTCGGTGCTTGCCGTCCCTGGCAAGTTGATGAATAGATTTTCGCCAACCTTGAGATACTTGCTGGATGAGGGCTCTTCAGATGTTCATGGCTGGTCTTCAGTGGCCGCCTCACCAGTGACAGGGGGCTCTGTGGCCGATGCAGCGCCTGGCGCTCCTGCGGCAGGAATGCTGTCAGTATGGTCCCCAGCCTCCCTGTCGCCCTCTTCAGCAGGTTCTTTGGCGATTTCCTTTTGTGCTGTCTTGGCGGCCTCCCCGTCAAGAGCATCACCAGCCCCGGCAACGTCATCCTTGGTGGCTTCGCTGGCAGTGATCCTGTCCGCTTCGGCGGCGGCATCCCTGGCGGTCTCCTCGATGACGGCGTCGACGTCCATGTGTTCCATCGCAGAGAACTCTGAAGGGCGAAGGAGGAGGTCAGAATAAGATCGAGTTTTTGGATTTTGAAGTGACTAAAGATAAAGAGGTAAGAGGAAAAGAATAACTAGCACTCTAAGGCGATCGAGTACCTGCGTCGGGCTGTCGAGAGGTGGCTTCGCCTCTCCCGGCAACTCCGGCTGCGGGGGGTGGGTTGCCGGAGTCCGTGCTTGTCGGCTCCTCCTCAATCTGGACGGGCTCGTCGGCAGGATCTCTTGCCGGGGATGTGCTTGTGGGCGGAGCAGTCGATGAAGGAGGCACAATGGGGATATCTTGTCCTTGTTGCCGTTCTTCTCCTGCAAACCCAAAGATATCAGCGGCAAGAATGAAAGCCTCGGCACCAGCCAACAGAAAAAGGGACAATGAACTTACGCTGGGGGCTGTGCTGGGGGCTGCGCTGGGGGCTGCGTTGAGGACTAGACTCCGGGCTCACAATGACAGTTTCTGGCACGCTAGTGGAGCCTGCCGGGGGCTCGTCGCCCGTAGAAGTCCTTGACCTCTTCGCCATCCTCTCCAGCAAGGTTTCTGTGTCACTGCAGAAACAATACAAGCAAGTCAGTAAGATTGATGCAGATTGGAAGGTGGAAGTTGTGGCAGATACTCACTCTTCTTCCTCCCGCTCTGGACTGAAGCCGGAGATGTCGAAGTCGACCTCCATTGCGATGTCTGAGTGGGGTGGCGGAGGAGGGGTCCTGGGCCGCTTGGCTGTGGCAGGCGCCGGGGCAGCCTCCGGCACGGTTGTACGAGACCCTCCTGCCGCTCCGGTGGTGGTCGCTGGTGTGGGTCTCGCACGCCGCGCGGGCTGTTGACGGGCCCCCTGCCGCGGTCCGGTCTTGCCGGCCACTTTCTTGCCGGGGGAGTCGCCGCTCGATGTAGGCTGGCTTGCCGGGACGCCTGATGCGGCTTTCCGAAGGACACGCTTTGTCTTCTTCGGGGGCGAGGGCTCTTCTCGCGTCTCCTCTTCGGCCGTGTCTTCGCCGGATGAGTTCTCAGCGACTGCGCCGCCTTCTTCCCCGGCAACCTTGTTCTCCTCGACAGGTTTTGCCTCCACCACCACCTCTGCATTGCTGGCTTCCCACTCTGTGAAGCCAATGCTGCCGGCCTCCGTGGCAAGATTCGCTTCCTCCACTCTGGTAGCGATATATGCTACCTCCTGATCAGTGGTGGCGCGGATAAGATCTGACTCTTGCCGAACAAGCTTCTCCGTCAGATTGTCAAAGAACTTCTGCGCTTATTCCTCGCTTCGCTCGACCCAGGTCGGGTCAAGGCCGTGGGCCTTAAACATCGGCAAGAAGGCAATGATTGACCCCAATGCAGAGTTGTTGCACAAGGGGACGATCCTTGCGGCAGCCGGTGCTTGTCTTCGCGCTGGAATAACTTTTGGCGGAGAGCACCAAGCTGCATAGCAGTCAGGTTATTGTTCAGCCTGGGGCGCAGCCTCATGACATCTGCTGCGTTCTTGTACTCCCAGACTGGCCTCCCCCTATTCTGCAGAGGGGCGATGCGGCGGCGGAGGAAGTCGAAGCCGATCATCTCCATTGTCAGCCCGGCAGCCTTCAAGCGGAGGATCCTGGTAGTGGCGATTGTGAGCTTCTCATCTTCTGCGGCGAGATCGCCCCAATCCTTGCCGCGGACCACCTTCTGTCGCCGGGGATGACAAAAAGGATGAGGATCTGCTTCCTGGATCCAGCACCATTCGGCCCACCACTCGTCCCACTTTTCGCGGGAAACTCCATCTGGGTATATCTCTTTGTTCCAAGCCCTTGGAATCCAAGCAATAGATCCAGAGAGGGCCTCTCCTTTTTGGATTCGAGGATAGAAATAGTGGCGGAAAAGAGCAGAATTGGGGATCACGCCAGCGAAATTCTCACAAAGATGGGCGAAGATAGACATGCAAAATAAGGCATTCGGCGTGAAATCAAGAAGGCGGAAGCCGTATGTGTACATGATGTCGTTGAAGAAATTGGAAAAGGGTGGACAGAGCCCGCAATAAAAATACGCAGTGAAGAAGGGGTATCTGTCCGATCCGCCTTTGGAACAAGCACCTGGGATTACGCGTGTGGTGGGGTGAGCTTGCGTTCCCTTCGCCCACATGCATTGGTATCGCCCCTTCAAAGTTTCGGCATCGAGCGTCGGAGGGAAGACGACGAGCCTCTTCCGCATCTTCACCAGTTCGCTCTCCGGAACTTCAGCTTTCGCCTCCTTGTCCGTGCCCTTGCCTTTGCTGGCCTTGGGCGGCATGGCGGCTGTGAAGATGGAAGCCGGGGGGCGGAGCGAGCGCGGGAGCAGCGGGCAGAAGAGAAAAAAGGTTTCGCTCTGAGCTCGAGCAGAGGAAGGTGATGGCGATGGCCAGATTGGGAAGAAGAGGGGGGTGAATAGGTTTGCGCCTCCGCGACTTCTCCTTTTTATGGGGAAGGAGCGGGGCCGCCTTGTTTATCCCCCAATATGAATGCGCCTCTATGGGCGCGAGACAGTTTGCAGCCTTTTTCGGCACACTTCCCATGTCGCGCGCTCCGTGCGTAGTAAAACAAGATATTTACGAGCAGTTAATTCCTTGCCACGCGTGCCCGTGCACTGTTTGGGCCTAGCCCAACAACGCCTCGCACTCGTGTATGGCCTAGGCCCGGGGGCTCCTGTCGGTGTACTAAGTATTGGGCCATTAGCACCCCGTACTTGTGCACGGGCAGTTGTAGCCGTCCTCGCGGCAAGGCTTGCCGGGATCAGCTCAAGGTCGATTTAAGTCATCAAGGAAATCGTCAAGTCAGAGATCTGAGGATCAGCAGATAAGCAAAGCTGGAAGTCGAAGGCCAGCTTCCCCGGCAAGATCCTTGCCGGGATGGCCCGTGGAGCCCGGCAAGCCTCGGCGCCCGGCAAGGCTTGGTTCCCAGCAAAGCTTGGCGCCCGGCAGGCCCTGGCGCCCGGCAAGGCAGGGCGCCCGGCAAGATTCTGCCACTGTGCCACCGCTTCGGCACAGCAACAAGTCTGACTATCTGGCTCCTTCCATTGATGCGTGGCAACGCGCCAGTGGAGGAGAGCTTAAGCGGTGCTGATGGGATGGCCCCTTTTTCCATCCCCAAGAAAGTGAGGACACCTAAACGGACACCTCACGGTGCATTAAATGCGTTTGTCCTAATCCGTCAGGGGTTAGGTATGATACCCTATAGCTACTTTACACCTCAATGTATGTACATTTTGCCACTGTGGAGACCCCTTTGAGCATATAAAAGGAGGCCCAAGGCAACTGTTACAGAGGAGGGGAACTTCTGGCCCATTCTGCATGCGTAGCTGCTCTTTGAACGTACTGTTCATTGCGAGCGCTCCTGAAGGCTGGGCTCAAGAACATCAATAAGAACACAAAGCAGGAGTAGGGTTTTACGCTGATCAGCGGCCCGAACCTGGGTAAAAACTTCCCGCGTCGATCATTGGTTCTGCTCTTTGCGTATACCTCTCCCCCCGCCGAATCGTAAAGGGGTCTCTCGGGATCCCATAGGTGTCGTACCCCGACACTCCCCCTATAACCCTCTGTGAGGCTATCGACCCCTCTCTCCCCGCTCATCATGGTGATCTACGTTCTCAGGACCCGACCCTCGAGCAGGGCTTAGCTGCCGCTGCTATGCCATGTCGCGATGCCATGGTCAAGGCCAGGGGGTGAGGGCTCGAGAGCCAGTAGGAGCCCCCGAGGCGCGATGCTCAAGGGGCCCCCTTTAACGTGCAAGCGATTTGCGCGAGAGAGAAATAGCTCGCCCCGCAAGGGTGCTTAGGAAAGGCTGTGCCCCCCGGCACGTGGTGCATGAAATGATTTCACTTAGCCTTTGGCGAGCTGGAACACTGCTTCATCGCGGCGTGTCCTTTTAAGGCGGAGAGGTGTGGGCAAGGCCACCCGTGGTCCTGTCTCCGAAGGTTCCTCCATATTAGTTAGTTGCGACATATATGGGGTGGCCGCGCTTGCTGATCTGCTCGTGGTCGTTCCGTGAGAAGACGAAGGCACTAAGGACTCGGTGAGGTGACATGCAGGGAACAGTCCCGTGAGCCAGAGCTCGGTCTCTTAGGTTTATTGGCGCTGCAGGGACGGACTCGAGCACAGGCGCCGTGCCGTTAGCCCCCTCTCATGGAACGTTCAGGGGGAGAGCTAGAACGCGCGAAGCCTGCAGGGGCAACTCCAGGAGCAATACGTGGTCAGGCGCAAGGTAAACGGCCACAGCAGCTTATGCGAGCATAGCTGGTCCAAGTTACATAAATCTAGACAGTGCAACCGCAGGGGCGGACCTCGACAACCTGAGGATGATGCAGCCCGGGGGGCTCCCTCAACTGAAGAAACCAAAAAGTCACCTGGCACCAGTGTTGTAGAAGCGTCGGGGTAGCTGAAGACGCATGCCACGAAGATCATTCCTCACGAGCCGGCCGGCTCCTTAGGCCTGGGAGGCTCACAAGGTCCGGGGGGCTCGCACGGGCCCAGTACCTCTTAAGACAGGACCGCCAAGAGCCTGGCCTTGTGAGACGCCACAGCACGCTGTGCGAGGCGCTGGTACATGGCGCCCATGTTTAACAGGCCAAACGACATGCAGACATAGCTGCAGGGGTAGCCCCCACTCCGGCCGATGCGCGACGGACAGAAGAGGTCCTGCGAAGCGGCCTTGTTGAGGCCTGGGATGTTGACGCAGACGCGCAGCTTGCTGCCCGTGTCAGGGGCCGCAGCTGCACTGGGAGGCCATGAGGTGCGACGCTCGCCGCGCATGGCCCTTGCCTCCTGAAGCTCCTAGATCGCCTTGGTGATGAACTCTCGCGTGCATGGCGCCTCGCGCCGTGCATCTTGCTTGCGGGACGCGCATCGAAGCACGCCTCCAAGTGGTACCCGAGCACCTCCCTCGTCGCGCTGGTCAGGTCAGAGGCTCTCCAGGCGGAAGCCCCCGAGCCCGTCCAAAGGGAGGCGTCGGGCATGTCTTCCTATGCGAGAGGAAAAGGCGCCCTTGCAGTGGGCGCGGGGCCCGAGGTACCGCCTGCGGGTGCCTCAGGCACCTGATGGCTCTTGGGAAGGAGCTGCTTCTTCTTCTTGGGGTTGGTGTCAGGAGGCACGACGGCGCCCTCATCGTCAGAGTTTTCGGCCGCCGCAGCCTGGTAGGCACGCTCGAGGGAGCACACCGCGTCTTTTTCATCGCAGGCGACTGTGATGATGCCACCGCTCCCTGGCATCTTTAGGACATTGTAGCCGTGGTGGGTCGCCGCCATGAACTTGGCAAGGGCCGGATACCCAAGGATGGCGTTGTACGGGAGGCCGATGTGGGCGACGTCGAAGTCAATGAGCTCGGTGTGGTAGTTGTCGTGCTTGCCGAAGGTGACTGGGAGGCGTATCTGCCCCAGGGGGACGGTGGAGCCGTTGGTCACCTCTAAGAAAGGCTTGGTTGGCAGGAGCTGGTCGTAAGGCACTTGGAGCGCCTCGAACGTCTTGACGGAGAGAACATTGAGCCCCGCGCCACCGTCGATGAGGGTCTTGGTGATGAGGACGTTGCTGATGGTGGGCGTGCAGAGCATGGGAAGCACGCCTCCGATGGCCGAGCACTTCAGGTGATCCTTGGAATCAAAGGTGATAGCATACTACGACCACTTGAGGGGATGCGCGGCCTCAAGTTTTGGGAGGGCCGCGTTCACCTCACGAGAGAACTGCTTGAATATGCGATGTGAAGCGGGGGCCTGAGCACCGCCCGGAATGCAGGCGATCGCCCGAGGCTCCTGGAAGCCCCCAGCCCCATCATCCCATCGGTTGACATCATTCCTCCTTGGTGGAGGCGGCAGCAGAGGGAGGCCGGCATTGCCTTGAGGACGGGCCTCACGAGGCTGATCGCGCCAGGGCGCATCGCGAGGCTCATCATGCCAGCGGTCCTCACGAGGCTGGTCGCGCCAGTCCTGGCGAGGGTCGCGGTTGTCCCAGCGGCCTCCACGACGGCCTCCTCCACGGCCGTAGCCATGGTCACCACGCTCGGGGCGGTGGCCGAGGTGTCCATCGTGAAGTGCCCTGAGCTCTTCGTAGTCGTTGATGTCGTGGCTGTGAACGTTGTGGAAGATGCAGAACGGGCGGTTGCCCCTTGGAGGCTTGTCGTGGTCACGGTCGCGCTTAATCTCAGGCTCGACCGCGAGCACAGCGGGGCCCTTGCGCTTTGCCTCCTTAGCCTTGGCCTTCTTGTCTTCAGGATCGGTCTTCAGAAGCTCAAGGAGGGAGAGGCGGCCTTCCTCGGCCCTTGCGCACTTGTTCGCCATGTTGAACATCTCCAGGGCCGAGCATAGGTCCTCGTGGATGCCAAACTCCTCTTTCATCTTGACATTCCGGACGCCATCAGTGAATACCGAGATGATGGCCTCGTCTGACGCCTTCGAAATCTTGAGGCGAACGTTCGTGAAACGCTGTATGTACTTGTGCAAGGTCTCGCCCGGCTGCTGCTTCACGCGCCATAGGTCACCCACTGCAGAAGCGCGGTCGCAGGTGCCCTGGAAGTTGGCGATGAAGTGCTCACAAAGTTCATCCCAGGAGGAGATCGATTCCTCTGGGAGGTGTAGGAGCCAAGAGCGCGCGCCGTCCTTGAGGGCCATGGGGAACCAGTTTGCCATAACCTTCTCATCACCGTTGTCTGCCTCGATGCTCAGCGAGTAGAGATGGAGGCACTCCGCGGGGTCTGGGGTGCCATCGTAACGCGGGGGCAAGTCTGGCTTGAACTTTCCTGGCTAGATGACGCGGCGTAGCTCTGGGGTGAAGGCGCGGCAGCCCGCCGCGCTCACGAGAGCAGTGTGCATGGTGTGAACTCGGTCTTGACGCCCACGCGCCGCAACCTGCGGTGGCGTGCGGTCCTGGTGCTGGCACTGTGGCGCTGGGAGTGCATGCGCATCGGCTTGCGGCCGCTGGACCTCCTGACAGCTTGCTTCATCCCGTGTCGACGCTCCACGCGACAGGTCGCGCTGGGGCGCTTCACGCCTGGGCTTGGGGTCGGCGCCGTGCAGAGGAGGAGGAGGAGGCGCACCATGAGCCACGTCGCCCGCCTGGTATGGCGGGGGAAGGAGCGAGCGGGACTGTGCAGGGACTTCACCGGCGGTGCTGAGGAGCTCGGCGATGTGGCCAAGCCAGTCATCGTAGTGGTCATTGGAGGGGCGGTAGCACAGCAGTTCGCACGCCATGAGCAGCGCAGCCTGCGCGTTTGCTAGCCCGTGGTGGATGTGGGAAGACGACGCCATGGCAGGAGTAGGCGACGGAGTAGCTGTGCGACCATCATGCCGCATGGAGGGTGGCAGCGACGAATCTTGTTGCTCGTGAGCAGCAGGGTCAGTGGCAGCGTTGGCCACAGGGGAGGTAGAGCGGCGAGGAGCGCCGTTGCCCACGGGTGCCGTCTGGGCGACATGAGCGACCCGGCGCTCGGCATGGACACGGCGTGCGTCGGCCATGGGAGCGACGGAGCGGAGACGAAGCGGAGCTGGAAGAAGGACTTCGACACTCCCCCTACCTGGCGTGCCAAACATCGGATTCAGCGCTCCGCAGACCCAAGAAGGTTCGAACTCTAGGGCGTGTGCGAAGATCTCAACCTCTCAAGCCTCAAGCTCGTCGCCCTATAGCCTAGCCTCGCCGGATACACGGTCAAGCGGGGAAGAAGATGGACACGACAGTTTACCCAGGTTCGGGCCACCTTGCGGTGTAAAGCCCTACTCCTGCTTTGTGGTGGATTGGCTTCACGAGGAGGTTGAGGATGAACCAGTACAGTGGATAAGCTGCCTCGCAAGGCCTCGGTGAATGAGAATGGGTCCACCTTCTCTACAGTGGTGGCTAACCTATATTTATAGTGGCCTCGGTCCTCTTCCCCCAAAACTTAGGCGGGAAGGGATCCCACAGTGGCCAATCCAAAAGGGGACAAGTAGTACATCTTATCCTGACGAAAGGTGGTCTTCGCCTGCAAAGCTTCTGGTCGTGACGCAGTGGTGGGCTCGGTGATGACATCCATCCTGCCGAGCTCGTGGTCTTGGTCTTGTTGCACCGGAATGGAAACCTTTGGAGGGCTCCTTGGGAACCCATGTCTGTCCTTGCTACCTTAGCACCGAAAGGGAAGCTGCCTCCTCTGCGCCCGCTGGCGCCAGCCTTGTCTTGGTCGTCACGGCTCACGTCATCACAACCTCGGGAGGCTGGGTACCTACATAGAAATCTCCGCGCCTTGGGAGGCAGCCTGGGGAGACCGCTCCTCTGGAGGTCTTGGTGTTGTCCGCCTCGCGAGGCCAGGGGGCCCTCGAGAGGTTCTTGTCTTGGAGTCCTTGCTGCCGGGCTGTACCAGACCATCAAGGGGCCACACCGTGGGCCACAGGCAGGCAAGTCTAGGTACCCCCGGTCCCAGAACGCCAACAGCTACTACTAACTGAACCCGAGCGATCGATCACTGCTGCTGCTTACTGAAGCGGATCGAGCCCCCGTGCGAGACATAGCCAGCCGGTGTTGGGTTGCCTCTCGATGAATAGTGACCATTGCTACCGTGAGCGCGGTACGTAGAACGAGCCGAGATGTGGTGAGTCGAGCCGGTTGGGTAGCTGTGGCTGAACAGTTCCCGGTGGGGGTCAGATGAACAGGACCCCGTGGTAGTAGGCCATTGCCGCTGGATGAACAGGACTGCCACACCCCAGCCGGTGGCGGTCCTGTTCATCCAGCGGCAACGGCCTACTACCACGGGGTCCTGTTCATCTGACCCCCACCGGGAACTGTTCAGCCACAGCTACCCAACCGGCTCGACTCACCAGGACCCCGTGGAGGCAGCATGAACAATAACTGGTGGAGGTAGGAGGAGGTCGCCGGTGGATGAACAGTAGCAGGTGGAGGCTGGAGGAGGTCGATAGTGGATGAACAATAGCAGGTGGAGGCTAGAGGTGGTCGACGGTGGATGAACAGTAGCCCGTGGAGTCCCGTTTTGCGGTACGCCACACCCCTCCCGATGAACACGACCCCGTTTCGACCGTAGGCGCTCCAAGAGAAGTCTGTTTCCTTCGTTTGGCGGTACGCCACACCCCTCCCGATGAACAGGACCCCGTTTTGACCGTAGGTGGTCGAACATAAGGCTGTTTCCTCCGTTCTGCGGTACGCCAGGCCCCGTTTCGGCTGTTCCGTCCAAGCCGGTTGGCTGCCGATGAACACGACACATTTCGTTGCCTCTCGATGAACACGACGCAGTTTCTCCATTCCGACCCAGCCAGTTGGTTGCCGATGAACAGGACACCGTTGCTGTCGTCCGTTGCCTCTCCATGTACATGAGCCCTGGCCGTATGTATGCGCGAGTACGCGTTCGAGACCGCCGCCCATATGTACGTATGTGACCATTTTTTTTGCCCCTGTGGCTGTACATACATGTACACTGTTTAGACAGGACTGCCTGAACTGCTACGTCGGGGGCTTTACTATGACACGTGTCGCTGCTTGCTCGGCCACGGTTCATCGTTGCAGAGAGACCGATCAACCAGTATGTACGTACAAGTTTGCGACCAGACGGACAATGTATGTATGCTTTGACCGGGTGGGTCCCACCTATTAGGGAGGATAAGGAGGCACTTCCCTGCATGCGAAGATATAGCTGGTGGGTCCCAGCTATCAGGGGGAGGGATCTTTTCTGTAATAACTGTTTGTGACCCGTGGATTTCCCTTCCGTCTTTCCTTTTGCTTGTCTTTTTGCTCTGTGTCGGCAGGGCCCAACCCCGTGCGGACCTCTAACGTTTCTGGAACATCAGGGGCGATGCCTAGACAAGACCAGGAGGTGAGGGGCTCCGGGAGTTAGTGAGATCCCCCGAGCCACAATGCTCGGGAACCCCCCTTTGACGCGCAAGTGGCCCGCGAGGGTAAAACGATACCTGAGGCGAACCTGTTCGTGGGGGCTCCGTCCCGGACGACGCGCACTCGCAAGCTCGCACCTGGGCATTACGCGAGGAGACCAGACAAAAAGGGCCTTGGTGGGGCGACGTCGCACGGGAGCAGGACGGCGAGCCAGAGCCCCGTCCCTTGGGTTTCTGAGCGCAGCTGGGACTGACCCGAGCACAGGCACCATGTCCAACCCCCGCTCGCGTAAAGCTGAGGGGTGAGCTGTGGGTGTATCCTTGGGAAAGGTTATGCGGCGTCCCATAGGGCACCCTTAGTTGGTTATCCACCAGTGTGAAGCATGGGGCTTCCACTGTGATGTGGGTATGATCGTCCCGCCAGCGGGGGGCATGGGGCTTCCACTGGGGCATGGGCATGATCGTGGTTCGGTCGTTCCGCCAGCACAGAGCATGGGGCTTCCACTGGAGCGTGGGCGGGAGCTCTGTTTCAGAGTCTCCGGGGCGTGTATAGCCCTATCTTGTTCGTACTCGTGGGAGCCACTACAGAACATGATGTATTGGGCATCCCTGGCGATAAGCACAGGGACCACGTTCTCCACTTGCAGCTGGGCTGCGTTAGGCTCTGGGCCATGGTAAATCTATTGCGACCTTAGGAGGCGGCATCGCAGGGGAGTAGAGCGAGGGCACCTCGGTTGTACCTGCATGTTTGCGGATCTAGTGATGTGGGGGTGACACGCGTCGGTCGATCGTCCCGAGGCCACCGCATGAGGAGGTTGGACACCAAGGACTCAAAGGAGGTGACATGGACAGGTTTGGCCCACCAGACAGAGCTCGATCACTTGGATTTATCGATGCTGCAGGGACGGAGCCAAGCACAGACGCCGTGTCGGATTTCCTCATGGAATGATCATGAGAGGAGTTGCCGGACACGCAGCACCCGAGGTGGCGAAGCACCAGGCTCACAGTTGCATAACTTGGGACGCGCCCTCACTTGCCTGCTCGCGATGGTCCCATGAGAGGACAAGACACCAAGGACCTCTGGAGGTGACGTGCACGGGAGCTAGCCCATGAGACAGAGGTCGATAGCTTGGGTTTATCAGCGCTGCAGGGACGGACCCGAGCACAGATGCCGTGTCTAGCCCCCGGTCATGAGACAGTCGAGAGCAAGCTCGCGAGAACGCGGCGATTCCACGGTGTCGAGGCACCAATCACGTAATTTAAGCCGGCGAGAAAACTTCATCAAAGCATAACCAAATTCGGTACATGACCAAACATGATGTGGCTGCAGGGACAGACCCTGACTAGCCTGAGGATGATGCAGCCCGAGGGGCACCCTTAATTGAACAAACCAAAAAGTCACCTGTCAATCATGCTGCTATCAGTGCAACAGACCCTTTGTCCATTGCAAGGACTGTGCACAGGCCAGAGACAAGATTACAAGACCAAGATCAGACCAAACAAGGAGGATCAATTCCTTTGAAGGATCCAAGTGCAAGTCGAGAAGGCCAAGGTGAGCCAGAGGAACAAGGCATCGCTAAGGGAAGGACCTACCTTGCCGTGCAGGCGAGCCCGGCATGGTTGGGTTGTGCCCCGGAAGCAAGCTCCCGGATCATCCCGGCAAGCCTGCCGGGGCTGGCGGAGGCAAGCCACTCCACCGCTCCACCTCACAAGTGACGCAAGTCATTAATCAAAGCGGTGTCGAGCTCCAAGGTGACTAAGTGGCTGCTTTTTGCCCCATGGCAGCCACTTCCTATAGCAAACACCTCCATATGACACCCGTCTTGAGACATGTGGAACGAGCAGGTGCGAAGCTGGCAAAACAGCCCGGCAGGGCCTACCGGGCGGGCTGTGATGTGACATTGAGTGGCGCATTTAATGTGCTCTGTCAGCCTGCAGAGTTAGGTATGATAGCACTGTTAGCTATCTAATTAGTACACAAAGACTGATTTGCCACTGTGGTGACCCCTTAATCTATAAAAGGAGGCCCATGGCGACCGTAGAAAGGGTTGGACCCTCGCATATTCATACACTCATAGCCACTCTCGCCCCTAGAGCGACCTGGCCGGGTGAGTCTACGTCCACCACCATTATCCACCATGAATCCACCATAGCAAGAGTAGGGTTTTACGCCTCACAGCTGCTCGAACCTGGGTAAAGACTGCCCGTGTGATCTCTGCCGTGCTGCGTGACGCTTCTCCGCTCTTTGTGCAACGTGCCCATCCCCCCCGCCGAACCAAAATGGACTCATGGCCCCATAGGTGGCCGTGGTTTCGCACAACATCTTTGGCGTGCCAGGTAGGGGGATCATGTGATGTGCATCATCTTCAATGACATTTTCGTCATCGACGGTGTCATCGACTATGGCGCCCGAGAGGAAGCCCGGAGCTGCAAGTCACCGGCCACCATGAAGGCTCTACCGCCCGCGACCGCCGACGTCATGGGGAATGCAGGGGCTCGCGAGGGTGTGGATGCTGCGGGGGACGTGGTCGGCGCAGGCGGCACCGTCACCACCTCCCCCATGGCCGAAGCAGGAACGAGAGGTACCGGGGAAGGACAGCATCAGCAACATCCCAACGGCCATGCTCCATGAGGTACGGATGGAGGGATCATTTCGCCTGAACCCCTTCTCCTCGCCAACGGGCACAGCTGCAGTGATGATGCTCGTTTTGGGGCGAATCGCAACCCTCCGGTCGCCCATGCTGCGGGCGTGACCGCAGGGCACGCGCCACCCCCGGGGCGGGCTAACCAAGCTACTGTGCCCAACGGAGCTGCTGGCCCTCAGGCGCCTTCGCCACGTCACCATGCCGTCCAAATGGCTGGTTCGCAGCAGCAAGGGCGCGGCGTGGTCACCACCGGCAACGTTAGGAGCCGAGCGACACTATGATCTACAACGTCATCACCTATGCCAAGCACTGCCTCAGAGGCCATGGCGCAAGCCCAACTGCTGTTGAGATTTCCACCGGCGGCAGACCAGATGGATGAGTGGCGAGCCACCATTCAAAGTCTGATTGGTTTTGCCGAGCCAGAAGGATCACAGCGGGCCCGACCGCCACGGCCTTCCCAAGAAGCAACGATGGCTCATGCGGCTGGTCGTGCAGGAGGGGCCACCCTCACGGCGCAATCCCCACCACGGCAAGCCGCCCGGGAGCCGCAAAACCAAGCACCCGATGACGTCTCGATGACCTCATCAGACCCTCGAGCGCGTCAAGGCCGACAGTGTGCCCCGGAGGGCAGGCGAAGGGAAGGCGCGCGCGTCATCGACGAGCGGTACCGTGACAACCCCCGCCGGTCCAATGGGTGCGATGGCCCCGACGTCAACGAGCCCGCGCTTGGAGAAGGCGGGTGCCTGCCTTTCAAGGTTGGGTGCCCTGCCTTCACCCGTGAGCTGTGGCAAGTCCATTGGCCGTCCAGTCGCACGTTCAAGCCAGAGATACCCGAGAAGTATGATGGGAGACTAAACCCGGCAGAGTTCTTGAGCATCTACACCATCGCTGTTCAAGCTGCCGGGGGAAGAGATGAGAAGGTGTTCGCCAACTACTTCCCTTTGGCCCTCAAGTCAAATGTGAGGTCTTGGCTGATGCATCTGCCGGAGAACTCCATTTCGACCTGGGCTGACCTGTGCCATGAGTTCATTGGTGCCTTCATGGGCGGCCATCAAGAACCAAGGCGGCCCAGTGACTTGCAGCTTCTCCAGCAGAAAGAGGGAGAAACTCTATGGAAGTACTTGCAGAGATTCAGCCGAGTCCACAGAAATATCCCAGATATCCACCCAGCTGCCGTGATAGCTGCCTTCCAATCCAACGTGCGCAACCACAGGATACGTTCCAAGATGAACGTTCGGTTGCCCAAGACTGTGAAGGAGCTCTACACTTTGGTGGACAAATGTGCTCGGGTGGAGGAGGGGAGGAAACTTCCTGGAGAGGAAGATTGCATCGACATCGACTCAGAAGATGACGACGAGACCGTCAGTAAGAAGAAGAACAAGAAGCACAACAAGAAGCGCAAGGATAAGACAGTGATGACTGTTGAGGGGTCGAGCACGCCTAGTACCGGTAAGAAGGCCAAGGCTGAAGCCCCCAGCAAGGAGGCTACCGCATGCGCTGACTGCCGGGACGCAGCTGCTGCTGAGAAAGCTAGGAAAAGTGATGGGCCGTACTGTAAGATTCATCGGACCAAGGGCCATGACCTCCAGGAGGGTCATCAGGTTGAGCAGCTCGTCAAGAGGCAGAAGGCTGAGTATGAGAAGCGCGATAAGGAAAAAGGTCAGAATGGCGCTGGCGGGAAGGGCCAGGTTGGTGAAGCAAATCGCCCCGGCAAGGCTCCTCCCAACCAAGGGAAACCCGCCAAAGGCCGAGATGCAGGAATTCCAGAAGGCCACTGACGCCCTGTGCATTGACGGGGGTGCATCTTTGCAGTCCTCTCACCGCCAACTTAAACAGTGGGCGCGTGAAGTCAATGACGTGGAGCCAGCGGTAGATTCTCGGAAGCCGCTCAAGTGGTCACGCACGCCCATCATCTTTGATGAAGATGACCACCCTGACCGCATTACTGCGGTAGGGTGCTTGCCGTTGTTGGTCTCACCAACAATTCGCAACCTCAAGGTCACAAAGATGCTGGTTGACGGCGGGGCCTGGTTGAATCTGATTTCCCGATTGGTTATCAGCAAACTCCATATAGCAGAGGAAGAACTTAAGGTCACAAGCACATTTCAAGGAGTCAATCCCGGCAGGAGCCGTCCTAAGGGAAAGGTTACGTTGCCAGTGACGTTTGGAGGAGAATTGAACTACAGGACTGAGAAAGTTGTGTTTGATGTGGTTGACCTCCCCCTGCCGTACAATGGGTTCCTTGGGCGCCCGGCCCTTGCCAAATTCATGGTAGCATCCCACTATGCCTACAACACCTTGAAGATGCCAGGGCCGATGGGCATCATTTCCGTTCCGTCGGACAAGAAAGACGCAATTCTTTGCGTGGATAAGATGTACCGGGACAGGGTCGCGGAAGCCACAGTGCCCGCCAAGGAAAAGCATAGCAGAGGCACTGGCAAGGAATCCGGGAAGCATACCTCTGTGGAATGTGCCGCGCCCGTTGATGACATGCCAGAAAGTTCCAACAGCAAGAGATCCAAGGCTGCTCCACCCCAACTGAAAAAGGTCACGGCAGGGCTGGCTGGCGCTGATGGTACTTTCACTATCAGCGCCACCCTTGATGACAAATAGGAAAGCGCGCTCATTGCCTTCCTCCGGGCAAATATTGATGTGTTTGCCTGGCAACCGTCTGATATCCCCGGTGTTCCCAGGGAGGTAATCGAGCACCACCTTGCTGTCTGCCCACATGCCCGGCCCGTCAAGCAGAAGGTTCGAAAGCAGGCCTTGGAGCGGCAGCAGTTTATTGCCGAGGAAATCAAGAAACTTGAAGAAGCTAGTTTGGTCAGAGGAGTACTGCATCCAACATGGTTAGCAAACCCAATGGTTGTGCGCAAGGCTAATGGAAAATGGAGGCTTTGCATAGATTTCACGGATCTAAACAAGGCATGCCCAAAGGACCCATTTCCCTTGCCGCGCATCGACCAGATCGTGGATTCTACTTTAGGATGTGAGTTGCTCTCTTTTCTGGATGCATACTCTGGATACCATCAGATTTTTATGTCCAAGGAAGATGAAGAAAAGACCTCATTCATCACGCCATGCGGCACATACTGCTTTGTGCGCATGCCTTGGGTTGAAGAGTGTCGGGTCCACTTTTACAAGAGCAGTCCAGATTGGCTTTGAACCACAGTTGCACAGGAACATTGAAGCCTATATGGATGATATTGTGGTCAAGACCAAGGACAGATCAACCCTCATCCAGGATTTAGAAGAGACATTTGCTAATCTGTGCAAGATCAACTTGAAACTGAATCCGGAGAAGTGCGTGTTTGGCATTCCCTCCGGCAAGCTACTTGGTTTCTTTGCATCCCACCATGGGATAGAGGCCAACCCTGATAAGATCAAGGCCATTGAGCAGATACAGGCACCCAAGACAGTTAAGGATGTGAGGCATTTGATAGGATGTGTTGCCGCGCTTAGCAGATTCATCTCCAAGTCTGCCGAGCGCACCTTGCCGTTCTTCAAGATTTTGAAGAGGGCAGGACCAATGAAGTGGACCCTGGAAGTAGATGTAGCGCTGCAGGATTTGAAGGCCTACTTGTCTTCTGTGCCTACTTTGGTCGCACCCAAACCACAAGAGCCATTGCTGCTATATCTGGTAGCAACTAATCAAGTGGTTAGTGTGGCCCTAGTAGCGCAGTGGGAAGTAGAAGAAGCAGCCACCTCAGCAAGTGTCCCGCACAAGGAAGAGAAAGAGAGCGGCCCGGCAAGGCCAGATACGGATCAGCTCAAAGAGGAGCACGGTAGCGAAAGCAACCCCAAGGACATGGCAAGGAAGAAGGTGGTGCAGCGCCTAGTATACTTCATCAGCTCCCTGTTGTAGGGGGCTAGATCCAGGTATTCTGGCGTGCAAAAATTGATCTTTGGCCTTGTCATGGCCTCAAGGAAACTGCGCCACTACTTCCAAGCCCATGAGATCACGGTTGTCACCCGCTTCCCGTTGCAAAGGATACCTCGAAACCCAGAGGCCACCGGCAGGATAGTGGAGTGGGCATTGGAGTTGTCCAGCTTTGGCCTGAAGTTTGAAAGCACATCAACAATCCAGAGCAGGGCGTTGGCACAGTTTATTGCAGAATGGACGCCAACCCTGATGAGGACATCAATACCATTGTTACACCCACAGCCCCTGCTGCTATACATACTGGACCAATTACTAGAGCTCGCACACGCCAATTAAATTATCAGGTACTTTCATTTCTTGGTAATGATTCTAATGTTCATGAGAATATGATGCTGCCTAAAGTGGATACATTTGTTTTGCTTACGAATGAAGGGCCTAGCTTGGACAAGAAAGAGGAACATTGGAGCAAGTTCAAGCATGGAGATGATGGCATGCGCACGGGAAACAAGAACGGAGTTACAAGTGATGATTTCAGGACTTTGAAGCCACCATAATGAGTGCATGAAGCCTTGGACGAAATATACAAGATGCCACTTCATAAATTTCGTCTAGAGGCTATTACAGGTGCTGCGTCACCTTATTATTGGGCCAGGCCCATGTAATTTCGAAATACTTGAGTATAGGCTATTTTTAGAGTCCGTATGTGTGGTGAAACAAGAGATAGGGTTGGTTTCGGACCCCTCCTTCAAGGGCCACGAAATTCCCCCCCTCTTCCTCCATATATACAGCCCTTAGGGCACCGTTTAGACTTTGGGTTTTGTTTAGATTAAAAGTTCGCCATAGCTGCAACTTCGCGTACTTCGTTTGTGTTCAACGACCAGACCAAGACGTCACAGAACCCCACCTTGATCAATAAAGCTTTCATCTTATATTCGCAATATCCAGATTGCAAATCTTAGTTTCTTACTGGTTCTTCGTTTGCTTGCAGGAAATAGACCCTCGTGGTCAGGTTGATCGTGCTCCGGCGTGGTCAATAACCACTCGGAGTTGGTTTAGCGTTTGCTAAGGCGCGACGTCCTCGCACGTTTGTAGTCGGATCGTCAAAGTCTACTCCACCAAAAACGATAGCCTCTATCTCATCGAAAGACGAGACACCTCTGCCTCTATCAACTGGTATCAGATTTTCAGGTTGCTCGGTGAGATTTTATAGTTTTTCGTAGTTTAGATCGAGTCTGTTCTTCATACCTACAGTCCACGAAAAAGCCAAAAAAAAATTTAGGGTTAGTTCATCATATCCGGACCAATTTGAGCCTTTGCATAATCTTTTTAGGGTTTTTGCTTTGTTGAATCTGTGGTTGCATCGTCGTGTCGAGTTGCTGGTCTTAGCGTCTAGTCTTTTAGAGTTTCGAGTTCTGGTCATAAGTTGTCACGCCGCCGCCGCACCTTCATCATCGCCCCTGCCATCTACCACCACCATTGATCCGCCACCGCTTTGAATCCATATACCATCACCGATCTGTATCCATATACCACCACCGATCCGTATCCATATACCACCACCGCTACCATATACCACCACCGCTGCCATATTCCACCACCATATATCCACCACCAATCCGAGTTCTTTTCATATTAGGTTTGTTTTCGAGACCCATCTATTTTCCGATTCATGTTTCCTTGCCTGAGTAGGATTCAGAAAAAAAAAGTCTGGAGACCCCCGGGCAGTTTTTAGGCCAAAATTTTGGCAGTCAATTTTTTTTCCCTATCCTATTTTTAGGTCCCAGGGAGCGTTTTGAGACACTCGCCATCATAGTGATTTTTTGTCGCACTTTTTCGTCGTCGCTGCCCTGATTTCCAAAAAAGAAAATTGTAAAAAAAAATTCATGCCAATCCTGTTAGTTTGACTTGGGAAGAGTTTTGAGACACTCGCCATTATAGTGATTTTTTTGCAAAAAAAAAAGAGGAGCAAAAAAAAACAAGGAGCAAAAAAAAAAGAGGAGCGCAAAAAAAAAGCAAATTTTCGAAAATGGCACACTTTATACCTAGTGTTCCATGGGAGGATATATCTATGGACTTTGTTTTGGGTTTACCTCGAACAAAGAAGGGGAGGGATAGCATATGTGTTGTCGTGGATAGGTTCTCGAAAATGGCACACTTTATACGAACACTCGCATGTTTTGGCCGATTCTGCCCTGTTCGTAGGACTATTACTCCCCGTTTTGGTGTCCCAAGCGATTTCCACGTTGCCGAACTCCGGGGTGCGTTTACGTGTCAGGTCATCAACATACGCCTGGTTTTTTGTCGCTTCTGACCCATTTCGTGGACTATTACTACTCCCCGTTTTGGGGTCCCAGAAGCGTTTGCATAGTTGTTGACCTCCCAGGTGCGCTTACGTTTCGGTCATCAACACTCGCCGTTTTTTGGCGATGCTGGCCCCCCGTTTCATGGACTATTACTCACGTTTTGGGGTTTTCTGAGAGATTTTCCACGATTAACGAACCCCGGGGTGCGTTTACTTCCTGCGTCACACTCTCTGTTTTTGTCTATTCTTGACCCCGTTTCGTTGGACTATTCTCACCGTTTTGGGGTCCCCGAAGCGATTTGCATGAGTTGTTTGAGACCCCAGTGCTCTACGTTTCTGTCATCAACACTTGCAGTTTTTGGCCGATTCTGGCCCTGTTTTCGTTGACTATTACTCACCGTTTTGGGGTCCCAAAGCCGATTCCATGGTGTGAACCCAACGGTGTTCTTACATACTGTTGGTCGTCAAGACCTCGCATTTGGGGCCATCTGGCCCTCTTCTGTACTAATTACTCAGTTTTTGGGTCCCCCAAGTGATTTCCACCATTGATGACCGCCGGGGTGGCGTTTCGGTCGGTCATCACATCCGCATTTTTTTGCCGATTCTGGCCACGTTTCGTGGACTATTACTCACTATTTTGGGGTCTCAGAGTGATTTCCACGAATTGACGAATCCCCGGTGGGCGTTTTAAGGTGTTGGTCATTGCACCACGCATGGTTTTTTTGGTCCGATTCCTGGCCCTTTCGTGGACTATTACTCAGCACGTTTTTGGGGTCCCGAAGCGTTTGCATAGTTGTTGAACCCCATGTGCGCTTTACGTGGTCGGTCATCAAAACACTCGCAGTTTGGCCGCTTCTGGCCCGTTTCGTGGACTATTACTCACACTGTGTTTTTTGGGGTTTCGAGAGATTTCCACGATTACGAACACCGGGTGCGTTTACGGGGGGGGTTTCCGTCAATAACACTAGCTGTTTTTGTCGATTCTTCTGACACCGTTTTCGTGGACTATTACTCACCGTTTTGTGGTCCGGAGCGCTTTGCACCAATATTTGTTGACCCCAAGTGCGCTTACGTGTCGGTCAAATCAAAACACTGCCAGCAGTTTTGTTGGCGATTACTGGCCCGTTTCGTGGACTATTACTCACTATTTTGGGGTCTCGGAGTGATTTCCACGATTGACGAACTCCGGGGGGCGTTTACGTGTCGGTCATCAACACTCATGGTTTTTGTCGATTCTGACCCATTTCGTGGACTATTACTCACCGTTTTGGGGTCCCGAAGCGATTTGCATAGTTGTTGAACCCCAAGGTGCGCTTACGTGTCGGTCATCAACACTCGCAGTTTTGGCCGATTCTGGCCCGTTTCGTGGACTATTACTCACTGTTTTGGGGTTTCGGAGAGATTTTCCCAACGATTACGAACCCCGGTGCGTTACGTTCGTTCATCAACACTAGCTGTTTTTGTCGATTCTGACCCGTTTCGTGGACTCTTACTCCCGTTTTGGGTCCCGAGCGATGTTGGCATAGTTGTTGACCCCCAAGGTGTCCTTTCGTGTCGGGTCATCAACCTCGCAGTTTTGCCGATTTTCTGGCCCTTTCGTGGACTATTACTCCCGTTTTTGGGGTCCCATGCGATTTCCCGATTGACGAACTCCGGGGGGTGCGTTCCGTGTCCGGTCATCAACCACTCATGGTTTTGTCGATTCTGACCATTTCGTTTACTCTTACTCACCGTTTGGGGTCCCCGAGCGATTTGCATAGTTGTGCCCCAAGGTGCTCTTACGTGTCGGTCATACAACACTCCGCAGTTTTTGCCTATTCTGCCCCGTTGCGTGGACTTTACTCACTGTTTTGGGGTGCGGAGGATTTCCACGATTTAACGAACCCCGGGGTGCGTTTTACGTGTTCGGTCATCAACACTAGCTGTTTTTGTCTGATGTCTGACCCGTTTCCGTGGACTAACTCACCGTTTGGGGTCCCCCGAAGCGAATGTTGCATAGTTGTTGAACCCCAAGGTGCGCTTTTGACTTATACACGTGTCGGGCATCACACTCGCAGTTTTGGCCGATTCTGGCCCGTCGTGGCACTATTCCTCCCTGTTTTTGGGGTTTTCGGCAGAGTTTCAACGATTACGAACCCCCGGGGTGCGTTTTACGTGTCGGTCAATCAACACTAGCTGTTTTTGTTTCGATTCTGCCCTTTTCGTGGACTATTACTGCACCAGTTTTGGGGTCCCGAAGCGATTTGCCTAGATTTTGAAACCCCAAGGTGCGCTTACTGTCGGTCATCAACACGCGCAGTTTTGGCCGATTCTGGCCCGTTCGTTGACTATTACTCACTATTTTGGGGTCTCGTAGTGATTTCCACGTTGACACGCACTCCGGGTGGCGTTTTACGTGTCGTCATCACACGCAATATGGTTTTTGTTCGCTTCTGACCCATTTCGTGGACTTTACTCACCGGTTTTGGGGTCCCGAAGCGATTTCATAGTTGTTGAACCCAGTGCCTTACGTGTCGTCATCAACACTCATGGTTTTTGTCGATTCTGACCCATTTCGTGGACTATTACGCCCGTTTTTGGGGGTCCCGAGCGATTTTGCATAGATTGTTGAAACCCCGAAGGTGGCGCTTACGTGTCCCGGTCATAACACTCGCCGTTTTGGCCGCTTCTGGCCCTTTCATGAACATACTCACTGTTTTGGGGTTTCGGAGAGATTTCCACGATTAAAACGAACCCGGGGTGCGTTACTGTCGGTTATCACACTCGCTGTTTTTTGTCGATCTGACCCTTTCTTGGACTATATCACCGTTTTGGTCCCCGAAGCGATTGCATAGTTGTTGAAACCCCAGGTGCGCTAGTTTCGTCATCACACTGCAGTGTTTGGCCGATTCTGGCCCATTTCGGGACTATTACTCACCGTTTTGGGGTCCCAAAGCGATTTCCATGGATGTCGAACCCAAGGTGTGCTTACTTGTTGGTCGTCAAGACTCGCAGTTTGGGCCGATTCTGGCCCGTTTCTTGGACTATTACTCAGTTTTGGGGTCCCCAAGTGATTTCCACAATTGATGAACGCCGGGGTGCGTTTACGTGTCGGTCATCAACAATCGCAGTTTTTGCCGATTCTGGCCCGTTTCGTGGACTCAAAAAAAAAAAAAAAATTTACTTCCCCCCAAAACTGTTTTGGGGTTTCGGAGAGATTTCCTTCCACGACGTAACTGACCCCGTGGTGCGTTTACGTGTCGGTCCTCAACACTAGCTGTTTTGTCGATTCTGACCCCTTTTTCGTGCTATTACTCACCGTTTTTGGGTCCCGAAGCGATTTGCTAGTTGTTTGAACCCAATGTGCGCTTACTACGTGTCGTTCATCACCCTCCTCGCAGTTTGGGCCGACTTCTTGCCCGTTTGGGACTATTAATCCCGTTTGGGGTCCCAAAGCGATTTCACGATTGAAAGAACTGCGGGGGGCGTTTACGTGTCGGTCATCACACTCATGTTTTGTCGATCTGCCCATTTCGTGACTATTACTCACCGTTTTGGTCCCGAAGCGATTTGCATAGTTGTTGAAAACCCCAAGGTGCGCTTACTACGTGGCGGTCCATCAACCTCCTCATCATTTGGCCGATTCTGGCCCGTTTCGTGGACTATTACTCACTGTTTTGGGGTCTCGGAGTGATTTCCACGATTGACGAACTCCGGGGGGCGTTTACGTGTCGGTCATCAACACTCATGGTTTTTGTCGATTCTGACCCATTTCGTGGACTATTACTCACCGTTTTGGGGTCCCGAAGCGATTTGCATAGTTGTTGAACCCCAAGGTGCGCTTACGTGTCGGTCATCAACACTCGCAGTTTTGGCCGATTCTGGCCCGTTTCGTGGACTATTACTCACTATTTTGGGGTCTCGGAGTGATTTCCACGATTGACGAACT